>QGSO01000248.1:610999-1227745 GCA_011037825.1 Carya cathayensis | reverse complement strand
ATTTTATGTTACTTATAATGCGTGGGGCCACAACAACTGTGGAGTACGTATTATATTTTATGTTACGTATATATGCGTGGGGCCACAACAACTGTGGAGTACGTATTATATTTTATGTTACTTATAATGCGTGGGGCCACAACAACTGTAGAGTACGTATTATATTTTATGTTACTTATAATGCGTGGGGCCACAACAACTGTGGAGTACGTATTATATTTTATGTTACTTATAATGCGTGGGGCCACAACAACTGTGGAGTACGTATTATATTTTATGTTACTTATAATGCGTGGGGCCACAACAACTGTGGAGTACGTATTATATTTTATGTTACTTATAATGCGTGGGGCCACAACAACTGTGGAGTACGTATTATATTTATGTTACTTATAATGCGTGGGGCCACAACAACTGTGGAGTACGTATTATATTTATGTTACTTATAATGCGTGGGGCCACAACAACTGTGGAGTACGTATTATATTTATGTTACTTATAATGCGTGGGGCCACAACAACTGTGGAGTACGTATTATATTTATGTTACTTATAATGCGTGAGGCCACAACAACTGTGGAGTACGTATTATATTTTATGTTACATGAAGTATGGGGCCACAACAACTGTGGAGCATACACTACATGAGACACAGCAATTGTGACATGTAGAATACGTGGGGCCACAACAACTGTGGAGTACGTATTATATTTTATGTTATGTGTATTCATGGGGCCACAACAACTGTGGAGCATGAAGTATGGGGCCACAACAACTGTGGAGCATACACTACATGAGACACAGCAATTGTGACATGTAGAATACGTGGGGCCACAACAACTGTGGAGTACGTATTATGTTTTATGTTACTTGAATACGTGGGGCCACAACAACTGTGGAGTACGTATTAACGCAGTTATTAATCAAGACAATTGAATAAGATTCCAAGTTTATGTTAAGTCCAGTTTCAGATCAAATACATGATAAGTCAAGTTTTAGATCAAGTCCATGTTATGTTATACTCACGTACATGTTATGTTCAAGTTTATGTTATTTTCAAGTTCTTATTTATGTTATGCAGGTTTACGTTCATGCTATATTTCAAGTCCATGTTATGTTTCACGTTCATGTTATGTTGTTTGTTCATGTTATGTTTTAAGCTTAAGTTCATGCCATGTTAAGTCAAGTTCAGTTCACGCTTAAGTTCTAGTTAAGTCATGCTATATGTCAAGTTATACTATGTTTATGTATGACTATAATTATGCATTTATGCTTTTACTGCCATGCATGCATTTTTAACCTGTGTGTGAGTTTTATGTTAACTTACTGAGATTTGTAATCAAATCTCACTGTGGTAGTCCCAACTACCATTCCCCCCGAATGGTAGATCTTGTTACAGGACCCAAAGGAGAATTGGAATCTGACCAACTGAATACGGTCGACTAGGCCACGGTGCGATGTTGATGATGGTATAGTATTTAACTTAGGTTAATACTTGTACTTTTGGAGTTGTATCTCAAGTATTCTTTTTATCACAACCATTTTGGACTAGTGTGGTGATCACGGCTTTTTAGTATGCCTTTATGTATGAAATATGTTTCAAGTATTTGGGATATTTTTAGTTTGGTGCATAGTATTGCTAAAGAAAAAAATTATCCGCTGCGAATATTGCATAATGCTAGATGCATGTTAGGAACATTGCATCTTATATGTCATGAACGGGGGCAGGTAACCTTGTGTTGCATGTCTCGACGCTTCAAATGTCCGTTCAATCCCAAGCGGAATTTGGGGGCGTCACAATTGCCATCTACTGTCTGATTTGTAAAAAAATTGCATGGGAATGTTTAACTGATGACTGGTTATCATCTCTTTTAAGCAATGTTCCTCATTCCTTTATTCAATGTACAAAAGAATGCATGCCGCCTGGAGTTTAATACTTAAGATAACTTCGGCTTGATTGCCAGCTTTCAAATTGCTATTTTCGCAATCTATCACTGTGTAGGGTTTTGTTTTCAATTTGTTTTTTCCTCGTTAGTGATAGAATAAGGACTGTCTTAAGGGGATAAGAAATACGTGGGTATGATGGAAGATGACATAGAAGCTTTGTATAAAAAACTTATGTGTCTTATGCAACGTGGGATGCATGACATACATGATACATACATAGTTATAAAATGCTAAATTAAGTATGTTCATGGACTATGATAAATGATATGCTTGCATAAATCATGGCATACGTGGTATATTAAAATAGGCTTTCAAGAATTAGCTTTAGTAATTATAATCTAACTATGTGCTAATCTTAATTTATGATCAATCTACTTATCTCGTTGCTTTGCTTTCTGAATTTTACTTTGTAGCTCGACACATATACAAAGTATGGGTCGTCACTAACGTTTCTAAACACGTGTCGTAACGTTCTAAATAATTAACTTCATATTAGGAAATTAATCTAATAAAATATTAAGTTATATACTATTATTAATAATACTGATATCATACAATTATTTAAATACTAAAATCACCTTTAATCTTTGAAATATACTAAGTAGCATAATTTAGGCTTTACAAATCTTTATATAATTCGTTGAACTCAATTTATAAAACAGGCCTAGCCATAATTTATTTCTTAGTAATATATATTAAATCCTTTAAATATTAAACCATCGTACCAGACCTGCTTATTGCCCTTAGGTCCAATAGGGTGTGCATTCCGGACCTTTGTTTTTTATCAAAATTTTTTTTATTTTTTTTGGGTCCGGTCTAGAACTTAAAAATCTGACTGGATCCATTTGGATTGGACCTGGACGAGTAGAATATTAATCTAACCATCCGGATATGGTTATGGATACAGGTATATACCTAAATATCCATAACGGGTTTATTAAAAAAAAATCTGTCGATTTTAATATGGGCAAAATAAATAGATGGACGCTTCAAGTTTGGCCTTCCCAATTTCATTTTCCCATCTCTCTCTCTCTCTCGCAAACCTTAACTCAAATCCTGAGACAACATCGCTGTTGTTCTTTACAAAGAAAATCGCGCCTTCCCAATCTCATTTTCCCATCTGATATGATTCTCCTGTAGGCTGTATGGAATGGATGTAATAAGGAAGAGTTTTGTTACATACAAGTAAATTTGCGTATTAATTTGCAAACTAATATTGATTCCTTCATATTCAAAATTTAAATTAGCACTGTTTTCAATAAAATCTATTTTTTGACCAATCATATTAGATTGGTGTACATATTAGTGCACAATTATGCTTACAACTAGATTTTTCCAATAAGGAAACACAATGGATGTAAGAAGCTGCTGTGTTGAATGAATGTAATAATGGATGTAATGGATGTAAAGGAAGGAAGCTACTGTGAGGTCGGGTTATTCGAGGGACCCAAGCTCCTTATAGAATTCAACTTAAGCAATTCCCCTGTTCTTCTACGTGCAGGCAAATCTGCATACCAATGGCGCACCAATGTTGACGTGGTAGGTCAATTGAAAAAAAAAAAGAAAAAAAGAGAGAAGGAAATGAAATAAGAAGCTGGTTCTGCAATTTTCATCTCTCCCATCCGTGGCGTCTGCTCCTCCGTGACCACCTCCACGGATCTCCTCTGCCATTTTCATTTCTGCTCGCCAACTCCTCTCTCACTTTCTTTATTTTGATCTCTCATTTTCATATCTTCCTGGAGCACTACACATTACTCCCTGTTCAGTTTCAAACTTTCCACTAGAGTACATAGTAGTCTCAGCAGAAGAATCGCACCCAACATTCCACTTTCATATTAAAAAGTCGTCTTCCTGAAAAGGTATTTGCTTCCACATTTTTAGTTTTATTGTTCATCTGAAAAAGAATGTAACTTTTCACCATTTTTTCCTGAAGATAAACGAGAAGATGTTTTCCTTTACCCTATTGACAAAGTGTTATTCACAACCAAATATAGCGTACATACGACGAGGCTGCGGATGAGGAAACGAGTTGTTTTCCTGTAAGCAGGGCAGATTTTCCTCTTCTTACAATTTCTATTTTTCCTCTTACTGATTCCTGTATGGGTATGTGGTTATTTATTTATTTTTTCTCTATATGATCCTAAAGCTAGCTAGGACAAAAAATGGGCATCAGCATAGGAGGAATCATACAAAGTAGCTATAATAAAAAAAAGTAAGAAAAAAAAAGTAATGCTTCAGTTGTCTCGTATTAGTTAATATTAAATAAACCAAACTTCATTATCCTTTAGATGAGGATGAAGAAAAGGGACTTTGTTCCGGATGCTTGGTTCCTATAAAAAAAAAAAGGATGACTAAGAGAAGAGATGTCTTATTTGATAAGGATGGAACCAAACCCTTCCTGCTCCATATGACATTATTTGCTCCACTAATAGTGCCTTTTATATTCTATTACAGATTGAGCATTTCCGTCAGTTACTTAAACTCGTTACGTAGTTATTTTAAAGTTTTGGGCCGCTGGAATTTTGGAAACTTCCTTTGGTTGCATTAATCCATTAGAAGGCATTGAAAGAGGTGAAGGATTAGATGATGGTAACCATTTATTTGGAAAAATGGCTCTCTTTTTCCGGAATGTCGATACCATAATTAACTAGTTAGTGGTCCCATCACCTTAATTAGGAACCTTCAACTAATTTGAAATTGTGAATAATTACAAGTGCAGAAGGCAAACTGCTCATTTCTATGGACCTTGCAGTTAAGTAGGAAATAGGACACAAACAATGCAGGGTAATAAGGCAATATCATCTTCAGGAAATCAGCACTACCATTCCAGAACATTTGAGAAGGTCTTGGCTGAATCTCATTGTAACAAACAGAATAATTAGACTTGCTAGGTGTCATCATATTAGTGGTTCTTTGATTCATTCGGTTATGTACATTTTCTATAAATAGTCACCACTGTACAGAGCACGGCATGCAATAGAAAAGATATTACAATACAATTTACAGTTCTAAGGAACCTTTTCACAAATACTTGGTGTGTCTTTTCCTCTGTTTTTGAGCATGGTATCACGTGCCTAACGGACCCACGTCCTTCATACAAATTTTTTTTATCATCTCTTCTTTCTCCAAATTTACTCATATGGATTCATCCAAATCATCCAACACTCCTTCTCTTCTTAACTCAGCCAGTCATTTTGTAAAAATCCAACTTAACATTGAAAATTTTCTTCTATGGAAAACGCAAATTGTGCCATATTTGAAAGGGCATCAAGTCTTCGGACATGTTGATGGCTCCTTTCCCATACCACCCGTTACCATTGATGATCTTCCTAATTCTACCTATCTTCAATGGCTCCATCAAGATCAGTTGGTGATGTCGGCCATTAATTCTTCCCTATCAGACTCTGTCTCGGCTCAGGTCATAGACTGTTCTATTGCCGCTGTGGTATGGAAAACAATTACTGATCTCTTTGCTGCAAAATCGTCTGCTCATCTCACTCAAACAAAGTTTCAACTTGCTACCATAAAAAAGGAGACGACTCAATCACTGAATATTACAATAAAATAAAAGCTCTTGCTATTACTCTCAATGTTGCGGGTCATCCTTTAGCTGAGTCCGAAATTTCCATCATCATTTTGGCTGGTCTCGGCACTGACTATGAGTCTTTAGTCACCTCTCTCACCACACGTCCTGATTCACTTTCTCCAAATCAGGTCTATAGCTATCTCTTAAACTATGAATCTCGTCTCTCTCACCAAACCAGTTCTATTTTATCTGGAACCTCTATCACCGCCAACAACACTGTCAAAACATCACAATCGGTTCACTCCTCTTCCTCTCGTGGCCATAATAATCACTCTCGAGGACGTGGCCGTGGACGTTATAATGGTCGTGGGATTCTTCCTGGACCTCGACCTCCCTTCTCTCCTTTCTACAACAGATCTGTTTGTCAAGTGTGTCAAAAAGGAGGTCATATTGCTGTTACCTGTTATTATCGTTTTGACCAGTGTTATCAATCTCCTCCACCTCAGTCACTCACGACTAATTATACGACCATTACTCTAGCTTCATCCCAAGATTGTCACACCAAAGTGTTGGTGCTTGATGCAAAAACAGACCAAGTTCATGAAGAAGGGTTTGCAGCCATATGAGTTAAGCAGCTGTGATGCCAATGACTTGTATTCTGCTTCGGTTGAGGACCTTGCTACTGTTTTCTGTTTCTTTGAACTCCAGGATATGAGATGCTTGCCAAGATAGATACAAAAGCCTCCAGTGGATCGTCTATCATCTGGACACCCACCCCAATCTGAATCGGAATATGCTTGAAGGAAAAAATTTGATTTAGATGCAAAAAACAAGCCATGATTAATGGTACCCTTCAGATATCTTATTACTCTCTTCAATGCACTCCAATGAGTATATTTTGGTGAGTGCATGAATTGACAAAGTTTATTGACTGCAAAAGAAATATCCGGTTTGGTTAAAGAAAGATACTGAAGGCCTCCAACCAAGTTGCGATATAGGGTGGGGTCATCAAAATCAGGAGAGTCATATTTGGATAGCTTGAGGGATGAGGCCATTGGAGAGTACATGGGTTTGGCTTGGAGCATGTTGCTACGGGTGAGAAGATTTTTGATATATTTCCTTTGAGAAATCATCATACCATCAGGAGTGTGATCTATTTCAAGACCACGGAAAAAGGACAAGTTGCCAAGGTCCCGAACAGGAAAAATACCACTCATGTCACGAATTAATGTGTCAATAACAGAAGATGTAGTAGCAGTTATCACGATGTCATCAACATAGATAAGTAGAAAAATTCTAGTATCACCATGACTAAGTATGAAAAGTGAAAGATCAGCTTTGGAAGCAAGAAAACCATACTCAAGAAGCCATGAGCTGAGTTGATCAAACCACGCTCTCGGTGCTTGTTTAAGACCGTAGATTGCTTTATTAAGCTTGCACACATAGGAAGGATGAGCTGGATCAATAATGCCCTGTGGCTACTGCATAAAGACCTCATTAGTAAGATTACCATGTAAAAAAGCATTTGCAATATCCAGTTGGCGCAATGGCCAAACCCGAGAGACAGCAACAGAGAGGATGAGGTGAATTGTGAAAGGTTTGACTACGAGACTGAATGTCTTGTGGTAGTCTAGTCCAGCCTGCTGATGAAAACCTTTGGCAACTAATCTTGCCTTTCTCCTTTCAAAAGTGTCATCTGCGTTTGTCTTGGTGCGAAAAACCCATTGGCAACCAAGGATATTGAAGGAAGGGGGAGGTGGTACGAGAGACCAGGTTTGGTTTTGAGTGAGTGCATCAAATTCTTGAGCCATTGCAGCACACCAATCTGGAAATTTTGCAGCTACTAAATAGCTTGAAGGTTCATCAGGGACATGTATTGTGGTGATTAAACACTGACGAGGAGGATAGGCCACGATTCCATCAGTGAAAACTTTAGGTCAGGAGGAATTTGTCTGGGCATGAGTTATAATAGGTGATCTAGGAGGAACTAGAATCGGAGGTGAGGAGTGAGTGGGCATGAGAGTATTGGTAGGAGACGAGGTGGAAGATGTCTGAAAGGAACTGGAGGTAGACGAAGATGTTGGTGAAGATATTTGGTGATGTGGGCTTGGGCTAGGTCCAAGAAGAGATGAAGTATTATGTGTGTGGATTGGGCTGACTGTTGATGCGGTGGGAAAGGGCCAAGAACCGATGTAGAGAAAAGAGGTAATGTGGCCGTAGTTGAAGGAATAAATGAAGATGGAGTGGAAGAAGATTTGGACTGCGAGTGAGTAAGCGGAAATGAGTTTTCATCAAATTAAACATCACGAGATATGTAGAGTTTGTTTGTGGCAAGGTCCAAACACTTGTACCCCTTATGTGAATTACTATAACCCAAAAATAAACAAGGAGTTGATCGAAAATTGAATTTGTTTGGGAGATATGGTCGGAGATTAGGCCAACATTGACAACCGAAAGTTTAAAAAAATTATAATCAGGATCATGATTATAAACCATTGAAAAAGGAGATTTATTATGTAATGTTGGAGTGGGAAGACGATTTATTAGATAAACTGCAGTTTCAAAAGCATCGGCCCAATATGTGAAAGGGAGAGAAGCTTGGGCCAAGAGTGCGAGCCCAGTTTCAACTATGTGATGGTGTTTTCGTTCAACAAATCCAGTTTGTTGATGAGAGTGTGGACACGAGAAACGATGTTGAATTCCAAGTTTTGACACATGGAGGTGATGGGTTTGAATTCACCACCTCCATCCGTTTGTAGAGTTATTAACTTGGTATTGAACATTCTTTCAACAAATGGTAAAAACTGAGAAAATATGTTGATAACATCAGATTTATGTTTAATTGGAAATAACCATGTAAATCTGGTATAATGGTCCACAAAAGAAACATAGTATTTGTAACCCAAACGAGATACATATGGAGATGGGCCCTAAAGGTCCGAGCATACTAATTCTAAGGGCTTTTGATAAACAGCCCGACTAGAAGAAAACTAAAGTTGATGAGTTTTGGCGAGTGGGCAGACTGGGCATTTGTATTGAACTTCTAAAGAACAAAACAATAGACAATTGTTGTGCAAGACACTTTTGATGAGAGCTAAGGAAGGATGCCCCATTCTGCGATGCCATTGTGGAAGAGAAATTTTTTCGCTGACATGGGCTGAAGGAAGAGGAGAACTGATGGATGGAAAGACATAAAGACCATCACGGGTTGGCCCGATGAGGAGCATTTGCTTCGTATGCGAATCCTTGAAAGAAAAATGAGATGAGTGGAACTCAAAAAAGCAATGATTGTCAATGCAGAAGCGAAGCACATATATTAAATTCTTAGTTATTGAAGGAACGTGTAGTAGATTTCGAAGAAGAAAAGGAGAAGGGAAGGAAGTAGAGGAAAAAGAATAATCACTGAAATTGTGTATCGGAAGACTAGAGCCATCCCCCATGCGAATGTTATCATCACCACTATATTGTTCCAATGAGATATTCAAATTATTCAATTCGTTTGTAATATTATGTGTTGTCGCAGAGTTAGGGTACCAGACATTTTCTGAGAGAGAACTAGGGGCAGTGAAATTAGTAGAAAAATTTTGTGGAGATTCAAATTGGTAGGAATGATTGAACCTGTGTCGGCATTGGAGAGCAATATGCCCAGTTTTGTTGCAGACTTGGCAAGTTGGCCTCTGCGTAGTGCTTTGTTGAGATGAACTGTTGAAGGTGGGAGTGGGACGTCCACCTCGACCATGGGAGAAATTTCTTCCAAGACCACGCCCTTGTCGTCCAACTCTTTGAAAGGAACGGCCTCGAGAACCAAAAGCTGAAATGAAATTTGCAAAAAAATCCATGGAAGTAGTCAAAATTTTGGCTAGGTGGGTGAGACGATTTTCTTGATTAAAAGAAGTAGGTAGAGCTCATGGATAGTTAAGGGGTCTATGCGAGCGGTGATGGAGGTGAGAAAGAATTCATAAGAGGGACCTAAGCCATTTAACAGATAGGAGATTAGTTCCTTATCAGAAAGTGTAGTTCTAGTTGCTGCAAGAGAATCGGCCAACATGCGGACTTTGCCAAAATATTCAGAAATGTTCTAGTCTCCTCGAGAGAGATTGGTAAGTTGGAAGCGAACCTGAAACTCTTTTGCTTGAGAATGAGATGAAAACATAGATGTCAAGGATGACCATAGGTCTTGGGCTGTAGCAGAAGAGAGTACATGGCCTAAGATGGATTGGAGAGAGAGGAGAACAATACACTTAAGACCATTTGGTCAGTACGTCTCCAAGATGAGAATGCAGGATTTGATTTCGGTGTTTGAGTGGAGGTATTAGAAAGGAATTTAGGAGGGCAGCGAAGAGAGCCATCAACATAGCAGAAGAGTTCTTGACCCCTTAGATAAGTTCAGGTTTGAACTTTCCAAAGGAAATAATTTTCGGTAGTGGGTTTAGTAGTAACAATGTGAGAGAAGGTAGAAGTTATGGAGGAGGAGGAGGAAGAAGATGAGGCCATGGATTCGGGACGTGTGAGTCAGAGGGCTCTTGATACCATGTTAAGATCAGTAATTGAAATAAAACTTCTCTGCCTTTTATTATAGAAACAGTGTCTATTTATAGACTTCACAGAGAATATTTGTTCGTTACAAATCACAGTAGAGAATAACTACCACTATGTACTCTGTAGTGCATATTCTAGAATATACTAATTTTGTACAGTGTGTGTATTGGTGCTCTACGTAGTGCTTTGCCTTGTAGTAGTTTTGTCACTATCAGTACATAGCTTAATAATTAAAACGCGAGCTTCAAACTTATAATTTTTCTAACAGAGGTACTTAACACCAAAAAAGCCCCTCTACAATAGCCAATACCACCTACAATCCGATCTAATTAACAAATGAAAACTAGAAAAAAGAGCCCAAACCCTTTAAAAAAAAGTGAGACAAATGAGAAATGATCCGGGTTCGAACAAAAAAGAGATAGAATGGCCTTTATGGCCGAGTTCACAAGACACAAGTCTAATTATCTCCCTCTTTCCCACATTCTCTCTGCAACCAAACCAAGAAGCTTATAAGTTATAAGACCCCAACCCGCCAATAATACCCAAAACTCAAACAAACGATAAAACAAACCAAAACCATTAGAAAGAAAAGCAAAAGTCCAAAAAAGAAGCAACCAAAGTGGCCCAGCGAGTACTCGGAGCAACTTCAATGACTCCAAGAAAACAAATTGGAAACGATTAGGGTACGATCTAAAAGAAAGCCATTGACCTTGGCAGTCTAATTTGACCTCGGAAACCATCCAGCTTTCGGTTGAGAAAAACTTCCCCGGTACAGCGGACGAAAACGTTTGCAGAAAATTCGAAAATGGCCTCTTTTTACCCTTTCACGAGCGTGAAGGAGGGAAAATTATTAAAAAAAAAAAAAAAAGAAGAAGCAAAATACACGTTAGGGGTGGGGGTGTAGATAGGGAACAGTGGCTGATGAGTAATCATGGAGAAGAAGAAGCAGCAACACTCCTCTTTTGGGTTAGGGTTCGGAACTCCTCCATGGCAGCAATCAAAGACAAATATTGGGGTTTAACTTGAGAAGAGGCACTCCTCCGCGGCGGTAGTGAGAGACAAAAACTGGGAGAGGAGACCGCGAAACTCCTCTGCGGCGGCGGTAGTGATCTTGCTTTGCTCTTGCTAAAAAAACCTTCCTTCATTTCCCTTGATTTCTTTCATTCCGAAGAAGAAAAACATGGTTGGGGAAGGAATGGCATTTCTCTCAGCCATCTTTGGAGTCGTATTTAATAAAAGGGCTTCTCCAGGGGTTGATTACATTCACAGACAAAAATCAATCGATAAACTCTTAAAGAAGATGGAGAGATCATTGCGGTTAATGAATATGGTGCTGGAAGATTCGAAAGAAAAGGAAGTTAAGAATCCTAATGTGAAAAAGTGGATTGATGACCTAAAAGATGTTGCCTATATTGCAGAAAACATATTGGATGAGATTGCTACTGAAGCCCTTCGACACCAATTGCATGCTGAATTCAAACCCGTTGCAGGAAAGGTACGAAACTTTATCTCTAGTACTTCCCTTGAGATCCTTTTGTCTATCGGGTAGAGCCAAAGATAAAAGAGGTACTTTATAGACTTGAAACTAAGTGTGGGCAACGGGCCCCGCTACCCCGCCTCCGCACGACGGGGCGGGGTACACTGCCCTGCATCTAGTCCCCTAAGTGGGGGCGGGGGGAGGGGAGGGCCCAACCCCGCCCCGCCCTCACCTATATATATTATATATATAAATATAAATATAAATATTTATATATACAAAAACACAAATATATGTTTTTATATATAAATATATATTTATATTTTACAAATTGTATATATATAAATATATATTATAATTTGCTACACTTGTTCACAAAGTATGCATTGGCAAATTTAAAAACTATATAGTTTAAAAACTACTATACTATAACTTATATAAAATATACAGTAGCAAATTTAAAAACTATATAATTTTTAAATTATAGTCATATTTACAAAATTTAAATTTATAATTTAGATCTAAAAATATATATTTTTTTATTACTTTTAGATCTAGAAATAATTTTTTAACATAGTAAAATATAATCAATATTTGAAGTGGAAATGAGGCGGGGCATATTGGGTATCCGCCCCGCACCCCACCCTAGGGATGCGGGGGCGGGTGGCGGGGAGGAAAACCCCACCCCCGCACCATGTGGGGCGGGGTGCGGGGAGGAGGTTACCCGCACCGTATGGTGCGGATAGCACCCGTACTTGAAACAAAGGAAAAGGATATCATGGGTCTACAAGTACAAGTAGGACTTGGAAGAAAACAATATGCAGAAAGGTTGACCACTTCTTATGTCGTAGAGTCCGACACTTTTGGTACGGATGAGGATAACAAAAAGGTAATTGACTTATTGTTCTCGTCTGATGTGGGGGAGGAATGAAATGTGCGTGATTGCCATCGTTGGCATGGGGGGAATCTAACAGAATGTTGAATTTGGAATTCTAGGGTTATGAAAGAGAGAGAAAGCAGAGAGAAAATTGTTCTACATATTGAAGTTCTCGAGTTACAAGTAAAGTAAAATTTGTTTATTGTACATAAAAAATCTAACTTATATACTTGGCTAGAGATTGTACACATATACATTACATAAATATTAAGAATTCCCCTCAAGTTGGACTATACAAACTTAGGAGTCCCAGCTTTCTAACAAGAAAATTAAATCTGTCATAAGTGAGAGATTTGGTAAAAATGTAAGCTAATTGAAACTGCGTAGATACATGCAAAGTTTTGATAAAACCAGCTTAAAGCATGTCTCAAACTAGGTGACAA
Source organism: Carya cathayensis (assembly GCA_011037825.1). Lineage (NCBI taxonomy): Eukaryota > Viridiplantae > Streptophyta > Magnoliopsida > Fagales > Juglandaceae > Carya > Carya cathayensis. The sequence goes on along the minus strand of QGSO01000248.1, from coordinate 1,214,937 downwards.
TCTATCTTAGTATCCTTTGTTCTCTCATGAAAAACAAGGTTTCCAGCAATGCGCAAAGCAGCTTTATTATCACAATACAACACAGCAAGAGACTTTACTAAGATTGGAAAGGCTTGAAGTAAAGTTGTATGTCATATGAGTTCAATATGCATGGCTATTGTTCATGTGGTCCAATATTGTTTGTAAATAACTTTCCTCCATATTTTCCAACAAATGATAAGTTCTGGTGCTCATTCTGATTTAAGTTTGTGGACTTTAAAAGGGAAAGACAAAATAAGTTTGCACAGCCAAATATAAAACAATGGAGAAGAAGTATAAGGGAACTTTGAATGCGTTGTTGATATCGTGGTTGTTTTTTATCATGATTTTTGCTGTAATTTTTATGTATTTCAAAAATAGTAGTGTATGTCAAGCAATGATGCGACTCATGTAAGTTGTGATGTAATGTAATGAACATGCGACTCATCGTGTTTTTTTTTTTTTTAAGAAGAGCACGGTACCTTAATTTTATTGATAGCCCTCACTTATGGAGGAGGAAAACCGTGGTTACAACAAGAAAACACCTGGGTGATACAAGGAAAAAAAAATAAAAAAATAAAACCCAAAGTTTAAAAAAACTAAAAAACCAACCAACAAAAACTGAAAAACACCATTGTTTGAGGTACAATACCAAAACAAAAACCAAGCCTAAAAAACAACCACAACAACACCTGCAAGAAAGAACACACAAGCAAAAATAATTATTCAAAGAATAAAATTTAAAGAAACCAAACTTACAAAGGCCAAACCTACGAGATGTGAAGATAGGGAAGCCCGAGTCTGTCCATCTGAAGAAGCCCTCTCAGTTGATCAGGCATATTACTATCATCAACCCAGTTTCTGTTTAATGGTTGCTTTAGCTTTGGACAACTGATTTGTAATGAACATGTGATATAATGAACATGTAAACTGTAATTTTATTGCATCGCTTGCTCTTTCCCTGTTTTGAAAAAGTACTTGCACAACATGCATGCCTACTCAAATTCATCAAAAAAACCTTGCAAAAAGAATCCTTCATAAGATCAATGACATCCTTTAAAAAGTCATAACACTTGGTGCCAAATACATAAGTTCAAAAATAAAGCTTCAGAATCGTCAATCCACAAACCTTCTAAAGATATTGAGCTTCAATTCACAAAAGCTCATCTTCGATCAAAACCCCTTTTCTTCACAACCTTAAAATGCTTTGCAACCCTCCTATCACATTAATCACAAAACCATTAATTATATAACTCTTAAATCGTTAAAAAATCATTTCACATTTAAGGACTTATCTCCAAAACATTAAAAAAAAAAAAATCAAATTCACATACACAAGCATTGCCTCTTGCCATGTTCTCAATAAGCATATATATGATTCGGCTGTTTCATTAATCAACAAGGCACAACCAAACATTATGGTTCGGTGATGATGGTTAACTCCAGAAAATGGAACAAAGAGCATCTTATAAATATTTGTCAAATATGTAGCATCGAATGTTACAACATCTCCAAAATATTGATATGTAGCCCTTGATTGAGCATCGGCCCAAAAATAATTTCCCATAAAACCATTCTTATCAACTTGCATGGAGTACAAAAATCCAAATTCTTTGCATTGTCGATCAAGAAAATACGCATATAACCTTTGTGCATCTCCCTCTTCAAAAAATTTCCTCATTTGGTTCCCCAATTATTTTTCCACATCCTTGCCAATACACACAACGTTAAAGGCACCTCATGCTTCTTTATTCAACACCGATATTATCTTCCTTGTCGATACACTGGACTCATTCAAAATCATAATAAGTTGTTTTGGACACTTGTCACTTTCCTATGTCTAATAATTTTTGTCTTACAATCGAGTATACTAGATCCGAATGGCAAAACCTTTTCTTCTTGCATACACCTTGTAAAATGCTTGGGCGTCTTCTATGTTATCAAATACCATACCGATGAATGGCTCATTCAGACCACTACTCGAACAAGGTCTTAAATTCACTCCATCTTCCATATTCACTACATTTTCTACATTCACATCATCACTCAAACGAACTTTATCTTCCAAATTTACAACATCTTCTACATTTTCACCTTCTACACATGTGTGACTCATCATTATGTCAACTTCATCACTATCAGAACTCTAAATTTGATCATTTGTTATAAAATAAGAAACAAAAAGTCAGTGTACAAATCACGTTAAATTGAGATAAATTTATTTGCATATATCCATTTTTAATTTATCTAAGTTGTTAGATTATCGTTATAAATATGACAACAAAATAATGTTAAGAATACTCTCTTTCTAAAGCAGTATGGCTTCTTTTTTGATCTTCGAGAATCACAATCTTATGTGCAGTGACATATTTATATTATTAATTAAGTCAAGGGTGCTGCTACACAACCCCTCAAGTCATGTACCCTTCAAGTGTAGAGCTAGTACTGTATTTGAATTTTGTGTTTTTTAAATATTAAAAAATATATATATAAATGCATTAACAGTAACTTTAAACAGTACACTTGAAGGGACTACTTAGCATTTTCCTTAAATCAATTTCAATGTTACCTAATAGAGATACAGAGCAAAGGTGCATGCCAAAGGGGTCGTGGACTCGTGGCCCTCCTTCTTTATTAAATTTTTAGATAAAGTTATTTTTATAAATAGGTAGTATATATAACTTGAAAAAAAATAATTAACGAACAAGCTAAAGTCATCTCCCTATAGTTAAAGAATTGCTAAAAAAATTCAAATGAAAAAGTCTGATGCAGTCGAGACGTGCAAGCGCTGTACAAACGGTGCTAATGTGGAAAAAATCAAAATGGCACCGTTTTGCCTTTTTTCAGTTTCCCACCTTTTCCTTCTACTTCTCTTTGATTCTGAAGACCTGAAGCCGTTAGTCCCCTTCCTTCCCTCTCTGAGTCTCTGTGTTTCAACTTTCAAAGACCATCACTCTGTCTCTATCTCTCTCTCTAATTCTCCCCTCAGTCATGTCGTGGGCCGCCCCTTCTCACCCGCTCTCCATCATCGTACCAATAGTTCCCAAGCCCTCAAGCCTCCCCTCACAAAGGCACACCAACCCTAGAGGAGGAGCTTGGAGCACCAGTGTTCATCCAGAGATTTTCCCCATCGCACGAGGTAAGTGGCTCTCTGGGCAGAGCTAAAATATGGGTGCCGATGAGATTGGATGGTTATGCTTGCGTACTGTTCATATCTTCACCCCTACGCCTCTGTTGTGCAGTTTATGAAATTGGTTTGTTGTTGGTCTCTGGTTTTTGGTGCTGAGTTCGTGTGGTAAGTCTCTCCTTGTACCACATGTTGTCCTTTGTGTATTGTTGAAGATGGGTTGTTTTCATTGCGGGTTGGTTTGGACGTTTTTCAATTCTTGGGATAGGGATGATGGTAGTAATAGGGAAAGCGATGGAACTTTTCTGCATTTTTTTCTTAAATATAATATAACGCACGGCTGATGTGGTAGTCAGCAGACTGCATGCCGTTTGCAGCCACCGACTGGCTGTAGAAGAATTGAAATCAAATACATTTAGGTTATGATTAGATGTTGAGCTAAGTTAAGATGAATTGAGTTATTTATGAATATTAGTACGTTGAGATAGTAAAATACACATAAGATGATTTATATATGTTTGAATATTAAGATAAGTTTAGATGTATTCATAGAAAGTTGAAAAATGTCCTTAGTCCTACATGTAAAGAAGTGTTAAGTTGAAAAAAGTTGTGAGTCCACATATAAAAAGGGTTTGAGTTTAGTGATGTTTAATGATTTGAAAGTTGTATGTTTAGATGTTAGGATAGATCTAAATAGAATTCAATTGAGATGAGCTGAGCTCAATCAAGGATTGAAACGAAGCGTTAACGTCCTACTATCTATCTTATCTTTTTTTAGTTCTGTGCAATTTGAATGAGCGTGGCCATTTGAAATTTGAAATTTCCATAACGAAGATCTTGTGCAGCTTTTGGCAGGTCTAGTGAGCTCCTACAGGTATCACAAAGAAGTGGTGGATATGGTGATTGCTAAATCAGAGGCAGCGACACTACATGAAGCCATCAGAACAATGCAATTAGATTGTGATCCTGTTGTGTGGATCCTCTGCACAAGAAATGTCTTTCCTCTCAAAGCAACTTTTACCTGTTACAAGCAAAACAATGGAAACTCCATTGACCAAGTTTAGCTTTACATTAGCTAATCAACAGATACATATTTTTTTGGAATATCATTTGTGAGATTTTATCTTCTTCCCAAGATATTATGGGTTGTGGGAATGGAGATTTGGAGTCTCCTCTGGAAATGATAATTTGGTGCATCGACTCCCCAGAGAAACATTTTGCAGAGGTAAATTCTTTCCTTGTTACCAAGGAATTGCCACAACAGATCATTCAATGGAAAAGTAGAAGCTTTTCTTCTCAAGTAGACCATTTTACTTCTCTGGAACCTTCTTGTATTTACTTTCTACGCAATCACCAAGCTTTTATTTTGAATATAGCCATTGAAGTCGAACATGATCTTTGAACTTCCTAAATGTTGATCAGAAATTGTGTACAAATTAAAAATGCTCGTTTTTGTAGCTGCAACCAGTGTCAACCTTTTATATATCAACACTCTGAAGAAAGTAGGAACTGTTTTCGAATTAGCAGTTATCTTTAATGCAATTCTTCTGATCTGTTGCATGAAACGTCAGCAGGTAATCAGAAAATCGATTGTTGGGGTTGGGACAGGTGAGGATTCTTTAACAAGAGCAACTTTAACTCGAGCTGAAATCGACATGACTCAGTCTCGAATGTGTTCTTCCAAGTGTAAAAGTGTCAAGTTGTATTAAGGATAAGTCCAGAATTGTATTCCACAAAGACAAAGGGTTATTAAAGTATTTGTGAAATTTTTATTGTAAAAGATGTATCGACAATGAGAAAGGAAAATAAATGTGAATCTATATTTCTAAAATTTTCCAAGAGACTTAAGGAAAATGTGTAGAAGTTGAATTAAATTTGTAAAAAGTAATAAAACAAATACTTGGGATGCAATTTTCGCCTTTTTTCTAATTTGAAATTGGATTTACCTCTAATTTCATTTTCTCTCGACCATTTTCTCATTCTAAGAGATTATGATCGGTTAATTAAATAATAAGCACACTTTTTAGTATAACCAAGGTGTTTGACAGATTTTATAACAAGTGTAAAAGTAAAAGAAATTTATCAAAATCTTATTACAAGTTCAAGCATCAATTTTGCATTTATATCTACGACTGATCAAGTTCAAGAATATAGAACTTTAATCCTTCTCATATGCAAAATGAAATACAATCTATCAAGTTAATTATTCAAAATTTCATAATCTTGAAGAAAATCTAACCCAAAATAATCATGAGTTACTCATTAAATTTCAAGCTAAAAATTTAGTCTATCATTTCTAAATTAGCAAAATATTAAAAAATGATTAACCTTAACATTTCAAGTTGCTGAATGAAAATAAAGGCAGTGGGATAAAATTAACAAGTGACAGAGTGCCTAAAATCCCCAATAAATAAAAACGTAAAGCAAAGAAAATAATCCAGCTGGCAACCACTAAGAATCAAGAAGTAAAAACTGAAAAACGTAAAAACGTAAAACGTAAAGCAAGATAGAGAGAGAGAAAAACTGGGAAACGTAAAAACTCAAAACTAGGAAAAGAAAAAAGAAAATAAAACGACAGAGAGAGAGAGAGTACTCATCACGCCGACTCCAACGTCCGGAATCCCAAAAAAATAAAAAACATCCAAAAGAAAAAAATAAATAATTGCCCTTGTCTTGCATGAGGTCCAGCGTGCTTGAGGCCAAAATCTCCAGCCCCCGCATCTGCGTCCTCTGCATTGCTCTGCGTCCCAGTGTTGAGGCCACGCTCCTGTGGTTCGTCCGTAGCTCCCTGGAGGTTGAAAGGCTTAAAGAACAAATTGTTGTACTTCAACGAATTGTTCAAGAGTCTCACACCAGGGAAGGAATCCTTCGGCAGCAGAATAAACAGCTGAAAACTCTACTGGATTCTTCATTCCGCTTGCCAGTTCCCATGAATAGGGATGACATGATATTGTATGAAGAGAATGAGCGTCTCCAACATGAGGCTAAGAACCTCAAGTTTATGTAGAAGCATTTTATTAAAAAAAATATCTCTCTATATTATGAACTCTGGTTTTATCCTTTAAGAGATATTCGTAACATGCTTCATACCTATTTCTCTTTTAATCATACGTAATCTATCTTCTGGTAAAGGTTTTGCGAATATATCTGCTAACTGATCAAGTGTGTTTGTGAACTCTAACACTATATCGCTTTTCTGCACATGATCTCAAAGAAATTCAAGCCTAATGAAGACTAAAAATCTCAAGCCTAGTATTTGGTGCATTTCCTAAGGACATGTGGATTTACAACCCAGAGACGTATTGCTCTGATACCACCCTGTGACGCCCCCAAATTCCGCTTGGGATTAAACGGACATTTGAAGCGTCGAGACATGCAACACAAGGTTACCTGCCCCCGTTCATGACAGATAAGATGCAATGTTCCTAACATGCATCTAGCATTATGCAATATTCGCAGCGGATAATTTTTCTCTTTAGCAAAACTATGCACCAAACCAAAAATATCCCAAATACTTGAAACATATTTCATACATAAAGGCATACTAAAAAGCCGTGATCACCACACTAGTCTAAAATGGTTGTGATCAAAAGAATACTTGAGATACAACTCCAAAAGTACAAGTATTAACCTAAGTTAAATACTATACCATCATCAACATCGCACCGTGGCCTAGTCGACCGTATTCAGTTGGTCAGATTCCAATTCTCCTTTGGGTCCTGTAACAAGATCTACCATTCGGGGGAATGGTAGTTGGTCCGTAACAGATACCATCGGGGAAGGTAGTTGACCCACAGTAGATTTGATTACAAATCTCAGTAAGTTAACATAAAACTCACACACAGGTTAAAAAATGCATGCATGGCAGTAAAAGCATAAATGCATAATTATAGTCATACATAAACATAGTATAACTTGACATATAGCATGACTTAACCAGAACTTAAGCGTGAACTGAACTTGACTTAACATGGCATGAACTTAAGCTTAAAACATAACATGAACAAACAACATAACATGAACATGAAACATAACATGGACTTGAAATATAGCATGAACGTAAACCTGCATAACATAAATAAGAACTTGAAAATAACATAAACTTGAACATAACATGTACGTGAGTATAACATAACATGGACTTGATCTAAAACTTGACTTATCATGTATTTGATCTGAAACTGGACTTAACATAAACTTGAAATCTTATTCAATTGTCTTGATTAATAACGTGCGTTAATACGTACTCCACAGTTGTTGTGGCCCTACGTATTCAAGTAACATAAAACATAATACGTACTCCACAGTTGTTGTGGCCCCACGTATTCTACATGTCACAATTGCTGTGTCTCATGTAGTGTATGCTCCACAGTTGTTGTGGCCCCATACTTCATGCTCCACAGTTGTTGTGGCCCCATGAATACACATAACATAAAATATAATACGTACTCCACAGTTGTTGTGGCCCCACGTATTCTACATGTCACAATTGCTGTGTCTCATGTAGTGTATGCTCCACAGTTGTTGTGGCCCCATACTTCATGTAACATAAAATATAATACGTACTCCACAGTTGTTGTGGCCCCACGCATTATAAGTAACATAAATATAATACGTACTCACGTACTCACAGTTGTTGTGGCCCCACGCATTATAAGTAACATAAATATAATACGTACTCCACAGTTGTTGTGGCCCCACGCATTATAAGTAACATAAAATATAATACGTACTCCACAGTTGTTGTGGCCCCACGCATTATAAGTAACATAAAATATAATACGTACTCCACAGTTGTTGTGGCCCCACGCATTATAAGTAACATAAATATAATACGTACTCCACAGTTGTTGTGGCCCCACGCATTATAAGTAACATAAAATATAATACGTACTCCACAGTTGTTGTGGCCCCACGCATTATAAGTAACATAAATATAATACGTACTCCACAGTTGTTGTGGCCCCACGCATTATAAGTAACATAAAATATAATACGTACTCCACAGTTGTTGTGGCCCCACGCATTATAAGTAACATAAAATATAATACGTACTCCACAGTTGTTGTGGCCCCACGCATTATAAGTAACATAAAATATAATACGTACTCCACAGTTGTTGTGGCCCCACGCATTATAAGTAACATAAAATATAATACGTACTCCACAGTTGTTGTGGCCCCACGCATTATAAGTAACATAAAATATAATACGTACTCCACAGTTGTTGTGGCCCCACGCATTATAGTAACATAAAATATAATACGTACTCCACAGTTGTTGTGGCCCCACGCATTATAATAACATAAATATAATACGTACTCCACAGTTGTTGTGGCCCCACGCATTATAAGTAACATAAATATAATACGTACTCCACAGTTGTTGTGGCCCCACGCATTATAAGTAACATAAAATATAATACGTACTCCACAGTTGTTGTGGCCCCACGCATTATAAGTAACATAAAATATAATACGTACTCCACAGTTGTTGTGGCCCCACGCATTATAAGTAACATAAAATATAATACGTACTCCACAGTTGTTGTGGCCCCACGCATTATAAGTAACATAAAATATAATACGTACTCCACAGTTGTTGTGGCCCCACGCATTATAAGTAACATAAAATATAATACGTACTCCACAGTTGTTGTGGCCCCACGCATTATACGTAACATAAAATATAATACGTACTCCACAGTTGTTGTGGCCCCACGCATTATAAGTAACATAAAATATAATACGTACTCCACAGTTGTTGTGGCCCCACGCATTATAAGTAACATAAAATATAATACGTACTCCACAGTTGTTGTGGCCCCACGCATTATAAGTAACATAAAATATAATACGTACTCCACAGTTGTTGTGGCCCCACGCATTATACGTAACATAAAATATAATACGTACTCCACAGTTGTTGTGGCCCCACGCATTATACGTAACATAAAATATAATACGTACTCCACAGTTGTTGTGGCCCCACGCATTATAAGTAACATAAAATATAATACGTACTCCACAGTTGTTGTGGCCCCACGTATTATACGTAACATAAAATATAATACGTACTCCACAGTTGTTGTGGCCCCACGATTATACGTAACATAACATGTCTTATCTTTCTTAATGCATGAGATATTATTTAATATCATATACTTTTCTAACATGGCGTATGCTTGTAAATGGCACAATATGATTTAATCATAAACATTTAATGGCATACATGTATCTTATGGCATACTTAACATGGCATACTTATAACATACAATATTGTATGACAGAAAAGATTATGTAACAGATAATTATTCATGAGAGATTAAATCATACATAGCAGATAAACATGTAATGACATAGCATGACATGGCATATACGAGAACATACATACATAAATTATAGTTCTCTTACCCATCACACATACACAATAAACTGATAGTAAGTTAGAGGCTAACTTACCTCGATCGTCGCGTTCTATGAGAATAGAGTGCGAAACACGAGGAACTGCACAACAGCTGGAAGAGGAACACTCAAGTCCTTAAGATTTTCACTTCTGAACTAATTGTCATATTATAAGCACTTGCAACACCACGGCCAACTTGAGGTTTCACTATACTCGGAAGAGATAAATTGACTTCAGAAAGCCTTTGCACTAAAACAAGTTCATTAAAATTATCAATAACAACCAAACAAACAACTCATTTCTCAATCCATATACTCTTAGCCATAGTCAACCACAAGATGACACCAGTCATCCCGGACTATAATCCATATCATCACTGCTTCGGGACACTGTCATACAGTTTCCCAACATTACACCATACGCTCCACACTTCTCTGCTACGCCATTCAACCCTTCGTGACACGCCATCCGGTGTATCACGACTTAGTACAGAGTACACTCACGTGAACTCTCTTCCATTCACACTACAAAACCCATCACTGCGATACACGTCTCACGGTGCATCGCTACGCGACACGGAGTACGCGCTACGCGTACTTCCTTCGCTACAACACTCATCAACACGATGCACATCACACGATGCATCGCCATACCACACGGAGTACACTACATGCGTACTCCCTTCCTTCTACGACCCACATCACTACAGCGCATGTCGCGCGGCGCGTCGCTGCATTACACAGAATACGCTACACGCGTATTCTCTTCACACAACCCGCCGTATCACATCTACGGCATCCATCTCACGCCTATACTTCACAGCACAGTCCACAAAACTACAAAATCAAGCCTAACACTTCACAACCACACTTCGTTTCACAACTACGCAGCGAACTCCACAAACACTAACTACACAGTCTACAGCCAACCAAATCAATATGTTAAACATAAATAACTAAAGATAGAGGGTTAAGACGAGAGAGATGTGATTGCTGTCGGGAAAGAATCCAAAACTGATAATTTTAGCGGGCTGTTACACTTTCAATACCATCATGAAGCCTTAGTCTCACCGACCCTATACCCTGGATTTTACAAGACTTATTGTTACCAAGCATCACAAACCCCCCATCTAAACTAGTGAAGGTTTCAAACCATGTTTTATTAGGACACATATGAAAAGAACATCCTGAATCAAGGATCCATTCTTTTCCTGAATCAACATCGGACACATTTAGAACCTCGGCACTCTCATACCCATCACTCACAACCGAGGCATCTCCCTCCTCCTTAGACCCATTTCCTTTGTTAGGTCTCTTATCAGGGCAATCTCTTTTGAAATGCCCCTCTTTGTAACACAAGAAGCATTTTAATTGCTTCCCTTTAGACTTGGACCTACCCCTTACATTGTTTTTATTATTCTTTCCCTTTTGACCTCTTTTTTCAGCCCTCCCCCTAACAGTCAAGCCCTCCCCAGCTTCAGATTTTATTTCAGACATGGCTTGTAATTCTCTGGAGTGTAATACGGACTGAATCTCATCTAAGGTTAGTGTTTCCCTCCCATACATCATGGTCTCTTTCAAACTAGCATAAGTATTATCCAGAGAACTCAACAATAAAATTGCTTGATCTTCATCATCAATTTTAATATCAATATTAGCCAAATCTAAAATAATTTTATTAAAAGAATCGAGATGGTCAAAAATCGATATACCTGCGGACATCTTGAATGTGTAGAGCTTTATTTTCTTGTACAGTCGGTTGGCCAGAGATTTTGTCATGTAGAGGCTTTCTAATTTCAACCAAATTCCAGCAGCGGTGTTTTCGTTGGCTACCTCCCTCAGAACTTTGTCTCCGAGAGAAAGAATGAGTGCGCTGTGAGCCTTCCTCAAGATTTCTTTCTTATCCTTCTCTTCAACAGTTTCCATTTTCTTTTCTCCAAGAAGAGCTTCTTGGAGACCTTGTTGAGTGAGAAGGGCTTTCATCTTGATCCTCCACAGCCCAAAATCATTCTTTCCATCAAACTTTTCAATATCGAACCTTGCAGTCCCCATCGAACCAAGCTCTGATACCACTTGTTATAATTTCAGCCCTCTCACAACAAATACTCAAATAACCAAGTTAATGTAACTAGTTGTAATATACAATTAATTTGAACAAAGGACAACCAAAGATTTCAAGAAAATTTAATGATGAACGTGATTAGTTTAGTTTTCTATTTTAAACCAATTAGAAATCTGAAATCACAATATATATTCATGCAAGATCAAAAATAAATGCAAGAATAATAAAAGAAATTTAAAATCAACACAAGAAATTACGTGGTTCGACCCTAATGGTCTACATCCACGGCAGGAACAGTCTAGGAGTCTTTATTATTGAAGAATGCTTCAGAATAGAGTTTACAATCACTTACAACCATTTATCATCGCACAAAAATAGAAAGTGGTTTCCTCCTATTATTCTCTAACGAAACCATACCTTTCTTGCACTTGATCTTCTCCTCAAAGTGCTGATTTGATCTTGATGAAAACTAGGGTTTCAAACTCAGCTTCTCTCCAGAGGACGGCGGCTTCACGAACGCAGGAGAAAAACAATTCGGACTCTGCTTCATACGGAAAGGCTCACATGCCTTTATATATAAAACTAGTAATTACATAAATGCCATTTGCCCAATATTACAAAGAATGCCATTAATGAAAATATAAGTACATGACAAACGGCAAGTCGTAGATGAGGGAAAACTTGACATATCTTCAACAAATACCCTTGCAAAACTGGTATACAATGAAAGTAAGGTGAAACAACATTTCGACCTTAAAATATGGTTGTGTTTCAGAAGATTTGATTTGCTCAAGATAAAGAAATCAATTATAGCTCAGGAAGCACCTCCGTCAACTCGTCATACTGAGGATCCAGAGCAGCTTCAAGTTACAGTACAGAAGAATTTGAACGGAAAGAAATTTCTCCTTATTTTGGATGATGTTTGGAGTAAGAAACACATTCATCATGAGTTCCTAAGCCAACTCTTGCATTATGGGACTCAAGAAAGTAAGATCCTTATCACCACAAGACATGAAAGCGTTGCATTGGCCATGCGCGCTGAACCTCATCATCTAAAGCTATTACCAAAGGATGATTGTTGGTCACTTTTTGAAAAGCTTGCATTTCCTGATGGTAGTAGCTCCAAAGCAGATCCAAAATTAAAAGAAATAGGTAGACAAATTGTGAAAAAGTGCAAAGGTCTACCTTTAGCAATCAAAGCCATAGGCAATTTGTTGTGGTATGAATTAGATGTCGAGAGATGGACGAATATGTTGAAGAGTAATTTATGGGATCTTCCTATGAAGGGGACAGACATTCTTCCGGCTTTGAGGTTAAGTTATAAGTATCTCCCCTCATATTTAAAAAGATGCTTTGCTTATTGTTCGATATTCCCAAAAGATTATATTTTTAAAAAAGATCAATTAGTTTTATTATGGATGGCGGAAGGTTTCTTAGTGCAACAATCTGAAATAGAAATTACAATGGAAGAAGTTGGCAATCGTTACTTCGAAGCTCTTGTATCAAGATCATTATTTCAACAATCACCTGAAACTAACTCAGGTTTTCTAATGCATGATCTTGTCAACGACTTGGCAAACTTTGTAACTGGGCAATTTGGCTTTATGCGGTTGGGGGGTGATAATTCAAAAAAAAATTGGGAAGATGACTCGCTATTTATCGTATTTCGGTGAAAGTTTGGATAACTTTAAGAAGATTGAAGAGGATCTTTACAATGCCAAGCAGTTGCGTACTTTCCTAGCATTAGATTGTCAAGCAGGGAGTAAAACCAAAATGCCAAGAGTATGGTGCTTAAAAGTTCTTTCTCTATCCGGGGGAAGGGTAACTAAGTTGGTTGATTCAATTAGTCAAATGAAACATCTACGTTATTTGGATTTTTCTTTCACGGATATTTACAGGTTGCCCAATTCCATATGTATGTTGTGCAATTTGCAAACGTTGAAGTTATCATATTGTAGAAATTTGGATAGATTGCCAAGAGATATGTGGAAACTCATTAATTTACGTCATCTTGAATTTGATCAAATTAACAAATTAAAGGAGATGCCGATAAAAATGGGTAGATTAAAATGTCTCAGACGTTGACAAATTCGTCGTCAGCAAAGATGACAGTGGGTCTAGTATTGGAGAATTGGGAAAACTAATACATCTTCGGGGAAAGCTTTTAATTCAAAAGCTCCAAAATGTTAGATCAGTCAAGGATGCTTTGGATGCAAACTTGAAGGATAAGAGTTACCTCGAGGAGTTGGTGTTAGAATGGAATCCTCAAAAAGCACTTGGTATTTTAGAAAGTCAAAGAGATGTACTTCAAAATTTGCGGCCTCATGAAAACTTGAAAAGTCTCACCATCAAGTACTATGGTGGGAAAGAATTTCCAGATTGGATACTAGAGCTTCCTTCATTGTCTAAATTGAAATTAATTGATTGCAAATATTGTTATGCCTTGCTTTTGATAGATTTCCCAATCCTTACCCATATGAAAATAATCGGATGTGATAATTTGCAATCTCTAGAAGGATTGCGTGCCCCTAAGCTCGCATTCTTTATCCTCAACAATTGTGAGAGCTTGAGGTCAATTCCCGGTAAGATTCATCTATTCCTTCCATCTCTTCATTATTTGGAGTTAATAAATTGTCCGGAAGTTGAGTCGTTTCCAGAAGGGGGACTACCTTCCAATATGAAGCAAATTGTGATCTACAGGTGTAAGAAACTCATTGCAAACTGGAAGGGATGGGGTTTGCAAATACTACCCTCTCTTGAATGGTTGGATATCGGAGGTGAATCAGAAAATGTGGAATCCTTTCCCGGGGAGTTGTTGTTGCCTACCACTCTGACCAATCTTAAGATCCTTTCATTTGCAAAATTGAAATCATTGGACAATGAGGGGTTTCGACACCTCACCTCCCTTGTACAATTGGTAATTTGGGATTGTCCAAAACTCGAGTACTTGCCAGAAGACGGCTTCCCTTCATCCCTTCATTATTTACGAATGGGAGACTGTCCGGTGCTGTTGAAAGATTTGAAAAGTAAAAAAGGAAAAGAATGGCTCAAGGTGGCTCGCGTCCGTGAAATATTTATTAATGGTGATCACATTCAAGGAAATGAATGGCCAGGTGAGAGCCCATGCAACCTCAAACCTTTTATGTTTTTAATATATAATAGATCCAATATCCCTCTCATTTATTTTCCATACATATATATATATATATAAATAAATGTATACTTTCCTACTATTTTTTCCGAGTAGTCAAATTAATTCTCTCTCTTTGTTTTGTAACTCTCATTGTTTTCATTGACAGCTTATTACAAAAGTCCGCATGAACCACCATATGACTAGATCTCCTGCCGATCATTGACAGCTTGCAGAATGTATAGGATGATCACTATTAACAAGTTCTGGGTACAACTTTTATTCCATGTTTGCTTAAAATTCACACTAATGAATTACTTTTACTTTTAAAAAACAAAAATTCTGGAAATTAAGAAGTACCTCGAAGATCCTGACCACGTTTTTTCCCTTTCTTTCTACTAATTGTTGCGTTTATATTTCAGTTTTATCCTTCTGAGTTTGATTTTCTCTTTGGTTTGGATTCGCTTCCGTGAGTCATTCTGATGATTCTTTGGTTGAATTGCTTCAAAGTCTAACAGACATGGATATAACCTTTCAGGCACTGAAGGTAAATTATTAGTCCGGACTCCGGAGATTGGTGAAGCTATTAGTCAGGTTTCGAACGACCAAAATTTAAGATAAATATGTACAAATGTTCTTATTTTTTTCGTTTCTAATCTATCGTTTTTTTTTTTATTGCACATGATAGTGCACTATTGCACCGCTGGGCAATGGGTGGATCAACGATGGCAAGCGGCTGAACAACAAGAAACCGAGAGTAAGAGGCAGCAAGCGGAGGAACCTGGGCTTGGTGGCGGTCTTGGGTGGTCGGCGACGTGGAGAAACACGATCGGCACGGGGTGACGGCGGTTCTGAACGTCGACCAGGCTATGGTGGCTTGTTCTCCGGCGACTTCAGTGCTGCAAGAGGTGGCGTTGAGGCCCTAATGGTGGCAAGGAAAAGCTTAGAGTTTGGAGGAAAAGGGCTCCGTTTCTGGTGTCTAAAACGGGGGCCTGTTTTGGACGTGGGCATGGCCGTGGAGGCAGAGGACGAGTTAATGGTTGAATTGATGGTTCTGGTTTCTTAACATCCTTGATGGTGACCATACCTGCAGGAATACTAATTGGGTTCGGATCATCCACTTCTGGTACAACTTTAACGTGGGAAGTCGAAGACTTTCCTCGGAGAAGAGGAACTTCTTGTATACGTTCAGACTTCTTCCTTAACCTCCGTCCCTCCTTCATTTCCTAGATTGTGTAATACCTCTTTACGAAAACTCTTGGTGGAGTTTTTCCTTCAAGTTTCCTCCAATAAACCACATCCAAGCCGTTTTCATCAACGACGAACCCCTTAAAACCCCCCATCAAACCGCGTAGGCTCATTGTGTGGCACAGCAGGCGGAACTTTATTTAAAGCAGTATTCCTATTCTCTCTTCTGCGTTTTGTAGCAGCACACCTATTGATCAGAAAGAAGAGTAACCCGGAAAGAACCAGAGTGCTGGCTGCGGTGGCGGCTACTGCCTTTACAATCTTACTCCTGCTTGACGAAGATGGTGGTGGGGGTACCGATTGAGGTGAAATTGGAAGAGGAGATGGCTATAGTCGTGGCTCTGGTGAAGAAGTGATAGGAGGATCGGAGGAAGAACTTGGTGCAGGTGCAGGAGAAGGAGCTTCAGAAGAAGGATAGAAAGTCTCGAGATTTTGGGGAGGACCGAATTGGCAATGGGAGAGAGGAATGGAAGAATAGAGAAAAGCAAAGAAAAGGAACACAGAGAGGCATGGCTGAAGCATCACAGCCATGATGTTTAGGATTTGTCTGCAGGCGATACATAAAAACAGAAGAATTTCTATTTTTCTGTAATTCTGGGGGGGAATTGAAAGCTTATTCTTTGTTTTGTCGTGTGCATTTGGGATTTGGTGGCTGACAAATTCAAAAGAAAGTGTCGTTAGTTTTATCCCATTTATGTTTCCTGGCCTTTTACTTTGGCAAAATGTGATGCCAAAAATTACAATATGATATCATATTGGGGATGTTTGAATTTACTTTGAGTAAGTTTTTTAAATATGTTTCATGCGGGAGAGGCTGAGTTGCGGGTTGTGGGAGTGGAGGCGTAAGCAGCCAAAAAAAAAAAAATACTCAGGTTAGATGTTTTACTTTAGTTCCAAAGAAGAAAAAGGAATGCAAATATATTGATAACGTTATTTTGACGAGTGAAAAACTATGCCAGTACCTCATTTAAGTAAAGTCCCGTACTAACTTACATATCAATACTGAATCAAAGCCCCGGTGACGGTGGCTTGCGAGACCTGGGAGGGGTTGATAATTAAGACCAATGTTTTGAATACTGTACCGGATGGCGTACCGGTCAAGGCACTGGAATGAAATATTTCAGTACCGGTACCATTTCGTGTGCCGTTTTGAGATAGTCGATATATGAATAAATTATATATATAAATTATATTTCAAAATAATAGTTTATATATGAAGAAATTATACATGAATACATATATGTTTAAATTATAAATAGTCTGGTATGAATTGTGGGTAAAAAAATGAGCTTACAATAAGAAGAAATGAAAAACAAAAAAAAAGAGTAGAGGTCGAAATACCGCTCGTTACGGGCCGAAATATAGGCCGGTATGGCTGATACGAAACAGACCCAATATTTGTACCAGTCCAGTGGCCGGTACGGTATGTACCAGTCGTACCAACCGGTATGGTACGGTATTCAAAAGCATGATTAAGACCATTAATAATATATATTTGAAGTAAAGAAAAATTATAACAGTTTTTTTATATAAACAAATATATTTAATTCAATTCATCAATAATTGTTTCAAAGTTTAATGATTTTATATATATATATATATAAACCGACATCTTAATAAATCTTAATTATTTTATTTGCAACAAATCAAGGCATCATCATGCATCATCTAAACTAAACGAGTAGTGGCGGAGTCAAGAATTTACTCTAGAGGGACCAAAAAAAATTAGAACAATATATATAACATATTTTTTATTCTATTTTTATACAATTTTTTTTTTACGATATAGGCAATGGCAGAGTCAGGATCCTCCCCAATATGATTCAAAAAGGCACAATATTTTCTATTATTAATCTTATTCCAATTTCTAAATTCCATGACAGTAAATACATCACATCCAGAATGTTGAGATGCTTTCACTGTAAAAATATAACAAGGTAAACAATATGCAGCATCCTTTGATGGAGAATACTCTAACCAAGATCCAAATTGTACAAACCATGAAGCTTGAAAGAGACGAGGATGCTTTTCAGAACCAAAAAATGGATATTTTGAGAGACGTATTTGATATAGTCCCATTTTTAAATAAGTTCTTTTTATTTCATCACACTGATTGACTGGATAATCCCATATAGGAGGACGTAATGCCGGATCTCGTTGTAGAGAAGATATATCAATCTCTTTAGACTTAATTGTAAAATGTAAAATGAATTCTTTCAGATTCCAAAATTGGAGAGTTAAGATCAGGATTTTCTTCAAGTTCAATCCTTGGAAGTTTAGAAGAATTTTCTGGAAGATCAACTTTTTTTCTTTTGAAGAATGAGTCGATAGTTTTTAATTTAGACGTCATTCATGAACTTAAATTTAAAATCAAATTGAAACATATAAAATAAAGTTAGAAACTTTGATAAACTTTATAGATATTCTAATAATAAGGTCTCAAATTAAAATCAAACAATCGAAAATTGAAAATCAAACAATTTATTAATACACATAATATTATAAAAAAAACAACTTAAATAAGTACATACAACCATAGATAATTAATATATGTAATATATATTTATATATAATATGATTAATACCAATATAAAACTTTTATAAAGAAAAAAGAGATACCTGTATACAGAAAAATGAGTAAGGTGTAAGGAAATAGTGCTCCATGGGACTGTGCGACGACGTCGACGATAACTGGCAATTTGGTAGGGGCTATCAAATACGTCTACTAATCTATTAAAAAATAAAATGTTAGTTTACTATATAGAAAAAAATTATTAATCTACTAAATAAATAAAAGTATTAATCTATAAAAATATTAATCTATTAAATAAATAAATATATAATATTATGAAATTTTTTAAAGACGTGAGTAATCAAGGATTAAAAAAGAAAAAAAAATTAGAAAAATCAAAAAAGCATGTCGAGACAAACAAAAGGGGCCAACTTCCATTTTTTACAATTTTTTGTAAAAAGTCATATTATTTTTATTAAAAACTTATCTCTCCCAACTAAGCAAATGTGCTTGCACATTGCTCCGACCTAGTATATATATATATATATGTATGTATGTATGATGAAAATTGTCCGGGCTCGTATTTGAATCTGAATTGATAATTGAATTGTTATTTAGGGTCAAGTTGAATATATTCATGCAAAGTGAAGATATTTGCTTAAATCTAACGTGCGCCGGAAGAAACCTCCTACCTAATTGCCACATTATTGCCTTCATTTCTATATGCATTTTGAGATCAATCAAGTTTTCCGTGAAGAGAATGGTTTGGTAAATTTGCGAGCTGCTAGATCATTGTGAGACCTCCCTTGCTTCCGTTGTACAACTTACGGCTAAATGCTTGCTAATTTTGATTACATTGATGGGACTTCAAAAGTGAATCCTAGCATGGCTAGCTAGTTGTGGATGTGTAATTAGAAATCATGATGGTAAGTTTGTTTGTGGTTTTTCTTAATTGCCATATGATTCTGTTTTGAAATATGGTTTATTATTATGTTATCATTTGCACACTTAATTTAAAATTAATAAAGGAGCATATTCATACTTACAAAGAATAGAATAGTTTGGCTGATGCTTTAGCAAACTTAAGAGTTACTGGTATATATAGATGCTTCTTTTTACTCAATTTTTCAATTGCCAAAACACTTGTGTTTCATTTATGTTTTGGATCATGCAGGACTCCCTCACTTTAAACACTAGTTTTATACTTTTCTATTGTGATAAATAGTTCAAAATAAGTATTGTATGGATTAGTTTATAAGAATATATGATTTTTGCAAGACTTTTAGTTTTGGGATTTATGTAACCCTCAAAGTTATTCCATCGTTTACAAAAGGTATTCTTCCACCATAAGTGAGGGTTATTAATAAAATTGGGGGTACCCTCCCTCTTATGAAAAAAAAAAAACAATCAGGTTTATTGAAGCAACAACAATTTCTGCAGCCACAATACAGGGTACTGCGCATGGCAAGGCAGCAATGACAATTCCTGCAGCCACAATCCGTGGTACTGCACATGGTAAAGCTCATGTCCAAACTGCTATGCCAAACAGCACAGACCACCACTACCAGAAGCAGACAACAGAGTTAGGCACAACGGCTACAAAAGAGTCTCCACCAAAAGCATCCTCAAAAGAACCAATGGGAGAACTACAAGTGTCCTAAGTCTATAGAATATCTTTTTCAATTCTTGTGTAAATCTGCACCGTTGATGTAATCTAATTCTTTGGATAGCTTATGGTTATAAATAGCACACGGATGTAATGAACAGTAGAGGTAGAAATACAGAAACACGAAGGAACTTTCTCCTTCCTAATTGTGACATTATCTCAAGCACCTAGTGTGCTTCATTGTTTATTTTCTACGTGTTTTCACATGGTATCCAGAGCCATCTAGGACTCGCGTCCCCCATCCATGGCCAACTCAGGACACTCTTCTTCTTCCTCCTCTCCTCCCTCTTCCCCACCACCTTCCCACAATCCCACCTCCATTAATTCCTCTACCCATTTCATCACCATTAAGTTAACAATAGAAAACTACCTATTATGGAAAGCACAAATGGAACCGTTCCTAAAGGGACGTCGTCTCTTTGGCTATGTGGACGGGTCCATCTCTGCGCCTCCTTCCACCATTGATGGCTCTCCCAACCCCGCATACACCAATTGGGTCTTACAAGACCAATTGATCATTTCGGCCATCAATGCTTCTCTGTCCGAAAACATCCTTGCCCAGGTTTTAACGTGCACCACTTCCTTTGATGTTTGGTCTACTCTTCAGACAATGTTTTCAGCTCAATCCTCCGTCCATATAATGCAAACCCAATACCAGCTTGCTACCTTGAAAAAGGGATCCGACTCCATCTCCACTTACTTTCACAAAGCAACCTCCCTAGCCTCTACGCTTGCTGCTGCTGGTCAAACCCTCTCAAACTCAGAACTTATAATTTACCTCTTAGCTGGCCTTGGAACTGATTTTGACTCCATCGTTACCTCCCTAACCACACGGCCTGAACCCCTTACTCCACCTCAGGTCTTCAGTTATCTTTTAAATCATGAAAGTAGACTTGCTCATCAAACTAATGCTATGCTTTCAGGTACCTCTCTTGCAGCAAACTCCACCGCTCGACAGGCCCCCCCCAATAATTTTTCAAACCGAGGCAAAGGAACTCAATTTCGGGGTCGACGTGGACGCGGTGGACAACGTGGGGCCTTCAACCAGCTCTCTAATCGTCCATTTGACCGAGTGATATGTCAAATATTGGGCCGAAGCTTTCTCAACCGCAGTTTTCCTTATAAATTGAATGCCTACACCAATACTTCAAAACAAATCTCCCTTTGAATTAATTTTTAATCAACCACCTGATTACACCTTTCTACGCACTTTTGGATGCCTCTGTTGGCCCAACTTAAGGCCATTTAATCGCCACAAACTGGACTTGAGATCTAAACCGTGTGTTTTTTTAGGCTATATTCCTGATCACAAAGGCTATTTTTGTCTTCACATACCTACGAGTAGACTCTATATTTCACGAGATGTCCAGTTTTATGAAGACACTTTTCCATTTGCCCCTCAAAACTCACGGCCCTCTCCCCCTTCTCCCGACAGTTCTCTCCCAGCTCCCTTACCAAACTTTTCTCTAAGCCCAAACCCACCAATCTCTCCTCTAAACACTCTACACAATGCAACTCCTATCCCACAATCGTCCAGGCCTCGGCCCACCCCAAACCCAAGCCCACAAATACATTCATTTCCTCCCCGGTCAACCCAGCCCGTCGTAATATCCCCTTCTCCAGATAGGGCATCGTCTTCATCTCCCCTGCCATCCTCTCTTTCGCACGGATCCAACCCAGCCGCATCACCTCCTCCCTCTATTACTCACTCATCCCCTTCGTCTGTCACTACTCTTCCCGCAGCACCTCCTATCCATCCCATGGTTATGCGGTCCCGCAACAATATCCATAGACCCATCCGTCGCCTTGATGGCACTATCCCTTGGCTTGCGCAAAATACCTCACTCCACCTCACCACCTCTACTCCCTCCGTGGTTCCAGAGGAACCCTCTTCATTCACTAAGGCCAATAAATGTTTTGAGTGGCACGCTGCTATGGCCGCCGAGTTTGATGCTCTGCTTCTCAACCGCACCTGGGATCTCATCCCGTATGACCCCAAGCTCAACACTCTTGGCTGCAAATGGGTCCTAAAGACTAAACTCCTTGCCGATGGAACACTTGAACAGCAAAAAGCTCGCCTAGTTGCAAAAGGGTTCCATCAGCAAACGGGGGTCGACTTCACAGAGACTTACAGCCCTGTCGTCAAACCAGTGACCATTCGAACAATCCTATCCATTTTTGTTACCTTGTCTTGGCCCCTACACCAGTTGGATATTCAGAATGCATTCTTGCACGGTGACTTGGAAGAAGCTGTCTACATGCAACAGCCCCCAGGTTTCGCAAATCCTGATCATCCTACCCATATTTGCAAGCTACGTAAGTCTCTCTATGGTCTGAAACAAGCCCGTCGGGCTTGGTTTTCAAAATTAAGCAATAAACTTTTGTCTCTTGGTTTTTTTGCCTCTAAGTCAGACTCCTCGTTGTTTATATATTGCCATGGCCCTGATTTAATTTATGTTCTTGTTTATGTCGATGATATTATTGTCACTGGCTCTAGCAATAAGTTATGTTCTGAATTTACTTCTGCCATGCACAAGTCGTTTCCAGTAAAAGATCTAGGTTGCTTGCACTATTTCCTAGGAGTGGAGGTTATCCGAAACTCTGGTGGTCTATTCCTATCTCAGCGTAAATATATCTCGGATCTCCTAAAAAAAACCAACATGCACAACTCAAAGGCTGTCATGACTCCTATGTCTACATCCGAAAAACTCACTGCCCTTGATGGGTCTTCCTTTGAAGACCCACAGCTCTACCATAGCACAGTAGGAAGTCTGCAGTACTTATCTTTTACCCGCCCTGATATTTCATTTGCTGTTAACAAGGTTTACCAGTTCATGCATTATCCTAAGCTTCCTCACTGGCAAGCTGTTAAACGCATCCTTCGTTACTTACGTCACACTCCTAACCATGGACTTCACCTTTCACCTTCATCTTCATTTAATTTATCAGCCTTCTCTGATGCTGATTGGGCTGGGTGCCCCGATGATCGTCGATCTACTGGTGGATTCTATGTGTATCTTGGTTCACACCTTGTATCCTGGGGGTCCAAAAAGCAACCCACCGTTGCTTGATCCTCAACTGAAGTTGAGTATAAGGCAGTTGCAAATACGACCTGTGAAGTACTATGGTTACAAGCCCTCCTGGGTGAACTTGGAATTTTTTTGTCCACTCCCCCTATTTTATGGTGTGATAATCTAGGTGCCACTTACCTCTCGATAAATCCTGTTTTGCACTCTCGCACCAAACACGTGGCCTTAGACTATCATTTTGTACGTGAACGCGTGGCTGCCAAAACCTTGAAAGTTTCATTTATTTCCAGTAAAGATCAAATTGCAGATATTTTTACTAAGCTTCTCTCAAGTGCTCGGTTTCATCTACTTCGATCAAGCCTCACCATCTCTCCGGTGCCGCTTGACTCGCGGGGGGCTATTGAAGCAACAACAATTTCTGCAGCCACAATACAGGGTACTGTGCATGGCAAGGCAGCAATGACAATTCCTACAACCACAATCCATGGTACTGTGCATGGTAAAGCTCATGTCCAAACTGATGTGCCAGACAGGACAGACCACCACTACCAGAAGCAGACAACAGAGTCAGGCACAACGGCTACAAAAGAGTCTCCACCAAAAGCATCCTCAAAAGAACCAATGGGAGAACTACAAGTGTCCTAAGTCTATAGAATATCTTTTTCAATTCTTGTGTAAATCTGCACCATTGATGTAATCTAATTCTTTGGATAGCTTATGGTTATAAATAGCACACGGATGTAATGAACAGTAGAGGTAGAAATACAGAAACACTAAGGAACTTTCTCCTTCCTGATTGTGACATTATCTCAAGCACCTAGTGTGCTTCATTGTTTATTTTCTACGTGTTTTCACAAGGTTGACCTCAATTTTAATGTTAGATTTTGTTATTTAATTAAGATAATACTTAAATTTCCATGTAGCTACTGCGCGCTTTGTAATAGTGTTAAGCATTTTAGAATGGTTATAATCTTAGAAGGCTTTAATATTTAGGACTAAGTAATCACTTCTTCTTCTTCTTCTTCTTTTACTTTTTTATATATTTTTTTATCATTTATGGCGTTCCTTTGTAAAGAATATCAATAAAATTTCCTTTATAATATCTATTGTAGTTCTACACTAAAAGAGGTTATAGCCTCATGAATAGTGGATTTTGTTTGTGTTTACACTATGCATAATTACATTTTAATCCTATAATTCATCATTAATTTTATTATTATAATATTAATTAGAATAAAATAATAATAATAATGAACTTACAAATAATCTAAATTGAAAGATTTTTGTTTATTGAACTTTTGGAACAACTTAAGATTTTATTATATTTTCTCATAGATTTAAAAATAATTGTATTTTTCGTATATAATATTATTTAAAAATAATAACAATTATCTTCATATTCTTTTTCATAGTACTTCATAAAAATAAATCATAGTCATTGGATTAATAATATTTTCATTTTACAAAATTAATGCAATTATTATTTTTAGGTTCTAATTTATGCATCAATTTATAATTGGCCTTTAATTCATCATATTCACTATTTCATCTTATGTGGTAACACATTTCATATTAATCTATCTGTAATGCATTTTTAAAAAATTATTATTAAAATAATTAATAACACTTTTTATCCTTTAAAAATTTAGTTTGGTAAGAACATGCTTTTATTTCTAAAATCGATATTGCAATTCCAAGTTTAAAAAAAATAATAATATTATATTTAAGTTCAAAGATAAAAATTTTGTCTTTAAATTTAAAGAATAAAATTTCATTATTATAGGATATTGTTTAAAAATAAAAATTTTCTTCCTATTATGTCTCATAATAATGAATCATACTGAATAATACTTTTTAAACTAATATTGTTTTTATTTGAAAAAAAATATTATACTTTTTCAAAATTCAAATGGATAGCCTATGTTTACATTTTATCATTCCAATAAAAATTGTATCTAGTAGTTTTCTAAAAAAATTAAAAAGTATTATTTTATCTTTTTTCATTTATAAGAACAATATTATTATTATTATTATTCTTATTATTATTGTTATTATCATCATCATCATCATCATCTAATTGGTCTTATAACGAGTGAAGCAATGCATGTCCTATTATGATTTTAATACAATGAGTTTTAAACATTTGATTTGTTATGTGTCTAATAATTTTATATTTTCTATTTCTTTCATTTTCTTAAGTATATATAATTATAAGAGATGTTCAATAACTTTACATTTTTTGTTTCCTTCATTTTCTTAAGTATAATTATAAGACTACTTTTTATAGTATGTTGGTGCAAAAGTTTGTTGGTCATTCCTAATTTCTTATGCTTCAAAGAAAATGCATATTTCCAATAAGATTTCAATTTATTAAGAAGGGGACCATATTAAGCAGTTTAATGTCGTCCAATAAGCGAACTGAAATGTTGTCGTCCAACAGTTAAGAAAGACATTAATCTCATCCTATATGAATGTATCTTTTACTGTTAAGTGTGTAAAATCAGTAATGAGACTTGAAGTATCAGCTACATGTTTCATTCTAGTGTAGGGTATAACCATCCCAATGACACAAGCTTGGAAATCAACATATCTTTTTGCTTCAAGAATTAAATTTATATTCTTTCGTCAATTTAAAATCTTGCAATATATTCTAAATGTGGGACATATTTTTAATGAATATAGAGGAAATAGAAGCGGTCCTTAATTATTAGAGTAAAAATTCTACTCAATAGCTCTACACAACACTCAGTAGTTCTATACAACAGACCTGTTGAGGGAAAAAGATAAAAAGATAAATAAATAAATATTTAGGTTAGTAAGTATGTGGTATATAGTTGCTGAGTAGAAGAACTCTTATTAGAGTTACCCATCTAAATTTTTTTTTTTTTAAAAAAGGTGGAAAGACACCAAATGCAATCCCTCATTTTCTACTTGCTTTTGAAATGCAAAGTCTATGAAATATGATTATGTGTTTCATGTAACAGCCCGCTAAAATTATCAGTTTTGGATTATTTCCCGACAGCAATCACATCTCTCTCGTCTTTACCCTCATCTAGAATCACGCGTATAGGTTATCTTTTCCGTAAATCACGTAATTTGTTCTTCACCGACAGCTGTAAAATCATGAGTCTTCCAAGACCACGCCTAGCCTTTCTCAAGCCCAAACTACCACTTTATGTGGTGGACAGCCACCGTACGCCGCCACGTACGTTCCTCCGACGCATGTTCGTGACGAACAACGAGCGACGCACGGGTTATCCCGTCGATGGTATAACCTTCTATCTCTAGTTTTTTTACGTTTAAAATAGTTAGGTTGGTTTGTGGATTGTGTAGTTGTATTTGTGGAATTCGTTGCGTAGTTGTGAAGCGAAGTGTGGTTGTGAAGTGTTGCGTTTGATTGTGTATTTTGTGGACTGTGCTGTGAAGTATAGGCGTGAGATGGATGCCGTAGATGTGATACGGCGGGTTGTGTGAAGAGAATACGCGTGTAGCGTATTCTGTGTAATGCAGCGACGCGCCGCGCGACGTGCACTGTAGTGATGTGTGTCGTAGAAGGAAGGGAGTACGCATGTAGTGTACTCCGTGTTGTATGGCGATGCATCGTGTGATGTGCATCGTGTTGATGAGAGTTGTAGCGAAGGAAGTACGCGTAGCGCTGTACTCCGTGTCGCGTAGCGATGCACCGTGAGACGTGTATCGCAGTGATGGGTTTTGTAGTGTGAATGGAAGAGAGTTCACGTGAGTGTACTCTGTACTAGGTCGTGATACACCGGATGGCGTGTCACGAAGGGTTGGATGGCGTAGCAGAGAAGTGTGGAGCGTATGGTGTAGTGTTGGGAAACTGTATGACAGTGTCCCGAAACAGTGATGATATGGATTATAGTCCGGGGTGACTGATGTCATCTTGTGGTTGACTATGGCTAAGAGTATATGGATTGAGAAAGGAATTGTTTGTTTGGTTATTATTGATAATTTTAATGAACTTGTTTTAGTGCAAAGGCTTTCTGAAGTCAAATTATCTCTTCTGGGTATAGTGAAACCTCACGTTGCTCCGTGGTGTTGCAAGTGCTCATAATATGCAATTGAGTTCAGAAGTGAAAATCTTAAGGACTTGAGTGTTCCTCTTCCAGCTGTTGTGCAGTTCCTCGTGTTTCGCACTCTATTCTCATAGAACGCGACGATCGAGGTAAGTTAGCCTCTAACTTACTATCAGTTTATTGTGTATGTGTGATGGGTAAGGAACTACAATTTATGTATGTATGTTATCGTATATGCCATGTCATGCTATGTCATTACATGTTTATCTGTCTACGTATGATTTAATCTCTCATGAATAATTATCTGTTACATAATCTTTTCTGTCATACAATGATGTATGTTATAAGTATGCCATGTTAAGTATGCCATGAAATGTTATGATTAAATCATATGGTGCCATTTACAAGTATACGCCATGTTAGAAAAATATATGATATTAATTAATATCTCATGCATTAAGAAAGATAAGATATGTTATGTTACGTATAATACGTGGGGCCACAACAACTGTGGAGTACGTATTATATTTATGTTACTTATAATGCGTGGGGCCACAACAACTGTGGAGTACGTATTATATTTATGTTATGTTATTTATAATGCGTGGGGCCACAACAACTGTGGAGTACGTATTATATCTTATGTTATGTTACTTATAATGCGTGGGGCCACAACAACTGTGGAGTACGTATTATATTTATGTTACTTATAATGCGTGGGGCCACAACAACTGTGGAGTACGTATTATATTTATGTTATGTTACTTATAATGCGTGGGGCCACAACAACTGTGGAGTACGTATTATATTTATGTTATGTTATTTATAATGCGTGGGGCCACAACAACTGTGGAGTACGTATTATATCTTATGTTATGTTACTTATAATGCGTGGGGCCACAACAACTGTGGAGTACGTATTATATTTATGTTACTTATAATGCGTGGGGCCACAACAACTGTGGAGTACGTATTATATTTATGTTACTTATAATGCGTGGGGCCACAACAACTGTGGAGTACGTATTATATTTATGTTACTTATAATGCGTGGGGCCACAACAACTGTGGAGTACGTATTATATTTATGTTACTTATAATGCGTGGGGCCACAACAACTGTGGAGTACGTATTATATCTTATGTTATGTTATAATGCGTGGGGCCACAACAACTGTGGAGTACGTATTATATTTATGTTACTTATAATGCGTGGGGCCACAACAACTGTGGAGTACGTATTATATCTTATGTTATGTTATGATAATACGTGGGGCCACAACAACTGTGGAGTACGTATTATATTTATGTTATTTATAATGCGTGGGGCCACAACAACTGTGGAGTACGTATTATATTTATGTTACTTATAATGCGTGGGGCCACAACAACTGTGGAGTACGTATTATATCTTATGTTATGTTATGATAATACGTGGGGCCACAACAACTGTGGAGTACGTATTATATTCTATGTTATTTATAATGCGTGGGGCCACAACAACTGTGGAGTACGTATTATATTTATGTTACTTATAATGCGTGGGGCCACAACAACTGTGGAGTACGTATTATATCTTATGTTATGTTATGATAATGCGTGGGGCCACAACAACTGTGGAGTACGTATTATATTTATGTTACTTATAATGCGTGGGGCCACAACAACTGTGGAGTACGTATTATATCTTATGTTATGTTATGATAATACGTGGGGCCACAACAACTGTGGAGTACGTATTATATTCTATGTTATTTATAATGCGTGGGGCCACAACAACTGTGGAGTACGTATTATATTTATGTTACTTATAATGCGTGGGGCCACAACAACTGTGGAGTACGTATTATATCTTATGTTATGTTATGATAATGCGTGGGGCCACAACAACTGTGGAGTACGTATTATATTCTATGTTACTTATAATGCGTGGGGCCACAACAACTGTGGAGTACGTATTATATTTATGTTACTTATAATGCGTGGGGCCACAACAACTGTGGAGTACGTATTATATTTTATGTTACAAGAAGTATGGGGCCACAACAACTGTGGAGCATACACTACATGAGACACAGCAATTGTGACATGTAGAATACGTGGGGCCACAACAACTGTGGAGTACGTATTATATTTTATGTTATGTGTATTCATGGGGCCACAACAACTGTGGAGCATGAAGTATGGGGCCACAACAACTGTGGAGCATACACTACATGAGACACAGCAATTGTGACATGTAGAATACGTGGGGCCACAACAACTGTGGAGTACGTATTAACGCACGTTATTAATCAAGACAATTGAATAAGATTTCAAGTTTATGTTAAGTTCCAGTTTCAGATCAAATACATGATAAGTCAAGTTTTAGATCAAGTCCATGTTATGTTATGCTCACGTACATGTTATGTTCATGTCATGTTATGTTCAAGTTTATGTTATTTTCAAGTTTTATTTATGTTATGCATGTTTACGTTCATGCTATATTTCAAGTCCATGTTATGTTTCACGTTCATGTTATGTTTTAAGCTTAAGTTTATGCCATGTTAAGTCAAGTTTCAGTTTACGTTTAAGTTCTGGTTAAATCATGCTATATGTCAAGTTATACTATGTTTATGTATGACTATAATTATGCATTTATGCTTTTACTGCCATGCATGCATTTTTAACCTGTGTGTGAGTTTTATGTTAACTTACTGAGATTTGTAATCAAATCTCACTGTGGTAGTCCCAACTACCATTCCCCCCGAATGGTAGATCTTGTTACAGGACCCAAAGGAGATTTGGAATCTGACCAACTGAATACGGTCGACTAGGCCACGGTGCGATGTTGATGATGGTATAGTATTTAACTTAGGTTAATACTTGTACTTTTGGAGTTGTATCTCAAGTATTCTTTTGATCACAACCATTTTGGACTAGTGTGGTGATCACGGCTTTTTAGTATGCCTTTATGTATGAAATATGTTTCAAGTATTTGGGATATTTTTAGTTTGGTGCATAGTATTGCTAAAGAAAAAAATTATCCGCTGCGAATATTGCATAATGCTAGATGCATGTTAGGAACATTGCATCTTATATGTCATGAACGGGGGCAGGTAACCTTGTGTTGCATGTCTCGACGCTTCAAATGTCCGTTCAATCCCAAGCGGAATTTGGGGGCGTCACATTTCATCTTTCCTTTTCTTCAGACAATACCTATAGAACACGCTTTTGATCCCATCAAAAAGTTGGCCATGGAAATTAAGGTTAGCAAGGGATGACTTTGGTAGATTATATGCCAAGTCAAATCATAAATTGGTTGATCCAAAAAAATCCAAAATCTTTCATTGAACAAGAAATATGATTAGTTGTTAAATTCCCTCTAAAGAAAGATTCAGATCTCTGTATTGAAAATTAACAATCACCCGAATAATGCATGCTCGCTTCTAATTTAATTTTTTTTTTAGAAGACTAACTTGTAGCAATTTAAAGTTATCAACTTTTCATATAATGATTAATTGTGTGAATCAACATTATAATTCAAATTTCTTATCATCCATGAATGATATAGTTGTTATGGTTGAAATTTGTGTTCAGTATTCATGAATCTTCAAGTTTCCATAAGGAACACTAAGCTAGCAAGAAAGTATAGAAGTCCCATTAGAAGTGAGAAGAAAAATTCAAAATTTTTGAATTAAGCGCAGGCATTGGAGGGTGGCATCTCCTAAGTTTGAATATTATAAATCTCTGTAGCAAGATGCTTTTCATTTGGTATAGAGGAGAGAACCGTCTGCAGCATAAAATGGACCTTAAAATTGGAGCAAGGTATGTAATGACATGCTCAAACCACTCAGTTCGGGTGTTTAGATGAAATGACAACCAAGAGGTCCATGCCTTACTTTGCTGTTAGTTGGAATATTGTTAACTATGGTCTTTTGGTGGGCAGGGCTGTTGAGTAGAATGGGTTGAGTTGGGTAAGTTCATGATAGAATGTAGCTTTTTGTTTTATAATGTTTATAAGTTGCACTTGGATGAAATGATCTTCACTGATTAAGAAAGTCTTATAAATTCTTAAAGATATAAGATTGTTCTTTCTAAGTTTGCTGTTAAGCATTATTTCTACTTAGTTACCCTCAAAATCATGATGCCAAATGATTTCTACAATCATGCTTCTTAATCTGAGCATTAAAAGTCGGTAATGATTGACAAACGTTCCAAGTTTATATAGAAATGTACAATCCGGATTGTTAGAATTCATGGAAATATACATAGCGGAAGAAATATCTCAAATATAATCTGTGTAGTTGTTACACAAATGAATCCAGTGCTCATATTGATTTTTCCTTCACTCAAAGTGTGAATGTGCTACATAGATAAATTTAAAGACACACTCAAAATATCTACAACTTAAAAGTTTTCACTCACAAAATAGAGATATAATTTCAAAAGATTGATATGCCAAGAGATAGAGGACTCATTTAAGCCAAGGTTATGGCCTTGACTCCAGACATAACACGTGGAGTAATGGCGTTCCAAAAAGGAAAGAGGCAGTGCTTTATTACACGGATCATTCTTCAGAGAGCAGTTGAACAATCTCATGTACAAAATCCTTGTTTTTGGGATTTGCGTCCTTAATTCAAGCACAAAAATGCCAATACTCGTGTCTCAAGAAGTAGTGTGTTTTTTCTTATCAATTGCTTCTTCCTTTTTTTTTTCTTTTTCTTTTCTAAAACCAAATGCATTTTTCATTTTATTCTCACTGAACTTTGGAGAAAAAAAAATTCAGTGAGAAAAAAATTGCTTTAGAACATGATTTTATATCTCTCTGCAAAATTCAAGCTAGTTTATTGATAGTAAATGGACAATTTAATGTGGTAGATTTATTTATTATTTTTTTATTTTTACGAATTAATTATGGGGCAAAAGACAAAAGACATTCTCTCGTTTCATTTTCTAAGGAGGGAAAAACAAAAAAGGAAAAAGAACAAAACAAAAGTATAAAAGAATGGAAACGAAATTTCTCATCCATGTTTTTTATTTGTCATGACGTGTGTTTTTTGAGTAACAAACTTCATAATTCATCAATGCTTCATAACCAAACATTGCCTAATCTTTGGTTTTGCTCTACTTCTTACATTATTAACCAACATACCTTCTTTTTCCTTTGATTTCTTTCGTTCTAAAGAAGAAAACAATGCGGAAGAGGGAGTGGAAGTAAAATTATAAAAAACCAAGAAACAAAGGATTATTTTCTCCGCTCCATAAATATTGAAAAAGAGTATTTAAAAATGTGTCAGTTTTATCTATTTATTTATTGAGTTCGGCTACTGTGCTGCCAGCGGTTGCCGCCCAGGTCAAATATTTTTTTTTTCATTTCATATTTTTTAGTCATATTTAAATATTTTTAAAAAATAAAAAAAATACATCAATATACTAAAAATTAATTACTTAATTATTAAGTAAAAACAATTACCAGCAATGAATTGGAGCGGTACAACATGAGCGGCATAGTAGTGTTTATCTTATTGTGAGGGGCTACTATGCCGCCTCCACCATACCGCTGGGTGTACCGCTCAATGGTTTTTTTTTTCAATTTTTTTTCACATTTTTTTAATTACTTGCTTAATCATTATGTAAAAAAATATATATACCAATACACTTAAAATTACTAAGTTAAAAGAAAAAAAGGCAACGATACACATGGGGTGGCACAACAGCATTTCTCATTCCAATTTCCTTAATTCTGTCTCCTCAATATTGTAGCTGCTCAGTTCTTTCGTCCAAGAAAATATGATATGCCTGAGTTTGGAGTTGCATTGCTCTTTGCCTCCCTTAATTAATTGGAGCGTTATTTGAAAAAATGGCATCTCACGAGGGAGGTCGTTCACTTCTTGCAAGAAAGAAAATTTGTTAGCTCAAGCCTCCTTGAAAATTTAAATATATACATATATATATATATATATCTATTATAATCTATCCCACATGAATAGTAATAAATAGTAAAATTTTTTATTTTTATTATGTAGTTACGTTTTTACCCCTGAGTTGCTTTTACTTTTAAACCGATAAAAAACTTTACTTTTACTTTTACATATTTGCCCCTTGATCTTATAATACCACAAGTATTAATTGCTAATTAAAAGACATGCATACAAAGCGTAGGAATTAATTTATGAGCACAAAGATCGTATGATCAAGATGTGCTAGCTAATATTTTTATTTTTCAATATACGGGATCGATCGGAACATATATATATATATTGCAATCACATTAATTACTAATTACTTTGTTATATAAAACATGTAGTAACAAAAGTAGTTTCAAAATGCTTACTAAAATCGTTCCCATATCTCAAAAGAAAAGTAAAAATAGAAAAGAAGGAAAAAAAAAGAAGAAGCTACTTACACGTTAGTAAACAATTTTCCTGCTTAGTAACATTTCATCTCTATATAGTATCCATTTACATTTGTAAAAAGAAAAAGAAAAAAACAAATATACAGGCCAGAGAAAGAAGACAAGAGGAAAAAAAAAATAATTTGAGCATATGTAGCACTTGCAGGTATATATATAATGTTGTATATTTGATTTTAAACTAAAATATAATTTAACTACAGGCATAGATTAACCATTGATCCGGCCAGAATATATCTATTGAAAGATATTATACTTTACTAACTTATCAGTATCTAAAGATATTTTCTAAAATTTATTTTTTTATGCATTAAATTATGCATTAATTATTATAATTATTTTTTGGTAAAAAATCATATATATATTTTTTTAATTAAAAACCTTATCTCACCTAACTAGACAAACGTATTTTGCATATTGCTCCGACCTAGTATATATATATATTGCAAATACTATATATTATTAGAGAAGCTAATAATGTTGCAGATTATTTGGCACAAAGTGGTGCTAAGGGGAAAATAAAGTATTCGAATGGATGGGCAGCTTCCAAAAGAATTAAGAGGTTTGTATAGATTGGATAAATTGGGAATGGCTTATTTGCGGGAGAAATAAGTGTTTTAATTTGGTTAGCAGTTTTGGTGGTTTTGGTTCGGGTCCTATTTTTGTATAGGTGTTGTTTTATTTTGTTGGTGTTGAGGCTCGGGATGGTTTGGTGTCTATTTGTAAATCCCTTGTGTCTTGGCTGTTACGACGGTTTTTAATAAAATTGAGAGTAGGTCACTCATAAACATGTGACTTCGTCTCTTTTTTTTTTTTTTTTAAATGCTATGGTGAATTTTAGCTATGATAAAGTAAGTTGTTTCATTAAAGTAAATTATTGTAACTAAGACTAGGTGACATGTGGTAATTTAACAAATTAAGAAGGTAAAATTCCCAAAATTTGATATGGCATAATTAAATCTATCTTTAAAAAAAATTACAATTTGATATACCACATTGGCACATTGCTCATCATTTCAATTTGTAATCAGTTTTTTGAAATTCATTTTCTGATAATTAATCTTGTTAATGTAAATCGTAGTTATTAATCTTGTTACCTAATACTGATAGGGAACAACCTCGCCCCCGCGTTCTCCCCCCCCCCCCCCAAAAAAAAAAAAAATCCATGCGGGGTGGGGGTTCCATGCCGCATGTGCGGGGGGGCAAGGGGCCCCGCTCGCACAAGAGGCCTCAAGCGAAGGCTGGGGATAGAGGGGGCTAGGCCCCGCTCCGTATTTCCCCCCACCCTGCATACATTATAGGATATATAGATTATATATATATAAAAAATCCCTAATAAGCGACGCGTCGTTTCATTACAATTTAAGTCCCCACTCCCCTCCCCCCTCTTCAGACTTCACGAACTCTCTCTCTGTCTCTTAGACTCAAACTCGAGTTCTATCCAGTTCCTCTCTCGTCGTGGCGTGGTACTAAAGGTAAGACTCCTGCTCGATTAAGTCATTGACAATTTCTTCTTTTTTTTTTTTTTTGAGTTGGATCGGAGATTGGAGGCAGGATGGGTGAATTGGAGATGGAGGATGGGAAATTGATTTTGAATTTATGTGCAATGGATTCGTATTTGTGATTCTGCATGTGTTTGAACTCTCTCTGTTTCTTGCTTGTTTGAATTTTTTTTTTTTTAGTTTGTAGGGTTTCGGATTTGGGATGGTGGATTAGTTTAGTGTTCCAATCCAAAACCCTAAATTGATTGAAACCCCAGAATTTTAGCTGTTTTAATTTAATGGAGTTTCGGATTGAACCCCTAAATTGATTTAGGGGTTCAATCCGAAACTCCTAAATAAATAAATTGCACTTTACCTTGTTTTTTCATATGTGATGTATCATATTTTTTTATATCTTGTGTTGCTTTTTTTTTTTTCTAATTTTTATTATGTTGGGGGATCGGGAATGTCTTTTTAAAAGGATTTCAGTGATAACTCTGCTACACCTACCAGTACCTCTGGCACAGAACCTAACCCTACTCCAATCCACTCGGGGAGTACATATTGTCCTGCCCCCAAGCCTACACAGGGCAAGAAACCTGTTTCCATAGTTTGGTCACACTTTACCAAATTAGAAGGTGTTGACTCCAATAACTCCCAAGCAAAATGTAATCATTGTGGGAAAATATATGGATGTCACTATAGGAGACATGGTACATCCCAGTTAAATGTCTATTTAGAATAACAATGTAAGAAGAGTCCAATATGAAGATATTTACAGGAGAAGAGTCAATCTAGACTAGATATTGAACTACAAAAAATGGTGAACGGGAGTAGTGGGGGTCCAATGTTGAAGGGTTAAATGAAGTATAATCCCGATGGGTGTAAAAGGAAGTTAGCTCGTATGGTTATCATAGAGGAGCTACCTTTTTAGTTTGTGGAGGGAAGAAGGTTCCAAGAACTTGTCTTTGGACAAGTTCTTGGAACCTAGATTTACGCTTCTTTCTAGCCACACTATGGCAAATGATATTAAAAAGATATACAGAAAAGATAAAAATGTTTTGAGGGGCCAATTGGAGGGTTTGGTAGTTTGCCTCACTACCGATACTTGAACTTCCATCCAAAAAATGAATTACATGTCTTTGACTATGCAATTATTTGATTCTGATTGGATTCTTCATAAAAATATTATTAAGTTTTGTCAAATAAGCGACCTCAAGGGTGAAACGATTGGGAAGGTTTTGGAGGCCGTAATAAAGGAGTGGGGATTGACATGGGTTTTGATACTTCCGGTTGATAATCTCGTCTAATGATGTCACCTTGGGATATCTGAAAACTTATCTTAGAGAGGCAAATTAGATGGTTTTGGGTTGTGAGTATTTGCATGTTAGATGTGCTACACATATCTTGAATTTAATTGTAACTGATGGGTTAAAAGATGTTGATGACTCAATTGCACGAGTTAGAATGGCTCTGAAATTTGTGAAATCTCCTCCTACTAGATTGGAGAAATTCAAAATTGATGTGAAGACTATGGGCATAATATCGAAGAATAATCTTTGTACTGATGTTTCTACCAGATGGAACTCAACCTTTTTGATGTTGTAGGCGACCTAAGAATATAAGGTAACCTTTCAATTATTGGGTGATAAAGACATTAAATATGTCAAATACTTTGATGAGCAAGGGGATTAGGAAAACCTGATGATGATGATTGAGAGGTATTTTCTACTTTTGTTAATTTTCTCAGGCTTTTTTATGATATCGCATTAAAGTTATCTGCTTTTTGTGCCCTATATCCCATAAGTTTTGTCATGAAATATGTAGGGTGAAAGAAGAATTAGAAGATATGCGTAGGGGTTCCAATCCATGGATAAGGGAGATGGCATTGACCATGAGGATCAAATATGACAAGTATTTGGGAGATTTGAGTAAATTAAATATTTTGTTATGTGTGGCTGTTATTCTTGATCCCCGTTTGAAAATTGATAGTGTGGTATATGGTTTGAGACTTGTGCATAATCAGGCATGGGTTGATCTTATTGCTGATATGGCCCGAGATACCCTGGCTAATTGTATGATGAGTTTATTGCAATTAAGGGCGGTAGTGGTACTGCATCTACTACACCTACATATACTCCAACGCCTCCTTTAGACACCGGGTCCGTGTCAACAAAGAAGCATAGATTGACATGGACTAAGACCCTCGCATAGAATCTCACACTACTCGGTCAATGTCAATCTACGAAGACGAAGTCAGAGTTAGACAACTATTTGTCAAGGGATCTTATTCAACAAAATGATGATTTCGATATATTGGGATGGTGGAAGGCGGCAGCAAAGAAATATCTCATCATTTATGAGATAGCCCATGTATTTTGGTCATCTCTATTAGTACCGTTGCTTCAAAGTCAACATTTAGTACCGGAGGACGCATATTGGATCATTTACATAGTTCATTGTCTCCTACAACTGTGGAGGCATTGATATGCACACAGAATTAGACGATGAGAAATTATATCCATGTTCTGGATGTTTTAGATTTTAAGGAGACTGACGAGGAGGAGGGTGGTGATCAGCCTAGATCTGGACCACCTGGTAATTGTTGTTTTCATTTTATTATTTTGATTTATTTATATTCATTTCGATTTTATCGGTATTAATTTTAGTATTAATTGTTGTAGCAACACATGAGATGACTTAAAAGACATCTGCCTCCATTGCAGTATGACTTCGTGTTAAAACTTAAAAGGCTCACCATTGCCAATTTGCAATTTGAATGTGCATGAGTCTACCTCCATAGCAACACAGCTCAAGTCTCAAATCTGCATGAGTTAATAAAAAGACTACATGCCCGTGCTGCCCACATGTCACAATCAAGGACTCAAACAACTCTCTTAATATTTTTAGAATATTGAAATTTAATATTTTGAATTATTTGTACGAATTATGTATTCAATGATTTGTAATATTGATACAATGTCCCTTGAACACTTTGTAGTTTATAATTTTGTAATTGCTTTAGTTTAGCCTAAAATTTTGTAATAGCTTAGTTATTATTATTAGTTTATTAGCCAGTAGACTAGTTGTATGTACTAGTATTTCATTAGTTCATTTGCTCTAAATTAGTAAATTTGTATCATGTATATATTATTTTTATTCATTTAACCTTTTTTTTAATCTGGTTTTTTAACATCTTTTTTTTTTTTTTTGAAACTTCTAATTTTATTGGCCCAAAAATGGTCCAGAAGTTGTTTTTGGGCCATTTTAGGCCCATTTCAGAGGTTTTAATGGCTTATAAATCGCTTTTGGGCCCAAGGCCCATTAGAGCATAGGGGCGGACAAATTAACCTCCCACCCGCACCCCATTATCCGGGATGGGGTACCCCACCCTCGCACTCTAGGGGCGAGGATGAGGAAAAATTTCTAACCCCTTCCCATGTTGGGGGGGGGGGGCAAGGTGGGTGCTACCTAGTTGTCGTCATCCATAATGTTTAATGTTATTAAAGAATGGGTTAATATAAAAAAAAAAAAAAATTGTGGAGGAGGTTCAAAAGCAATTTTCCTTTCTTTTGGTGGTAGGCCATCTCTGATGGCAAATATTTTTCAACTTCTAGCTGGCTACTCTGCATCAAGACTGTAGAATCCAAAAACTCTTACATGAATAGCTGTCATCTCTAATGAATGATTCTTTTTTTATAAATATTATTGATGGGTTTTTTCTTCATTGAAATATATGATATGCAAAGATTCAAAATTTAAAGTTAAGGACAAATCAATAAGTCATTGTTTGAATTAAAAAAGTATCTTAATTTATCTTATCTCGTCTAATATATTTATTATAATTTTTTTAAATTTTTAAATAAAATATAATAAATAATTCATTTTTTAAAATTTTAAATAAAAATAATATTATAATAATATTTTATTCAACTTACAATGCTTTCATCTCATCTCAAACTCTTTTTAAGTACTAAAAAGAAATACGTATCCTATGCATATGGAGGGTAGGTGTTCATATATAATTCCCTTTTTTTTTTTTAGCCTCTAGGCTTCCCATATAAAATGAGAGTATATAGTAAACAAAATCTATATTACTTTATTAAATATTTGAAGTATCCTATGCATGTGTTTCTTTTTTCAATAAAATTAATAATATTGAATTTGAACAACCCTTTTACCTATGCCGAAAGTTGGAGTTACGATGCATTAACGTGACTTTATACTAAAAAATAAGTGACTTTCATGGCATTCAAAGACTGTACTAACAGCCTTTGAAAAACGGAGACATCATTAGTGGGAATGCATAAAACACGTGAAGTCGAGGAAGATAAAAGTTGTTTGACAGCTTTTATATAATATTTTTAAAATCTCATAAATCAACTTTATATCAACAAAGTTTATAAATAAGGTGGTCCCTTTCTCTTTTGTAATACATAAAATCCATACTAACAGCCAGATAATGTGAAGATAATAGCCATTATT
Organism: Carya cathayensis; assembly: GCA_011037825.1. Taxonomy (NCBI): domain Eukaryota; kingdom Viridiplantae; phylum Streptophyta; class Magnoliopsida; order Fagales; family Juglandaceae; genus Carya; species Carya cathayensis. The sequence goes on along the minus strand of QGSO01000248.1, from coordinate 1,175,345 downwards.
GGAAGATGGAGCTAGGGCCTAGAAAAGCTTCAAAGAATCTTTGGGCCAAAGATGTCAGATTGTGAAGTATCAAAGGGATACGACATGAGCAATCCTCCAAGAGTTTTAGGTGTGAGTGGTCCTGCCAAACAATCCTCGAATGGTAGAGCTTCAAGGAATAGGTTTTATGTTAAAAATAAGTTATTTATGGTTTGGAATCTGCATATTTACAATTTTTTTAAATATATTAAATTTATTTAAAAATAAATTAAAAAAATATTTTTTAAAATAAAAATAATATAAAAAGATATATTCTTAATAAAAATCAAATATTATAATAAAATAATAACGATAATAACCTAATAAATTTTTTAATAATTATAACAAAAAAAAAAATATGTTCAACGATGTACAAGTAAAAAGAAGAGGACTTCTCACAATATTGAAGAGAAGATGATACAAGAACAATTAAAAATATTAATAAACAAAATTGTCATTATGTTAAAATGATGAGAGTCATTTATACATTACATAGTACGGTAAAATAAGGACTATTTTCTCTAAAATGCTTATGATGCTTTTGTTAAAATGTAAATTTTTTATTTATTTTTTATTTAGAAGTAATTTTATGTAAACCTATTAAACGGATAAATTTTATGGGTTAAACACTTCCTTCTATCACACTTTTGTTAAAATGTAAATTTCTGCTTTTCCTTTATTTATAAGTAATTTTCTGAGGTTCAGCCCACCTTTTATCACCACATGGATCAGTTGTCCCAAAAGAATCCAAATTAAGTTTTCTTAACTATTTTTTGACATTATCTACCGCACAGATCGAGTTAGTAGTTATCTATTAAATAACAATTTTTTTAATTATTTATGCGTCCATCAGCTTCAGCTACAGCTCATCATGTATTCCAATTTCCTTAATTCTTTGTCTCCTCAATATTGTAGCTGCTCAGTTCTTTCGTCCAAGAAAACATGATTATGGTTGAGGTTGGAGTTGCATTGCTCTTTGCCTCCCTTAATTGGGGCGTTAATTGACAAAATGGCCTACCACCAAAAGAAAGGGAAAGTTCGGGACATTGCCTTTGAATCTCCTCTACAATTTTTTTATTTTTTATTTTTATTTTTTATTTCAACCCATTCTTTCAACACATTAAACATTATCAACGACCCCTACGCCTACCCCCCCTTTGTTCCCAATCACTTCTAGGTAACAATATTGCAAGTGACTTCATTGTAAACTACATGCAATTTACTTCAACAAGATTAATTATTCAGAAAATGAATTTCAAAAAACTGATTACAAATCCAAATGATGCGCAATGTGTTATATCAAATTGACAGTAGCTTTCAGAATGTGGAGGATGATCACTGTTAACAAGTTCTGGGTACAGCTTTTCTTTCATCTTTACTTAAAATTCACATGATGACTAATGAATTACTTTTATTTTTCAAAAACAAATGCAATATTATATATATGACTAATTTTCTTGATCTTTGGAAAAATCGTGTCACTCATGATTTGGTTGATATTGGACTATATACGTTTATTATTTGTTTTTTCTAATTATTGGGAAATATAGAAATATTATCTGATGTTATCATAGAATTCATAAATGTTAGTATTTGTGTACCTTGTCTAAATTTCTCAAAACTTTCACTAAAAATTGGCAATTTACATCGTAAACAATTTATAAAACCCGACAATTTGTACTCTCAGTACTTAACATATTGCCCGTATATATATGATCAATACCATGTTTATCACGTAATTGATGTTACTACTTTGTGATTGGAATATTAAACAGAATAATGGGATTTAACAAAATTAACTTTTAATGCAAAATTTCATATTAATTATTATTGAATGATCAAGTAAATCTTGATTTTTAAGTTGTGTATGTATGTATTTATGTATGTAAGCGTGATTAGAAATTATGATGATAAGTTTGTATATGGTTTTTCTTGCCATCGGAGTTATGGAACCAATATTTTTACTGAACTTTCTGTTTTGAAATAAAAAATCAAGATTAATTTCCAAATCGTCCTCTTAGTTGAGCCAAGTCTTTGTTGGCCCATTTTGTGGGCGTAGGTTGGGCCTAGATTTAAAAATGAGACGTGTTTTAAATTAGTCCAACTTTATTAAACTATGTTACAGCAATAAATTATAAAGAAATTAAATTAAATTTTAAAATATACTATTGAGCCTATTATTTTAGTTAATATTCCAATTTTGTTATAAACATTTCTATAACCATACATAACCATTAATTAAGATCATTGAACCATTAATTAAGACTAATCTTTAACCATTAATTAAAACCACTGAGTTATTAATTAAGACCTATCTTTAGCCATCAATTGAGACTTAAGATATACCTACCACTTTGTACTCATATAAATATGGGTATCATTCCTTTGTATATACATCAAGTTTTGCATTGAAAAACAACTCTTTCTCTTGCAATTTCCTCTTTGTCTCTCTCTCTCTTTCTCTTTGTCTTTCGCTCTCTCTTTTCATTAGTTTCATAACACGTTATCAGCACGAGGTTCTGTTGATTCTAAGTTAGTGGCCTTCTATTTCAAGTAAGTTTTTCAATATATTATTTGCAATCCTCAAGGTGAGTATTAAAGATTATATTCCTTATTATTACTTGATAAAATTCTATGTTTATTCACATAGTTTATATACAAGTTCTATTTATTTTTTTATACTTGTTATGAATTATTGATGATAAGATTCATCTTGGAATAGAAATTAAGCATCCCTGAAGGATCGCTCTAAACCAATAATTTTATTGAGTATCTCATAATAAATTATCTATTGATTATGTGAGATAGTTTAAATGAGTGATATGTATACCAAAAGCTCATTATGATTAATGTACCTGAAGTTGCATAATTGAAATTGTGTAGAGAAAATCCACTAAAGAATATATGTTTAAAATGAACGCCTCGAATGTGCTCCTGAAGTAGCAATATCGAGTGTAAAAGTTCATAATATATTCTAAATTTATATATGGTTTTCTAGTGGCTAATCAAAATAATGAGATTTTGTTAAGAAATCATTAGTTACGTCCTACTAGTTCTACATCATTCCCTAAAGTGAATGGTATTGGATTTATATTATTCTCAGAAGAGAATGATGCATTGTTTTCAAAAAAACCAAGAGATTGGACGTAGTGACGAATATCTTTATAGTACTTCTATGATTTCGGGCCAGAAGCTCGTATTGGAAAATCTATCAACTTTCTTTTTGAGATGATATTATACAACTATTGAATCAAATATTATGATGCATAAAAAATGATATGGTTCAAAATATTTGTATGCTTTTCATGATTATCTTGATCATCCGAAATCAATTACGATAAGTCGAATAATTTTTATATGTATGTTTATAAAAGAACCAGAAGATTCTTTTACTATAAAGTCTTCTCACCATGAGTGGAAAGAAAAATTTGTTAGAAGCAAATAAAATGAAATAATTCGACGTTATCTTGAATATCATAGGTGAACTGGAAGTTCATATGATAATTAATTTATGGATGCAATAAGATAAAAACGTCTCATATTCTAGCTGCTAAAATCCCAGCGAGGATTGAAGTCCTTATAGGACAATTAAGAAAATTAGCAGTCTAATGAACATAAGACATGTCTAAAAGTGTGTGAAACCTATTGATACAAAAGATAAAGCATCCCGAAAGAGAAAAGTACAAAGAAAAGAAATTGGTACTCTTGAAGAGGCCGTACCCACAAAACAAGCAATAAGATCCATCCAAACTTTCTATACAAAATTCTCTCATAATAAAAACTCCTGAAGAGTATAATACTCCTGAAGAGTACCTCCTGAAGAGAATTTTCATGAAATGACTTCCCTTGAAGTGGGACAGGTACCTGAAAATAACGAGATCTCGATATATTTCATGAATAAAGGAGAAATTCTCGATAGAAATAAAACCGTTGTCGACAACGTATTTTCATATAAGATGGCACTTGACATTACCAGAAGTAATGAAGAAAGTGAGCCAAGAACCGTCGAAGAATACCGACGTAAAAATATTGGTCAAAATAAAAAGAAACAATTCCTGCAAAATTGATATCACTAGTAAAATGTGATACATATGGACTTGTAGTCCAAACACCTAAGAGGTAATGCTTGTTGAATATCAGTGGATATTTGTATAAAGGAAATGAAAATGTGATATATAAATCACGAATCGATTTCCCGCAGAAATAATATTGATATGCTTTTGAAGTAGATGAAATTATATTGAGGTTTTTATTAGCTTAATAGTTACCGAGAATTTGGGTATGCATGATTAACTGCATATTTATATGGATCACTAGATATGAAATGCATGAAACATATAGTTCTGAAGTACTTATTCTATCAAGTTTTAAAAATCCATATATGATCTAAAACAATCTAAATACATGTAGAATAAGCTATTTTCCATATATTTTCAATATTTATATTAGCTTTTACTGTAGTTTATATAGATTATTTAAATGTCATTAAGGCTCCAGAAGAGCTCATGAAAACTGCACATATTTGAAATTTAAATCAGAAATCTTTTCAGTTTTGAGGGGGAGATGAATGAAAATATTATTTATGTAATATCATCTCTTAAATGCAATTAGTATTTCATATTCGTATTACGGTTTTGTTAGAAATGTGCATTATTAAATGAGAAATAAAATGGAGCACACAGAACATCTACCAGAAGATAGAAACACAATATGAATATTTGTGAAATATTATTTTATTATCTCGAAACAAAATTATAGAAATTTGAGGCTCTTCGCCTCATTTTTTAAATGATCTTGCTCTTCAAAAATTTGCATGGCATCCATGTCTAAAGGAGTAGGCAATTGAAAAGAAGAGTTAAGTAAGGATTTTAAATTCCTATTCTTTTGCTTTATTGCTCCTATCTTCATGTTGGACTCCAGAAGAAGTCGCTGGAAGATAGAAATTTTCTCGTTGAGTTTGTCAACATCATAAGTTTTGGATTGTAGTCGCTGAGAAAATGCGACAATGGTTGATGAGTATCGGGTGCCGAGACTCACAAGCTCGTAGATAACTTCAACATATGACTTTTTAATTAGATCATTATTGTATTGCACTATAACACCTACGGTAGAAGCAGAAACAACTGGTAAACAAGGTGTAGAATACCTCATATATTGGTCACGAGAAGATTACTGGGCCATTGTAGAGTAAGAATGTAAAGAGAGATTGCAGAGTAAGAATATAAACTAATTACAGAAGAGTGAAGAAGATGAGATGCGAATAAAGATGAGCTGAATATTTCTTTTATAGAGAAATTTATGAAAGCAAGACAAAATTATATATATTGATAGAGGATACGCTAAACACAGATATCCTACAGTTATTTATTAGGCCGTGAAATTAAAAGCAGCTTACCTCTACTCTTAGTGCATGTTTGGGATTGCGGTAGGAAATATAGCTTATAACTTTAGGGCTTATAGCTTATAACTTAAATAACAAGCTCTACTATTAAAAAGTTATTTATTGTTTGGTAACCATGTCTCTAAAGTACTTTTAAAGTTAGTTATATTAATTTTTTTTAAAATATACAGTTATCTGCAGGAGCTTTTCGATAAAAGCTTCAATTTGGTGCTTTTTAAAAAAGTAGATTTTCAGCTTATTTAGGTGATTAAAGCACTTTTTATAAATTTACCAAACACATCATTTTTTCTCTAAATGAGCTTTTAAACAATTAAAAGTACTTTTTAAGCTTTCAAACGCAACCCCAAACAGGATCTTAGAAGTTGGACTTTTTCAGATATCCACGGCGAGATTAAATGCAGCTTGTCTTTATTCTATATGTATTTGCACTTCTTCAAATATCCGTTGCTATTGATTCTGAAGATCACGGACATATTGTTTTAGCGCCTTATTTTCCTCCTTTAGTTTATTGTTCTTATGACTCTTCGCAGAGAGCTTCTAGCGCAATTAAGATATTTGATTATTGAGTTGGTTGACCTCATTTAGTTTAGCCAATAACCTCCGATACATGGTCATACTAGAGGCAAAATATTGAGCACTAAGAAATCTTGATTATGAAACGACATCAGAATAAATCCTTACAGAAAAATGAATCTCTGCTCTTATCATAAGAGCAACATCCCCAGGTGAGTAAAAGGAAGGACAAAGCATCTCTATTGCTTCACGGCGTCCCTCGTGAAGCATCTCTCTACAAAAGACAAGAGATGTAGTATCATAGCCCTGCGGCGCCTGACAGCTACAGAAGAACTGTAAAATTCTGCGGTGCTTGTTTGGTCTAAAAATGTAGCCGCCGTTTTCGTTGAATATGGAGGTTGGTGGCTTATTTTTTATGACTTCTCCACTAACTATGTTATTTACAAGCGATGCATGAGAAACAACAGGAAATTATTTGGGAAAATAAAACTCTTTCCCAATTTGATTCTCGTACAAATGAATGTAAACTAGAGGTTCAAAAGATTATTCACTTACAAAGTGTTGCAAATCAATTACTGGATGAATTTACTGACACTAAAGGTGTGGTAAAATCATATATTCCTGCTGTTAATGTTCCAGCAAGGATTGTAGTCCCTGAAGGACATGTTGCCAAAACAGCAATAGGTAAGTCTAAGATATGCCTGAAGTATGGACGGCTTATTGGTGCAAAGGACAAAATTCATCGGAAGAGAAAAATACAAAATGAATTTGGTACTCCTGAAGAGTCCATAACTTTTATATGGACAAAGCTCATCCCCTGATTACTCAAATGGTTGTTCAATCATTTGATGTGTAGAAAGACCCATTTCGTCCTTGTGAAGATGATGAAAAAATTCTTGGTCTTGAAGTACCTTATTTTAGTGCAATTAAAGCCTTGATGTATCTTGAAAATTGTATTTGATCTGATATTGCATTTTCAGTTAATTTACTTGCAAGATATAGTTCTGCACCAACTCAAAGACATTAGAATGGTATTAAACATGTCATTCGTTACCTCCGAGGTACGATAGATACGAAATTATTTTATCAACATGGATCAAGTCCACAATTAGTTAGTTGGATATACGGATACAAGTAATATTTCAAATTCACACAGAGAGATCATTGCATTTCATGATAATAAATGTGAAATTGATGTCAAGCAGATACGATTAAGTGATAATTTGACAGATTTATTCACTAAGGTATTACCAACTGCAACATTTAAGAAGATTGTGCAGAACAATGGAATGCGGAAATTTAAAGATCTATTATCATGCTCTTTTCAGGGGGAGTAAAGTCTTGAAGACTTGTGCTGATTGTACTCTTTTTCCTTCGCTAAGGTTTTATCCCATTGGGTTTTTCTTTGCAAGGTTTTAATGAGGCAATTTTAAAGCACTTAGCAGTACACATGAATGTTGTACTCTTTTCTTTCGCCATTGGTTTTTTTCCACTGGGTTTTTTCTTAGCAAAATCTTAACGATGCATATTCTTTATGTATGGTCATCCAAATGGGAAGTGTTATAAACATTTGTATAACCATACATAGCCACTAATTAAGACCATTGAACCATCAATTAAGACTAATCTTTAGCCACTAATTAAGACCATTAAGCCATTAATTAAGACCTATCTTTAGCCATCAATGGAGACTTAAGTTATACCTACAACTTTGTACTCTTATAAATATGGGTATCATTCTCTTATATATGCATCAAGTTTTGCATTGAAGAACAACTATTTCTCTTGCAATTTCCTTTTTGTCTCTCTCTCTTTCTCTTTGTCTTTCACTCTCTCTTTTCATTAGTTTCATAATAAATTTGTCTATTTAGTTGGATTTTTAATAAAATTATTATGTTAGATTTTTTTATAGGATTTATTATGTTATATTTAAATAGAAAATCAGGGAATATGTTATGAGTTTTAAATAATATTACTATATATTAATCTTATTATAATTGAAGATTTAATAAGATTTATTAAATGCTATATATTAATCATAGGATAACATTCCACATGCGTCCACTAATAAGTGTCTCAACCAAAACCACAATTGTACAACACATGAACCGACATAAAAACTGTGATGAGGGAAAAAGTTAATCCTTTTATCGGAGTCACAATACTAGTACTATTACTTTACATGGTGAACATAACCTAATTAGTAACCACTCCGCCCTCCAATTTTCAATGTGAACTCGTGACTGGGTTCAACATCAGCTTTTGATTCAAATTAATTCTTTAATTAATGGAAGTAGTGTTTGCTTAATCACGAAAAATTATTGTCAGCTTATGAGGATTATTGTGTCCGTGTTACACATTCCAACTCTGGTAATATGAGCTGTCATGAGAAAATATGCTTTAATAATACAAAAAAGAGATAAGTATCCTATGCATATGGAGGTTAGGTGTTCATATATAATTCCTTTCTTTTTTCTTTTATTTTATAGCCTCTAGGCTTCCCATATAAAAGAAGAGTATATAGTAAACAAAATCTATGGTACTTTATTAAATATTTGAAGTATCCTAGGCATGTGTTTCTTTTTTCAATAACATTTATAATATTAAATTGTACTATAATCTATTTTTTTTTTTTTTGATACATTTGGGGAGGGGGGATTTCGAACCCAAGACCTCCATTTTGGAGGCTTGGGAGTTATGCCAATTAGGCCACAGGCCTTTGGCTATAAACTGTTAAACTTGGAAATTTACATCATAACCAACTAAAGCCTGAAAATTTGCCCATATGAACAATAAAAATAATTACGGGGGATGCATTAAATGGTGAATGGTGGTCAAATGTATTTTTCTGTATTGTCATCTCTCTCATTTTTAAAAGCAATGTCCAGTGGTAGGCCATCTCATCAGAGTCAGGACAAGCATTTTGCAACTTCTGGCTGGCTGGCTACTCGGCATCAACAAGACGGAAGAATTTTAAACGCCTTACATGAACAGCTCTCATCTATAAGGAATTATTCTTTTTCTGAAATTATCAAACATTGCATAAACATTATTGATGGGTCTTTCCTTCAGTGAGATTTTATGATATGCATATGCCAATCAATAACCAGAGCATGTGCCATCTGACAGATAAAATAATAAAAGACAGAGAAATGAGGGATTTTTTTCTAGCCCCTTTGTAAATACTGAAATAGAGTATTTGAAATATTATTGACAATGTCAATCATGACTACCTAATTAATTAAACCGCGTCAGCCATTTTTCCCATTTAATTTTATTACAGTAAGATGGTCTCTTTTCATCTTTGACTTGTATAAAAAGCAACATATAGCTTGCTATCTTATCGTTCCTTGCTCGTTGCTAAAAAAACCTTCCTTCATTTCCCTTGCTTTCTTTCATTCCAACCAAGAAAACATGGCCGAGGTGGGAGTGGCATTTCTCTCTGCCATCCTTGGAGCGGTCTTCCAAAAAATGGTATCTCCCGAAGTTGTTGACTTTATGCAGAGAAGAAAGTTAACCGAAGGACTCCTGAGAAAATTGAAGACAGCAGCGTTGTCCGTGAATGCAGTGCTCGATGATGAAGAGGAAAAGCAACTTACGAATCCTTTCGTGAGAGCTTGGATTGATGAGCTGAAAGATACTCTCTATGACGCAGAGGACATTTTGGATGAGATTGCTACCAAAGCCTTGCGACGCAAGTTGGATGCTGAATTCCAAACCACTGCAGGAAAGGTTAGAAACTCCATCTCTGCTTTCCTTAATCCTTTTATCCATTGCCTAGAGCCAAAGATTCAAGAGGTACTTGATAGACTAGAACATCTAGCAAAACAAAAGGATTTTATGGGTCTACAAGTACTTGGAGTTGGAGGAAAACAAAACCCTGATCAAAGGTTCACCACTTCTTATGTCATGGATGTTGTATTTAATAAAAGTTAGATCACCAAGATCTCTTATCAAATTAGTGAAGAAAATTAACAATAAAACATACCTCCAAATATTTGTGATGAGTTTTCCATGAAGCTTTAAAAGTTCCTGTAGAATAGAGAAGTTTATTCTCACGGAGTGATTCTACTCTCTTTCCCTCTTTCTCATCTGTCAGCCTACACCCAGGAGATAAGAGACGTTGGGTACAACAAGGCAACAAGCTGTTTTTGTTGCCTCTAACTCTCTCTAATTCTCTCTCTCTCTCGCTCACTCTCTTTATTTACAAAGAGAGATGCTTTTATAGCCAAAAGGGCCAGCTGACATTAATAGAACTTAATGGGTAGTTCTATTTAATTAGGGTGAGAGTAGGGGCCTCCATGTGTCTATAAAAAGGCCCATCCCATTATAGGCTCAATGATTAAACTATAATGCTATTCCATTATAAATAAATACAAGAATCTCCCACTTTGATTACATTATAATTAATCACAACAGAAACGCAAACAAGCATCTCCCAATGAGAGCTAGTGCATTATGGAAATAATCAAAAGAGTGACAAACACTCATTTCCATAAGAAGCCCCAGAGACAAATCTGAATGTCTTTAAAGCAATAGACCTTGTCCAAAATGTAGTTGCAATACCTAGTCTAGTGACTATATCGACAGGATATATGACACCAAACTTATACTCACAACCACCTGACTCAGGCATAGACTAAATAGATTATCTCTGATAGGTAATAAGCCTTGTCCACAATGCGCGTGACTCAAACACGAGACTAATCAATATGTCTCTATACATAAAGTATGTCCTGTCCAAACATGCGCGACTCAGGCATGAGACTAATCAAAATGTCTCAATACATAAAGTACGCCCTATCCAAAATGCGCGTGACTCAGGCATGAGACTAAACATAATGTCTCATTACATAAACAGTCGCCTTGTCTAAAATGCGCTTGACTCAGTCATGAGACTAATCAAAATGTCTCAATACATGAAGTACGCCCTGTCCAAAATGCGCGTGACTCAGGCATGAGACTAATCAAAATGTCTCAATACATAAACAATCGCCTTGTCTAAAATGCGCGTGACTCAGGCATGCATTGACATGGATATATTTAAAACAGAATATGAGCATAAACAATAAAAAAAATTAATGATCACAGAACTCCCACTATCTAATTACAACAGAAGACTCTAACAATCCCAAATGAGTCACATGCTCCTGAAACAATTTTGGAGCTAAACCTTTAGTTAGTGGGTTAACTAACATGTGTTCTGTGGAAACATGCTCAACACAAATATAAGACTCATCTATTTTCTTTCTGACAAACAAATACTTAATATCAATATGTTTAGAACAACAAGAGCCTCGAAATGGTGTTCACAACACCCAGCCCAAAGATAAAGTTCCGCAACCATATAGCCTGACATGTAGCTTCATAACAAGCTACATACTCTGCCTCCATTGTAGAGGAAGCTGTAAGTGTCTGTTTGACACTTTTCCAAGAAACAGCTCCTCCTGCCATCATAAAAACATAACCAGAAGTAGATTTCCTGTCATCTAAACAATCTGTAAAATCAGCATCAGAATATCCAACTATATCAAGAACATCAGATCGCCGATATGTAAGCACTAGATCTTTAGTGCCTTGTAAGTACCTAAGTACTTTCTTTACAGCTTTCCAATGAGCTAAACCAGGATCATTCAAGTATCTTCCAAGTACACCAACAACATAAGCAATATCAGGTCGTGTACATACTTGAGCATACATCAAGCTACCCACAACTGACGAATAGGGAATCGCCTGCATTTGAGTCCTCTCATTATCATTTTGAGGGCATTGGGACTTAGAAAACTTATCACCTTTTACAATAGGTGCTTTCCCGGGAGAACAAGAATGCATATTAAACCTACTTAGAACTCGATCAATGTAGGTTTTCTGAGATAATCCAAGAACGCATTTAGTTCTCTCACGAAAAATCTGGATGCCCAAAACATAAGAGGCCTCACCAAGATCTTTCATATCAAAATAAGATGACAACATGCATTTTGTCTCAAACAGAAGCTCAATGTCATTTGTGGCGAGTAATATTTCATCAACATATAGAACAAGAAAGATATACTTACTCCCACTGATCCTTAAATATATGCATTGATCAACAAGATTCTCTTTGAAACCGCAACATGTAACAATCTCATCAAACTTCAGGTATCATTGTCTCGATGCCTGCTTAAGCCCATAAATGGACTTATTAAGTTTACAAACCATGTGTTCCTTTCCTTCCATTACTTAAGCCCATAAATGGACTTATTAAATTTACAAACCATGTGTTCCTTTCCTTCCATTTGAAAATCATCTGGTTGTTTCATGTACACATCCTCAAATAGATGTCCATTAAGAAAAGCTGTTTTGACATCCATTTGATGCAACTCGAGATCAAAATGAGCTACCAATGCCATAATAATCCGAAAAGAATCTTTGGTAGAAACAGGTGAGAAAGTGTCTTTATAATCAATACCTTCTCTTTGGTTAAAGCTCTTAGCAACAAGCCTAGCTTTATACCTTTTTACTTGACCTTCAGAATTATACTTGGTCTTAAAAACCCATTTGCAAACAATTGGCCTATGGCCACATGGTAATTCAACTAAGTCCCATACTCTGTTTCGACACATCGATGCCATCTCATCATGCATAGCATCCATCCAATATGAAGATTGAGGACTATCAATTGCATCCTTAAAAGAGGCTGGATCAAGAGACATACCAGTATTAAACTCATGCTCCTGCAAATAGACAATATAATCATCAGAAATTGCTGGTCTACGACTTCTCTGTGATCTCCTCAAAACAATATCATCTGTTCTCGTATCAACATTAACTATAGTGTCAACAGCCTGGTCTTGAACAATAGTACTAGTTCCCTCTGTCAATGGTGGTGCAGCAACTGATGGGGAAGTAACTTGAACAGGTATAACAACACGCTCCTCCCTAAATACAACTTTATGCGTCGCTGAACTCTCACTTTCATTAACATCCTCAAAGAAGATGGATCGATCAGATTCAACAATTCTAGTAATATTAGAAGGGCAATAGAATCTAGAGCCTCTTGATCCCACACAATAGCCAACAAAATAACCAGTAATGGTCTTAGGATCAAGTTTCTTTTGCTGAGGATTGTAAGGCCTTATTTCCGCTTTACAGCTCCAAACACGAAAATGATGCAAACTGGGCCTCTTGCCTGACCATAACTCATATGGAGTTTTAGGAATTGATTTACTTGGTACTTGATTCAAAACATATGCAGCAGTTTTCAAAGCCTCACCCCACAAAAATTCAGGCAAAGTGGAATGACTAAGCATACACCGCACCATATCCATAAGACTACGATTTCTTCTTTCCGCAATACCATTCTGCTCAGGCTTCCCAGGCACCGCAAAATTTTACAGCTCTTCCGTAGCTGTCAGGCGCCTCAAGGCTATGATACTACAACTTTTGTCTCTTGTAGAGAGATGCTTCACGAGGGACACTGTGAAGCAATAGAGATGCTTTGTCCTTCTTCTGTAGCTGTCAGGCGCCGCAAGGCTATGATGCTACATCTTTTGTCTCTTGTAGAGAGATGCTTCACGAGGGACGCTGTGAAGCAATAGAGATGCTTTGTCCTTCCTTTCATAATTTTCTCTATAAAAGAAATATTCAGCTCATCTTCATTCGCATCCCATCTTCTTCACTTTTCTGTAATCATACTACATTCTTACTCTGCAATCTCTTTCTGCATTCTTACTCTGCAATGACTCAGCAATCTTCTCATGGCCAATATATAAGGTATTATGCACCTCGTTCATCAGCTGTTCCTGCTTCTACCACAGGTCCTATAATACAATACAATAATGATCTGACTAATAAGTCAGATGTTGAAGCTATCTACGAGCTTGTGAATCTCGGTACCCATTACTCATAATCTATTTACGCATTTTCTCAGCGACTACAATCCAAACCTTATGATTTGGACAAATTCAATGAGAAAATTTCTATCCTCCAGCGACTTCTTCAGGAGTCTCAAATGAAGATAGAAGCAATAAAGCAACAGAATAGGAAATTAAAAACCTTGCTTAAGTCTTCTTTTCGATTGCCTACTCCTTTAGACAGAGATGCATGCAAATTTTAGAAGAGCAAGATCTTTTAAAGAATGAGGCGAAGAGCCTCAAATTTCTGTAATTTTTTTTTGAAATAATAAAATAATATTTCACAAATATTCATATTGTGTTTCTATCATTTGGTAGATATTCTGTGTGCTCCATTTTATTTCTCATTTAATAATACACATTTATCTCTCCTTTGAAACCGAAAGAGTTTCTGCTTTATATTTCAAATATGTGCAGTTCTTCTTATCTCTATTCAAAAAATGATGTTTTTACATCCATTTGATGAAGCTCCAAATCATAGTGTGCCACAAGTGCCATGATAATTCTAAAAGAATCCTTTGATGAAACTGGTGAAAGGTTTCAATATAATCGATGCCCTCTCGCTGTGTAAACCCTTTTGCAACTAATCTGGCCTTCTTTCGTTTAACATTCCCTTTTGAGTCTAATTTGCTCTTGAAAAACCACTTATTGTTAATAGCCTTGGCATTTTGAGGAAGTTCAACAAATTCCAATAATTTATTCTTTTTCATAGAATTCATTTCATCTTCCATAGCACTTAACCATTTATCTGACTCTGAACATGTCAAAGCTTGCTTAAAAGTAACCGGATCAACAATATGCCCAATATTAAAATCACTTTCTAATAAATAGACAATATAATAAAAAAAATATTATGCATGTGGAACAAGAAACATGTACCCATAAATTTCTCAATTAGACAACCTTATATCCATGCCAGAGTCTTATTTAAAAAAAAAAAAATAGACTCTTACACACTATGCTAGAGCCCAAAATAAATTAAATGGCTCTTATGCATGATAAAGCAGAATAATTAAATACAAGAACTTAAAATGACCCGCTACCGAGAGGATAGGACTAGGCCACCAAGTGCCAAACACTTAATCATTATCTTTATCGTCCTAAGCATCCTACCAAAAAATAATTTGCCGACAGGGCAAATTCACTATATATATGTATGTATGGATCTTAGTAAAATATCATTAAGCGGAAGCATGATCAATAATAACAACTCCGATAATTTGTTATCACTAGTCCCACGAGAGGTGGGAACATAGCTACTCCAAACTATTGGTATTACTACAAAATGACATAATGTCCATATAATAGTACAACAGTACTATTATACTACATTTAATTTTTTTATTTATTTATTATTATTTTTTTAAACGGACGGTCAAACCAGGCGGTCAAACCAGACGGTCAAACCAGGCGATCAAACTAGACGGTCAAACCAGGCGGTCAAACCATACGGTCAAACCGAGCAGTCAAACCAGGCAGTCAAAACTTGACCCGAGTTACTGTAGCGAAAAGGATCTACGGCGCCGCAACTATTCCGGACACTATTCCGGCCACCGGTTCAGCCAATCGGACCATTTTTCCGGCAGATCTGAATGAGGGGATGCCGGTAAGGACATTTCCGGCGTCCTCCCATGTCTCCGGTAGTCCACTTTAGTAAAAAAGGGCGAGAATAAAAAAAATTGGCCACCAAAAATGGTGGTTTTTTTTTTAAACTTTTTTTTTTGACATTTCCGGTGAGCAACACACCGGTATTAGCAACAGAAAACTCAAATACGAACTTTTTTTTTGTCACCCAAGAACTCCAGAAACAAAAAAAAAAATGAACTTGAGTGGTAAAAAAGAAAAGCACAAATGCGAAACAAAACAGGAACTTGTTTCCTCACAAATCTGATAAGTTGGCTCTGATACCACTTGTTGTATTTAATAAAAGTTAGATCACCAAGATCTCTTATCAAATTAGTGAAGAAAATTAACAATAAAACATACCTCCAAATATTTGTGATGAGTTTTCCATGAAACTTTAAGAGTTCCTGTAGAATAGAGAAGTTTATTCTCACGGAGTGATTCTACTCTCTTTCCCTCTTTCTCATCTGTCAGTCTACACCCAGGAGATAAGAGACGTTGCGTACAACAAGGCAACAAGCTGTTTTTGTTGCCTCTAACTCTCTCTAATTCTCTCTCTCTCTTGCTCACTCTCTTTATTTACAAAGAGAGATGCTTTTATAGCCAAAAGGGCCAGCTGACATTAATAGAACTTAATGGGTAGTTCTATTTAATTGGGGTGAGAGTAGGGGCCTCCATGTGTCTTTAAAAAGGCCCATCCCATTATGGGCTTAATGATTAAACTATAATGCTATTCCATTATAAATAAATACAACAGAACCGGTGGCCGGAATAGTGTCCGGAATAGTTGCTGCGCCGGAGTTCCTTTTCGCTACAGTAACTCGAGTCAAGTTTTGACTGCCTGGTTTGACTGCCCGGTTTGACAGCCTGGTTTGACCGTCTGGTTTGACCGCCTGGTTTGATCGCTTGGTTTGACCGCCTGGTTTGACTTCCTGGTTTGACCGTCCGTTTAAAAATAATAATAAATAAATAAATAAATTAAATGTAGTATAATAGTACTGTTGTACTATTATATGGACATTATGTCATTTTGTAGTAATACTGATGGTTTGGAGTAGCTATGTTCCCACCTTTCGTGGGACTAGTGATAACAAATTATCGGAGTTGTTATTATTGATCATGCTTCCGCTTAATGATATTTTACTAAGATCCATACATACATATATATAGTGAATTTGCCCTGTCGGCAAATTATTATTTGGTAGGATGCTTAGGACGATAAAGATAATGATTAAGTGCTTGGCACTTGGTGGCCTAGTCCTATCCTCTCGGTAGCAGGTCATTTTAAGTTCTTGTATTTAATTATTCTGCTTTATCATGCATAAGAGCCATTTAATTTATTTTGGGCTCTAGCATAGTGTGTAAGAGTCTATATTTTTTTTAAACTTGTTGTATTTAATAAAAGTTAGATCACCAAGATCTCTTATCAAATTAGTGAAGAAAATTAACAATAAAACATACCTCCAGATATTTGTGATGAGTTTTCCATGAAACTTTAAGAGTTCCTGTGGAATAGAGAAGTTTATTCTCACGGAGTGATTCTACTCTCTTTCCCTCTTTCTCATCTGTCAGCCTACACCCAGGAGATAAGAGACGTTGCGTACAACAAGGCAACAAGCTGTTTTTGTTGCCTCTAACTCTCTCTAATTCTCTCTCTCTCGCTCACTCTCTTTATTTACAAAGAGAGATGTTTTTATAGCCAAAAGGGCCAACTGACATTAATAGAACTTAATGGGTAGTTCTATTTAATTGGGGTGAGAGTAGGGGCCTCCATGTGTCTATAAAAAGGCCCATCCCATTATGGACTCAATGATTAAACTATAATGCTATTCCATTATAAATAACTACAACAATGGAGTCCGACACTTTTGGTAGGGATGAGGATAAGAAAAAAGTAATTGACTTATTGCTCCCGTCTGATGTGGGGGGGAATGAGAAGTGCGTGATTGCCATTGTTGGCATGGGGGGACTCGGCAAGACTACCCTTGCTAAACTGGTATACAATGAAAGGAGGGTGGAACAACATTTCGACCTTAAAATATGGTTTTGTGTTTCAGAAGAATTTGATGTGCCCAATGTAGAGAAATCAATTATAGATCAGGCAGCAACTTCATCAACATGTAAGACTGAGGATCCAGAGCAGCTTCAAGTTACAGTACAGAAGAATTTGAACGGGAAGAAATTTCTCCTTGTTTTGGATGATGTTTGGAGTGAGAATCCGATTCATAAGGAGTTCCTAGGCAAACTCTTGCAATATGGGACTCGAGGAAGTAAGATCCTTGTCACCACAAGGAATGATAGCGTTGCATTGGCCATGCACGCTGAACCTCATCATCTAAAGCAATTACCAAAGGATGATTGTCAGTCACTTTTTGAAAAGCATGCATTTTGTAATGGTAGCTCTAACGTAGATCCAAGGATAAAAAAAAAATAGGTACAAAAATTGTGGAAAAGTGCAAAGGTCTGCCTTTAGCAATCAAAGCCATTAGCGATCTGTTGCAGTCTGAATCAGATGTTGAGAGATGGACGAAAATATTGAAGAGCAATTTATGGGATATTTCTATGGAGGAGACAAACATTCTTCCGGCTTTAAGATTAAGTTACAAGTATCTCCCCTCAAATTTAAAACGATGCTTCTCTTATTGTTCGATATTACCAAAAGATCATATTTTTCAAAAAGAGGAATTAATTTTATTATGGATGGCGGAAGGTTTCTTGCAAGAAACTGAAATGGAAACTATGGAAAAAGTTGGCAATCGTTACTTCCATGCTCTCGTATCAAGATCACTATTTCAACAATCAAGTGAAGGCTTTGTAATGCATGATCTTGTGAACGACTTGGCAAAATTCGTGGCCGGGCAATTTGGCACTGATAGTTTAAACAAAATTGTGAAGATGACACGCTATGTATCGTATTCCGGTCAACATACTATTAGATGCCATGATATTGAAGATCATCTTTTAAAGGCCAAACAATTGCGCACTTTCCTTAAATTGGATGTTTTAGAGAGGGACATCAAAATTCCAAGGGCAATATTGCATTTAAGAGTTCTCTCCCTAAGTGGAAAATGGTGGTGCAAGATACCTAAGTTGCTTGATTCAATTGGCAAGATGAAATATCTACATTATTTGGATCTTTCTAACTCTGACTTTAACAGGTTGCCCAATTCCATATGTAATTTGTGCAATTTGCAAACGTTGAAGTTATCAAGGTGTACTGAGTTGGATAGATTGCCAAGAGATATGTGGAAACTCATTAATTTACGTCATCTTGAAATTGATGAAACTGACAAATTAATTAAGGAGATGCCGATACAAATGGGTAGACTTAAATGTCTCCAGACGTTGTCTAAATTTATCGTCAGCAAACATGATAGTGGGTCTCGCATTGGAGAATTGGGAAAACTGATAAATCTCTGGGGAAAGCTTTCAATTCAGAAGCTCCAAAATGTTAGATCAGCTAAGAATGCTTTCGATGCAAGCTTGAAGGACAAGGGTTACCTCGAGGAGTTGGAGTTACAATGGAGTCCTAAAAAATTTTTGAAAAGTCAAAGAGGTATATTCAAAAGTCTGCAGCCCCATGAAAACTTGAAAAGTCTCACCCTCAAATGCTACGACGGAGAAGGTTTTCCAGATTGGATAGTACTAGGGCTTCCTTCATTGTCTAAGTTGATATTAATTGATTGCAAATATTGTAGTGCCTTGCCACCCCTTGGGCACCTACCTTTTCTTAATGAACTCAACATTAATGGGTTGGATGAAGTCGTTAATGTGGGTCAAGAGTTTTATGGAAATAGTATTAATTCTTCAATGAAGCCATTTGGAAGTTTGAAAGTTCTGTTTCTGGTGAATATGTTGAAATGGGAAAACTGGCTTCACTTGGATGGCGAAAATGAAGTTGAAACATTTTCTCAACTTGAAAAGTTGTATGTTAATAATTGCCCTAAGCTGATAGCAAAGTTGCCTATACATCCTTCTTCATTGGCCGAACTTGAGATGATCAACTGGAAGAAGTTGGAGCTGCCCATGCACCATCACTATTCATCCCTTGAAGCATTGAAGTTGATAGATTGTTGTGATTTCCTGACGTCCTTTCCATTAGACCTATTCCCAAATTTGAAGAGTATTCGAATCGAGGGGAGCAGCAATTTGCAATCTTTAGAACAAAATGGATGTGATTTAGTGATATCAAGCTTAAAAATCCATAAATGTCCTAAGTTTGTAGATTTTCCAAAAGGAGGATTGCGTACCTCTAACCTTGCAAACTTTATTGTCAGCGATTGTGAGAGCTTGAGGTCAATGCCAAATAAGATGCACCTATTCCTTCCGTCTCTTTGTTATTTGAAATTAGTAAATTGTCCAGAAGTTGAGTCGTTTCCAGAAGGGGGACTGCCTTCCAATTTGTAGCAAATTGTGATTAAGAGGTGTAAGAAACTCATTGCAAACCGTACGGGATGGGGTTTGCAAATACTCCCCTCTCTTGAATGGTTGGAAATCGTCAGTGACAAATTAGAAGATCATGTGGAGTCCTTTCCTGGGGGGTTGTTGCTGCCCACCACTCTAACCAATCTTATGATCTCTTCATTTGGAAATTTGAAATCTTTGGACAATGAGGGGTTTCAACATCTCACCTCCCTTGTAAAATTGGTAATCGAGAATTGTCCAAAGCTCAGGAACATGCCAGAAGAGGGCTTCCCTGCCTCCCTTCGTTTTTTACGTATATGAAAGTGTAATCATATATTGAAGAAAGAGTTTGAAAGGAAAGAAGGAGAAGAATGGCTCAATGTGGCTCGCGTCTCCAACATAAGAATTGATGGCAAACGAATTCAAGGAACTGGACGGCCCCATCCATGCATGCATGCAACCTCATGAAAGCTTTTAATTGAAGTTATAAAATAAAATTTTTGTTAAAAATTAATAAAAGTAAAAGTAAAAGAAATATGAATTGGCATTATATTATATATAATGTATAATTAAGTTGATATTGTGAGCATTGGGAATATTTGTTTTGCTGATCATCATTGACTTAACTCTTTTATTTTGTATACAAATATAAAGAAATGCATTTTTAGATTTGTTTTTAATAAATANAAACAATACCCTGATCAAAGGTTGACCACTTCTTATGTCATGGAGTCCGACACTTTTGGTAGGGATGAGGATAAGAAAAAAGTAATTGACTTATTGCTCCAGTCTGATGTGGGGGGAAATGAGAAGTGCGTGATTGCCATTGTTGGCATGGGGGGACTCGGCAAGACTACCCTTGCTAAACTGGTATACAATGAAAGTAGGGTGAAACAACATTTCAACCTTCAAATATGGTTTTGTGTTTCAGAAGAATTTGTTATGCCCAATGTAGAGAAATCTATTATAGAGGCAGCAACTTCATTACCTTGTCCTGAATTTAAGAATCCAGAGGAGCTTCAAGTTACACTAAAGAAGAATTTGAACGGGAAGAAATTTCTCCTTGTTTTGGATGATGTTTGGAGTGAGAATCCCATTCATAAGGAGTTTCTAGGCCAACTTTTGCAATATGGGACTCGAGGAAGTAAGATCCTTGTCACCACAAGGAATGATAGCGTTGCATTGGCCATGCATGCTGAAACTCTTAATCTAAAGCTATTAGCAAAGGATGATTGTCAGTCACTTTTCGAAAAGCATGCATTTCCTAATGGTAGCTCTAACGCAGATTCAAAGATAAATGAAATAGGTAAACAAATTGTGGAAAGGTGCAAAGCTCTGCCTTTAGCAATCAAAGCCATTGGCGATCTATTGCGGTCTGAATCAAATGTTGAGAGATGGACCAATATATTGAAGAGCGATTTATGGGATATTTCTATGGAGGAGACAAACATTCTTCCGGCTTTAAGATTAAGTTACAAGTATCTCCCCTCAAATTTAAAACGGTGCTTCGCTTATTGTTCGATATTACCAAAAGATCATATTTTTCAAAAAGATGAATTAATTTTATTATGGATGGCGGAAGGTTTCTTGCAAGAAACTGAAATAGAAACTATGGAAAAAGTTGGCAATCGTTACTTCCATGCTCTCGTATCAAGATCACTATTTCAACAATCAAGTGAAGGCTTTGTAATGCATGATCTTGTCAACGACTTGGCAAAATTCGTGGCTGGGCAATTTGGCACTGATAGTTTAAACAAAATTGTGAAGATGACTCGCTATGTATCGTATTCCGGTCAACATACTGTTAGATTCCATGATATTGAAGATGATCTTTTAAAGGCCAAACAATTGCGCACTTTCCTTAAATTAGATGTTTTAGACATCAAAATTCCAAGGGCAATATTGCATTTAAGAGTTCTCTCCTTAAGCGGAAAATGGTGGTGCAAGATAACTAAGTTGCTTGATTCAATTGGCAAGATGAAATATCTACGTTATTTGGATCTTTCTAACTCTGGCTTTAACAGGTTGCCCAATTCCATATGTAATTTGTGCAATTTGCAAACGTTGAAGTTATCAAGGTGTATTAAGTTGGATAGATTGCCAAGAGATATGTGGAAACTCATTAATTTACGTCATCTTGAAATTGATGAAACTGACAAATTAATTAAGGAGATGCCGATACAAATGGGTAGACTTAAATGTCTGCAGACGTTGTCTAAATTCATCGTCAGCAAACATGACAGTGGGTCTCGCATTGGAGAATTGGGAAAACTAATAAATCTCCGGGGAAAGCTTTCAATTCAGAAGCTCCAAAATGTTAGATCAGCTAAGGATGCTTTGGATGTAAGCTTGAAGGACAAGGGTTACCTCGAGGAGTTGGAGTTACAATGGAGTCCTCCTAAAGAATTTTTGAAAAGTCAAAGAGGTATACTCGAAAGTCTGCAGCCCCATAAAAACTTGAAAAGTCTCACCCTCAAATGCTACGGCGGAAAAGTTTTTCCAGATTGGATAGGACTAGGGCTTCCTTCATTGTCTAAGTTGATATTAATTGATTGCAAATATTGTAGTGCCTTGCCACCCCTTGGGCACCTACATTTTCTTAATAAACTCTACATTAATGGGTTGGATGAAGTTGTTACTGTGGGTCAAGAGTTTTATGGAAATAGTATTAATTCTTCAATGAAGCCATTTGGAAGTTTGAAAGTTCTGTTTCTGGTGAATATGTCGAATTGGGAAAACTGGCTTCACTTGGATGGGGAAAATGAAGTTGAAACATTTTCTAAACTTGAAAAGTTGTATGTTAATAACTGCCCTAAGCTGAGAGCAAAGTTGCCTATACATCCTTCTTCATTGGCCGAACTTGAGATGATCAACTGTAAGAAGTTGGAGTTGCCCATGCACCGTCACTATTCATCCCTTGAAGCATTGAACTTGATAGATTGTTGTGATTTCCTGACGTCCTTTTCATTAGACCTATTCCCAAATCTGAAGAGTATTCGAATCAAGGGGAGTAGCAATTTGCAATCTTTAGAACAACATGGAAGTGATTTAGTGATATCAAACTTAAAAATCCGTAAATGTCCTAAGTTTGTAGATTTTCCAAAAGGAGGATTGCGTACCTCTAACCTTGCAAACTTTATCGTCAGCGATTGTGAGAGCTTGAGGTCAATGCCAGATAAGATGCACCTATTCCTTCTGTCTCTTTGTTATTTGAAATTAGTAGATTGTCCAGAAGTTGAGTCGTTTCCAGAAGGGGGACTGCCTTCCAATCTGAAGCATATTGTGATCGTCAGGTGTAAGAAACTCATTGCAAACTGGAAGGGATGGGGTTTGCAAATACTCCCCTCTCTTGAATGGTTGGAAATCGTCAGTGACGAATTAGAAGATCATGTGGAGTCCTTTCCTGGGGGGTTGTTGCTACCCACCACTCTAACCAATCTTATGATCTCTTCATTTGGAAATTTGAAATCTTTGGACAATGTTGGGTTTCAACACCTCACCTCCCTTGTAAAATTGGTAATCAAGGACTGTCCAAAGCTCAAGAACATGCCAGAAGAGGGCTTCCCTGCCTCCCTTTGTTTTTTATATATAAGGACGTGTAATCATGTATTGAAGGAAGAGTTTGAAAGAAAAGAAGGAGAAGAATGGCTCAAGGTGGCTCACGTCCACAACATAAGAATTGATTGCAAACGAATTCAAGGAACCAAACTGATTCGAGGTGAGAGCCCCATCCATGCATGCATGCAACATCATGAAAGCTTTTAATTGAGGTTATAAAATAAAATTTTTGTTAAAAATTAATAAAAGTAAAAGTAAAAGAAATATGAATTGGCATTATATAATATATAATGTGTAATTAAGTTGATGTGAGCATTGGGAATATTTGTTTTGCTGATCATTGCCTTAACTCTTTTATTTTGTATCCAAATATAAAGAAATGCATTTTTTGATTTGTTTTTAATATATAATATATGATAGATCCAATAATATCCCTCCATTTCTTTTCCATTTTCTCTTTCTTAATTTACTTTTGTGACTGTCTCGTTTTTTTCTGCATTGATAGTTTATGCCATGCTAAGTCCGTATGCACCACTGCATGAGGATGAGTACGAATAGATCTCCTGCGGATCATTGACAGCTAGCTTTCAGAACGTGGAGGATGATGGCTATTAACAAGTTCTGGGTACAGTTTTTCTTTCATCTTTACTTAAAATTCACATGATGACTAATGAATTACTTTTATTTTTCAAAAACAAATGCAATATTATATGTATGACTAATTTTCTTGATTTTGGAAAAATCGTGTCACTCATGATTTGGTTGCTTTTTTTGCAATCTAGGGATCGTATAAATATTATCTGATGTTATATATCATAGAATTCATAAATATTAATATTTGATTCTGTTGTCAAAAGTTCTCAAAACTTTCACTAAAACATTTAATTAAAACATTAAATATTGGTATGTGAGTAATTAAGTAAAACATTAGCATGTGGGATATTGCCTCTTAACATTTTGCAACTTCTGGAATATTCTAGTGATATTGATATTACACTCTGTTTATTATTATTTGTTTCTTTAATTTTTGAGGAATATAGAAATATTATCTCATGTTATCACAACTCTATAAATGTTGGTATTTGTGTACATTGTCAAAAGTTCTCAAAACTTTCACAAAAAATTTCATATTAATTATTATTGAATGATCAAGTAAATCTTGATTTTTAAATGCTATATATGTATGTATGTATGTATGTATGTATGTATGTATGTATGTATGTTGTGGAAGCGTGATTAGAAATTATGATGATAATTTATGGTTTTTTTTTGCCATCTGAGTTGTGGAACAAATATTTTTACTGAACTCTCTGCTTTGAAATAAAAAATCAAGATTAATTCCCAATTCTTCCTCTTAGTCGAGCCAAGTCTTTATTGGGCCATTTTGTGAGTGGGCTGGGCCTAGATTTTAAAATCATACGTGTTTAAAATTAGTCCAAGAACCTTATTTTTCCATAACATATTTGAGAAGTAAATTATGTCATTAAGTGTTAATCTTTTATAAACTATGTTACGGCAATAAGTTATAAAGAAATTAAATTAAATTTTAAAATATACTATTGAGCCTATTATTTTAGTTAATATTCCAATTGTCTATTTAGTTGGACTTTTAATAAAATTATTATGTTTTATTTTTTATAGGATTTATTATGTTATATTTAAATAGAAAATCAGGGAATATGTTATGAGCTTTAAATAATATTACCATATATTAATCTTAGTATAATTGAAGATTTATTAAAATATCTCTATGGCATGATTTTTAAGTAATTCAATGCTACGATACGTTTTCTAGAAACATTAGTGACATCTAGTACCTTGTATAGGTGACAAGCAACGAAGTAGGAACAAAGAAGCAATGCTAAGAGGTAAGTAGCATGATCATAATTATATGTGTGCAGTAATTATTCTAATTGTGCATGAAAAATGTGATGTTTACCTACGCTACGCTACGAGCCAATTCAAGATTAAACCCATTTTCACAAATCTCAATGAATTACGATGATATGTTGCGATGCTATGCTGGTATGGATTGTTAGATGGTTGAGATGTTATGAAAATCACATATATGCTATGTAATGTTCATGTGATATTTAGATCATGTATGCCATGTAATGTTTAGATCATGTTATGCCAAGTAAATTTATGAAGTCAAACATGTTCTCATGCATTATAAAAGTTGGTAAGAAAACGCATGAAAGATATGATGTTTTGAGGTGACACGAACCCAAGCGTTTTTCACCACAGGTTATAATAAGTGGTGCCACAGACTCAAGCGTGGTTTACCGTATGCCATGTGATAACACAGATTCAAGCATGTTTCACTACATGTTATGACACGTTAGACGGTGCCATATATTAAATGATAACACATAACCAAGCATGTATCACTACATGATACGATATGTTACACGGTGCCACAGATCCAAGCGAGGTTCACCTCATGTCACGATAAGTATATGTGGTCAATGACAATCGGATGATTCACATGTGTAATGATTGCCACTAATAAGAGAAAGACAAGATGAACAAGTCATGTATAATTGTTAGGAAATGCATGGAATCAATCACTCATGCATCATATTACATGAAATTCCATGATGTTGTTAATTCCGCATGTGCTATGATACATTAAAATTTTATAAATCAAGCCTAATATTAAGCTAAGTTAAGTTTACATTATGATATGCTATTACTGAGTCTTCGACTCATTTGTTTATGTCCTTATGTTTTAATGTTTCAGATGTTGATTGCGAGAATACAGAGTTGGAGAGCCAGGAGAAAATTAGTCCAGAGACCTAATAAGTGTTATTTCCACAAGGATTTAGTTTGTGATTATAATATTTGAATAAGTGATCATCACATAGGACTAATTTATGCCTTTACATTATGTTTTCAGCTTTATGTTATCAAAGACTATTATGTTAAGTTGGTTTTATGATTTAATAAACGAGGTATTTTCATGTCTTCGAATCTCTATAATAGGCATTATGTTATGAATGTTCATAATATTCATGACCTACGGGAAGGGTGTTATAATGCATGACTCCCTCTCTTTGGACATTAGTTTTATACTCTTCTATTATAAAAGATGGTTGGAAATAATTATTGTATGGATTAGTTTCTTATAATATATGGTTTTTGCAAGGCCTTGGGTTTTGGGATTTATAAAACCCCCAAAGCTCTTTCCTTATTTGTAAAAGGTATTTTTCCGCCATAAGTGAGGATTATGAATAAAACTGTGATACCGTCTTTCTTGTGAAAAAAAAAAAACAGTTAGGCTTACTTATCTCAATTTTGACATTAGATTTTGTTATTTAGTTAAGAAAATACTTGCTTTTTCCATGTAGCTACCGCTTCATAATGGTGTTATGCATTTTTTTTAAAATATTTAGAATTTTAAAAAGGATTTAATTTTTAGGATTTATGTAATCTCATTTATTTATTTATTTTTATCATTTATTATGTTCCTTTGTCACAAATAAAGAATATCAACAAATTTTCATTTATAATATTTATTATAGTTCTACAATAAAAGAGGCTATAGCCTCGTGAATAGTGGATTTTGTTTGTGTTCACACTTTCTCATTTAAGAACAATTATATTTTTATTCTCTAATTCATCATTAAAAATACAATTAAAATTTTTATATTATATATTAATTATAATATATATTCACTATTTTATTTTATGTGGTAATGCATTTCATATTAATCTATTTGTAACGAATTTTTTAAATTATTATTAAAAGAATAATAACACTTTTATCCTTTGTAAAACTATTTTGGTAAGAACGTGCTTTTATTTTTCTAAGATCGATATTGCTTTAGCCTCCCCAAGGTACGTAAAATAGGAAAGAATGGGAAATCCCAACTCTTTCCCACTTGTTCCACTTCATTTATGGAGAATCACTCCGCCTTCTATGTTTTTACCACTTCGTACAACCTTTCATAAATAGGGTCTATTTCATGTTCATTTAATTACTTTTATTTTTTAAAAACAAAAGCATAGGAAAAATCGTGACACATTACTTTCGTTTGATGTAATTTTAAGAGTGCAAATTCATGAGGAAATTTAATAGCGCGTTATAATGTCGCTAAGGTGTTATACATTTATTTTTAACACTTACAAAATAGTCGCAAAAAATCCAATTCTAACTGTTTGGGGGAAAACTTCCGTTGACAAATAAATTGATGCAAAAAAGATATTTTCGGGGCAATTATTTTTATGCCTGAAATATTCTCGCCGAAAAAAACAATGTACTTAGGATGGTCGAGTGCAAAACTCTCGACCACAAAAGTAAAAATGTCGTCGCAAAAACTCATTTCCTACATTTTTCGTTATTTTATGGTGATATTATTCTGCCACAAAAAAATGATTGGTAAATAATGCAAACACATATTTAGCTAATAATTCCACTTTATATCTCTATAAACTTGGAGATATACATAAATCTCTCAGCAAAATTTAAGCTAGTTTATTTAGTTTAATGTGGTAGATTTATTAAGTTTTTTTATTTTTACGAATTTATAGGGCAAAAGGCAAAAGGCATTCTCTCTTTTCATTTTGTAAGTAGGGAAAAGCTAAAAGGAAAAAGAAAAAAAAAAAAAAGTAGAAAAGCAGGAAAATGAAATTTCTCTGCCATGTTTTTGATTTGTCATGACGTGAATTTTTGAGTAACAAACTTCATGCTTCATCAACGCTTCATAACAAACATTGCCTAATCTTTAGTTTTTCTCTGCTTCTTACATTATTAATCTTCATTTCTTTTTTTTCTTTTGATTTTTTTCGTTCTAAAGAAGAAAACATTCTTGATGTGGGAGTGGAAGTAAAATTATAAAAAACCAAAAAATAAAGGATTATTTTCTCCACTCCATAAATACTGAAAAAGAGTATTTGAAAATGTGTCAATTTTATCTATTTATTTATTTATTCGAAGGTCGTCTTCACTATGAAGTTGATTGGATGTGCATTATTTCATGAGTGTGAACTGTAGCCCACCTCTTATGACCACATGGATCAGTTGTCTTGAAAGGAATCTAAATTCAACTTTCTTGTCTATTGTTCGACAATGTCTACCGCACATGATATTTAATAAGGGGCCCATGCATGAATTAAATTGTGAATGGTGGTCAAATGTATTTTTCTGTATTGCCATCTCTCTCATTTTCAAAGGTAATGTCCACGAAATTTCCCAAGCTTTCTTTTCGTGGTAGATCGACCACCAATCAATAAGGTTTTATTTGGATTAAAAAATTATCTCGATTCATATTTTCTCGTCTCATATATTTATTATAATTTTTTTAAACTTTCGAATAAAGTATAATAAGTAATTTAATTTTTTTTCAAATTTTAAATAAAAATAATATTAAAAATAATACTTATTCAACTTTCAACTCTTTCATCTCAATTCAATTACAAGAGTAGAATAACAAAACAAAAGTAAAAGAGCAAGAAAAGAAGATAATTCCAGGCAAAAAAAAAAAAAAAAAAAGAGAGATACTGGCTTCGGGTTATTATAGAGATTCGCAATAATGTTGATGAGTAATTGGTCTTGAATTATGAGTGCCCTTAGAGATTGCTTGTTCAACTTTTATCAACTCTTATAAACTTTATAGTTTATTTTCACCATTCTTATCAACTTATCTCATCTTATTTCATTTCATTATTATATTTTTTTTTCAAATTTTCACATAAAATAAAATAAACAATTCAATTTTTTCAAATCTGGCAATAAAAATAATATTAATAAAATATAGTCTAACAATATTTTATTTAACTTTCAATTTTAATCTCAACTCATATGTGAAAACAAACGAGACTGTGTAGCTATACTCCATGTCTTTGGATAAAGTATAGGCTGTGTAGCTATTAATTTGTATTAATATATATAGTCATTCTTTTTTTTTGTAATTAGTTCCAAATTAAAGAAGAAAGATTTCTTATTTACCATCTTAACAGAAAGAGGAAATTGAGATAAGATGAGACACATAAATAATGGTAAATGTTTTCTCTGAGGGCTGCCAGATGTGAAAAAGTTAATGTAATGAAGTAGTGAGAAGATGATTTTCTTAGGGAGAAATGCTTTTTGAATTGATGAATTGGATTGATGATTTGTATCGACTTTACCCTTTTTTTTTTCTTTTAAATAGTAGTTAAGTAAGTGAATATTATTAGATTTATATGTGGGTGCTACCGACTCTTTAAAAAAAATAAATATTATTAGATTTCTATATTTTTAAAAAAAATATTAAAAAAATATTTAAAAAGAAAAATTGTAATTGTAGGGATAGGATGAAAGCATTTGTTAGAACACTTGTTCCAGTAGCATTGACGTCCTTTCTCACCGGGGATCTCTATTATTGTGGGTTATGAGATGTCTTTGACACTATGACAGACTACCTAATGAAACCGCGTCAACCATTTTCCTATCATTTTTTATTATAGTAAGACTTTTTAATTTCCCACTATCATTTTCTTATTCACCATTTTCTCACACGAACTTTCTCAGAAATTCAATCAATGACCAATCAGTCAATGAACCATGACCAGAGCATGTGCCACTGACATTTCTCCTATTTAATTTTATTATAGTAAGAATTTTCTTGCAACCCGAGCTTGCTTTGCTGTTTGCAAAAAAAGTTCCTTCATCTCCCTTGATTTCTTTCATTCTGAAGAAGAAAAACATGGCTGATGTGGGTTTGGCATTTCTCTCTGCCTTCCTTGGAGGGGTATTTAATAAAATGGCTTCTCCAGGTATCGTTGATTTCATTCGTAGACAAAAATCAACCGAAGAACTCTTAAAGAAGATGGAGAGATCATTGCGGTCAATGAATATGGTGCTCGAAGATGCTGAAGAAAAGGAAGTTGTGAACCCTGATGTGAAAATGTGGATTGATGACCTAAAAGATGTTGCCTATACTGCAGAAGACATATTGGATGAGATTGCTACTGTAACCCTTCGACGCTAGTTGCGTGTTGATTTTAAACCTGTTGCAGGAAAGGTACAAAACCTCATCTCTAGTACTTACCTTGATCCTTTTGTCTATCGGGTAGAGCCAAAGATTCAAGAGGTACTTGTTACACTACAAGATCTAACAACACAAAAAGATTTAATGGGTCTACAATTAGGAGTTGGGGGAAAACAATATCCTGAAAGGTTGACCACTTCTTATGTAGTAGAGTCCAACACTTTTGGTAGGGATGAGGATAAGAAAAAAGTAATTGACTTATTGCTTTCATCTAATGCGGGGGGAAATGAAATGTGCGTGATTGCTATCGTTGGCATGGGGGGAATAGGCAAGACTACCCTTGCGAAACTGGTATACAATGAAAGTAGGGTGCAACAACATTTCGACCTTAAAATATGGTTTTGTGTTTCAGAAGAATTTGTTATGCCCAATGTAGAGAAATCTATTATAGAAGCAGCAACTTCGTTACCTTGTCCTAAATTTGAGAATCCTGAGCAGCTTCAAGTTACACTAAAGAAGAATTTGAATGGGAAGAAATTTCTCCTTGTTTTGGATGATGTTTGGAGTGAGAAACCCATTCATCAGGAGTTCCTAAGCCAACTCTTGCACTATGAGACTCGAGGAAGTAAGATCCTCGTCACCACAAGGAATGAAAGCGTTGCATTGGCCATGAAGGCAATTGCAACTAATCATCTAAAACTATTACCTAAGGATGATTGTTGGTCACTTTTTGAAAAACATGCATTTCGTGATGGTAGCTCCAACGCAAATCCAGAGATAAAAGAAATAGGTACAAAAATTGTGAAAAAGTGCAAAGGTCTACCTTTAGCAATCAAAGCCATTGGCGATCTCTTGTGGTCTGAATCAAGTGTCGAGAGATGGACGAATATATTGATGAGCAATTTATGGGATCTTTCCATGGAGGGGACAAACATTCTTCCGGCTTTGAGGTTAAGTTACAAGTATCTCCCCTCATATTTAAAAAGATGCTTTGCTTATTGTTCGATATTCCCAAAAGATTATATTTTTAAAAAAGATCAATTAGTTTTGTTATGGATGGCAGAGGGTTTCTTAATGCAACAATCCAAAATAGAAATTACAATGGAAGAAGTTGGCAATCATTACTTCGATGCTCTTGTATCAAGATCATTATTTCAACAATCACAGGAAACTAACTCAGGTTTTGTAATGCATGATCTTGTTAATGACTTGGCAAATTTCGTGACTGGGAAATTTGGCTTTATGAGGTTGGGGGGTGATAATTCAAAAGAAATTGGGAAGATGACTCGCTATTTATCGTATTTTGGTGGAAGTTTGGATAACTTTAAGAACATTAAAGAGGATCTTTACAATGCCAAGCAGTTGCGCACTTTCCTAGCATTAGATTGCCAAGCAGGGAGTAAAACCAAAATGCCAAGGGCATGGTGCTTAAAAGTTCTTTCTCTATCCGGGGGAAGGGTAACTAAGTTGCTTGATTCAATTAGCCAAATGAAACATCTACGTTATTTGGATTTTTCTTTCACGGATATTAACAGGTTGCCCAATTCCATATGTATATTGTGCAATTTGCAAACATTGAAGTTATCATACTGTAGAAATTTGGATAGGTTGCCAAGAGATCTGTGGAAACTCATTAATTTACGTCATCTTGAATTTGATCAAATTAACCAATTAAAGGAGATGCCGAAAAAAATGGGTAGGTTAAAATGTCTCCAGACGTTGACAAAATTCGTCATTAGCAAAGATGACAGTGGGTCTAGTATTGGAGAATTGGGAAAACTAATACATCTTCGAGGGAAGCTTTTAATTCAAAAGCTCCAAAATGTTAGATCAGTCAAGGATGCTTTGGATGCAAGCTTGAAGGATAAGAGTTACCTCGAGGAGTTGGTGTTAGAATGGAATCCTCGAAAAGCACTTGGTATTTTAGAAAGTCAAAGAGATGTACTTCAAAATTTGCGGCCTCATGAAAACTTGAAAAGTCTCACCATCAAGTACTACGGTGGGAAAGAATTTCCAGATTGGATACTAGAGCTTCCTTCATTGTCTAAATTGAAATTAATTGATTGCAAATATTGTTATGCCTTGCTTTTGATAGATTTCCCAATCCTTACCCATATGAAAATAATCGGATGTGATAATTTGCAATCTCTAGAAGGATTGCGTGCCCCTAAGCTCGCATTCTTTATCCTCAACAATTGTGAGAGCTTGAGGTCAATTCCCGGTAAGATGCATCTATTCCTTCCATCTCTTCATTATTTGGAGTTAATAAATTGTCCAGAAGTTGAGTCGTTTCCCGAAGGGGGACTACCTTCCAATCTGAAGCAAATTGTGATCTACAGGTGTAAGAAACTCATTGAAAACTGGAAGGGATGGGGTTTGCAAATACTACCCTCTTGAATGGTTGGATATCGGAGGTGAATCAGAAAATGTGGAATCCTTTCCCGGGGAGTTGTTGTTGCCTACCACTCTGACCAATCTTAAGATCCTTTCATTTGCAAAATTGAAATCATTGGACAATGAGGGGTTTCGACACCTCACCTCCCTTGTACAATTGGTAATTTGGGATTGTCCAAAACTCGAGTACTTGCCAGAAGACGGCTTCCCTTCATCCCTTCATTATTTACGAATGGGAGACTGTCCGGTGCTGTTGAAAGATTTGAAAAGTAAAAAAGGAAAAGAATGGCTCAAGGTGGCTCGCGTCCGTGAAATATTTATTAATGGTGATCACATTCAAGGAAATGAATGGCCAGGTGAGAGCCCATGCAACCTCAAACCTTTTATGTTTTTAATATATAATAGATCCAATATCCCTCTCATTTATTTTCCATACATATATATATATATATAAATAAATGTATACTTTCCTACTATTTTTTCCGAGTAGTCAAATTAATTCTCTCTCTTTGTTTTGTAACTCTCATTGTTTTCATTGACAGCTTATTACAAAAGTCCGCATGAACCACCATATGACTAGATCTCCTGCCGATCATTGACAGCTTGCAGAATGTATAGGATGATCACTATTAACAAGTTCTGGGTACAACTTTTATTCCATGTTTGCTTAAAATTCACACTAATGAATTACTTTTACTTTTAAAAAACAAAAATTCTGGAAATTAAGAAGTACCTCGAAGATCCTGACCACGTTTTTTCCCTTTCTTTCTACTAATTGTTGCGTTTATATTTCAGTTTTATCCTTCTGAGTTTGATTTTCTCTTTGGTTTGGATTCGCTTCCGTGAGTCATTCTGATGATTCTTTGGTTGAATTGCTTCAAAGTCTAACAGACATGGATATAACCTTTCAGGCACTGAAGGTAAATTATTAGTCCGGACTCCGGAGATTGGTGAAGCTATTAGTCAGGTTTCGAACGACCAAAATTTAAGATAAATATGTACAAATGTTCTTATTTTTTTCGTTTCTAATCTATCGTTTTTTTTTTTATTGCACATGATAGTGCACTATTGCACCGCTGGGCAATGGGTGGATCAACGATGGCAAGCGGCTGAACAACAAGAAACCGAGAGTAAGAGGCAGCAAGCGGAGGAACCTGGGCTTGGTGGCGGTCTTGGGTGGTCGGCGACGTGGAGAAACACGATCGGCACGGGGTGACGGCGGTTCTGAACGTCGACCAGGCTATGGTGGCTTGTTCTCCGGCGACTTCAGTGCTGCAAGAGGTGGCGTTGAGGCCCTAATGGTGGCAAGGAAAAGCTTAGAGTTTGGAGGAAAAGGGCTCCGTTTCTGGTGTCTAAAACGGGGGCCTGTTTTGGACGTGGGCATGGCCGTGGAGGCAGAGGACGAGTTAATGGTTGAATTGATGGTTCTGGTTTCTTAACATCCTTGATGGTGACCATACCTGCAGGAATACTAATTGGGTTCGGATCATCCACTTCTGGTACAACTTTAACGTGGGAAGTCGAAGACTTTCCTCGGAGAAGAGGAACTTCTTGTTTAGGTTCAGACTTCTTCCTTAACCTCCGTCCCTCCTTCATTTCCTAGATTGTGTAATACCTCTTTACGAAAACTCTTGGTGGAGTTTTTCCTTCAAGTTTCCTCCAATAAACCACATCCAAGCCATTTTCATCAACGACGAACCCTTAAAACCCCCATCAAACCGCGTAGACTCATTGTGCGGCACAGCAGGCGGAACTTTATTTAAAGCAGTGCTCCTATTCTCTCTTCTGCGTTTTGTAGCAGCACACCTATTGATCAGAAAGAAGAGTAACCCGGAAAGAACCAGAGTGCTGGCTGCGGTGGCGGCTACTGCCTTTACAATCTTACTCCTGCTTGACGAAGATGGTGGTGGGGGTACCGATTGAGGTGAAATTGGAAGAGGAGATGGCTATAGTCGTGGCTCTGGTGAAGAAGTGATAGGAGGATCGGAGGAAGAACTTGGTGCAGGTGCAGGAGAAGGATAGAAAGTCTCGAGATTTTGGGGAGAACCGAATTGGCAATGGAAGAGAGGAATGGAAGAATAGAGAAAAGCAAAGAAAAGGAACAGAGAGAGGCATGGCTGAAGCATCACAGCCATGATGTTTAGGATTTGTCTGCAGGCGATCCACAAAAACAGAAGAATTTCTATTTTTCTGTAATTCTGGGGGGGAATTGAAGGCTTATTCTTTGTTTTGTCGGGTGCATTTGGGATTTGGTGGCTGATATTCAAAAGAAAGTGTCGTTAGTTTTATCCCATTTATGTTTCCTGGGCTTTTACCTTTTGCAAAATGTGATGCCAAAAATTACAACATGATATCATATTGGGGATGTTTGAATTTACTTTGAGAAAGTTTTTGAAATATGTTTCATGCGGGGAGGCTGAGTTGCGGCTTGTGGCTCACGGGTAGGAAGCAAATACTCTGCTTCGATTTCTTAAAACAGGGGTTGTTGGGTTGTGTGAGTGGAGGCGTAAGCAGCCAAAAAAATAAAAACTCAGGTCAGATGTTTTTCTTTAGTTCCAAAGAAGAAAAAGGAATGCAAATATATTGATAACGTTATTTTGACAAGTGAAAAACTACGCCAGTACCTCTTTTTTAAGTAAAGTAGCATATTAACTTGCTTATATTTATTTATATTTAAAATTTAAATTAGTATTATTTTTAATAAAATCTACTTTCTGACCAATCATATTAGATTGGTACACATATTAATACGTAATTGTGTTTATAATTAAAATTTTCCTTTTTATAAATAAGAATGAAAAATGAGAACGATGAGAAGCATATCTCATTTTTATAAGAGAAATTTTATTTACAGTCTCCAAGTGGGGATTGCATGTACATGCCCTTTATTAAAGAAGAAAAAACATCATTTAAAGAGGAATATTTTAATAATTTAAAAAATTTTGAAGATAAAATTATCTATATCTATATTATAGTCTCTAAATATGGATTTTACGTAGCATTGTTATTTTTATAAATAATACATGCTCAAGGAGTAAGTTATAAATCTTTAGTTCCACAGTATTGAAGCAACGACAATTTCTGCAGCCACAATACAGGGTACTGCGCATGGCAAGGCAATAGCAGCCACAATATAGGGTACTGAGCATGGCAAGGCAGCAATGACAATTCCTGCAACCACAATCTGTGGTACTGCACATGGCAAGGCTCATGTCCAAACTGTTGTACCAGACAACACAGACCACCACTACCAAAAGCAGACAACAGAGTCATGCACAACGGCTACAAAAGAGTCTCCACCAAAAGCATCCTCAAGAGAACCAATGGGAGAACTACAAGTATCCTAAGTCTAAAGAATATCTTTTTCAATTCTTGTGTAAATCTGCACCGTTGATGTAATCTAATTCTTTGGATAGCTTATGGTTATAAATAACACACGGATGTAATGAACAGTAGATAAAAAGAAAATACAGAAACACGAAGGAACTTTCTCCTTTCTGATTGTGACATTACCTCAAGCACCTAGAGTGCTTCATTGCTTATTCTCTACGTGTTTTCACATGGTATCCAGAGCCATCTAGGACTCACGTCCCCCATCCATGGCCAACTTAGGACACTCTTCTTCTTCCTCCTCTCCTCCCTCTTCCCCACCACCTTCCCACAACCCCACCTCCATTAATTCCTCTACCCATTTCATCACCATTAAGTTAACAACAGACAACTACCTATTATGGAAAGCACAGATGGAACCGTTCTTAAAGGGACATCGTCTCTTTGGCTATGTGGACGGATCCATCTTTGCGCCTCCTTCCACCATTGACGGCTCTCCCAACCCCGCGTACACCAACTGGGTCTTACAAGACCAGTTGATCATTTTGGCCATCAATGCTTCTCTGTCCGAAAACATCCTTGCCCAGGTTTTAACATGCACCACTTCCTTTGATGTTTGGTCTACTCTTCAGACAATGTTTTCAATGTTTTCAGACATCGTCTTCATGTGCCATCTACTATGTGCAATCTAATCTCTATACGACAGTTTTGTCTTGATTACTCTGTGTTTTTTGAATTTCACTCTAGTTCCTTTTTTGTGAAGGATTTGCGCACCCAAGCAACACTCCTCCAAGGCAGCGTTAGGAATGGATTGTATGAACTCCCTACTGGTGTTTCGGTCCATGAGAAGTCTTCCCAACCTTCCCTCTCTCCTCAAGCAATGATCGGTGAACGTACCTCTACTCAAACATGGCACTCTCGTCTGGGCCATCCCAACCCACGGATCACTACCTTCACCATTAAAAAATTCAACCTTCCCCTCACCTCTCACAACCGGATGTCCCCTTGCCACTCTTGCCCTCAAGCCAAATCACTTACCTTACCTCATCCGCCTACTCTTTCCCGCTCTACTAGACCCTTTAGTCTTTTATTTTTAGATATTTGGGGACCGACGCCTGTGCCATCGTCTCATGGTTGTCGCTTTTATCTATTTATTGTTGATGATTATTCGAAATACATTTGGTTTTTTCCACTTTTAGCAAAATCGGACGTATCATCTATGTTTCTTGCCTTTTACAAATATGTCACCAATTTTTTTCTGCTAATATTGCTTTGGTTCAAACTGATGGGGGTGGCGAATTTCGGCCCTTACACAAAATTTTTCAAAATCATGGCATTCTACACCGTGTGACGTGTCCCTACTCTCATGCCCAAAATGGCACGGTTGAGAGGCGACACCATCACATTGTCGAAACCGGCCTTGCACTCTTGGCCCATTCCTTTGCTCTGCAAAAATATTGGGCCGAAGCTTTCTCAACCGCAGTCTTCCTTATAAATCGAATGCCTACACCAATACTTCAAAACAAATCTCCCTTTGAATTAATTTTTAATCAAACACCCGACTACACCTTTTTATGCACTTTTGGATGCCTCTGTTGGCCCAACTTAAGGCCATTTAATCGTCACAAACTGGACTTGAGATCTAAACCGTATGTTTTTTTGGGCTATAGTCCTGATCACAAAGGCTATTTTTGTCTTCACATACCTACGGGTAGACTCTATATTTCACGAGATGTCCAGTTTTATGAAGACATATATCCATTTGCCCCTCAAAACTCACGGCCCACTCTCCCTTCTCACGACAGTTCTCTTCCAGCTCCCTTACCAAACTTCCCTCTAAGCCCAAACCCACCAATCTTTCCTCTAACCACTCTACAAAATGCAACTCCTACCCCACAACCGTATAGGCCTCGACCCACTCCAAACCCAAGCCCACAAATACATTCATTTCCTCCTAGGTTAACCTAGCCCGTCGCAACATCCCTTTCTTCAGATAGGGCATCGTCTTCATCTTCCCTGCTGTCATCTCTTTCGCACGGATTCAACCCATCCCCATCACCTTCTCCCTCTATTATTCAGTCATCACCTTCGTCTGCCACTACTCTTCCCGCAGCACCTCCTATCGATCCCATGGTTACGAGGTCCCGCAACAATATCCATAGACCCCTATGTCGCCTCGATGGCACTATACCATGGCTTGCGCAAAATACCTCACCACTTCTGCTCCCTCTGTGGTTCTGGAGGAACCCTCTTCATTCACTGAGGCCAATAAACTTTTTGAGTGGCGCGCTGCTATGGCCGTCGAGTTTGATGCTCTGCTTCTCAACCACACCTGGGATCTCATCCCATATGACCCCAAGCTCAACACTCTCGGCTGCAAATGGGTCCTGAAGACTAAACGCCTTGCCGATGGAACACTTGAACGGCGAAAAGTTCGCTTAGTTGCCAAAGGGTTCCATCAGCAAACGAGAGTCGACTTCACAGAGACTTACGGCCGTATCGTCAAACCCGTGACCATTCGAACCATC
The DNA here is from genome assembly GCA_011037825.1 of Carya cathayensis. Lineage (NCBI taxonomy): Eukaryota > Viridiplantae > Streptophyta > Magnoliopsida > Fagales > Juglandaceae > Carya > Carya cathayensis. The sequence goes on along the minus strand of QGSO01000248.1, from coordinate 1,136,713 downwards.
CTATCCATTTTTGTTACCTTGTCTTGGCCCCTACACCAGTTGGATATTCATAATGCATTCTTGCACGGTGACTTGGAAGAAGCTGTCTACATGCAATAGCCGCCAGGTTTCGCAAATCCTGATCATCCTACGCATATTTGCAAGCTACGTAAGTCACTCTATGGTCTCAAGCAAGCCCCTCGGGCTTGGTTTTCAAAATTAAGCAATCAACTTTTGTCTCTTGGTATTTTTGCCTCTAAGTCAGACTCCTCGTTGTTTATATATTGCCATGGCCCTGATTTAATTTATGTTCTTGTTTATGTCGATGATATTATTGTCACTGGCTCTAGCAATAAGTTATGTTCTGAATTTATTTCTGCCATGCACAAGTCGTTTCCAGTAAAAGATCTAGGTTGCTTGCACTATTTCCTAGGAGTGGAGGTTATCCGAAACTCTGGTGGTCTATTCCTATCTCAGTGTAAATATATCTCGGATCTCCTTAAAAAAACCAACATGCATAACTCAAAGGCAGTCACGACTCCTATGTCTACATCGGAAAAACTCACTGCCCTTGATGGGTCTTCCTTTGAAGACCCACAGCTCTACCGTAGCACAGTAGGAAGTCTTCAGTATTTATCTTTTACCCGCCTTGATATTTCATTTGCTGTTAACAAGGTTTGCCAGTTCATGCATTGTCCTAAGCTTCCTCACTGGCAAGCTGTTAAATGCATCCTTCGTTACTTACGTTACACTCCTAACCATGGCCTTCATCTTTCACCTTCACCTTCATTTAATTTATCAGCCTTCTCTGATGCTGATTTGGCCGAGTGCCCAGATGATCGTCGATCTACTGGTAGATTCTGTGTGTATCTTGGTTCACACCTTATATCATGGGGGTCTAAAAAGCAACCCACCGTTGCTTGATCCTCAACTGAAGCTGAGTATAAGGCAGTTGCAAATACGACATGTGAAGTACTATGGTTACAATCCCTCCTGGGTGAACTTGGAATTTTCTTGTCCACTCCCCCTGTTTTATGGTGTGATAATCTAGGTGCCACTTACCTCTCTGTAAATCCTATTTTGCACTCTCGCACCAAACACGTGGCCTTAGAGTATCACTTTGTGCGCGAATGCGTGGCTGCCAAAACCCTGAAAGTTTCATTTATTTCCACTAAAGATCAAATTGCAGATATTTATACCAAGCCTCTCTCAAGTGCTCGGTTTCATCTACTTTGATCAAGCCTCACCATCTCTCCGGTGCCGCTTAACTTACGGGAGGCTATTGAAGCAACGACAATTTCTGCAGCCACAATACAGGGTACTGCGCATGGCAAGGCAGTAGCAGCCACAATATAGGGTACTGCGCATGGCAAGGCAGCAATGACAATTCTTGCAGCCACAATCCGTGGTACTGCACATGGTAAGGCTCATGTCCAAACTGCTGTACCAGAAAACATAGACCACCACTACCAGAAGCAGACAACAGAGTCATGCACAACGATTACAAAAGAGTCTCCACCAAAAGCATCCTCAAGAGAACCAATGGGAGAACTACAAGTGTCCTAAGTCTATAGAATATCTTTTTCAATTCTTGTGTAAATCTGCACCGTTGATGTAATCTAATTCTTTGGATAGCTTATGGTTATAAATAGCACACGGATGTAATAAACAGTAGATAAAAAGAAAATATAGAAACACGAAGGAACTTTCTCCTTTCTGATTGTGACATTACCTCAAGCACCTAGAGTGCTTCATTGCTTATTCTCTACGTGTTTTCACACACAATACTTCGACTTACTGAATTAAAGCCCCAGTGACGATGGCTTGCGAGACTTGGAGGGGTTGATAATTAAGACCGCTAATAAATAAATATTTGAAGTAAAGAAAAATGATAACAGTTTTTTTATATAAACAGATATATTTAATTCAATTCATCAATAATTGTTTCAAAGTTTAATGATTTTTTTGTGTTATATATATATATATATATATAAACCGACATCTTAATAAATCTTAATTATTTTATTTGCAACAGATCGAGGCATCATCATGCATCATCTAAACTAAATGAACAGTGGTGGAGTCAAGAATTTACTCTAGGGGACCAAACAAAATTAGAACAATATATATATATAACATATTTTTTGTTCTACTTTTATACAATTTTTTTTACGATAAAGGCAGTGGTGGAGCCAGGATCCTCCCCAATATGATTCAAAAAGGCACAATATTTTTCATTATTAATCTTCTTACAATTTCTAAATCTCATGACAGTAAATACATCCCATTCAGAATGTTGAGATGTTTTCATTGTAAAAAGATAACAAGGTAAACAATATGCAGCATCTTTTGATGGAGAATACTCTAACCAAGATCCAAATTGTACAAATCATGAATCTTGAAAGTGACGAGCATGCTTTTCAGAACCAAAATATGGATATTTTGAGAGACGTATTTGATATGGGTCCATTTTTAAATAAGCTTTTCTTATTTCATTACAGTGATTGACTGGATAATCCCATATAGGAGGACGTAATCTCAGATCTCGTTGTAGAGAAGATATATCAATCTCTTTAAAATTAAGTGTTAACGATATAAAATGAATTCTTTCAGATTTCAAAATTGGAGAGTTAAGATCAGGATTTTCTTTAGGTTCAATCCTTGGAAGTTTAGAAGAAATTTCTGGAAGATTAACTTCTTTTCTTTTGAAGAATGAGTCGATAGTTTTTAATTTAGACATCATTCGTGAACCTAAATTTAAAATCAAATTGAAACATATAAAGTAAAGTTAGAAACTTTGATAAACTTTATAGATATTCTAATAATAAGGTCTCAAATTAAAATCAAACAATCTAAAACTGAAAATCAAACAATTTATTAATACACATAATATTATTAAAAAAAACAACTTAAATAAGTACATACAACCATACACAATTAATATTTGTAATATATATAATATGATTAATACCAATATAAAATTTTTATAAAGAAAAAAGACATACCTTCGTACAGATAAATGAGTAAGGTGTAAGGAAATGGTGCTTCGTGGGACAGTGAGATGACGCCAACGTTAACTGGTAGTCTAGCAGGAGCTATCAAATACGTCTACTAATCTATTAAAAATAAAACGTTAGTTTACTATATAGAAACAAAATTATTAATCTACTAAATAAATAAAAGTATTAATCTATAAAAATATTAATCTATTAAATAAATAAATAAATAATATTATGAAATTTTTTTAAAGACATGAGTAATCAGGAATTAGAAAAGAAAAAAACTAAAATTAGAAAAATAAAAAAAACATGTCGAGACAAACAAAAAGGGCCAACTTCCATTTTGACTATTTGACTATCAGTCTATCTCTCGAGATTCTCATCAATCTATTATTTGGAAACTTCAAAAACAAAAAAGTCCTAACCTTTTTAGCGTGGAAATGCAATAAAGAGAGTTTGCGAGATGCCAAGAGCGAGAGCGACTGAGAGAGAGGTTGTGATTCTTGCGAACTTGCGAGAGAGAGAGAGAGACAGAGAGTCTGAGAAAGATGTTATATGCGTGAGGAGGTGAGAAAATTTTTGGTCCTGGAAACTGGAAATGGTCTGTCAGCAGTCGCCGGGTCGCACCTCACAGTCGAGCAATAGAGTAGGTAAAATCTTCTGCTTCCTTTCTTCTTCATTTTGATGTTGAAAAATGAAGAAAATAAAATGTGAAAGACAAGATGTGTTTTGATGTTGGAAAATAAAGAAAACAAAAGTGAAGGATGAGATATGAAAATACGGTGTTGTGCCGTGTGAGAAGGAAATGTAGCCTATAAAAGGATGTCTGGCAGATAGCCATAAGCCGATTGAAATGCTTTAGAAAATGTAAAGGGGCTATAAATGCTACCAGTTATAGTTATAATTTTTTTTAATTTTTTTATAATAAAAATATGTATTTTATTTTATATGAGATGTGTTTTATTTATTTTATTTTTATATTAGATTAAATTTTATGGAGAGGCCAAAATAATATTTAGAGGGGGGCCAACACATGGTAAATTAATATTATTTTATTAAATTAAAAAAATTAACATATATATTTTTTTTCAAATTTCATGACCCCCCTCCCCCAATGTGGCTCTGCCACTGTAAATGAGGTGGGTTGGTGCCTTGGGAGAAGAGAGAGATGGATGAATGCACATTGTTAAAGATATTTGAAAACTATCTCTTCAATCGAAATCTTTTTTATTTGATGGCCAATTTTATATTTTTATTTGATGGCCAATTTTTTTTAAAAAAAAAAACTTTTCCTTGCAATGCTAAATAAAAAATTAATATATCTAATTGTGAAAATTTTATAAATTACATAAGTGTGTTCTTAATAAGATTAAAAAAAAAACCTTCAACTACGTATAATTTAATCTCACCGTCTATAATTTGTATTGATTTACCATGTTTTGAATTTTTTGTATTTATATTTTTATCGTTCTATTAACTATACATAAACACTAAATTCATATCATATAGAAGCATTTGTCATATTTGGAGAACATTGTAACACAAACTTCACAAAGAGATGATTCAACTTGGTACATTAATTAATTTTTTGTAAAAAATCATATTATTTTTATTAAAAACTTATCTCTCCCAACTAAGCAAACGTGCTTGCACATTATTCCGACCTAGTATATATATATATATATATCTATATGTATGTATGTATGATGAAAATTGTCCGGGTTCGTATTTGAATCTGAATTGATAATTTAATTGTTTTTATTTAGGGTCAAGTTGAATATATTCATGCCAAGTGAAGATATTTGCTTAAATCTAGTGTGCGCCGGAAGAAACCTCCTACCTAATTGCCACATTATTGCCTTCCATTTCTATATGCATTTTGAGATCAATCAAGTTTTCCGTGAAGAGAATGGTTTGGTAGATGGTTTGGTAAATTTGCGAGCTGCTAGATCATTGTGAGACCTCCCTTGCTTCCGTTGTACAACTTCCGGCTAAATGCTTGCTAATTTGATTACATTGATGGGACTTCAAAAGTGAATCCTGGCATGGCTAGCTAGTTGTGGATGTGTAATTAGAAATCATGATGGTAAGTTTGTTTGTGGTTTTTCTTAATTGCCAAATGATTCTGTTTTGAAATATGGTTTATTATTATGTTATCATTTGCAAACTTAATTTAAAATTAATTGAGGAGCATATTCATACTTACAAAGAATAGAATAATTTGGCTGATGCTTTAGCAAACTTAAGAGTTACTGGTATATATAGATGCTTCTTTTTACTCAATTTTTCAATTATCAAAACACTTGTGTTTCATTTATGTTTTGGATCATGCACGACTCCCTCACTTCAAACACTAGTTTTATACTTTTCTATTGTGATAAATAGTTCGAAATAAGTATTTTATGGATTAGTTTCTAAGAATATATGATTTTTGCAAGACCTTTGGTTTTGGGATTTATGTAACCCTCAAAGTTATTCCCTCGTTTACAAAAGGTATTCTCCCACTATAAGTGAGGGTTATCAATAAAATTGGAAGTACTGTCCCTCTTATGGAAAAAAAATAAAACAATCAGGTTGACCTCAATTTTAATGATAGATTTTTTTATTTAATTAAGATAATACTTAAATTTCCATATAGCTACTGCGCACTTTGTAATAGTGTTTTTTTTTTTTTAATTTTTATATTGGGGGATTTGGGGAATGGGATTGAACCCAGGACCTCACTTATAGTGTTAAGCATTTTAGAATGGTTATAATTTTAGAAGGCTTTAATATTTAGGACTAAGTAATCACTTATTCTGGGCTAGTCTTCTCTCTGTATCTCCTAAAGACCTAGGCGATCTCAGAGGAGAAGTATTGAGTTTTTTTCTTCGCGTGGGTGAGGTACACTCAGTAGTGTATTCTCAGAGGAGGAGTTGAGTTTTAGTGTGTGTGAGGGCTCTTGTTAGTGTGGTCATGGAGGAGCTCGAAGCGAGATGGAAAAAGTTGCGATTGTCTGTGGATGAGGAGGTAGTTCTAGATTTCTCTGGAGGGGATAGCGAGGACATTCAGTGGAAGGGACAAAGAAGCCTAATTGGGAAAGTTTGTTCTGAACGTATAGTTGGAAAGGAAATTGTAGCCAATGCTATGAAGCGAATATGACGTATTAGCAGGAAAGCAGAATTCCAGGAAGTTGCACCAAATACTTTTGTGCTGACTTTTGCTAGTCATGCTGATAAGGATAGAATTCTTGATGGAAGACCTTGCCTATTTGATAATGCATTATTTGCATTAAGGTTGTATGATGGCGTTATGCAACCATGTCAAATTTAGTTTGTTTCTGAGGTCTTTTGGCTGCAGATTCGTAACTTGCCACTTAATCAGATGACAAGAGATTATGGTTTGTTAATTGGCAAGTTAGTGGGCTCCGTCATTGATGTTGATACAAAAGATGATGGAGTGGGGTGGGGCAAATATCTCAGAATAAAGATTGAATTATCATTGCATAAACCTATTGCTCGTGGTCGCTTCATTAATTCATTTGGTAGAACACTATGGGTTGATTTTAAATATGAGAAATTGCCAAAACTGTGCTTCCAGTGTGGCTGGTTAATGCATGCAGTTTCTGGCTATCAAAAAGGAAGTGCACAAAAAGAGAAGGATGAGGAAGAGGCCATGTAATATGGTCCGTGGCTACGGGCAGACACAGGGTCTCGAAAAAGATCCCACTTTGCTGATGGTGCTGAAAATTTTGATGAGAAGAAGACAAACATCCTAGGGTATCGGGGGGAAGGAGGGTTTTGGAGTGACAGGGGTAGCCATGACAATGAGTGGTTAACGGAAGTGGTACCTATGCCGGTGGCAGCTGACGGTGGAGGAGACAGTTCAACTGATAAAGAGATTGGTGGATTTCAAAAGGTGGTTAATCAGACTGGTGAATTAGTAAGTGAATATGATGGTAGTGATTCTTAGCTGGGGGGGAATTTGAATTCAAATGAAGCTGCTGAGAAGTTTTTGGCTGTGGAAGTCTTACCAACTTTAAAAATATCTGCCACTCGAACAGATAACAATTCTGTTGGTGATTGTGATATCTCTGCTGGGCCTGACTCATTGAGTGAGCCTATGATGAGGCTTGGGCCTAATAAAAGGATAGCACTGTTACCCAAGATACCAGCACAATTTTTAATTACTACAGAACAGATTTTGGAGCCAAATTCACAAGAGGAAGTTGTGAAGAGTATGACACACATACAACACGGTTTGAAGGGAATAACAAAATGGAAGAGGAGGGCTTGGATCAAAGGGGGGCAAGTAGTGGGACAAGCTTCTATGTCTGGGCAAAAACAACTAGTAGATGAGGAAGAGGACAATCTTGTTGACTTGACAGTACACAAGAAAGGGAAACATGGTTTTGGTTTTGTTGAAGAATTGGCAACGACTGAGTTACAGCCCCGCCAAGCATTATGAAAATATTAAGCTGGAACTGTCGGGGGCTTGGGAACCCCTGAACAGTTCAAAGCCTTAGTCTTCAATTTAAGGCCAAAGTTCTTGACTTGGTTTTTCTAATGAAAACCAAGATATGCAATAAAAGGGCCCAATGGGTTGCTAAGAAAATGAAGTATGATGGGCACATTGCTGTTGATGCTATAGGTAGGAGTGGGGGTTTAATCCTTATGTGCAAATAGTTTGTTGAGGTTGAATTATTGAATTTTTAATGTAGACACATTAATGTTTTTATAACAGATGAAAGGAGTGGGAGTAGATGGCTGTTGACATGTTTTCATGGTAATCCTGAGGTCAGCCAAAGATAAGGGGGGTTTGATTTGCTGAATTCCTTTCAACCTGTGAATTTAGGGTGGTGTATCATTGGTGATTACAATGAGATATTGACAAATGATGAAAAGGTTGAAGGAAGGCCAAGAGTTGAGAAACAGATGTAGAGCTTTAGACAGGTTTTATCAAAGGGCTCCCTTTTCGACCTAGGTTGGAGAGGGGATAAATTTACCTGGTCTAATAGACTTGAAGATGTCTCTTTCACTAAGGAGAGGCTGGATCGAGTGTTGGCAAATAAAATGTGGATGGATTCTTATAGCTATTTTCAGGTGGACAAACTTACTGCTGTATGTTCAGATCACAAACCAATTGTGCTTCACTATGCTTCTAATCAAGTGGCACACTTTGTTCCTTGCAATTTTAAATATGAAGTAGGGTGGAGTCGAGAAGAGGGCTGTAGTGAAGTAGCGACATATGAATGGAGGAAGAATACTGGAGAAAGGAACCAACTAGCAGCTGTACAAGCCAAGCTAGAACAATGCAGTAAGGGGCTTAAAAGGTGGAGTAAAACACTAGAAAAGGACAGACTGAAGGCTATCAAAACAAAAACGGTAGCCATATCCTTATTACAAAAAGATGAAAAGGCAAAAAATGTGAGTGCTCAAAAATAGTTACAAATAGAATTGAATTTCTTATTGGAACAAGAAGATCTAAAGTGGAAATAAAGAGCAAAAAAGCATTGGTTAGAGAAATGGGACAGAAATACATCTTATTTTCATGCATGTGTTACTCAATGAAGGAACAAAAATTCTATTAAGCAAATTCGTGACACTAATGATGTATTATTAACAGAGAATACAGACATTACACAGGATTTTTGGCACCATTTCTCTATGAGTTATTTGTCTACTAATCCTTCCAAGGAGCAGATTGAGCAATGTGTAAGGGGTGTGAAACATATGATCTCTGAAGACGAGAGTGAAGATGGCAAAGGAATTCTGTAGAGAAGAAGTGGAGCTTGCACTAAAACAAATGTCCCTTTTTAAAGCCCCTGGACCAGATCGTTTTAGTGCTGGATTTTTCCAAGATCATTGGGAAGTGGTGGGAGATGAGGTGTCCAATTCAGTGTTGGAGTTTCTCAGAAGTGGTATCATGCCTAATGGTTTAAACCATACACACATTGCTTTGGTTCCTAAGGTACATTCTCCTACAACTATGCACGAGTTTAGACTTATTAACTTATGTAATGTTTTGTATAAGTTAATCTCAAAAGTACTGGCCAATAGAATGAAGGAGGTGTTGTCACAGATTATATCTTGGAATCAAAGTGCATTTATTCCCGGTAGGTTGATAACAGATAATATATTGGTTGCTTATGAACTCTTACATACGATGCAATCAAGACAAAAAGGTAGATTGGGAAGTATGGCAATTAAGCTTGATATGTCTAAAGCTTATGATAGAGTAGAATGGGAGTATTTAGAAGCTATGTTGCTGAAACTGGGTTTTGGTAGTAGGTGGACCAATCTAATTATGACTTGTGTTAAAACTGTCAGTTATTCAGTTAAAGTCAATGGGATACCAGGAGATACTATCATACCTTCAAGAGGATTACGCCAAGGTGATCCCTTATCACCATATTTATTCCTCATTTGTGCAGAAGGTTTGAGTGCTTTATTTCAACAAGCTGAGCAAAATGGAAGCATAAAGGGAGTATCAGCTTCAAGAGGTGGTATGCGAATTAACCATCTTCTCTTTGCAGATGATTGTGTCATATTTTGCAGAGCAAAACAAGAAGAATGGAGGAAGGTAGAGCAGATTCTGTGGAAATATGAGTGTGCCTCAGGTCAGGTTCTCAATAAACAGAAGACTTCCATATTGTTCAGTAAGAATTCCCATCCTAATGCTCAAAGACTAATCATCCAGACTTCTCATGGGATGGTGTGTGGGAATTACAATAAGTATTTGGGCCTACCTACTGTTGTGGGAAGATCAAAATACAACACTTTTCGTGGCCTAAAGGAGAAGATTTGGAGAAGAATCACAGGCTGGAAATCTGTGTTTTTGTCCAAGGCTGGTAAAGATATTTTGATCAAAAGTGTATTTCAAGCAATGGAGAAGCTTATGGTCTTCATTGGACTTAGTCAAGGTAGGTACTGTTTGGAGGGTAGGGAAAGGAGAGAATATTAGTATGTGGCAAGATAAATGGCTGCCTCGACTTACAAGGTACAAACTCCAATGAATTCTCTTGATTCCAATGCTAAGGTTGCAGATTTGATCAACAAAGAAACAGGTACATGGAAGACTGATGTGGTGAATACAGTTTTCAATATAGAGGATGCTCAGTTAATTTTCAGTATACCACTAAGCTGCAGGGAGGTTGGAGATAGTCTCATATGGATGAAATCCCCAAAAGGGGTTTTTTCTGTCAAAAGTGCTTACTTTGAGGATTTGGAACGGCAAAGACAGGTTACAAGGCAATCTTCCAATGCTTATGTTGATGTTATGCAGTGGAGGAAGCTTTGGCAGTTACAGATTCATGGTAAAGTGAAGTAATTTTTCTGGAAGGCACTGAAGGGCATCTTACCAACAAAGAGCCCAGCTTCATAATAAGAGAATTGTTGAAGACAGTTGATGTCCTGTGTGCAACAGATATGAGGAAACTGTCTTGCATGTCCTTTGGACATGCCTTGCTGCAGTAGATGTTTGGGGGGATTTGGCTAGTATCTGTAAGAAGTGGAGTTCAGATTATATAGATCTAGTTGCTCTATGACTGGATTTATTGCAGAAACTGGAGGTTCATCAACTGGAGTATGTGGTTGCAGTGTTTCATAAGTTATGGATTTGTAGAAATCTTTGGGTGTTTGGACAAAAGTTTGTAAATCCAACTATTACTTATAAGTCTGCTGTAGATGAGGTTGACCTTTCCAAAGAGGTAAGGAGGAATATGCAAAAAACTCATTCGGGGCTATCAGAAGTGGCAATACCAGAAGAGAGAATATGTTGGAAGCCACCTTTGGATCCTTTTTGCAAAGTAAATTTTGATGCAGCCTATACTGCAGTAAGTAACTGTATGGGAATTGGGGTTGTAATCAAGAACAAATGTGGTGAAGCTGAAGTTATTCTGGCTGCTCCCAGAGCACATGTCTCATCTGTGTTACAAGCTGAATGTTATGCATTACTTCGAGTTATGAAGCTATGTCAAGAATTGGGAATTTGTCATGTTATTTTTGAAGGAGATGCAAAAATGGTAGTTGATAATATTCAAGCTAAAGGTAACGATTGTTCTTGGACATGTCTCTTAATGGAGGTCATTTAGGATTTGTTATCAAGGCAACCTTTTTGGAGAGTAGAATTTGTTAAAAGGGATGGGAATAAAACAGCACATGCTGCTGCACAGTTAACAAGGAATTTAAATTCAGAAGTTGTATGGTTTGAGGATGGTCCATGTGAGGTCTCATCTGTTATTTTGAGTGATAAGAGTTGTATTGTTTTTTCATGATTAATGAAGATTCATTCATTTAAAAAAAAAAAAAAGTAATCACTTCTTCTTCTTCTTCTTTTTTATTTTTTTAATATTTATGGCGTTCCTTTGTAAAGAATATCAATAAAATTTCTTTTATAATATCTATTGTAGTTCTACACTAAAAGAGGTTATAGCCTCATGAATAGTGGATTTTGTTTGTGTTTACACTATGCATAATTACATTTTAATCCTATAATTCATCATTAATTTTATTATTATAATATTAATTAGAATAAAATAATAATAATAATGAACTTACAAATAATCTAAATTGAAAGATTTTTGTTTATTGAACTTTTGGAACAACTTAAGATTTTATTATATTTTCTCATAGATTTAAAAATAATTGTATTTTTCGTATATAATATTATTTAAAAATAATAACAATTATCTTCATATTCTTTTTCATAGTACTTCATAAAAATAAATCATAGTCATTGGATTAATAATATTTTCATTTTACAAAATTAATGCAATTATTATTTTTAGGTTCTAATTTATGCATCAATTTATAATTGGCCTTTAATTCATCATATTCACTATTTCATCTTATGTGGTAACACATTTCATATTAATCTATCTGTAATGCATTTTTAAAAAATTATTATTAAAATAATTAATAACACTTTTTATCCTTTAAAAATTTAGTTTGGTAAGAACATGCTTTTATTTCTAAAATCGATATTGCAATTCCAAGTTTAAAAAAAATAATAATATTATATTTAAGTTCAAAGATAAAAATTTTGTCTTTAAATTTAAAGAATAAAATTTCATTATTATAGGATATTGTTTAAAAATAAAAATTTTCTTCCTATTATGTCTCATAATAATGAATCATACTGAATAATACTTTTTAAACTAATATTGTTTTTATTTGAAAAAAAATATTATACTTTTTCAAAATTCAAATGGATAGCCTATGTTTACATTTTATCATTCCAATAAAAATTGTATCTAGTAGTTTTCTAAAAAAATTAAAAAGTATTATTTTATCTTTTTTCATTTATAAGAACAATATTATTATTATTATTATTCTTATTATTATTGTTATTATCATCATCATCATCATCATCTAATTGGTCTTATAACGAGTGAAGCAATGCATGTCCTATTATGATTTTAATACAATGAGTTTTAAACATTTGATTTGTTATGTGTCTAATAATTTTATATTTTATATTTCTTTCATTTTCTTAAGTATATATAATTATAAGAGATGTTCAATAACTTTACATTTTTTGTTTCCTTCATTTTCTTAAGTATAATTATAAGACTACTTTTTATAGTATGTTGGTGCAAAAGTTTGTTGGTCATTCCTAATTTCTTATGCTTCAAAGAAAATGCATATTTCCAATAAGATTTCAATTTATTAAGAAGGAGACCATATTAAGCAGTTTAATGTCGTCCAATAAGCGGACTGAAATTTTGTCGTCCAACAGTTAAGAAAGACATTAATCTCATCCTATATGAATGTATCTTTTACTGTTAATTAGTGTGTAAAATCAGTAATGAGAGTTTAAGTATCAGCAACATGTTTCCTTCTAGTGCAGGGTATAACCATCCCAATGACATAAGCTTGGAAATCAACATATCTTTTTGATTCAAGAATTAAATTTATATTTTTCCATCAATTTAAAATCTTGAAATATATTCTAGACATGGGACCTATTTTTAATGAATATAGAGGAAATAGAAGCAGTCCTTAATTATTAGAGGAAAAATTCTACTCAGCAACTCTACACAACACTCAGCAGCTCTATACAACAGACCTGTTGAGGGAAAAAGATAGAAAGATAAATAAATAAATAAATATTTATGTTAGTAAGTATGTGGTATATAGTTGCTGAGTAGAAGAACTCTTATTAGAGTTACCCATCTAAAAGTTTTTTTTTTTTTTTAAAGGTGGAAAGACACCAAATGCAATCCCTCATTTTCTGCTTGCTTTTGAAATGCAAAGTCTATCAAATATGATTGTGTTTCGTCTTTCTTTTTCTTCGGACAATACCTATAGAACACGCTTTTGATCCCATCAGAAAGTTGGCCATGGAAATTAAGGTTAGCAAGGGATGACTTTGGTAGATTATATGCCAAGTCAAATCATAAATTGGTTGATCCAAAAAAATCCAAAATCTTTCATTGAACAAGAAATATGATTAGTTGTTAATTTCCCTCTAAAGAAAGATTCAGATGTCTGTATTGAAAATTAACAATCACCCGAATAATGCATGCTCGCTTCTAATTTAATTTTTTTTATTAGAAGACTAACTTGTAGCAATTTAAAGTGATCAACTTTTCAAATAATGATTAGTTGCGTGAATCAACGTTATAATTCAAATTTCTTATCATCCATGAATGATATAGTTGTTATGGTTGAAATTTGTGTTCAGTATTCATGAATCTTCAAGTTTCCATAGGGAACACTAAGCTAGCAAGAAAGTATAGAAATCTCATTAGAAGTGAGAAGAAAAATTCAAAATTTTTGAATTAAGCGTAGGCATTGGAGGGTGGCATCTCCTAAGTTTGAATATTATAAATCTCTGTAGCAAGATGCTTTTCGTTTGGGATAGAGGAGAGAACCGTCTGCAGCATAAAATGGACCTTAAAATTGGAGCAAGGTATGTAATGACATGCTCAAACCACTCAGTTCGGGTGTTTAGATGAAATGACAACCAAGAGGTCCATGCCTTACTTTGGTGTTAGTTGGAATATTGTTAACTATGGTCTTTTGGTGGGCAAGGCTCTTGAGTAGAATGGGTTGAGTTGGGTAAGTTCATGATAGAATGTAGCTTTTTGTTTTATAATGTTTATAAATTGCACCTGGATGAAATGTTCTTCACTGATTAAGAAAGTCTTATAAATTCTGAAAGATATAAGATTGTTCTTTCTAAGTTTGCTGTTAAGCATTATTTCTACCTAGTTACCCTCAAAGTCATGATCCCAAATGATTTCTACAATCACGCTTCTTAATCTGAGCATTAAAAGTCGGTAATGATTGACAATCGTTCCAAGTTTATATAGAAATGTACAATCTGGATTGTTAGAATTCATGTAAATATACAAAAACAGAAGAAATATCTCAAACATAATCTGTGTAGTTGTTACATAAGTCAATCCAGTGCTCATATTGATTTTTCCTTCACTCGAAATGTAAATGTGCTACATAGATAAATTTAAAGACACTCAAAATATCCGCAACTTAAAAGTTTTCACTCACAAAATAGAAATATAATTCCAAAAGGTTGATATGCCAAGAGAGAGAGGACTGATTTAAGCCAAGGTTATGGCCTTGACTCCAGGCATAACACGTGGAGTACTAATGGCGTTCCAAAAAGGAAAGAGGCAGTGCTTTATTGCATGGATCAATCTTCAGATAGCAGTTGAACAATCTCATGTACAAAATCCTTGTTTTTGGGATTTGTGTCCTAAATCCAAGCACAAAAATGCCATTACTCGTGTCTCAAGAAGTAGAAGTGTTTATCTTATTGGGAGGGGCTACTATGCCGCTCCACCATACCGCTGGCCGTACTGTTTGGTAATTTTTTTTTTCATATTTTTTAAATTATTTACTTAATCATTAAGTAAAAAAAATATATCAATACACTTAAAATTACTAAATTTTAAAAAAAAAAAAAAAAAAGACAGCAGTAGAGATAGGGTGGCACATCATCATTTCTCATGTCAAAGCATTTCTCATTCCAATTTCCTTAATTCTCTGTCTCCTCAATATTGTAGCTGCTCAGTTCTTTCGTCCAAGAAAGCATAATATGGCTTAGGACCTGAGGTTGGAGTTGCATTGCTTTTTTCCTCCCTTAATTAATTGGAGCGTTATTTGACAAAATGGCATCTCACGAGGGAGGTCATTCACTTCTTGCAAGATAGAAAATTTGTTAGCCCAAGCCTTCTTGAAAATTTAAATATATATATATTTATATCTATTATAATAAGTGTCTATCCTACATGAATAGTAATAAATAGTAAAATTTTTTATTTTTATTGTGTAATTACGTTTTTGCCCCTGAGTTGCTTTTACTTTTAAACCGATAAAAAACTTTACTTTTACTTTTACTTTTACATATTTGCCCCTTAATCTTCTAATACCACAAGTATTAATTGTTAATTAAAAGACATGCAAAGCGTAGGAATTAATTTATGAGCACAAAGATCGTATGATCAAGATGTGCTAGCTATTATTTTTATTTTTCAATATACGGGATCGATCGGAACATATATATATATATATATATATTGCAATCACATTAATTACTAATTACTTTGTGATATAAAACATGTAGTAACAAAAGTAGTTTCAAAATGCTTACTAAAATCGTTCCCATATCCCAAAAGAAAAGTAAAAATAGAAAAGAAGGGGAAAAAAAAGAAGCTATTTACACGTTAGCAAACAATTTTCCTACTTAGTAACATTTCATCTCTATATAGTATCCATTTACATTTGTAAAAAGAAAAAGAAAAAAACAAATATACAGGTCAGAGAAAGAAGACAAGAGGAAAAAAAATAATTTGAGCATATATAGTACCTACAAGTATATATATAATGTTGTATATTTGATTTTAAACTAAAATATAATTTAACTACAAGCGTAGTTTAACCATTGATCCGGCCAGAATATACCTATGGAAAGATATTATACTTTACTAACTTATCATTATCTAAAGATATTTCCTAAAATTTAATTTTTTTATGCATTAATTATTATTATTATTTTTTGGTAAAAAATAATATATTTTTTAATTAAAAACCTTATCTCACCTAACTAGACAAACGTGTTTTACACATTGCTCCGACCTAGTATATATATATATATATTGCAAATACTATATATTATTAGAGAAGCTAATAATGTTGCAGATTATTTGGCACAAAGTGGAGCTAAGGGGGAGAATAAGGTGGTCCGAATGGATGGGCAGCTTCCAAAAGACTTAAGAGATTTGTATAGATTGGATAAATTGGGAATGGCTTATTTGCGGGAGAAGCAAGTGTTTTAATTTGGTTAGCAGTTTTGGTGGTTTTGGTTCAGGTCCTATTTTTGTATAGGTGTTGTTTTATTTTGATGGTGTTGAGGCTCGGGATGGTTTGGTGTCTATTTGTAAATCCCTTGTGTCTTGGCTGTTACGACGGTTTTTAATAAAATCGAGAGTGGGTCACTCATGGACATGTGACTTCGTTTCTTCTTAACAAAAAAAAAAATGTTATGGTGAATTTTAGCAATGATAAAGTAAGTTATTTCATTAAAGTAAATTATTGTAACTAAGACTAGGTGACACGTGGTAATTTAACAAATTAAGAAGGTAAAATTTCCAAAATTTGATATGGCATAATTAAATCTATCTTTAAAAAAAATTACAATTTGATATACCACATTGGCACATTGCGCATCATTTCAATTTGTAATCAGTTTTTTGAAATTCATTTTCTGGATAATTAATCTTCTTAATGGAAATCGTAGTTATTAATCTTGTTACCTAATAGTGATAGGGAACAACCCCGCCCCCCGCTGGGGGAGGGGGGGGGGTGTTGCACCCCCTTGTTCGCCCCTTCCCCCATATCCATGCGGGGTATGGGTTCCGTGCCGCATGTGCGGGGGGTAGGGGGCCCCACCCGCACAAGAGGCCTCAAGCGAAGGCGGGGGATAGAGGGGGCTAGGCCCCACTCCGTATTTTCCCCTTCCCTCATACATTATATGATATATAATCCCTAATAAGCAATGCGTCATTTCATTACAATATAAGTCCCCACTCCCACTCCCCCTCTTCAGACTTCTCAAACTCTCTCTCTGTCTCTTAGACTCAGACTCAGTCCTCTCTCTCTCTCTCTCTCTCTCTCTCTCTCTCTCTCTCTCTCTCTCTCTCTCTCTCATGACACACGAGTTCTATCCAGTTCCTCTCTCGCCGTGGTGTGGTACTAAAGGTAAGACTCCTGCTCGATTAAGTCATTGACAATTTCTCCTTCTTCTTTTTTTCTTTGAGTTGGATCGGAGATTTGAGGAAGGATGGGTGAATTGGAGATGGAGGATAGGAAATTGATTGTGAATTTATGTGCTACGGATTTGTATTTGTGAGTGTGCATGTGTTTGAACTCTGTTTCTTGATTGTTTGAATTTTTTGTTTTTATAGTTTGTAGGGTTTCAGATTTGGGATGGTGGATTAGTTTAGGGTTCCAATCCAAAACCCTAAATTGATTTAGGGGTTTCAATGATTAAAACTCCAGAATGTTTTGGATTGAACCCCTAAATTGATTTAGGGGTTTCAATTGAAACCCCTAAATTAATCTATTTAGGGGTTTTAATTTAATGGGTTCAATCTGAAACCCTTAAATAAATAAATTTCACTTTACCTTGTTTTTTCATATGTGGTGTATCATATTTTTTTATGTCTTGTGTTACTTTTTTTTTCTAATTTTTTATTATGTTGGGGAATCGGGAATGTCTTCTTAAAAGGATTTCAGTGATAACTCTCCTACACCTACCAGTACCCCTGACCCAGACCCTAACCCTACTCCAATCCACTTGGGGAGTACATATTGGCCTGCCCCCAAGCCCAAACAGGGCAAGAAACTTGTTTCCATAGTTTGGTTACACTTTACCAAACTAGAGGGTAGTGACCCCAATAACTCTCAAGCAAAATGAAATTACGGTGGGAAAATATATGGATGTCACTATAGGAAACATGGTACATCTCAGTTAAATGTCTATTTAGAATAACAATGCAGGAAGAGTCCAATATTAAGATATTTACATAAGAAGAGTCAATCTAGACTAGATATTGAACTACAAAAAATGGTGAATGGGAGTAGTGGGGGTCCAACGTTGAAGGGTTAAATGAAGTATAATCCCGATGGGTGTAGAAGGAAGTTAGGTCGTATGGTTATCATAGACGAGCTACCTTTTCAGTTTGTGGAGGGAAGAAGGTTCCAATAACTTGTCCAAGAATTGGAACGGACAAGTTATTGGAACCTAGATTTACGCTACTTTCTCGTCACACTATAGCAAATGATATTAAAAAGATGTACAGAAAATATAAAAATGTTTTGAGGGGCCAATTGGTGGGTTTGGTAGTTTGCCTCACTACCGATACTTGAACTTCCATCCAAAATATGAATTACTTGTCACTATGCATTTTGTTGATTCTGATTGGATTCTTCATAAAAAGATTATTAAGTTTTGTCAAATAAACGACCACAAGGGTGAGACGATTGGGAAGGCCTTGGAGGCCGTAATAAAGGAGTGAGGATTGGCACTGGTTTTGATAGTTCTAGTTGATAATATCTCGTCTAATGATGTCGTCTTGGGATATCTGAAAACTTATCTTAGAGAGGCAAATAAGATAGTTTTGGGTTGTGAGTATTTGCATGTTAGATGAGCTACACATATCTTGAATTTAATTGTGACTGATGGGTTGAAATATGTGGATGACTCGATTACACGAGTTAGAATGACTATGAAATTTGTGAGATCTCCTCCTACTAGAATGGAGAAATTCAAAATTACTGCGAAGAATATGGGCATAATATCGAAGAATGATCTTTGTACTGATGTTCCTATCAGATGGAACTCAACCTTCTTAATGTTGGAGGCGAACTAAGAATATAAGGCAGCCTTTCAATTATTTGGTGATGAAGACATTAAATATGTTAAATACTTTGATGAGCAAGGGGATTAGGAAAGCCTAATGATGATGATTGAGAGGTATTTTCTACTTTTGTTAATTTTCTCAAGCTTTTTTATGATGTCACATTTTGTGTCCTATATCCCATAAGTTTTGTCATGAAATATGTAGGGTGTAAAAAGAATTAGAAAATATGCATAGGGGTTCCAATCAATGGATAAGGAAGATGGCATTGACCATGAGGATCAAATATAACAAGTATTGGGGAGATTTGAGTAAATTAAATATTTTGTTATGTGTGGCTGTTATTCTTGATTCCCGTCTAAGATGGTGTGGTATATGGTTTGAGACTTGCGCATAATCAGGCATGGGTTGATCTTATTGTTGATATGGCTCGAGATACCCTAGTTAAATTATATGATGAGTTTATTGCAATTAATGGTGGTAGTGGTACTGCATCTATTACACCTACACTTACCCCAATGCCTCCTTTAGACATCGGGTCCGAGTCAACAAAGAAGCATAGATTGACGTGGACTAAGACCCTCACATAGAATTCCACATTACTCCATCAATGTCAATCTACGGAGGCGAAGTCAAAGTTAGACAACTATTTGTCAAGGGATCTTATTCAACAAAATGATGATTTCGATATATTGGGATGGTGGAAGGCGGCAACACAGAAATCTCATCCTTTCTGAGATAGCCCCTTGTATTTTGGCCATCTCTATTAGCACCATTGCCTCAGAGTCAACCTTTAGTACCGGAGGGCGCATATTGGATCATTTCCATAGTTCATTGTCTCCTACAACTGTTGAGGCATTGATATGCATACAGAATTAGATGATGGGAAATGATATTCATGTTCAAAATGTTTTAGATTTTAAGGGGACCGACGAGGATGAGGGTGGTAATCAGCCTAGATCTGGACTACCTGATAATTGTTGTTTTCATTTTATTATTTTAATTTATTTATATTCATTTCGATTTTATCAGGTATTAATTTTAGTATTAATTATTGTAGTAACACATGAGATGACTTAGAAGACATCTACCTCCGTTGCAGTATGACTTCGTGTTAAAACTTAGAATACCATTGCTAATTTGCAATTTGAATGTGCATGAGTCTACCTCCATAGCAACACAGCTCAAGTCTCAAATTTGCATGAGTTAATAAAAAGACTACATGCCCGTGCCGCCCACATGTCACAATCAAGGACTCATACAGCTCTCTTAATATTTTTAGAATATTGAAATTTGATATTTTGAATCATTTGTACGAATTATGTATTCAATGATTTGTAATATTGATATAATGTCACTTGAACACTTTGTAGTTTCTAATTTTGTAATTGCTTTAGTTTTGCCTAAAATTTTGTAATAGCTTAGTTATTATTATTAGTTTATTAGCTAGTAGACTAGTTGTATGTAGTAGTATTTCATTAGTTTATTTGCTCTAAATTAGTAAATTTGTATCATGTATATATTATTTTTATTCATTTAATTTTTTTTTAAATCTGGTTTTTTAACATCTTTTTTTTTTAACTTCTAATTTTATGGGCTTAAAATAGTCCAAAAACAGCTTCTGAGCCATTTTAGGCCCATTTCAAAGGTTTTAATGGCTCATAAACTACTTTTGAGCCAAATGCCTAGTAGAGTACGGGGGTGGACGAATTAAACCCCCCACCGCACCCTATTATCCAGGACGGGGTACTCCATTCTTGCACTCCAAGGGCAAGATATGAGGAAAAATTTCTAACTCCTACCCATGCAGGGCGGGGGCAGGGTGGGTGCTATCTAGTTGTCGTCATCGATAATGTTTGATGTTATTAAAGAATAGGTTAAGATAATTAAAAAAAGGAAAAGTATAGTTGCACGCACAATTGTGTATTAATTTATACACCAATGTGATGTGATTAGTCAAAAAATAGATTTTATTAAAAATAATATTAATTTAAATATTAAATATAAATAAATCAGTATTAGTATACAGATTAGTGTGCGATTGTGTTTGTATATAACAAAACTTTTAAAAACAAAATTTGTGGAGGAGGGTCAAAAGCAATTTTCCTTTTTTTGGTGGTAGGCCATCTCTGATGACAAATATTTTACAACTTCTAGCTGGCTACTCTACGTCGAGACTGTAGAATCCAAAAAGTCTTACCTGAATAGCTGTCATCTCTAATGAATGATTTTTTTTTTATAAACATAATTGATGGGTTTTTTCTTCATTGAAATATATGATATGCAAAGATTCAAAATTCAAAGTTTAGGACAAATCAATAAGTCATTGTTTTGATGAAAAAAATTATTTTAATTATATTATTTTTAATAATATTTTATTCAACTGACAACTCTCTCATTTTATTTCAAACTCTCATTAAATACTAAAACAGAGTGTAATTTCTTTTTTAGAAATGTACTTTTTTTTAGAAACCATGCTAAAAGAAACAATAAGTTGTAATTTCTTTTTTATCTGTCCCATAAAATGAGGTTTGATCCTATTGAGTTAGAACCACATTCAAGTATATATCTATGATCAAATATGAAAGACCAGAGAAAGTGCCAAGTAACAGGCAAATGCATAAAGGAAAAGAAGAACAACTCAAAAATGTAGAAAAGCAGGATAAGAAGATAGCGTTGTCGGGTTAAAGAGATTGGCAATAATGTTGATGAGTTGGTCTTGAATTATTGAGATTGCTCCTTCCAACTTTTAAAGATTCCATTTCCTGCATCATCCCATTCATATCAAAATTCGAATTCCTTATTACATCATTCATAATTTTTTTAATTTCTCCTCCAAGGCAATGAATCTGATATCGACCCCTCTCTCTCTCATACGCGGAGTGATAACGTTCCACATGCGTCCACTAATAAGTGTCCCAACCAAAACCACAATTGTACAACACATGAACCGACATAAAAACTGTGATGAGGGGTAAAGTTAACCCTTTTGAGTCACAATACTAGTACTGTTACTTTACATCGTGAACATAACCTAATTAGTAACCACTACGCCCTCCAATTTTCAATGTGGTTCAACATCAGCTTTTAATTCAAATTCATTCTTTAATTAATGGAAGTAGTGTTTGCTTTGGACTTAAATGTCCAAATCAGTTTTGTCCCATATTTCACTTCTAGGTACTGATTATTCTGTTTATATAGAATGTTATTTTTACATATTTAGAAGTTAAGATAATATTTGTTATTTTGTGTGCAAAAATGTTATCTCTAGAGTAGATGCGTAAATTAATTTATAATCTAAATTTTTATGTATTAATAAGTCATATTTATAATTTACCATATGATAAAATAATTCACGTTTTAAAGAGACTGTACTAACAGCTTTTGAAAAACGGAGACTTCATTAGTGGGAATGCATAAAACATGTAAAGTCGAAGAAGATAAAAAATTGTTGTGACAACATTTATATAATATTTTTAAAATCTCATAAATCAACTTTATATCAACAAAGTGGTCCCTTTCTCTTTTGCAATACATAAAATCCACACTAACAGCCACGATAATGTGAAGATAATAGCCATTATTGTAAGATGGAGCTAGGGCCTAGAAAAGCTTCAAAGAATCTTTAGGCCAGAGATGTCAGATTGTGAAGTATAAAGTGATACGACAAGGGCAATCCTCCAAGAGTTTTAGGTGTAGTAGGTGTGAGTGGTCCCTGCCAAACAATCCTCCAATAGTAGATCTTAAAGGAATTGGTTTTACTGTTCAAAAAATTATTTATTATTTAGAATCTGTATATCTAAAATTCTTTTAAATATATTGATATATTTAAAAATAAATTAAAAATATACTTTTTAAGATAAAAATCTTTAATAGAAATCAAATATTATAATAAAATGATAATGATAATAGTCTAATAAATTTCTCAATAATTATAATGAAAAAAAAAAATTTTCAACGTTGCATAAGTGACTAGAAGAGGATTCTCACACTACTGAAAAGAAGATGGTACAAGAAGAATTAAAAATATTAAGAATAAAGTTGTCATTATGTTAAAATGACGAGCATCATTTTATCTATTACATGCTATTACTTTTTCTAAAGTGCTTATGATGTTGTTGTTAAGGATCCGGCGTGGGGCGTATCGCCAAGTGGTTTCTTTTTTTCATTATTTTTATATTTTCTTAATTATTTTCTTAATTATTAAAAAAAATATATTAATATACTTTAAATTACTTTCTTAATCATTAAGTAAAAAAAAATTTGACCAGTGATCAAACTAAGTAAAGAGGCTTTTCCCTTTTGTTTAAAGGTAGATTATTTATTTTTCTTAATTTAGAAGTAATTTTGTGTAAAACAATTAAACGGACAATTTTATTACTTAATTATTTTATATCGTTCCATTGCACTTTTGTTATAACGTACATTTCTACTTTTTCTTGAATTAGAAATACTTTTTCTGATCTGCAACCAACCTCTTATCACCACATGGATCAGTTGTCTCAAAGGAATCCAAATTAAGTTTTCTTGACTATTTTTTGATAATGTCTACCGCACAGATCGAGTTAGTAGTTATCTCTATTAAATAACAATTTTTTTAATTATTTATGTGTCCATCAACTACAGCTATTTCAATTTCTTTAATTCTTGTTAGAAAAATTTAATTGTAAACACAACTACATATTAATATATATACTAATATAATATAATTAGTTAAAAAGTAAATTTTATTAAAAATAATATTAATTTAAATTTTAAATATAAAAAAATTAATATTGATATGTAAATTAATACATGATTTTTAACACATATATTATTATTTTAATAAAATTTTATATAAAATATAATAAATAATATTAATATTAAAAATAATATTATAATTATATTATTCAATTTCTAATTTTCATCTCAACTCAATTTACTATTCAAATCTTCTCTCGTCATTTTTTAGACATGTATATATATACTGCAAATGCTATGGTGAATATTGGTTATGATAAAGAAAGTTGTTTCATTAAGTGAAAAAAATAATTGTAGAGGAGATTCAAAGATAATGTCCCCGAAGTTTTCCTTTCTTTTGGTGGTAGGCCATCTGATGACAAACATTTTGCAACTTATGGCTGGCTACTCTGCATCTAGAGTCAAGACCGTATAATTCAAAGAGTCTTACATGAACAACTGTCATCTCTAAGAAATGATTCTTTTTATGAAATTATCAACATTGCATATACATTATTGATGGGTTTTTTCTTCAGTGAAATGTATGATATGCAAAAATTCAAAATTCAAAGTTCACGACCAATCAATAAGTTCTTATTTCGATTAAAAAAATTATTTCAATTCATGTCATCTCGTCCCATCTATTTATTATAATTTTGTTAAACTTTGAAATAAAATATAATAAACAATTCATTTTTTCAATGATATATGGATTTTGTGAACATTTTGAAAATTCGAAAATAAAAACTAAATAATAATTTCATATGTATAAAAAATAATACATTTTCACCCTAAAAACATAGTCCCAAATACTCCATGTGGCCTCTCGGATAAGCTAATTCAATTCTTATTTTCAAATATTGCAAATTTTTTTTTGTAACTTTTAATATTGTGACATAATATATATTTAGATAAAAAGTGATGTGGAGGATCATGTTCATCTAAGTAAAGACACTTTGGACTCTCCTTTCTTTCCCTCTGGACTTAGAACCACAATCTCTCCATCTATGATCAAATATCAAAGACCAGAGAAAGTGCCAAGTAACAGACAAATGCATAAAGGGAAAGAAGAACAAAAGAAAAGTAGAAAAGCAGGATAAGAAGATAGCGGTGTAGGTTTAAAGAGATTGGCAATAATGTTGATGAGTTGGGTCTTGAATTATTGAGATTGCTCCTTCCAACTTTTAAAGATTCCATTTCCTGCATGATCCCATTCATATCAAAATTCATGAGAATTCCTGATTACATCATTTCCTACAGTACTATTACTCCTTGTCTTTGGATAAAGTATAGGCTGTACTGTAGCTATTAACTTGTATTAATATCGCCAACCTGTTTTTTTTAATTAGTTCCAAATTAAAGAAGAAAGACATGTTAAAAGGAGAACAGGGAGAGGATAGTGAAATAAAATGAGACAAAAACAAGGTAAATGTTTTCTTTGAGAACTGCCAGCTGTGAAAGTTAATGTAACGAAGCACTGAGCACATGATTTTCTCACGGGAAAATGCTTTTTGAACCGATGAATTGGATCGATGATTTGTATCCATTTTTTTTTATTAAATATTATTGAATTTATGTTTTTTTAAATATTTATAAATGTTAAAAATTATTTGAAATAATATTAATTATTTTCTTTCAAATCATATATTTATGTTCATTTTTGTCTTGTTAGTAAATATTTGATTTTATGTTTGGAATTAATTCTAAATTTGATTTTGATCAAATTTTGGTAGGATTCTTGCTTATTTATGTATTAATTTCTCATATAATAATTTAGATTTTTCCATTTTCTTCATAATTTCGCATTTTGCAGCTATTTAAGTACGGCTGTGGGCTTCATTAAATAATTTAGAATTTTATTATTAATCAATATTATTCAGAGTTTTTTCAGTTTTTAGACAATTTTCTTGTCTTCCCTATCTCGATTATCTGTTGAAACTATCTACTAAAATCATCTTTATTCCGTCCGACATTGGTACAAATCTAAATTGATATGGGATATCGGTTACTTTCTCTAAAATAATTTAAAATAATATCAATTATTTTCTTTTAAATCACATATTTTTGCTCATTTTTACATTATTAATAAATATTTGGTCAAAATCGAGTCGGTCCATAGGTGTTAATATTAGAGTAGTCAAAAGTTCTAAAAACTTTAGCTAAATAAACATTGAATTTGCATCTGCGAGGTGCTACTACTTTTCTTTAAATTGCACTATAAACTATTAAAATCGGCAATTTACATCATAACAAACTAAAATCTGACAATTTCAAAGGCAATTAAATGGTGAATGGTGGTAAAATGTTTTTTTCTGGATTGCCACCTCTCTCATTTTCAATGGCAACGTCCATGAAGTTTCCGTTTCTTTTGATGTTATGTTATGAGATAAAAATAACATAACAAAATATATTCGGAATAGAAATTAAATATTATAATAAAATTATAACGATAATAATCTAATAAATTTTTTAATAATTATAATGAAAAAAGAAAATCTTTACAACCATGCATAAGTGAAGAGAAGACGACTTCTCACATTACAGAAGATAATACGTGAAGAATTAAAAATATTAATAAGCAAAATTATCAATATTTTAAAATAATGAGGATCATTTTATCTATTAGGTAGCATGGTAAAATAAGTCGCCTCTCTGCAGTTCTCCCGAACCCTCTCAGAGGTGGTGTTTTTTCAAGTGGAATTTCCAGGAATTTCTCCAGTAATTTCCAAATAGTTAAGACAAGGTTTTCAGTCTAGTGGCTGTGGGTTCCTGTACAGAGAAAAGATTTGGCGTTGAGAAATAACAAGATGAACGAGTTGGAGGAGAGATGGAGTCAGTTTAGATTAACGGAAGAAGAGGAAACAATTATTCAGAATCTGGATGAGAAAGA
The DNA here is from genome assembly GCA_011037825.1 of Carya cathayensis. Taxonomy (NCBI): domain Eukaryota; kingdom Viridiplantae; phylum Streptophyta; class Magnoliopsida; order Fagales; family Juglandaceae; genus Carya; species Carya cathayensis. Next base: position 1,110,261 of record QGSO01000248.1, on the reverse strand, counting down.
CGATGCGGTATTAAGGAAAGGAAGCTTAAGTCTTATTGGGAAAATCTGCACAGATCGACAAATCAGCAGTGACCTAATCTCAAAAACAATGGCAAACATATGGAGAATCAGTAAGAGGGCTATTTTTTAGGAGGTTGATAAGAACATTTTCGTAATCACTTTCGCAACACACGCTGATAAGGCCCGAATTCTAGAAGGTAAGCCATGGCTCTTTGATAATTCTTTATTTGTGATTATTCCGTATGATGGGTCTCTGCAACCAGGGCGTATCCTCTTTGAATCTGAGATTTTTTGGATTAGAATGTACAATTTACCATTAGGGAAGATGACCGAAGACTGGGGAACAAAGATTGGTTCCTCTGTGGGAGTAGTTCATGATGTGGAAGTAGGTGCAGATGGAATTGGATGGGGTAATTTCCTTAGAGTTCGGGTGGAATTGAAACTTCAAAAAGCTTTAGCTAGAGGGAGATTTATAGAAGTGCAGGGTAAAAAAGTGTGGATTGAATTTAAGTATGAAAAATTACCCCGGTTCTGTTTTGCGTGTGGATGGTTGGTGCATGGTATCCAAGGGTGTACAATGGGATCTTCTTCAAATAGTGCATCACAATTCGGAACATGGCTGAGGGCTATGGAGGGTCCTAGGCGACGGGCACAATCCCAAGGGAGTTCAAATGATACAAGAGAAGGCTGTTCAAGTGAAAACACTGCATTAAATGAAATTATACCAGTGTCTCCAGAGCCTGATAAAACAGAAGGAGGGAATGAAAGAGAAAATTCAAAGGAAAAGGGTATGGAGGAGGAATTGCCATCTGCAGATATATCAGTGCCTTTAGAGATTATCAGAGACAGTAATAGTCGAATTTCGGTTGATGAAGCAAATAAAGGGGAAATCCAATTGAAAAGAGATCGATCTGTAAATGAAATGCTGCTAGAGGATAATGGTAAAAAAAATCTGGAAGTGGATATGGGGGAATACAATATTGCTCAGGGGGCTTCATATGGGCACATAATCAAAGAGCAAGAGCAAGATGAGGGTACTAGAAGTTGCAGATTATCGTCAAGCAAAAGTGAAAGAGGATGGAAACGGAGAGCAAGATCAGAAGGTAATGATAATCTATCTTCTTTTTCTTTGCTTGTTGGTTCAAAAAGGCAATTTGTTGATGATGATTGCTGTCTTAATGTTGAAAATGAGAAAAAGAAAATGAAAAGGAAGGAGGGCCTAAATGAAAGGTCAATTTCACAAACGGCGGTGGCTGGTAACTAGCCCCGCCGAGAAAAATGAGGATATTAAGTTGGAACTGTCGGGGGCTTGGGAACCCCCGAACAGTTCAAAGCCTTGGTTTATTAATCAAGGAGAAAGATCCCAAAATGGTTTTCATTATGGAGACCAAGATGATGGGTGAAAAAGCTAAAAAAATAGCAAGGAGATTTAATTATGGTGGTTGTATAGCAGTTGATGCCATTGGAAGAAGTGGAGGTCTCTTGCTTTTGTGGAAGGAGGAAGTAGAGTATGAATTACAAAATTACTCTCAAAGGCATATAAATGGTTACATCAATGATATTGCTGAAGGAAGAAAATGGTTTATTACCTGTTTTTATGGTCATCCAAATCAGAGTCAAAGACATATATCTTGGCAGCTTTTAAGCTCTTTCCGACATGACTCATTGGGATGGTGTGTCTTAGGGGATTTCAATGAAATACTTTATCATGATGAAAAAGAGGGAGGCTGTCCTAGAGGGGAACATCAAATGGACAAGTTTAGACAGGTTGTTGAAGAAAATAACCTGATTGATTTGGGATGGAAAGGGAGAAAATTTACTTGGAGCAATCGACATGAAGATGATTCTTTTACAAAGGAACGGTTGGATAGATCTTTAGCAAACAGTGTGTGGAAGTCTATGTTTTCAGAAATAAAAGTGGAAACACTTTCAGCTTTATGCTCTGACCATTGCCCTATTTTGCTATCTTGTTCGAATTTAAGGGAAGTAACACAGAGGAGATGGCATTATAACTTTAAATATGAACTCAATTGGAGTAAAGAGGAGGGATGTAAAGAGGTTATATCCAATGTGTGGAATACAACATGCAGTATAGGGGATAATCTGAAAGTGGTCCAAACAAAATTAGAAGCAAGCCGGAAGAGTTTAAGACAGTGGAGTAAGGACCTGACGAGAAACAGATTAAGAGATATTCAGCAAAAAACAAAAGAAATCCAACTTATTCAAGAGAATGAAACATCAGGAAACATGGGTCGTTTGAAAACCTTGCAAGCTGAGTTGGGTTTTTTATTAGATCAAGAGGATATTAGATGGAAGCAGCGGGCTAAGAGACACTGGTTGGCACAAGGTGATAGAAATTCAAAATTTTTTCATACTTGTGTAAATCAAAGAAGGAAGAAAAATTTCATCAAAAAGATAATTGATGATCAAGGGAACCTGCTTCACACATCAGAAGATATTTCGAGAGGCTTCAGAGATTTTTTCAAACATGTATATACTTCTTCTAATCCCTCTGAAGATATTATTAATAGATGTTTATCTAGTGTCCCGGAAAAAATAACTGAGGATATGCGAAAACAGCTTGATATGGCTTTCACTAAAACTGAGATTGAGTTTGCTTTATCTCAAATGTCTCCTCTTAAATCTCCGGGACCAGATGGTTTTAGTGTGGGTTTTTACAAAGATCACTGGAATGTGATTGGAGATGATGTTAGTAGAGCAATGCTGGAATTTCTGGAAAAAGCAACCATGCCAGCAAACTTGAATCATACTTTCATCGCTTTGGTGCCAAAGGTACAGTCCCCTTCCAATGTTAACCATTTCCGTCCTATTAGCTTATGTAATGTGTTATACAAGTTGATCTCAAAAGTTTTAGCTAATAGACTTAAAGGGGTTTTATCTAAAATTATTTCCTGGAACCAAAGTGCTTTTATTCCAAGTAGATTAATCACAGATAATATTATGGTTGCTTATGAACTTTTACATTCCATGAAGAAAAAACAAAAAGGAAGAGTTGGTAGTATGGCAATGAAACTCGACATGTCTAAAGCATATGATCGAGTTGAATGGCCTTTTTTGGAAGCTATGCTTAAAAAGCTGGGTTTTTCTGCTCTTTGGATTTCATTGATTATGAAGTGTGTTACTTCAGTGAGTTATTCAGTTTTAATAAATGGAAACCCAGGTATGGATAGTTTTCCCACAAGAGGTTTGAGACAGGGAGATCCTCTCTCCCTTTATCTTTTTCTCATTTGTGCTGAGGGACTATCTTGTTTATTTAAGCAAGCTGAATTAAATGGGCAGATTAAGGGAGTGGCAGTAACAAGGGGAGGGAGAAGGATAAATCATCTTCTTTTTGCTGATGACTGTGTTATATTTTGTAGGGCAAAGATTGATGAATGGTTTAAAGTCTTGAATATTTTGCAGTTGTACGAGAATGCTTCTGGGCAGGCTATAAATAAGCAGAAATCTTCGTTGATGTTCAGCTCCAATACAGCTGCTCCTGCTCGACAGAGTATCTTACAAAATGCTGATGGAATTCCTTGTTCAGATTACAACAAGTATTTGGGTCTTCCTACTGTTGTAGGCAGATCAAAATACAAGACCTTTAGAAGCTTAAAAGAAAAGATATGGAGACGCACAAATAGCTGGAAAGTTCACTTTCTCTCCACAACAGGAAAGGAAATTCTAATCAAAAGTGTGTTGCAAGCATTACCGGCCTACACAATGAGCGTCTTTAAGCTCCCTATCCAACTCCTAAGAGAAATTGAGCAAATATTTTCCAAATTTTGGTGGAAAAATGACCCTGATGGAAGAGGAATTTGTTGGAGAAGCTGGAAGAGGCTAAGTGATTCAAAGAAAGGGGGAGGGCTTGGGTTTAGAGACCTCCAATGTTTCAATCAAGCCATGTTGACAAAACAGGTGTGGAGGATAATTCAAGATCCAAATTCTTTAGTGGCACAAGTTTTCAAAGAGAAATATTATAAAAAGTGTGATCTAATGGAGGCCAAGAGGGGAAAATGTTCTTCTCAGATATGGCAAGGTTTATGGTCGGTGTTGGGCTTGGTGAAAAAAGGAATGGTTTGGAGAGTGGGGACGGGGAAAAATATTCGTATATGGAAAGATAATTGGATTCCTAAGGAGAGTACTTTCAGAGTACAATCTGTCCCTTTTGGCAATGATATCAATGCTAAGGTATCTAGTCTTATTGATGAGAATGGAAAAGTATGGAAAGAAGAGGTTATAGAGGCAGGCTTTAATCAGGAAGAAGCAAAAATAATCCTGAGCATCCCGATCAGCTCAGTTGGAGCTCCAGACAAGATAATTTGGGGACCATCAAGTAAAGGTAATTTTTCTGTTAAAAGTGCTTATTTTTTAGCGCTTAATGAAAAAAAGTCAAATGAAGGAGAATCTTCTAATAGTGGACAGAATTACATGCAGTGGAAAAAATTATGGAATCTTGGGGTGACTGGAAAAGTTAAAGTATTTATGTGGAAAGCTTTATCAAATCTTTTGCCTACAAAAGCTAATCTTTTTAGAAAGAAAATAGTTGATAATGCTTTATGTCCTTGCTGCAATGACAATGATGAATCTGTTATACATTCTCTTTGGAGTTGTAAAGCGGCAATGGATGTTTGGGGCTGTTGTGATAGCCCAGTTCCAAAATGGAATTCTAATTATGTAGACTTTGTTGAGTTATGGCATGACTTCATTCAAAATCTGGAGGGTTTTAAATTGAACTTGGCTATGGTTATTTGTTACCGTATTTGGCTGAGAAGATGTGATTTTATTTTCAGAAACAAATTTATGAATCCTAGCCAATTAATTGCAGTTTCAACTGCAGAAGTAGAAGACTTCTCAGAGGTTAACTTAAAAGTTGCTTGTCCACAAGAAGGAAGTATTATTTCCTCAAGGATGAATTATTGGCAGGTTCCAGTAATAGGCTTTTTAAAAGTAAACTTTGATGCTAGCTTTGTAAAAGAAAGAGAGCATATTGGTGTTGGAATATTGATTAGAGATGCAGATGGAGAAATTCACGTGGCTTTAGCTGGACAGAAAAAATATGTGAAATCAGCTGCTGCTGCTGAGAGCTATGCTTTACTTAGAGCTGTCCAATTATGCGTGGAATTAGAGATGGAAGAAGTGGTGTTTGAGGGGGATGCAAAACTTGTCATTGAAGATGTAAATGCAGGTTTTTCAAATTCCTCATGGCAGGGTCAAATTATTGAAGATATTTGTGTAATCAAGTCTGCACATCCTAGATGGAAAATTCACCTTTGTAAAAAGAGAGGCTAACCAATCAGCTCACTACTTAGCAAAGTATGGTTATAATGTACATGGTGAAACTATTTGGATGGAAGAAGGTCCTTTGGAGATTCTTCCTTATGTATCTTTTGATAAATCTTGTAACAACTGATCTAGTAATGGAAGCTATGAATGTTTTTCTTCAAAAAAAAAAAAAAAAAAAAAAAAAAAAAAAAAAAAAAAAAAGGTAGCATGGTAAAATAAAGATTACTTTTTTTAAAATGCTTATGATGATTTTATTAAAACGTAATATCATTTCAAGTAAAAACTCCTACTGCCCAAGAGGGGGAGAAAAAGGCAAAAACATAAGCCATGAATGCATGCGTCAAAATGTACCATGTGAGAACTGAGAAACATGGTTGGCTCTGTACTCGGTGGGGTCAGACAATGAAAGCAGCAAAGGACAATGACTGAACATTGGAAAAGGGTTGGGGGAACTTCATCAATGAAGAAAATTGCATCTGAGCAGTAAATTCGGATACTGTCATAACTAAACATCTTAATTAAAATAACTTCGGCACGTTTGCTTTTATTATTTGTCTGCTTTTTTTGCAATCTAGTGATGCTGATATTGGACTCTATTAATTAATTATTTATTTAATTCTTAAAAAAATATAGAAATATTATCCTATGTTATTACAAAGTCTATCCATATGTTAATATTTGTGTTGTCAGAAGCTCTAAAAACTCTCACTAAATGAACATTTGCATCTGCGAGGTGCTACTACTTTTCTTTAAATTGTACTATAAACTATTAAACTTGGAAATTTACATCATAACCAACTCGAGTCTGAAAATTTGCCCATATTAACAATAAAAATAATTACGGGGGATGCATTAAATGGTGAAGGGGTAAAATGTATTTCTCTGGATTGTCATCTCTCTCATTTTCAAAAGAAATGTCCCGTGGTAGGCCATCTCATCAGAGTCAGGACAAGCATTCTGCAACTTCTCTGCCTACACTGCATCAAGACAGGGTGGAATTGATGGGTCTTGTGAAATTATGAAAGCTCAACATCAATCAATAAATGATCAATGACCAGAGACCAGAGCATGTGCCAACTGACACATAAATTAATAAAAGACTGAGAAATAAGTCATTATTTTCTACCCGTGTAAATACTGAAATAGAATATTTGAAATATTAGCCGCGTTCACTCTACCGAGAACGGGATAGTTAATTAAAAAATCTAACTTATGGATGTAACTTGGATAAAATTTGTAAAATTGATGATGCCAAAGTCCTTTTATGTCTACCGATATATATATATATATATATACACACACCAGCTAACAAATGGGAAAAAGAAAAATAAAGGAGTAACTTCGAGAATAGCTTTCGAAAAACCTTGCAAGTTTTTTTATTTTATTTTTCTTGTGAGTTTGGATGATATTGATTGGATTAGCTTATTAAAGAAATCAGTTTGAATAGACACGAAATATCATTTCAAGTCAAAACTTCTACTACTGCCCAAAAAGACGCCCCGGCGGCGGCGGCGCCGGGGGGCGGGGGGGGGGGGGGAGTGTGTGAAGTAAAAATATAAGCCATGAATGCATGCGTCATAGTTGGCTCTTGACTCCACCACATTGAAAGCAGCAAAAGACAATGACTGAACATTGGAAGAGGGTTGGGGGAACTCATCAATGAAGAAAATGGCATCTCAGCAGTAAATTCCGATACTGACATCACCAAACATCTTAATTAAAAGGAAAATGATATAATTTTAACTATATTACAATTGGTTTACAACTGTATATTAAATAATTATTTTTTTATTATATTTTAAACTGTTGCTAGGACAATTATTTTGAATTAAAATAAAAAATAATAATTTTTTAATATGAAGTTGTAGATAAATGGTAGAATAGTCGGTGAGGAATCATTGTCCTAATTAAAATCACTTCGGCTCTTTTGCTTTTATTATTCGTTTGCTTTTTTCGCAATCTAGTGATGCTGATACTGGACTCTGTTAATTATTTATTTATTTAATTCTTGAAAAATATAGAAATATTATCCGATGTTATTACAGAGTCTATCCATATGTTAATGGTTTAAGTTGTCAAAAGCTCTAAAAACGCACACTAAATAAACATTTAATTCATTTGCATCTGCGAGGTGCTACTGCTTTTCTTTAAATTGTACTATAAACTATTAAACTTGGAAATTTACATCATAACCAACTAAAGCCTGAGAATTTGCCCATATGAACCATAAAAATAATTATGGGGGATGCGTTAAATGGTGAATGGTGGTAAAATGTATTTTTCTACATTCTCATCTCTCTCATTTTCAAAAGCAATTTCCAGCGGTAGGCCATCTCATCAGAGTCAGGACAAGCATTCTACAACTTCTCTGGCTACACTGCATCAAGACAGGATAGAATTGATGGGTCATGTAAAATTATGAAAGCTCACCACCAAGCAATAAATGATCAATAGCCAGAGCATGTGCCAACTGACACAAAATAATAAAAGACAGAGATATAAGTCATCATTTTCTACCCTGTGTAAATACTGAAATAGAACATTTGAAATATTAGCAGCGTTCACTCTACCGACAACGGGATAGTCACCACTTATAATGCCTTGTCACAGACTTTTTCTTCTCAAGTTCCCCTTTTTACTTCTAAGATGAAGTATTTACTTTCTACGCCACGATTTATTAACATTAATGGTTTTGAAGAAGAAAAATGGAAAATGGTTGGGACCTTGGGGGAGCTCATCAATGAAGAAAATGGTATGTGAGCAGCGAGCAGCAAATTCGGCCGGATACTGTCATCACCAACCATCTTTAAGAGTTATCTTTTAACTTTTAAATAACTTTTAACTTGATTGCCTTTCATTTGTTTATTTAATTCTTAAGGAATACAGAAATTGAGTAATAATATACATAACACATTTTTACAATATATTTTATAATAATATTATAAGATGAAGTTATTTTTATAGAATGTTTTACAAAACTATCACTCATTTAACATATTATTATATAATGTGTTGTGAAAAATATTTTGCCTAAATCATTTTCCTGATTTCAAATATCGGAAATTTTTTATAATGTTGTTATGAGATATTTTTCGCACTTACGATATATTTTTGATTTCACTTCTTTCTTTGTTTGATCTAAAATTTCTTTGAATCTTGTATGATTTATCCAACCAAATATTTGAACAAAAAATAAGTTAGACATTGACTTGACAAAAACCTGATTTTAATAAATAATTTAGAAAAAAAAATTACTAACCAAGCTGAAGTCATCTTGGTATAGTTAAGAGTATTGCTAAAGTCATCATTTCCCACACTAATGTCGTTGGATAAAGAATAGGCTGTGTAGCTATTAACTTGTATTAGTATTGCCAACCTCTTTTGTAATTAGTTCCAAATTAAAGAAGAAAGACATCTTATTTACCATCTTAACAGGAAAACAGGCCAGGAGAGGATAGTGAAATATATGAGATACAGAAACGCCGGTAAACGTTTTATTTCTTTGAGAGCTGCCGGCCAGATGATGAGAAAAGGTTACGAGTTATCTTGACGATACGACAGACTACCCCGCGTCAGCCATTTTCCTATTTAATTTTATTATAATAATAAATTTTAATTTCTCACTATCATTTTCTTATTCACCATTTTCTCACACGAACTTTCTCAGAAATTCAATCAATGACCAATCAGTCAATGACCCATGACGAGTGCATGTGCCACTGACATTTCTCCTATTTCATTTTATTATAGTAAGAATTTTCTTGCAACCTGAGCCTGCTTTGCTGTTTGCTAAAAAACCTTCCCTCATTTCCCTTGATTTCTCTCATTCCGAAGAAGAAAAACATGGCTGAGGTGGGTTTGGCATTTCTCTCTGCTTCACTCAGCGTGTTGTTTGACAGAATGGCATCTCCAGAGGTGGTTGACTTCATGCAGGGAAGAAAACAAACCGCAAGACTCTCAAGGAAATTGGAGACAGCAATGCTGTCTGTGAATGCTGTGCTTGCAGACGCGGAAGAAAAGCAACTTACGAATCGCTCGGTGAAAGACTGGGTTGACAAGTTGAAGGATGTTTTGGCAATTTAATGGTGGAGATATTTTCTGACATTCATATTGGACTCTGATTCTGTTGATTATTTGTAAAATTAATAACAAAGATGGTTATTAAAAAGGAAAAATTCTCGTAAATTGTTATGGCACGTTAAATCTATCTTTAAACAAAATATTTTATGAATAAATCAATTTTTTGAAATTCATTTTCTGAATAAATCTTATTAAAATGTTGTGGAGGAGATTCATCCAAGTGAGACACGTTTGACTATTCTTTCCCTCCGGACTTTGTGTTCCACTTACCACCAGAAGGGATGAGTTCCTTTATGAGATATTTAATAAGGGCCCATGCATACAATGGTGAATGGTGGTAAAATGTTTTTTTTTTTTTTTTTTTTTTTTTTTTTTTTTTTTTTTTTATTTTTTTTATTTTTTTATCGCCATCTCTCTCATTTTCAAAGGTAATGTCCAGTGGTCGGCTATCTCATCAGAAGTTGGGACAAGCATTTTGCAACTTCTGCTACTCTGCATCAAGACGGTAATTATCAAAGACAGAAAAATAATGTATTATTTTCTATCCCTATATAAACATTGAAATAGAGTATTTGAAATATTAGCCTGGTTCACTCTACCGACAATGGGATAGTCACCACTTATAATGCCAACCACCAACGCCTTTGTGAATTTGTGATTTTTTTTAATAGTTAAAAGTTAATTTTTAATGAATTTGTAATTTTTTTCTATTTTTTGAAAATATTTAAAAAAATATTTGAGAAAAAAAAATGACCTTTCGATGAGGATTCCGATCCCCTGAATGTAACATCACTCAGAATAAAAATAATATTAAAAATTTACATAAATATCTTAACATTAGACAGCCAAGCATGCATCGAACTCATCAATGAAAGCAGAAAAAGACAAGGACTGAACATTGTAAGAAGCTTGGTGGAACTCATCAATGAAGAAAATGGAATCTCAGCACTCAGCAGTAAATTCGGATACTGTCATCACCAAACATCTTAATTAAAATAACTTCGGCACGTTCGCTTTTATTATTTGTCTGCTTTTTTCGCAATCTAGTGATGCCGATATTAGACTCTATTAATTATTTATTTATTTAATTCTTGAAAATATAAAAATATTATCCGATGTTATTACAGAGTCTATCCATATGTTAATGGTTTGTGTTGTCAAAAGCTCTAAAAACTCACACTAAATAAACATTTAATTCATTTGCATCTGCGAGGTGCTACTTCTTTTCTTTAAATTGTACTATAAACTATTAAACTTGGAAATTTACATCATAACCAACTAAAGCCTGAAAATTTGCCCATATGAACAATAAAAATAATTACGGGGGATGCATTAAATGGTGAACGGTGGTAAAATGTATTTTTCTGGATAGAAAATATTAGATCCCCGAGGGGATCTCGTTGAGAGCTACGGCCTCCAGTTTTTTTTTTTTTTTTTTTCCTTTTTCTTAGTGATTAAAAAAAAATTATTTAATATTATTCTCAATTTTTTATATTTTTTTAAACATTAAAAAATATTAAAATATAATATAAAAAAATTAAAAAAACTAAAAATAAAAACCTAGCGGTAGCTTCAACGGGAGCCCCAACGGTGGCTCTAGCAGTTGCCTTTTCTGGATTGTCATCTATCTCATTTTTAAAAGCAATGTCCAGTGGTAGGCCATCTCACCAGAGTCAGGACAAGCATTTTGCAACTTCTCTGACTACTCTACGTCAAGACAGGGTAGAATTGATGGGTCTTGTGAAATTATCAAAGCTCACCACCAATCAATAAATGATCAATGACCAGAGCATGTGCGTACTGACACAAAATAATAAAAGACTGAGATATAAGTCATTATTTTTTACCCCACTGTAAATACTGAAATAGAATATTTGAAATATTAGCCGCGTTCACTCTACCGACAACGGGATAGTCACCACTCATAATGCCTTGTCACAGGCATTTTCTTCTCAAGTACCCCTTTTTACTTCTAAGATGAAGTATTTACTTTCTACGCCATGATTTATTAACATTAATGGTTTTGAAGAGGAACAATGGAAAATGGTTGGGAACTTGGGGGAGCTCATCAATGAAGAAAATGGTATGTGAGCACTGAGCAGCAAATTCGGCCGGATACCGTCATCACCAACCATCTTTAAGAGTTATCAATTTTTTTTTTTTGAAAGGAGAGTTATCTTTTAACTTTTAAATAACTTAAACTTGATTGTCTTTCATTTGTTTATTTAATTATTGAGGAATATAGAAATGGAGTAATGATACACATAACACATATTTACAATATATTTTATAAAAATATTATAAGATGAAGTTATTTTTATAAAGTAATGTTATTTTTATAGAATGTTTTACAAAACTATCGCTCATTTAACACGTTATATAGTTGTGAAAAATATTTTGTGTAAATCATTTTCCTGTTTTCAAATATCGGAAATTTTTGATAATGTTGTTATGAGATATTTTTCGCACTTAAACGAGATATTTTCGATTTCATTTATTTCTTTGCTTGATCTAAAATGGCGGTCTTTCATTACGGTAATGGTTTTTTATACTTTTTTTTTATAATGAGATATATGAAATTTGTCTATTTAAAATTTACATTAAATGGTGAATGGTGGTAAAATGTATTTTTCTAGATTGCCATCTCTCTCATTTTCAAAGGCAATGTCCAGTGGTAGGCCATCTCATCAGGAGTCAGGACCAGCGTTTTGCAACTTCTGGCTGGCTACCCTGCATCAACAAGACGGTAGAATTTAAAACGCCTTACATGAACAGCTCTAATCTCCAAGGAATTATTCTTTTTCTGAAATTATCAAACATTACATAAACATTATTGATAGGTCTTTCCTTCAGTGAAATTTTATGATATGCTATTATGCATATGCCAATCAATAACAAGAGCATGTGCCATCTGACAGATAAAATAATAAAAGACAGAGAAATGAGGGATTATTTTCTAGCCCCTTCGTAAATACTGAAATAGAGTATTTGAAATATTATTGACAATGTCAATCTTGACTACCTAATTAATTAAACCGCATCAGCCATTTTTCCCATTTAATTTTATTACAGTAAGATGGTCTCTCTTCATCTTTGACTTGTATAAAAAGCAAACATATAGCTTGCTATCTTATCGTTCTTTGCTCGTTGCTAAAAAAACCTTCCTTCATTTCCCTTGCTTTCTTTCATTCCAACCAAGAAAACATGGCCGATGTGGGAGTGGCATTTCTCTCTGCCATCCTTGGAGCGGTCTTCCAAAAAATGGTATCTCCCGAAGTTGTTGGCTTTATGCAGAGAAGAAAGTTAACCGAAGGACTCCTGAGAAAATTGAAGACAGCAGTGTTGTCCGTGAATGCAGTGCTCGATGATGCAGAGGAAAAGCAACTTACGAATCCTTTTGTGAGAGCTTGGATTGATGAGTTGAAAGATACTCTCTATGACGCAGAGGACATTTTGGATGAGATTGCTACCAAAGCCTTGCGATGCAAGTTGGATGCTGAATTCCAAACCACTACAGGAAAGGTTAGAAACTCCATCTCTGCTTTCCTTAATCCTTTTATCCATCGCCTAGAGCCAAAGATTCAAGAGGTACTTGATAGACTAGAACATCTAGCAAAACAAAAGGATTTTATGGGTCTACAAGTACTTGGAGTTGGAGGAAAACAAAACCCTGATCAAAGGTTGACCACTTCTTATGTCATGGAGTCCGACACTTTTGGTAGGGATGAGGATAAGAAAAAAGTAATTGACTTATTGCTCCAGTCTGATGTGGGGGGGGAATGAGAAGTGCGTGATTGCCATTGTTGGCATGGGGGGACTCGGCAAGACTACCCTTGCTAAACTGGTATACAATGAAAGTAGGGTGAAACAACATTTCAACCTTCAAATATGGTTTTGTGTTTCAGAAGAATTTGATTTGGCCAAGATAAAGAAATCAATTATAGATCAGGCAGCAACTTTGCCAGCATGTAAGACTGAGGATCCAGAGCAGCTTCAAGTTACAGTACAGAAGAATTTGAACGGGAAGAAATTTCTCCTTGTTTTGGATGATGTTTGGAGTGAGAAACCCGATCATCAGGAGTTCCTAGGCCAACTCTTGCAATATGGGACTCGAGGAAGTAAGATCCTTGTCACCACAAGGAATGAAAGCGTTGCAGTGGCCATGAAGGCAATTGCAACTCATCAGCTAAAGCTATTAGCAACGGATGATTGTCAGTCACTTTTCGAAAAGCATGCATTTCCTAATGGTAGCCCTAACGTAGATCCAAGGATAAAAAAAATAGGTGAACAAATTGTGGAAAAATGCAAAGGTTTGCCTTTAGCAATCAAAGCAATTGGCGATCTGTTGCGATCTGAATCAGATGTTGAGAGATGGACGAATATATTGAAGAGCGATTTATGGGATATTTCTATGGGGGAGACAGACATTCTTCCAGCTTTAAAACTAAGTTATAAGTATCTCCCCTCAAATTTAAAACGATGCTTCGCTTATTGTTCGATATTACCAAAAGATTATATTTTTGAGAAAGATGAATTAGTTTTATTATGGATGGCGGAAGGTTTCTTGCAAGATACTGAAATAGAAACTATGGAAAAAGTTGGCAATCGTTACTTCCATGCTCTCGTATCAAGATCACTATTTCAACAATCAAGTGAAGGCTTTGTAATGCATGATCTTGTCAACGACTTGGCAAAATTCGTGGCTGGGCAATTTGGCACAGATAGTTTAAAAAAAATTGTGAAGATGACTCGCTATGTTTCATATTCCGATCAACGTAGTGTTAAATTCCATGATATTGAAGATGATCTTTTAAAGGCCAAACAATTGCGCACTTTCCTTCCATTAGATTTTTATGTGACGGACATCAAAATTCCAAGGGCAATATTGCATTTAAGAGTTCTCTCCCTAAGAGGAAAAATGAGCATCAGGATAACTAAGTTGCCTGATTCAATTGGCAAGATGAAATATCTACGTTATTTGGATGTTTCTGACTCTCGCTTTAATAGGTTGCCCAATTCCATATGTAATTTGTGCAATTTGCAAACGTTGAAGTTATCATGGTGTACTAAGTTGGATAGATTGCCAAGAGATATGTGGAAACTCATTAATTTACGTCATCTTGAAATTGATGAAACTCACAAATTAATTAAGGAGATGCCGATTCAAATGGGTAGACTTAAATGTCTCCAGACGTTGTCTAAATTCATCGTCAGCAAACACAATAGTTCTCGCATTGGAGAATTGGGAAAACTGATAAATCTTAGGGGAAAACTTTTAATTCAGGAGCTCCAAAATGTTAGATCAGCCGGGAATGCTTTGGATGCAAGCTTGAAGGATAAAGGTTACCTCGAGCAGTTGGTGTTACAATGGAGTCTTCCAAAAAAATTTGATATTTTGGAAAGCCAAAGATGTGTACTTGAAAATCTACAGCCTCATGAAAACTTGAAAAGTCTAACCATCAACGACTACAGCGGGAACGGCTTTCCAAATTGGATAGGACAAGGGCTTCCTTCATTATCTATGTTGAAATTAAGCAATTGCAAATATTGTTGTGACTTGCCACCCCTTGGGCACCTACCTTTTCTTAATGAACTCTACATTAATGGGTTGGATGAAGTTGTTACTGTGGGTCCAGAGTTTTATGGAAATAGTAGTAATTCTTCAATGAAACCATTTGGAAGTTTGAAAGTTCTGAGGTTGGGGAATATGACGAATTGGGAGAACTGGCTTCACTCGGGTGGCGAAAATGAAGTTGAAACATTGTCTCAACTTAAAGAGTTGTATATTTGGAATTGCCCTAAGCTGAGAGCAAAGTTGCCTGTACATCCTTCTTCATTGGCCAAACTTGAGATCATCAACAGTAAGACGTTGGAGCTCCCCATGCAGCGGCAATATTCATCCCTTGAAGAATTGTACTTGAGAGATTGTTGTGATTCCCTGACGTCCTTTTCATTATTCCCAAATCTGAAGAGTATTCGAATCGAGGGGAGCAAAAATTTTCAATCTTTAGAACAACATGGAGGTGATTTAGTGATATCAAAATTAATAATCCGCAACTGTCGTAAATTTGTAGATTTTCCAAAAGGAGGATTGCATGCACCTAACCTTGCAAGTTTTGTCGTCAACGATTGTAAGAGCTTGAGGTCAATGCCAGATAAGATGCACATATTCCTTCCGTCTCTTTGTTATTTGGAGTTAAGAAATTGTCCAAAAGTTGAGTCGTTTCCAGAAGGGGGACTGCCTTTGAATCTGAAGCACATTGTGATCACCAGGTGTAAGAAACTCATTGCAAACTGGAAGGGATGGGATTTGCAAATACTCCCCTCTCTTGGATGGTTGGAAATCGAGAGTGACATATTAGAAGATCATGTGGAGTCCTTTCCTGGGGAGTTGTTGTTGCCCACCACTCTAATCAATCTTAGGATCTTTTCATTTAGAAATTTGAAATCTTTGGACAATGAGGGGTTTCAACACCTCACCTCCCTTGTATGCTTGAAGATCAGAAACTGTCCAAAGCTCAAGTACATGCCAGAAGAGGAGTTCCCTGCCTCCCTTCATTTTTTACAGATATCGAACTGTGATCCTGTGTTGAATAAAGAGTTGAAAGGTAAAAAGAAAAAAGAATGGCTCAATGTGACTCGCATCCCCAACATATGGCTTGATGGCGTAAGAATTCGAGGAGATGAAGTGTTTCCAGGTGAGAGTCCCATCCACGCATGCATGCAACCTCATGAAAGCGCTTTTAATTGAAGTTTATAAAATAAAAATTTTGTTAAAAATTAGTAAAAGTAAAAGTAAAAGAAATATGAATTGGCATTATATATATACGTGTGTAAGTAAGTTGATGTGAGCAGCATTGGGAATATTTGTTTTGCTGATCATCATTGACTTAACTCTTTTATTTTGTATCCAAATATAATGAAATGCATTTTTTGATTTGTTTTTAATATATAATATATAATAGATCCAATAATATCCCTCTAATTTGAGCTTTTCCATTTTCTTTTTCTTAATTTGTTTTTGTGACTGTCTCGTTTTTTTATGCATTGACAGTAAATGCCATGATGAGTCCGTATGAACCACCAGTGTTTCAGTACCACCACGACTAGATCGCCTGCGGATGGATGATTGACAGCTAGCTTTCAGAATGTGGAGGATGATGACTATAAACAAGTTCTGGGTACAGCTTTTCTTTCATCTTTACTTAAAATTCACATGATGACTAATGAATTACTTTTATTTTTCCAAAACAAAATGCAATATTATATATATGACTAATTTTCTTGATCTTGGAAAAATCGTGTCACTCATGATTTGGTTGCTTTTTTTCTGTAATCTAGGGATCGTATAAATATTATCTGATGTTATATATCATAGAATTCATAAATATTAATATTTGATTCTGTTGTCAAAAGTTCTCAAAACTTTCACTAAAACATTTAATTAAAACATTAAATATTGGTATGTGAGTAATTAAGTAAAACATTAGCATGTGGGATATTGCCTCTTAACATTTTGCAACTTCTGGAATATTCTAGTGATATTGATATTACACTCTGTTTATTATTATTTGTTTCTTTAATTTTTGAGGAATATAGAAATATTATCTCATGTTATCACAACTCTATAAATGTTAGTATTTGTGTACATTAATGTCAAAAGTTCTCAAAACTTTAACTAAAAATTGACAATTTATAAAACCTGATCAATATCATGTTTATCACGTAATTGATGTTACTACTTAGTGATTGGAATATTTAACAAATTAACTTTTAATGAAAAGTTTCATGTTAATTATTATTGAATGATCAATTAAATCTTGATTTTTAAATGCTATGTATGTATGTATGTAAGTTGTGGAAGCGTGATTAGAAATTATGATGATAAGTTTGTTTATGGTTTTTCTTACTATCTGAGTTATGGAACAAATATTTTTACTGAACTTTTTGCTTTGAAATAAAAAATCAAGTTTAATTCCCAAATTGTCCTCTTAGTTGGGCCATTTTGTGGGCCTAGATTTTAAAATGAGACGTGTTTAAAATTAGTCCAAGAACCTTATTTTTCCATAACATATTTGAGAATTAAATTATGTTATTATGTGTTAATCTTTTGTAAACTATGTTACAGCAATAAGTTATAAAGAAATTAAATTATATTTTAAAATATACTAGCGAGCCTATTATTTTAGAAAATATTCCAATTTGTCTATTTGGTTGGATTTTTAATATAATTATTATGTTATATATTTATTTTAGGATTTATTATGTTATATTTAAATAGAAAATCAAGGAATATGTTAAGAGCTTTAAATAATATTACTATATATTAATCTTAGTATAATTTAATATTTATTAAAATATCTCTATGTTATGATTTTGAAGTAATTAAATGCTACGATACATTTTCTAGAAACATTAGTGACATCTAGTACCTTGTATAGGTGACAAGCAACGAAGTAGGAACAAAGAAGCAATGCCAAGAGGTAAGTAGCATGATCATAATTATGTGTGCTGTAATTATTCTAATTGTGCATGAAAAATGTGATATTTACCTACGCTACGCTACAAGCCAATTCAAGATTAAACCTCTTTTCACGAATTACGATGAATTACGATGATATGTTGTGATGCTATGTTGGTATGAATTGTTAGATGGTTGAGATGTTATGAAAGTCACATATATGCCATGTAATGTTTAGATCATGTTATGCCAGGTAAATTCATGAAGTCAAATATGTTCTCATGTATTATGAAAGTTAGTAAGAAAATGCATGAAAGATATGATGTTTTGAGGTGACACGGACCCAAGCATGTTTCACCACAGGTTATGATAATCGGTGCCACAGACTCAAGCGTGGTTTATCACATGGATTCAAGAATGTTTCACTACATGTTATGATATGTTAAACGGTGCTACGGACTCAAGCATAGTTCACCATATGTTAAATGATAACACGGAACCAAGCATGTATCACTATATGATATGATACGTTACACAGTGCCACAGATCCAAGCGGGGTTCACCTCATGTCATGATAAGTATATGTGGTCAATGACAATTGGATGATTCACACTAGTAATGATTGTCACTAATAAGAGAAAGACAAGATGAACAAGTCATGTATAATTATTAGAAAATTCGTGGAGTCAGTCACTCATGCATCATGTTACATGAAATTCCACGATGTTGTTAATTCCGCATGTGCTAAGATACATTAAAATTTTATAAATCAAGCCTAATATTAAACTAAGTTAAGTTTACATTAAGATATGCTATTACTGACTCATTTGTTTATGTCCTTTTGTTTTAATGTTTCAGATGTTGATTGCAAGGATGCAAAGTTGGAGAGCCAAGAGAAGATTAGTCGAGAGACCTAATAAGTGTTATTTCCACAAGCATTTAGTTTATGATTACAATATTTGAATAAGTGATCACCACATAGGACTAGTTTATGCCTTTACATTATGTTTTCAGATTTATGTTATCAAAGACTATTATGTTGAGTTGGTTTGATGATTCAATAAGTGAGGTATTTTCATGGCTTCAAATCTCTATACTGGGCATTATGTTATGAATGTTGGGTGTTACAATGCAAGACTCCTTCACTTTGAACATTAGTTTTATACTTTTCTATTATGAAATATAGTTGGAAACAATTATTGTACGGATTAGTTTCTTATAATATATGATTTTTGCAGGGCCTTTGGTTTTGGGATCTATATAACCCCTAAAGCTCTTCCCTTATTTGTAAAAAGATATTTCTCCATCATAAATAAGGATTATGAATAAAATTTGGGGCACAGTCTCTCTTATGAAAAAATAAAACAAAAAAACAGCCAGGCTTATCTCAATTTTGACATTAGATTTTGTTATTTAGTTAAGATAATACTTGTTTTTTCCATGTAGCTACCGCTTCATAATGGTGTTATGCATTTTTTTAGAAATATTTAAAATTTTAAAAAGGATTTAATTTTTAGGATTTATGTAATCTCATTTATTTATTTATTTTTATCATTTATCATGTTCCTTTGTCACAAATAAAGAATATCAACAAATTTTCATTTATAATATCTATTATAGTTCTACAATAAAAGAGGCTATAGCCTCGTGAATAGTGGATTTTGTTTGTGTTCACAATATCTCATTTAAAAACAATAAAATGTTATTGTATCTTTTTCATTTTTAAGAACAATATTATTATTATTATTATTATTATTATTATTATGATGTACATATCTAATTGGTCTAAAAACGAGTGAAGCAATGCATGCCCTTTTATTGTTAGGGAACCCCGCCCCAAGGGGGGGGCGGGGGGGGGGTGGGTTTCGTTGATAATGTAATGTTGTGAAAGAATGGGTACAGAAAAATTTTGTGGGGGAGGTTCAAAGGCAATGTCCACAAAGTTTTCCTTTCTTTTGGTGGTAGACCATCTCTGATGACAAACATTTTGCAACTTCTGGGTAGATACTTTGCATCAAGATGGTAGAATTCAAAAAGTCTTACATGAACAACTATCATCTCTAAGGAATGATTCTTTTTCTGACATTATCAACATTGCATAAACTTAAAATTCACATGAGTACTAATGAATTACTTTTATTTTTCAAAAAATAATGCAATATTATATATATATATGACTATTCTTGAACTTTGGAAAAATCGTGACACTCATGATTTGGTTGCTTTTTTGGCAACTAGTACTGATCATATTAATATTAGACTGTGCTATGATCATAGAATCTCCATAAATGTCAATATTTGTGTACGTTGTCAAAATAAAGTTCTTTCGCTAATAAAACAATTTATCTGCAAGGTACTACTAGATCATGTGAAGATAATGGTTTGGGAGATAATTTGGTAAATTTGGGAGCTACTAGATCATGTAAGACCTCCCTTGCTTCCGTTGCACAACTTCCGTCTAAATGCTTGCTAATTCCATTACGTTGATATATGGGACTTCAAAAGTGATTCCTGGCCGCATGGCTAGCTAGTTTTGGATATATGTGTCATTAGAAATCATGATGGTAAATTTATTTATGGTTTTTCTTGCCATGTGATTCTGTTTTGAAATATGGTTTATCATTACGCTTTCATTCGCAAACTTAATTTAGAATATTTAATAGAGGAGACAGATTAATTATACTTACAAAGAATAGAATAGTTTGGAACCCTAAGGGATAGCTCAGTTGGTCAGGTCTTGAATTTGCTCTCCAATTGTCACCAATTTGAGTCCCCTCAAGTTAACTAGAGATTTACCTGGTCGTTAACTTCAAGGTCCCGTGAAATTAGTCGAGATGCTGGTAATCTGGCCCAGACACCCAAGGATATAAATAAAAAATAAAAAAATAGAATAGTTTGGCTGATGCTATAGTAAACTTAAGAGTTACTGGTATTGCCTTTCTACTTTTACTGAGTTTTTCACTTACCAAAACACTTATATTACATTTATGTTTTGGATCATGCAGGACTCCCTCTCTTTGAACACTAGTTTTGTACTTTTTTGTTATGATAAATAGTTTGAACTAAGTATTGTATGGATTATGATACAAAGAAAAAGAAGTATTAATGTATGGATTAGTTTCTAAGACTATATGGTTCTTGCAAGACCTTTGGTTTTGAGATTAATATAACCCCCAAAGTTCTTCCCTCGCTTGTAAAAGGTATTCATCCGCTATTAGTGAAGGTTATAAATAAAATTGGAGGTACCGTCCCTCTTATGGGAAAAAAAAAACAATCAGGCTTACTGACTTTAATTTTGACATTAGATTTTGTTATTTAGTTAATATAATACTTATTTTTCCATGTAGCTACTACTTTGTAATGGTATTAAGCATTTTAGAATGATTATAATTTTAGAAGGCTTTAATTTTTGGGATTTATGTAATTTTTTTTTTAATCATTTATGGCATTCCTCTCTCGCAAATAAAGAATATTAATACAATTTCTTTTATAATATCTATTGTAGTTCTACACTAAAAGAGGTAATAGCCTCATGAATAGTAGATTTTGTTTGCATTTACACTACCCATAATTACATTTTTATGATGTGAACCCCAATCGATTTGCTTTGAGACCCAACAACAATATTGGACAACAACCCCAAGAAAGCCAAACTCAGATTTATGGATGGAGAATTTAGACCCGATGAGAACCCGTTCCAAGAACCTAGATTATATCAAAATCTAGACCCATTGAAGAATCCGTCTCAAGAACCCAAATTACAAAGGAGGAACGCCACAAAGGTTTTGATTTACCTTTGATAAGTTCAAAAGTTCAAGAAGAACAAGAGGAGATAACTCAAACTCTCAAAGAAATTCCATATATTCTGCCTCTCAAATGAGGCTATAAGTTGTTTAAATAGACAACCCCCAAAAACCCTAATGAAAGTGCCTCGGGTACTGTAGCGTGAACAGTGTCGTACGCCGCGCTACAGTAACTTCTAAAACCCTAGTTTGTATAATAATAACTTGCCAAATAAGCTCTTGGCCAAGATACAAGGACTTCACAAAAACCCTAGTTCAATAGAAATAAGACGTGTGGGCCGGACATCCCCCAAGCCCAATTATTCTAGATTAATTCCTATGACTATTAAAATAAGCCCTTTTAATTAAATAAATAAATCTATGGACTTCAATAACAAAAGGCCCAAGTCGTGTCTTCCATAGCTTTGATCAAGTGGATCCAAATTGATTCTCCTTCTTTCAAGCCCATCATGAGTGTTGGGCTCTTGCTAGCTTCATCCCAATTGGATTGCACCAATTCTTGCATTGCTCTCTTGATTTTCATGGCTCTTATTCTTATAATTGATCCTTGAGACTTGGTCCGCTTTGGGGCCCATCATTCCCCCTCTCCTCAAAAGGATTTGACCTCGAATATCCACCTGGATCAAAAGGAAAAATATCAGTAACATTGAAAATAGCAAACACATGATACATACTTGGAAAATCCACTAGATATGAAGTATCATTAATTTGGAAATGTCCATCCAAGTTTCTTCTGTCATCAATAGGTAAAGGCATTAAATCAAAATGAATAAAGCCAAAAACAACTTCAAAAGATGAATGAGAAATAGTAGTATGCATGGTCTTATTATATGCAAACTCTAATAATGACAAATGATATCCTCGCAAATGTTCATGCAAGAATTCAGTGAATGGAAAATGATACTCCCACAAACGTTCATGAAACACATCTAAAGTCTTCCTTACACCAAAATGACCACTCCAACTATATGCGACCTCAATGAATGGCAAACCATACTCCCAAAAGTATTCATGCAATACGTCTAAACTCTTCTTAACACCAAAGGGACCATTCCAACTAAATGCAAACTCAATAAATGGCAAGTAATACGCCCACCAATGGTCATGCAACACGTCTAAAGTTATCTTTACACCAAAATTTCCCAACAAAGCACATTCATGTGCTACAAGCACAAGCAACTCACGCATAGAACTATTAGGCACAAAAAGTCTATTATCTCTAAACAAGTGCCAATCTAATTTATAGAACTTACCAAATGATGCTTTCTCACATACTCTATACACACTAGCCAAGCCATCATCATTAACATACAATTTCTTATCATATTCAAGTCTCAATAATTTTGTATCTAAACTGATGACATGGACATACCTTCTTGCTAAAGCATCAAACACAAAATTTTTCTTACCGTGTGTGTACTGAAGAATTACATGAGGAAATGTCTCAATGAATTGAACCCACTTGGCATGCATTCTATCCAACTTAACTTGTCCCTTCAAGTGCGTCAAGGACTTGTGCTCTTCAAACAAAGGTTGGCCAAGGATTGTCGCACCTGGCACAAGATCAATGTATTGCTCTATCTTTCTAATAGGTGGCAATCCATTAAACATACCGCTAGGAATCATGACCTCATATCCCTGCAACAAAGAGATAACAATGCTAGGCAAAGATTTGTTAAGTTCGTTAGTATTAAAATTTGCTTTAGCATAAAAACTCACTTCTCCTTTTGATTTTCTCTCACTTTCTTCACTCTCGCTTTTCTTTTCAATCTCATTTTTCTTTTCACTCTCTATTCTTCTTTCACTCTCTTTTTCCTTTTCACTCTCTATTTCTCTTTCACTCTTTTTTTCCTTTTTACTCTCTTTTCTTTCACTCCCTTTTTCAACATCTTTTTTTGAACTCTCGACCTCACAATTGTTTTTCAACTCATTCTCTCTTTTTCTAGAGGTTTCACAATTTCTTTCTTCCTCAATCTCTCTCTCACTCTTTCTTTTTCGTTCAATCTCACCTTTACTCTCTCTTTTATCATCAATCTCACTTTTTACTTTCAGTTGGTCCTCATGGACCTGTGTTGGAGTTAAAGGAGCAAGTTTGATTATTTTTCCATCCTTTTCAAAATTGTACATGTTCCTGAACCCATCATAGATCACCATCCTATCACACTGCCATGGCCTCCCCAACAAAATATGACCAGCATGCATAGGCACTACATCACAAAGCACCACATCTTCGTACTTTCTAATTGAAAAAGATACAAGCACTTGCTTATTTACCCTAACCTCCCCACAATCACTCAACCACTGCAACTTGTATGGTCTAGGGTGTTTCAAGGTAGGTAAATTCAATTTCTCAACTAAAGTGGTGCTAGCCACATTAGTACAACTTCCCCCATCAATGATCATACTACATACCTTGTTGTTGATGTGGCATCTAGTATGAAAAATGTTCTCTCTCTGCAGCTCTGCATCATCCATCTTACTTTGTGTATTGAGAGCACGCTTGACAACAAGAGACTCACCATACTTCTCATTCTTATATTGATGTTTAATACTAGACTCATGTTTCTTATCTCTCACACTTTGCAGATTTCTAATCACTACACCTCGTTGATCCATCCTATCCCTCACTTCTCCCAACTTCAAATTTAACCTTTCAAACTTTTGTTGCATGGAATGCAACACAAAGAATGAGTTATCTACCATATCCTTTGGTGATGAGTCATTTTTATGAGACATCATATGCTCTGCACAAAAAAGAATGTTAGTGGAAAAAAAAGACCTCACACGCTCCCTTACGTGTTTACACTCGAATAATGGCACTCCACTCGTGTTTCACTCTTAATTGGCTTTTTTTTTTTTTTTCACGATAACGATCTCACACTCTCTTGCCTTATACCTCAAGAATTTTCCCACTCAAGTTCTTTTAAGAACTAATTGAACTCAATCAAGATAATACAACCTTGTTTTCTCCTAACTAGTAATTAGGTCCAAGAAACAAGAACAAGAGAAAAACATGGAAGGAATAAAATGACACGAGACTCAATGAATTTATACACTGGAAAGAGTAATTACAAAATAAGGTACCAACTAGAATGATGTATTCAGCCCCTTTAAAGATAAGACTCAATAAAATTTCGAATTTTTTTTTTCTTCTTTTTTTTTTTTTCAATGATTCAATCACAAACAACAATATTCAATTGTAATAATCAAACAATTGAATTCAAACACATAAAAATTGGCAAGGAAATAGAAGAGAATCAAAGAAACAACACTCCAAGCAATTGACAAACTTAGAGATGCAAGAAACCCCAGAAATTTCCAACTCTATAGATGGTGCAAATTTTGGCAGCCCTCAAACAAGCAATTTAGCCACCCAATGTTGATGAACATGAAACCAAAAAGATATAGTAATCTGGCAGCCCTAGGAAACGAATTTCTGCACTTTTTTTTTTTTTTTTTGCAACCTTAGAACAATGAAGCCCTAGAAATAAAGATGCAATAAATAAAAGATAGAATTACACCTGATTGGAAACCTTGCTCTGATACCAAATGATGTGAACCCCAATCGATTTGCTTTGAGACCCAACAACAATATTGGAAAACAACCCCAAGAAAGCCAAACTCAGATTTATGGATGGAGAATTTAGACCCGATGAGAACCCGTTCCAAGAACCTAGATTATATCAAAATCTAGACCCATTGAAGAATCCGTCTCAAGAACCCAAATTACAAAGGAGGAACGCCACAAAGGTTTTGATTTACCTTTGATAAGTTCAAAAGTTCAAGAAGAACAAGAGGAGATAACTCAAACTCTCAAAGAAATTCCATATATTCTGCCTCTCAAATGAGGCTATAAGTTGTTTAAATAGACAACCCCCAAAAACCCTAATGAAAGTGCCTCGGGTACTGTAGCGTGAACAGTGTCGTACGCCGCGCTACAGTAACTTCTAAAACCCTAGTTTGTATAATAATAACTTGCCAAATAAGCCCTTGGCCAAGATACAAGGACTTCACAAAAACCCTAGTTCAATAGAAATAAGACGTGTGGGCCGGACATCCCCCAAGCCCAATTATTCTAGATTAATTCCTATGACTATTAAAATAAGCCCTTTTAATTAAATAAATAAATCTATGGACTTCAATAACAAAAGGCCCAAGTCGTGTCTTCCATAGCTTTGATCAAGTGGATCCAAATTGATTCTCCTTCTTTCAAGCCCATCATGAGTGTTGGGCTCTTGCTAGCTTCATCCCAATTGGATTGCACCAATTCTTGCATTGCTCCCTTGATCTTCGTGGCTCTTATTCTTATAATTGATCCTTGAGACTTGGTCCGCCTTGGGGCCCATCATTTATCCTCTAATTCATCATTAAAAATATGATTAAAACTTTTATTATTATAATATTAATTAGAGTATAATAATAATAATGAACTTACAAATAATCTAAATTGAAAGATTTTTGTTTATTGAACTTTTGGAACAACTTCAGATTTTATTATATTTTCTCTTAGATTTAAAAATAATTCTATTTTTCGTATATAATATTATTTAAAAAGAATAACAATTATCTTCATATTATTTTTCATAGTAATTCATAAAAATAAATCATAGTCATTGGATTAATAATATTTTCATTTTACAAAATGCAATTATTATTTTTAGGTTCTAATTTATGCATCAATTTATAATTGGCCTTTAATTCATCATATTCACTATTTCATCTTATGTGGTAACACATTTCAAATTAATCAATTTGAAATGCATTTTTTAAATTATTATTAAAATAATTAATAACACTTTTTATCCTTTAAAAAATTGTTTTGGTAAGAACATGCTTTTATTTCTAAGATCGATATTGCAATTCCAAGTTTTTTTAAAAAAAATAATATTATATTTAAGTTCAAAAATAAAATATTGCCTTTAAATTTAAAGAATATAATTTCATTATTATACGATATTGTTTAAAAATAAAAAATTTCTTCCTATTATTTCACATGATAATGAATCATACTGAATAATACTTTTTTAAACTAATATTGTTTTTATTTAAAAATTATTATTATACTTTTTCAAAATTCAAATGAACAGCCTATGTTTACATTTTATCATTCCAATAACAATTGTATCTAGTAGTTTTCTATAAATATTAAAAAGTATTATTTTATCCTTTTCATAATTTATAAAAAAAAATTTCCATTTCTTTCATTTTCTTAAGTATATATAATTATTAGAGATGTTCAATAACTTTAGGGAATGCTGCATAAATGGAAGCCATCAATCTAATCTCTCCAATCATGCTTATTAATCAGCTCAATAAAAGTCGATATGATCAATAAACATTTCCAAGTTTCTATAGTATTGGAGCAATCTTCATCATTCTGCTCATTTCACTCATGTACCAAATCCTTGTTTTTTGGGATTTGTGTCCTAAATCCAACCACAAAAATGCCATAATTGGTGATTAGTGGATGAGCTGAAAAGCCTAGAAGGTACCCACTTGCATGTTCTCATAAGTCATAATTGTGACTATAAAACTTGTACCAAATTCAACTACAAAAGTGTATATTGCTTAGTAATTTTCTGTAAAGAAGACTACTTTGTATAATATGTTGGTGCAAAGAAGTTTGTTGGTCATTCCTGATTTCTTATGCTTTAAAGAAAATGCACATTCCCAATAAGATTTTAATTAATCAAGAAGGAGACCGCATTAAGCGTTTTAATGTCGTCCAATAAGCAGATTGAAATGTTGTCGTCCAACAGTTAGAAAGACATTCTGATTATCCTATATGAATGTATCTTTTACTGTTAAGTGTGTAAAAAGAGTAAGGAGAGTTGAAGTATTAGCAGCATGTTTCCTTCCGGCACAGGGTATAACCACCCTCCCAATGACACAAGCTTGGAAATCAACATATCTTTTTTGTTCAAGAATTAAATTTATTTTTTTCCACCAATTTAAAATCTTGAAATCTATTCTAAATATGGGACCTATTTTTAATGAATATAGAGGAAAT
Source organism: Carya cathayensis (assembly GCA_011037825.1). NCBI lineage: Eukaryota > Viridiplantae > Streptophyta > Magnoliopsida > Fagales > Juglandaceae > Carya > Carya cathayensis. Next base: position 1,082,621 of record QGSO01000248.1, on the reverse strand, counting down.
AGGAATGGTCCTTAATTATTAGAAGAAAAATTATACTCAGAAACTCTACACTACAGATCTGCTGAGGGAAAAAAGATAAAAAGACAAAAAATAAAAAAATAAAGATCCATGTCAGTAAGTGTGTGATGTAGAGCTGCTGAGTAGAAGAACTCTTATTAGAATCACCCATCTAAAAGTTTTTTTTTTTTAAATTAAAAAAAAAAAGGTGGAAAGATACCAAATCCAATCACTTATTTTCTGCTTGCTTTGAAATGCAAAGTCTATCAAATTTGGTAGGTTATATACCAAGTCAAATCATAAATTAATTGATAAAAAAAAATTCAAAATCTTTCATTTAAACAATTAACAAATTAGATTAGTTGTTAAATTGCCTCTAAAGATAGATTCAGATGTCCCTATTGAAAATTAACAATCATCCTATTAATGCATGCTCGCTTCTAATTTTAATTTTTTTTATTAGAAGACTAACTTGTAGCAATTTTAAGTTGTCAACTTTTCAAATAATGATTAATTGCGTGAATCAACTTTATAATTCAAATTTCTTATCATCCTTGAACGATATAGTTATTATGGTTGAAATTTAAGTTCAACACTCATGAATCTTCAAGTTTCCATGGGGAACACTAACCTAGCAAGAAAGTCATAGAAATCCCATTAGAAGTGAGAAGAAAAATTCAAATGTTTTGAATTAAGCGTAGGCATTGGAGGGTGGCATGTCCTAAGAGTGGGCATATGTTTGAATTTTGATATCTGTAGCAAGATGCTTTTCATTGGATATAGAGAAGTGGAGCGTCTGCAGCATAAAATGCCATTATAGCCGACCATTCGCTTGTCTTTTGTAAAGTGCTACCGCCCAATCTCTATTACTTTCTGATCTCATTCAACATTCCATATATCTAATAAACCAAAAATAATTGCCCACTTTCTTAATCCCAACAATTTTTTCAAAAGTAATGGTTAAAGTTTTAAGCATCATATCCTTTAACTACTCTGAAAGATATTAAAGACCCTTTTCCTGAAGTCTTCACTTTCAAGATACAGTATGCACAAAAACCAACATTGATATTTTAATCATCAGCTTAAACTGCACCTAAACAATTTGACATTAAGGAGAATGGATGTCATATAAAACCTATCACACCAAATTATGTGTTAGTTTGCAAACTCACTAGTCCCGTTGGATGCCTATGAACTATGAGAATTAAAGAATCACTGTAAAAACCAGTCCCCTTGGGGCTCATCCAAGCCCATTGCCATTAAATTATCTGCCAAACAGCTACTATCAATTTAATAGAACTACCCTTCCATTCAAGCCTTCAAACTCATTAAGAAGCAAGTTTTATTGTATAGAAACATTGAGGGCATACACAGTTAGAGAAATTAAAAGGGAATAAATTAAGACTCAAAAGTCGAAAAGTAATATGGGTTTACCAATGCTTTGACATATGAGAATTATCCATCACCCAACTGATTTTCCTTATCCAGAAAATGAGGGGCTATTGCTGTCCATGTAGAATATAGTAGATTAGAGTATACAATCACCGCTAAAGAAACAAGAAGTAAGACACTGTCAAATGTCACTGGGGAAATAATTCATTTCAGAAAACGCCTAAACAAAGGGCCCTAAACATACCTGTTGGTGCAGGTCGGCATCAAACACATATCTCAGCCTTATTCAAATTTCATCTGCCAAATCACATTTGAAAATCAACAAAAGGGCCACCGACTGCAGACCAAAGGAAAACCAAACCAAGAAGAAGAATCTTTTCTTCTTGTTTGGGTTTCAAGAATTCACTTTTTTCCTTGTGCAAGTTTCATATCAAAGGAAACCATAAGAGACCTTACCTTGCTTCCTTGGCTTGAATTGCATATTGGCCACGGGGAAGAAAACCCATTTCAGATTCACCATGTTTCTCCTGTAGCTTTTGCTCCGAAAATGGTCCAAAGAAAGGTACCCAACAAGGTTGGAATCCAAGCTCATCATGTTAAGTCTGACGAGTTGTTGGCAAACCTGAAACCATCTTCTAAATACCAGGATGGCAACAGAGGAGTTGATTTGAAGAAAAAGATGAAGAAGACAAGGTCAATCAAACTCTCAGATATTGAGAGTTTGAGATCATCGCCCAGGAGAAGGCACATATCACAGACCGGAAAGCCGCCGCCTCTTGGCGTTCCAGCCACCGCAGCAATCCCACAGAAGCAGCAACCTCTGATCAAGGCATCTGAGGGGTCTTAAAAAGTACCTTGATTGTACCTTGATTGGTCTTAAAAAGTATGCAAATGTTAAATTTCTCCTTCAAGAGCCGATAGCAGCATCCAAGATTGAACAATTAACATATATAAAGAAGTAGATCAAGAACCAATTTGTTAACTATATAAGGCGTATTTGGGAAGCAAAACACACATGAAGCATTTCCTTTACCCTTAATTAGTACCAGATATCCCATTTGAACAAAATAACTTAATTACTTTACCACAAAATCCGGTTTTGGATAAATATGAGCAGTTTACTCATGATCAAGGTACAAAGGGATAAAACAAATGAAGACTCAGAATATAATGAAGACTCAGAATATAAACATTTTCCTTGCATATTATAAATCAAAAATTATATATGCACTAAAGAGCTAGAAGAAATTAATTGGTTCTGGAAAAATTTGTTATATATATATATATATCGATTTAGACCAGATGATTGCTACTTCAAACTTAAATAGTCATTTGTTTCACTACATAACTTATGCTTAATTTCTTGAATCAGTAAAGTATAAGATTGAAATGAGATTGTTGAATTGAAATGAGATGAGATAATTTTTAAAAATTGTGTTTGAATTAGGAAGTGAGATGAGATGAGATGGTTTTGAATTAGGAAGTGATTTTAAAATCAGTATTTGAATAAGAGAGCATCTCTCAGTTCGAGTTGAGATGAGATAAAACCATCTTAGCTCTTAATCCAAATGAGCCCTAAATATCTTACTCCACCCATTAATTCACACCATTGAGCACAAAATCAACATAATCTAAATGGAGCTAAACAAAGAAAATGTTGAGATTCAATTAATATTTGATTTAACGTATGATGCACCAAAAACTCAGAGTTACTACATAATGTTTCAAGAAAGATAGAGGGGAGAGGGAAGATAAAGTATTCATCACAAGTTTAACGCAAAAAGAATATGCCAATCTTTATTGTCTACATTGAATATAGAGTTACTGAGCTCAATTCCATCCTAAGGACTTGTACCATATTTAATACCAGTATTATATATATATTGGTGATTATACTTTTTTCCTTTTGTACTTTCACATGATGCATAGTACTAATTTCTAAAGTCCAAATCTATCAGGCCATATGACGGTTATCATCTATCAAAAGTAGTCATGACTTTTTTTTTTTTTTTTCCAAGAGCCATTAGCCACCCACATAGTAGTAGCCTTGTCCCAAGTTTATTGAAAAAAAAAACCCTCACTTACGGCGGAGGAATACCAAAAAACAAACTCAAGCAAAACCAAAGAACCAAAAAATTACATCTCTCTAATAGAAACCATCCCCAACCGATCCATGCGGATCAAGCCTCTAAGACGACTATTCTCGAAATCCAAACCCAAAAAATCACAAACAACACCCTGTACACCCTCTTTTGCCAAAAAATCCACTACCATATTCGCTTCCCAGAAAATATGTCGAAACCTCAAATTTATCCCCCTAGAAATCCCCTGTATCTCATCCCAATACTCCCATAAAAACCATACTCTACAAAAATCAGATGTAATCCAATTCATAACAACCGATGAATCAGACTCTACTAACACATTCTGAAACTTTAATTGTTTGCAAAGTCGCAAACCATCAAGTAATGCACGACATTCGGCAACCGTATTCGAAGCAACTCCATAATTATGAGCAAAACCAGCAATGCATCTGCTACTAGAGTCCCGAATAATACCTCCTCCACCCGCCTCTCCTGGATTATTTCGAGCACCCCCATCTACATTCAGCTTCACTGTTCCGACCTCTGGCATCTCCCATTGAATATACTTTAGCTTTTTATTATGTGTTGGAATAATTGGTAAGTTCAACCTCTGCATAGTCTCATAATCCCCTGTTTTTATTTTCTGAAATCTTTGTACCATGCAGCAGGCTTCTTGTAGGAACCATTTCACTTGCCGAATGATTACATCAATGCTGAATTTGACTAAATTTTCTCCTAATAAGTCATGCTTCAATCTATTGTGAAAAATGGAATGAGTTTAGTACCAGCAATTGATCATGATTACTCCTCACAACAAACATTATTAATTTAAAAAACTAAAGCAATTGATCAGAAATACATGTATAGAAATTACCACATTGATTTGGCGACGCAAATCAAGAGAAGTGCATAGTAGAACTTAAGTCATTTCCCTTGCTTTGACTGGTATTCTTCAATATCTTCTTATATGGGATCCCCCTTGCTTTAGCTTGACACTCCCATACCTCTCGAAGATAAACCTTGATCGCGCTGTTAGCAAAGGGATTTGTTTCTATTGAGCCCTCGTTCTCTTCATAAGCAGCTCTAAGCCGCCCAATGAGGGAATCTAGGCTTCCCGAAGCTTGTCTAAGTGGGCAGGTACTAGTGCTAATCGGCGACCACTAATTGGAGGAGAGGATGGAGGAGGCGAGTTGGAAAACCCTTAAATGGCTTAAGGGTCACCGCTTGAGGCCACGAATAGCGGGTTGGGTTGAGATAAAAAGGGGCAATTTTGAGAATGGAAATCGGGTGAACTAGGAATACACAGAAAAAAAAAACCTTCCTTTCGGCAAAATGGGTGGATGTTTCGCTGTTAGTGGTGGTTTTCGGTGGAGGAGGACAGCCGTGTAGGTTGGTTTTTGGGTGGGTTTTGGTGAAGCCGTGTGCGCAAGTTGGGAGTCGAATAGCTAATCGCCGTGTAGGTTGGTCAATTAGTGGGTTTTGGTGAAGCCGTGCGCAAACGCTAGGAGTCAAAAATTTGAAAGTGCTGGGTTTTGTCTGTGAAGCCGTCGGAGTTAGATTGGGGGGAAATGTCTTGGTGGGGGGAGGGGGAAGGGGGCGGGGAAACTAAAATGAATGCAGTTCAGTGTTTTCGCGGCCCACACTATGGCAACGAAGAGGATTAAAAACTCAGATTTGGCAGCGATTAATCCTTGTTGCCAATAGACCGATTGTACAAATATTACATATTGGTTTTAAAACGCACGGTGATTTATTAATCGCTGGCAAAAGTATACTTTTGCCAACGAAATAATTTGCAGCAATTAGGAAATCGTAGACATAGCCCAAATTTCTTGTAGTGGAGGTTATAGTGTAATCTTAATCTTCCCATTTCGTACTTAGTTGTAGACGTCCAATTTTGTAATATTTCATTCCCCTACAACTTTTGCAGCATTAAACAGAAAAAGGAAGGATCCAATTGTTTCGTGCCGTAAATATTATTGCTACAAGTTACAAATCAGAGAAAATGTTAGATCAATTTTGTTACTGTCTGGTTGCCTATTGCAACAATTTTTTGTTGATATGTATGTTAAGATCGAGACGTCAAGATTAGATTATTTATGTAGCAAACAACAACATATTCAATCTGAGTTATATCAAGGTATTGTTGGTACCATTACACTTGGACAAACTAATGCTACTAATGTTGGAAAACGAATTATTCTGCCTTCGTCATTTATTGGGGGTCCAAGAGATATGCAAAAAAGATATAGAAGCAATGGCTTTAATTCAGAGTTATGGTAAACCAGACATTTGTTTAACAATGACGTGCAATCCAAACTGACAAGAAATTTCAAATGAATTACGCCTGCATTAGGAGAGTCAAAATCAGCTTGATTTGGTTGCTCAGGTCTTTCGTGCAAAATTAGACTAATTAAAGGATCAATTATTCAAGCAGAAGATATTTGGAAAAGTCTCAGCATATGTTTATGTTATTGAGCACCAAAAAAGAGGGCTTCTACATGCGCATTTTTTAATTATATTACAAAGGGATTGGAAACTCTATGCGCCTGAATCTTTTGATGCATGAGATTGTATCGGCAGAAATACCTGATAAAAATACAAATTTTCACTTGCATAATGCTGTTATCAAGCATATGATGCATGGACCATGTGGAGTGTTGAATCCAACAAATGTTTGCATGAAAAAAAATGGTTGTTGCGAAAGCCAATATCCAAAAAATTTTGCATAAGGTACAACTGTTGGAAATGATTGATTTCCAATATATAAGCATTCTGACAATAGAATAACTGTCAAAGTGAGAGGCCATAATTTGGATAACCGTTGGGTCGTTCCATATAATCCGTATTTATTTGCAACATTTGACTGTCACATTAATGATGAGATTTATTCTATGATAAAAGCAGTCAAATATCTTTATAAGTACATTTATAAAGGGCATGATCTTGTTGCTTTCAATTTGATTTCTGAACAAAACAATCAACAAATTGATGAAATTCAACAATTTCAATCAGCCCGATAGATTGCTCCACTTGAAGCTATGTGGAGAATATATGGCTTCATTGTTAATGAAATGTACCCAGCAGTATATAGCTTACATTTACATCTTGAGAATCAACACCAAGTAACTTTTCGAGCAAATGAAGACTTAATCAATGTTCTCAACTCTGATCGGTCTGCAAAATCAATGTTAACAGAATTCTTTGCATTAAACCGAGTAGATGAAAATGCCAGGACATTGTTGTACAAAGAATTTCTAGAATTTTATGTTTGGAACCAACAATACAAAGAGTGGACTCGTTGGAAAAAAAAACTATTATAGGTCGAATTGTTACAACAAATCAATTTGAAGGTGAGAAGTATTATCTGCGGATATTGCTAAATCATGTAAGAGGACCTTTGTCATTTGAAGATCTTAGGACAATTGATGGTGTTGTGGCTCCAACATTTCGTGAGGCAGCAACTATGCATGGTTTGCTATAGAGAGACAGTATCTTAGAAGATTGTTTACATGAAGCATCTCTAGATCAAATGCCGTCCAGTTTGAGACGACTATTTGTAACTATTTTGGTTTATTGTAATCCAACCAACTCGAGAGAGCTTTGGGAACGTTTTGAGCAAGATATGTCAATTGATTTTAGGTCAACTGAAGATTCTATGTTGAATGTAAGAATGCAAGTTTTGCACTCAATCTCTTTTACACTTGAATCAATTGGGAAATACATTAATTCGTTCCATCTTCTTGATGATGACATTTGTTTTGATGAAGACCAACTCGAATCGAGGCAAATCAATGATGAATTGGCTGTTGAAATTCCAGAAGAAGATATTGTTGCATCAGAAGCCCTTAATAGTAAACAACGACATGTCTATAATTCAGTTTTGGGAAAGGTTTTTTCAAATGAAACTGCTACATTTTTTGTTGATTGCCTTGGTGGGATGGGGAAGACATTCCTGTACAAGGCACTTCTTGCCACAGTAAGATCAAGAAAATTAGTCGCACTTGCAACTACTTCATCTGGTGTTGCCGCATCTATCCTTCCTAGAGTTCGAACAACACACTCGCGCTTTAAGATTCCACTGGATACTGATGAACATAGCATGTGTTGTGTCAGTAAACAAAGTGCCCTCGCAAATTACTACGCGTGGCAAGGTTAATTATATGAGATAAGGCCCCTATGTCAAGAAAACAACATATTGAAGCATTAGATAGAATGCTACGAGACATTAATGATTCAGAGTGAACATTTGGTGAAAAAGTTGTCTTTTTTGTGGAGATTTTTGCCAGGTTTTACTTGTGGTTCGTAAAGGGACAAGACAAGAACATGTTGACGCCAGTTTGGTTTCTTCTTATTTGTGGCCTACATTGATCAAGTTTCATTTGACTGAAAATATGCGAGCAATATTGGATCCAGTCTTTTTTAGAATATGTGTTAGAATTGGGCAACGGAATGCTACCAATCACAGTTGATGAAACTATAAAAATTCCTCATGGCATGCTTATTCCCTATGAAGATTACTGTACTTCTTTGGATCATTTAATAGATGTTGTTTTCCATGATATTCATGAATATTCAATAAATATTTTAACTATGATGAATCGGGCCATATTAACACAAAAGAACAGTTATGTTAATGAAATAAATGCATTACTAATTCATAGATTTCCTGGTGAGCTTAAGCGATATTATAGCTTTGATGAAGAAATAGATGCATCTGAACAATCAGTTATGGAGAATTTTTTAGATACTCTAATCCCAAATGGACTTCCTCCTCATGAATTATTACTGAAGATAAACTGTCATATCATGCTGCTTAGAAACATTAATCTTTCAGAAGGACTATGCAACGGAACACGTCTAATTTGTCGGGCTTTTTATCGAAATGTCATTGATGCAGAAATCGCAGTTGGGCACCATAGCGGAAAAAGAGTTTTTATTCCAAGGATCTCATTTTTATCAAATGTTGATGAAAATAGTGGCTTCTCATTCAAACGAACTAAGCTCCCTATCAGATTAAGTTTTTGCAATGACTATAAATAAGTCATAAGGGCAAACATTGGATTTTGTTGGAATATATTTACCTCAACCTGTTTTCTCACATGGTCAATTATATGTGGTTTTATCAAGGGCAAAGACTGCATCTACAGTAAGGATTTTAATACGACCAGTGTCGACTGAACGATCAGAAAAGAACTATAAAAAAAATATCTTCTATACGGAATTATTAAGATTAGCATGTTCAGATTAATGTTAAATGGGTAATGATTCAATTGTATAATTTGAGTTTAATTACTTAAACAAAAATGCGCATTTAATAGAATTCTCTTTTCTATATGTCTAGTATTGTGTTTTTTAATTTATTATACTCTTCAATTCTCTTTGCAATTTCTTTTAATTTAGTATTGGGTTTACTATACTTACACATTTATATCTTTGTATGTGAACAGCTTTAAAGATGTGGACGGTTAATACATCGATAAAAGATATCACTCCAAGTACAAGAGACTGGAAAATCAAAATGATTGTGGCAGAGAAGTCACCCAAACGAACAGGCCAGCACTCACCAGTGAAGTACCAAAGCTTAACATTGATTGATCCAGTGGTATAGTATTTATTTTTATCTATTGTCTTTTATTTTTTTTAAGTGTATTAAAAACTGGTAAATAATTCTGTTATTTTTGCATTCTATCTATTACATCTTTGGCTTTTTTAAATCTTTGGCTTCCTTATAAAAATGTCGATGATGTTTTGTTAATTTAGTTCTCTTCCTGTAACACATTTAAAAACAAAAATTTTGCACATAACTCAAAACAATTTTAAATCAAACAAAATTATTATACTCAATTATTTATTACAATTTTTTTTTGTAAATTATTTGTTACAATTTATTATATTATACAAGGAAATCGACTGCAAGCTACGATATTTGATAAAAATATTGACTCACGACAAGATACTTTGCACGTTTTCCAGTCATATTACATCAGTAATGCATATGTGAAGCCATTGAATCCGAAGTATAGAATTGAAACACATGAATATCAATAGATCTTAAATTCTAAAACGATAATTGAGGAAGTTCCAAAGGATGAAGGACAATTGAAGTCACCAAAGTACCAACTCATTTCGTTCAATGAATTAGACGCTTACAAGAATTCAATTGTAGAAATAGGTAATTCACTCTTTATTTTAGAATATTTAATTATCAATATACTAAAAATTTAAATCTTATTTGTCAGATGTTTTCAACTGTTGCAATCCATATCAAACCATGTAGAGAGATAACTTCAGCACATGGACCAACAACTATTTAAGAAATATATGTTATTGATCAAGAGTAAAAATATTTTTTGGGTACTTCACTCTTTTAGAATTATGTTTCAATTTTTATTTCTTGCATATTCTGTTAATTCTTTTTTTATTCCAATTTTGTAGCGTAAACACCATATGTTTAACTATGTGAGGTCGATTTGTACAAGATAAATGTAAAAAAATCTCGGAAATAATTGAGACAAAGCCAGTTATACTTGGAACAAAAATAAGAGTTGGTTCTTATAATCTTATTTTTAATAATTAACAATCTTATATTTTCTTTTACATTGTATATGCTTGCATTAATTATGATGGCTATTTCTAATGAAGGATTATCTCTATCATCACGTCCGAAAAGTAAATTTATGATCAATCCTGTTATTCCTGAGGCAACTTCATTGCAAGAGTGGGAATCGTCACAAATAAGTCATTATTTGTTTCATACCATTTCATATTGAAATCTTTATATTTTTATTTCTTATGTTGCATTTGTTTTTATGAATTATAAGGGCGGCGATTAATGATTTATTACTCAAGAGTATTATTGCAAAATGCTTGACATACCCATCTACATCTCTATCTTCTGTTGGTATTCGGGAAATAATCAAGAATTGTGATGTTGCTGAGTTGATGAATAGTTTGCAACCTATGGCGGTAAAATCCTATTCTTAGTAACAAATTCAAATATTTATACAATTAATTCTTCTAAAAAATTGTTTCTAATGTGATGCAGAAAATAAAATTTTGGATAAAGACGAAGATAATTGTGGTTGACTTGCACCAAATATTTTTTTACATGTCATGCATTGGCTGTAATAAAGGAACTGGATATGATTACAATGATAGATTCCTTTATTACCATTGCAAACACCAAAGCATTTCCCAACCACGGTATATATCTTTCAAATTTTTTGTTTGATAATTTATGTCATAAATTTAATGTATAGTTTTTATTGATTTTAACTTAAAATGATATTTCCATCAAATTTATAGTTGCCGAGCATATGTTGAACTTGACGATGGTACAGGAAGACTATCTACAATTATGTTTGGTGAAGTTGTAGAAGAAGCATTCAGTTGTTCAGCAGTTGAGCTTATGAATCATACTGGAGATGTACGTTTTCTTATTTTCCATTGACTTTATTGTTGCGAGTAGAAAAGTCTATCTCTTAACATATTTAATACATTATCTATAAATACATTGAGGTTTATATTTAAAAAAAACTATTAAAAGTAAATTATAACAAAAATCATTTAAATTGATTTTTATATACTTGTCTGCTATGTCAATTTTATTTTTATTTATAACATGCATAGTAATTTAATTAAAAACATTGCATTCAAAAATTTGTGTTAATTTAGAAGACATTATAAATTTCCAGCATATAAGGTCTTTAAATTTTTATTAATCATGCAATTATAATTAAAAATTCACTTTGCAAGGACATTTGTCATATATAGAAAATCTTGTGACACAAGTTTCACAGAAAGAGTGGATGATTGAACTTTTAGTCGACTTCGATCGACTCAACCAAAAGCAGTACAAGAATTTCAATGTCGTCTCTATTAATGCTGTACAGGATGATACAAAATGATGGATCAGAGTAAAAACATCAAAGGACTCACATTTGGAGCTGATATTTTTGTTGGGCTTGTATTAAACTTATCGTATGCAACTCCGCTAAAACTATCGATGCGATAAATATGTGTTGGACTATATTATATTTTGAACTAATATTTTTGTTGGGCTTGTATTAAACTTTTCACATGAAATTTTGCTAAAACTATCGATGTTATAAATATGTGTTAGACTATGTTATATTTTGAACTAATATTTTTATCTTTTAATCTATGCAAGCATCTAATTATTATACTCTACTTAACTATCATTACCCCAAATATTTGCTAGATTTCACATTTTTTTTCATATACTTTAAATTATTGATTGAAATCAACTTTTTTATGAAATATATACTATTTTTTTATAATAATTATTTCATTAAACTAGATAAACGTGCTTTACATGTTACTCCTACCTAGTATATATATATATATATATATATATATATATATATATATATATTTGTGGGTTTTCAATGATACTTGGAGCTAACAAATTTTCTTCCCTGCAAAAAGTGAATGCCGAACCGGTTCAATAGATTTTAAGGCCTAAGACAATAAGTTAAAATATGACCTTTTTCTTATATTAAATTAACTAAGTTATATCTAAATATTTTTTTACTTAAAAATTATTCTTCTTGCTTTTTGAGATGCAAAATTACTAATTAAATTTTTATATTCAAATTCTTCTAATATCTCCTTCTCAATTAATAATATGGCTAGTCCATTTAATCTTTCATGTGACATTGTTGATCTTAGATTAGATTTTATCAATTTTAATTTTGAAAAACTTCTTTATGTATAAGCAACAATAATAGGTATTGTCAATAAAATTCTGTAAGCGATACATGCATTTGGAAAAGAATAAAGTCTTTTTATATATAAAAATATATCGATAGGAGTTCTTTCTACTACAGGTAAAATTTCTTTTAAAACTTTTAGCTCAGAAAATAAATCTAAACTATCAATATCATATTTATAAACCTTTCATGACTAAGACAATTTTTTTGCAAACTACCATCATCAAGTGATTTCAATTTCTTGATATTAAATAGAAAACCAAAAGTATTTTCATATATTTGAAATTATTCAAACCTGTTTTGAATTGAAGAAATTGCTTGATCTACTATAAATAAGAAATAATTAATTCTAAAAAATTCTTCAACAGACTGTGTTGTGTCTTCATTGACATTTTCATCAAACTGTTTTTTTTTCTATGAATTATTCGTTTCGCTCTAAATATAGGTTCTATTTCCATATTAATTGCAATCTCTTTCGTTGAAATCATAGTAGATTTAAATTCATTTTCTCTATAATCTTTTAAAAAAAAGACCTTTTAGCTGACCAATTGCAACATCTATATGCATATCTTTAGATTGCAAACTTTTACTTACATTATCAACCGCAAATAATATATCATACCATATGATCATGCCTAATATGAATTCAAAGTTCTCAATTTCATATGCTACTAAACAATTAGCTTCACTTTTTGTTTTAGGATCTTCAGTTATTTTTGCTAATTGCAATAGAGCTTCTTTTATTTGTAGAGTTTGAAATTTTATTGCTTTAATACTTTTAGAATTGACACATTATCTTGTAAAATTTTCCATTGCTTTGTTGATGAAGAAAACAAAAAATAAATACGTTGGACTATTCTAAAAAATGATATAGCTTTAGGACAAGAATTAGCCACGTCACATATAACAAGATTAAGATTATGATAACTACATGGAGTGTAAAATACTTTGGGGTTTATATCAAGTAATCTTCTTTGCACCCCTTGCTCTTTTCCTTTCATATAAGACCTATTATCATAACCTTGTCCTCGAACATTATTAATATCAAGTTCAAGACTTTTTATTCATCTAATAATTCACTGAGAATACATTTTCCACTTGTATAATCTACTTCAATAAATTCTAAAAAATGTTCAAATATTTTTATTAGGCTTGTTGAAATATTAACATATCTTAGTATGAGAGACATTTGTTCTTAATGACTTGCATATGTGGTACAATCAAGTATAATCGTAAAATATTTTACTTCATTTATTTTTTTAATAATATGGTTTTTAATTTCAAATGCTAGCAAGTGTATTAACTCATTTTGTATATTATGACCAAGATAATGATTATGAATTTCACAATCTTGAATACGTCGAATGTGTTTTTGCATTACTAGATCAAACTTAGAAAGCATCTCAATTTGACTTAAAAAATTTCCATTATTTTCTTAGTAGATCCTTTCATTTTGTCCTCAAAATGGTAAATTATTTTTACCAAGGATTTTACTAAAACAACAATTCTCAATAACACTTTTTTCCAATGATCTTTTTCTATGTTAATTTGTTATTGGACTTTTTTTTTTTATCAATTGTTTTATTTCTTAACAATCTCATTAATTTCCAAATCAAGTCAAGCAGTAATGTTAGTAATATGCTCATTGGTTGTTTCATGACTTTAAGCTTAGCACTAAGATTTTTCCAGTCATCGGTTCCTTCATTAGCTAGTTGGCTTATACTAAGTTTTGAATTAAACAACTTGCAACAAAAGCAGAATACTCTATTCAAGTCTTTTGAATACACTAGCCATTTTCTATCATGTTTATCCTCATTTGATAAGTTTCGTATATAATATGTAGTGGAAAAATGTCTAGAGTTCTCATTCTTAGGAAAATTTATATCGCTATATCTAATTGGACCATTTTCTACTAATAAATCTCTTAATTTTGTACCAACATATTTCCATTGAGCTGGGTCATAAATATTTGAAGAAATAGAATCAGATATGTCCTCAGTATTTTTATTTTCTTCTATACTTCTCCCAAATTCTCCAACAATAATTGTAGCAGTACATACTTGAGTAATATCCTTAGATCTCTTTTGTTGGTTTTGTTGTGTTGTTTCATTATCTCCATATCCAATTTGTTGTATTTCTTAATTTTTTTTGTTATCTTGTGGTCCTATTTGGTATGTTTCTTGATCATCTACAAATGTTTCATCTAAATTTTCTACTATATTTTGTTTATTGGTAGTAACAAATTTATTTATAGAACCTTTTTGTGATTCAATCAATTTTTCTATTCTTTTTTTTTTTTAAAAGTTTCTCATATCCAGATGCATATTTCCTATTAAACATATTTTCTAGTAGAAAAGAACAATATCCAATATATAAAATCTTACTATGGTTATGACTATTTTAGAATAAAATAAATATTAACATAAAACAATAGAACTTGATTTAGCAAACGAGATCCACTTTTATATAAAAAATGACTTTCACTTTTATATAAAATTGTTAATCTACACAATAAAATAAAATATCTTAATGTTAATATCCAAAATCAAGAAATAAATTATAGGCTAGAAGAATTAAAAGAGAAAAAATAAAAGTTTGAAAAATAGTTCAACAGGTGCCATGGCCCATGGCCCATGTGAATTGTGAAAGTGTCGATTAAGAGTCTTCAAGAAAGAAAAATAATAATAATAACCAAGGGACAAGGATGTACTGGAAAATTCTAGCACAGAATCACGTTCATGTGGCTCTTTTATTGCCACAAACCTTCACCGTATATATAAAAAGCAAAAACTTCACTTTATATACAAATTGTAGCTCAAGCCTTAGATTAATTAATTTTACTTATATTTGTCACCAAAACATAGGCTATACAGCAGATCTGCCCAACGTTTGACGGTGCGATTGGAGACAATGGAGAGGATGCTAGTGCATACGAGCAAGATGGATGAAAGAGAGAGATTGGAGAATGGAGAGTGGAGTACAAAAGCGATTAAACAAGATTTGTTGATTTCAGGTATAAAAGGAGAGTTTTTGAGATTTTCCGTTAGATTTTTTTGGACTTTGTAGAGGTAGATTGGAACCATTAAATTTACAATCATTATTGTGAGTTTTGACTTTCCTGAGGGAAGTTGCAGAGTCTATGTAATTAAATAAAAATTTATATATATATATATATATATATATTTTAATTGTTAGCTTTTTTTTTTTAACCGTCGGCTTGTTTATTTTAGACATGAGTTTTTAATTTCTTTGTTTAGTATAGATAATTTTTTAAAAAAGTTTTTTTTACTTATTTTTTTTTTCGTATTTTTTAAGGCCTTCTTCGCCTATGGGGCTTAGACAACCACCTAAACTCGCCTTATGGAAGAGCCAGCCCTGAGTGAATAACCTCGTGATATGTCATTTTTTTCACATAACGCTCCAATTAAGGAAGGCAAAGAGCAATGCAACTCCAACCTCAGCCATATGTTTTCTTGGTAGAAAGAACTGAGCAGCTACAATAACGAGGAGATAAAGAATTAGGGAATTGGAATACATGATGATGAGTTGTAGCTGATGGACACATAAATAAAGACAAAAAAAATTAAAATTGTTAATTAGATAATTACTAACTCGATCTGTGCGGTAGACATTGTCAAAGAATAGTCAAGAAAGCTTAGTTTGGATTCTTTAGGGACAACTGATCAATGTGTTCATTAGAGATGGGCTGCACTTCACTTTGCTGAAATAATGTGCATCCAGTGAAAATAAATAAATAAATAAATAGATAGATAGATAAAACTGACAGTTTCAAACACCCTTTCGGTATTTATAGAGGGAGAAAATAATCCCTTGTTTTTTGTTATTTTACTTCCACTCCAACCTCAGCCATGTTTTCTTCTTTAGAACGAAGGAAATCAAAGGAAAAAGAATGAATGTGTTAGAAACCAAGTTCAAATTGTATTGTATGACCACATTTAGCCATCAATGGTAATCTTAGGTACACCTACCCCCCAATAGTGATTTTAGGTACACCTAACCTCCTTTGTACTCTTTACCATTGGATTGATGACAAGTGTAACAATCCTAACCATCCTTTGTACCAAGAAATCCCTATAAATAGAGGGAGTCCTCATTTGTGTAAGACCCCAAGAAATAAGAGAAAACAAAGTTCTCTAAACATCTCTCTCTCTTTTGCTCTCTATCTTTTCATTAGTTTCATAACACGTTATCAGCACGAAGTCTCTGACGGTTTTGAAGCTAGTAGTCTTCTACTTCAAGTAAGTTTTTCAATATATTATTTGTAATTCTCAATATGAATATGAAATGTTATATTACTTGATGAAACTCTATGTTTATTCTCATAATTTTGTAAATGTATTTCTTAATATAAACATACTTATGTTCCTGATTTATATATGTAGAAAATGTCAAATCTTACGAAATTGGAATTCGTTGCTCTTGACATTTCTGGGAAAAATTATTTATCTTGGATCCTTGATGCTGAGATCCATCTAGATGCGATGAACCTGGGAGATACAATTAAAGAAGGAAATCAAGGGTCCCGGCAGGACCGTGCTAAGGCAATGATTTTCCTTAGGCACCATCTCCATGAAGAATTAAAAACTGAGTATCTCACGGTGAAAAATCCCCTTATTTTGTGGAATGATTTAAGGGAGAGATATGAGCACCAGAAAACTGTGATCCTCCCAAAAGCTCGTCATGATTGGATGCACCTGAGGTTGCAAGATTTCAAGAGTGTTAGTGAGTATAACTCTGCACTCTTTAAAATTAGCTCAGTATTAAAATTATGTGGTGAAAAAGTCACTGATGATGACTTGTTAGAGAAGACATATACCACTTTTCATGCCTCGAATGTGCTCCTGCAGCAGCAGTATCGAGAGCGAAAGTTCAAAAAATATTCTGAACTTATATCTTGTCTTCTTGTAGCTGAGCAAAATAATGAGCTTTTATTAAGAAATCATCAGTCACGTCCTACTGGTTCTATATCATTCCCTGAAGTGAATGATACTAGATTTACACCATTTCCAGAAGCAAATGGTGCATATTTTCAAAGAAACCGAGGACGAGGACGTGGTAGAAAAGATTACAGAAGTGGAGGTCCTAGAAGAGACCACACTAAAAGGGATAATAGAAGATATACACCGTACCACCAGAAGTGGTTCAACTCAGAGAAGGGCAAAGGTCCTCAAAATAAATCTTTAAAGAAAGATGAAGATGGATGCCATAGATGTGGTATGACTGGACATTGGGCTCGTACCTGTCGTACAGCTAAGCATTTGGTTGACTTATATCAAACTTCTATAAAAGAAAAAACAAAAAAGTTTGAAACAAATTTTGCTGAATCATCAGATGCTTTAGATAGAGAAGATATTACAAATCTTGATGTTTCTGATTTCTTTGAAAATTCTAGTGATAGAATAGATCACTTGATTGGTGATGGAAGTGTTCCTTTTTGATTAATGTATTTTCTTTATTTATATTTTGCAATGTTTTAATGAAAGTTTTATATATTTTGTAGAATCATGAGTATTACTGATGAACTTGAGATGAATAATAGAGATGTATGTCTGGCTGACAGTGCTACAACTCACACAATTCTTAAAGACAAAAAATATTTTCAAAATATAACATTGAGTAGAGCCTACGTTCATACCATATCTGGTTCATCGAATCTAATTGAAGGCTCCGGAAGAGCTTATATTGTGTTGCCTAATGGCACCAAATTTTGCATCGATGATGCTCTATTTTCTTCACGATCAAGAAGAAATTTATTGAGTTTTAAGGATATACGTCGTAATGGTTGTCATATTGAAACCACCGACGAAGACAATAAAGAGCATCTTCTCATTACTAAAATAATTTCGAGCCAGAAGCTCGTATTAGAAAAACTGCCTGCCCTCTCATCTGGATTGTATTATACAGAAATGAAAACAATCGAATCACATGTGGTAATGCACCAGAAGTGCATTGACCCCAAAGTCTTTATGACTTGGCATGATCGCCTTGGACATCCGGGAGCAATAATGATGAGACGAATACTTGATAATTCGTATGGGCATCCCCTAAAGAATCAGAGGATTATCTTACCCAATGAATATCCATGCTCTGCATGTTCTCAGGGTAAATTGATTATCAAACCATCTATCTCAAAAATTGTTTTTGAATCTCCGTCTTTTTTACAAAGAATTCATGGGGATATATGTGGGCCTATTCAACCATCAAGTGGACCGTTCAGATACTTTATGGTTTTAATTGATGCATCAAGTCGATGGTCACATGTTTGTCTTCTTTCCACTAGAAATATTGCATTTGCTAAACTTCTTGCCCAAATAATTAAACTTAGAGCACAATTTCCTGATTATCCAATTAAAACTATTCGATTGGATAATGCAGGTGAATTTACATCTCAAGCTTTTGATAACTATTGCATGTCAATAGGCATAGATGTTGAACATCCAGTTGCCCACACACACACTCAAAATGGTTTAGCTGAATCATTAATTAAAAGGCTTCAGTTAATCGCTAGACCTTTACTTATGAAATCAAAACTTCCTATTTCTGCCTGGGGACATGCTATACTTCATGCAGCATCATTGATTCGTGTTAGGCCATCAGCATATCACAAATATTCTCCATTACAGCTTGCATTTGGTCAACAACCAAATATTACTCATCTTCGTATTTTTGGATGTGCGGTATATGTTCCAATTGCACCTCCACAACGTACAAAGATGGGTCCTCAACGTAGACTTGGAATATATATTGGGTTTGATTCTCCATCTATTATTAGATACCTTGAGCCTCTTACAGGGGATATGTTTAAGGCACGTTTTGAGGATTGTCATTTTGACGAATCCATTTTCCCAACATTGGGTAATGAGAAGTCGGTGCCTGAAGCACGACAGGAAATTACTTGGAAAAATAAAGCTCTTTCCCAATTTGATCCTCGTACAAATGAATGTCAACTAGAGGTTCAAAAGATTATTCATTTGCAAAGTGTTGCAAATCAATTACCGGATGCATTTACTGACACTAAAGGTGTGGTAAAATCATATATTCCTGCTGTTAATATTCCAGCAAGGATTGCAGTCCCTGAAGGACAAATTGCCAAAACAGCAACAGGTGAGTCCAAGATACGCCTGAAGCGTGGACGGCCTATTGGTGCAAAGGATAAAATTCCTCGGAAGAGAAAAATACAAAATGAATTTGGTACTCCTGAAGAGTCCATACCCACAACACAGGCCATAAGAGTAATTGATACTCCTGAAGAGAATAAATCTCCTGAAAAAGAACCTCCTGAAGAGGTATTTAATGAAATGTCTTCCCTTGAAGAGGGACAGGTACCTGAAAATAACGAGATCTCGATACATTTCATGAATACTGGAGAAATTCTGGATAGAAATAAAACCGTTGTGGACAACATATTTTCATATAAAATGGCCCTTGACATTACCAGAAGTAATGAAGAAATTGAGCCAAGAACTGTCGAAGAATGTCGACGTAGAAATGACTGGCCAAAATGGAAATCAGCTATTGAAGCTGAATTAAACTCGCTAGCAAAGCGAGAGGTCTTTGGACCAATTGTACAAACACCAAAGGGTGTAATGCCTGTTGGATATAAATGGGTATTTATGCGTAAGCGTAATGAGAAAAATGAAATTGTGCGATATAAAGCACGACTTGTTGCACAAGGTTTCCTGCAGAAACCAGGGATTAATTATGAGGAAACATACTCTCCTGTTATGGATGCAATCACATTCAGATTTTTGATTGGTTTGGTAGTTACAAAAGGATTAGATATGCAGTTAATGGATGTGGTTACTGCATACTTATATGGATCATTGGATCATGACATATATATGAAAATCCCTGAAGGATATAGAATGCCTGAAGCTTCTAATTTGAGTACATCTAAAAGTATGTACTCTATTAAACTTCAAAGATCCTTATATGGATTAAAACAATCCGGACGCATGTGGTATAAACGCCTTAGCGAATATTTATTGAAAGAAGGATTTGAGAATAATCCAATATGCCCATGTGTTTTCATTAAAAAATCAGACTCTGGATTTGTTATTATTGCGGTTTATGTTGATGATCTAAATCTTGTTGGAACTCCTGAAGAGATAAGAAGAACCGCTACATATTTAAAGAATGAATTTGAAATGAAAGACCTTGGCAAAACGAAATTTTGTCTCGGCCTGCAGCTCGAGCATTTACAAAATGGAATTCTCATTCATCAGTCAACTTATACAGAGAAAGTCTTGAAGCACTTTTACATGGACAATGCTCATCCTCTGAGTACTCCAATGGTTGTTCGATCACTTGATGTGCAAAAAGATCCATTTCGTCCTTGTGAAGATGATGAAGAAATTCTTGGTCCTGAAGTACCTTATCTCAGTGCAATTGGAGCCCTGATGTATCTTGCAAATTGCACTCGGCCTGATATTGCATTTTCAGTTAATTTACTTGCAAGATATAGTTCCGCACCAACTCGAAGACATTGGAATGGCATTAAACATGTCCTTCGATATCTCCGAGGTACAGTTGATATGGGATTATTTTATCAACATGGATCAAGTCCACAATTAGTTGGATATGCGGATGCAGGTTATCTTTCAGATCCACACAGAGGTAGATCTCAAACTGGATATGTATTTACTTATGGAAATTCTGCTATATCATGGAGATCTGTCAAGCAAACAATATCTGCTACCTCTTCAAATCACTCAGAGATAATTGCAATTCATGAGGCAAGTCGAGAATGTGTTTGGCTAAGATCAGTGATTCAACATATTCAAGAAAAGTGTGGTCTTCCAGTGATTAATGATAGTCCAACAATTTTATACGAAGATAATGCTGCTTGTATTACTCAAATTAGAGGAGGATATATCAAAGGTGATAGAACCAAACACATTTCACCTAAATTCTTTTATACTCATGAACTTCAGGAGAAAGGTGAAATTAATGTCAAGCAGATACGGTCAAGTGATAATCTGGCAGATTTATTCACTAAAGCATTACCAACTGCAACATTTAAGAAACTTGTGCAGAAGATTGGAATGCGAAGACTTGAAGACCTATTATCATGCACTTTTCAGGGGGAGTAAATGTCTTGAAGATTTGTGCTGATTGTACTCTTTTCCCTTCGCTAAGGTTTTATCCCACTGGGTTTTCCTTTGCAAGGTTTTAATGAGGCAATCTTAAAGCACTTGACGATATACAGAATATTGTACTCTTTTTCCTTCGTCATTGGTTTTTTCCCACTGGGTTTTTCCTTGACAAGGTTTTAACGAGGCATATTCTTTATATGTGGTCATCCAAAGGGGGAGTGTTAGAAACCAAGTTCAAATTGTATTGTATGACCACATTTAGCCATCAATGGTAATCTTAGGTACACCTACCCCCCAATAGTGATTTTAGGTACACCTAACCTCCTTTGTACTCTTTACCATTGGATTGATGACAAGTGTAACAATCCTAACCATCCTTTGTACCAAGAAATCCCTATAAATAGAGGGAGTCCTCATTTATGTAAGACCCCAAGAAATAAGAGAAAACAAAGTTCTCTAAACATCTCTCTCTCTTTTGCTCTCTATCTTTTCATTAGTTTCATAACAGAATGAAGGTTAATAATGTAAGCTATATTTTGCTTCTCGTGCCGAAAGATTTTAGACTTACATCTTACAAAGTTAAAATGACAAGACACCAGCTTGTTAATTAGATAAAGGGAAAAGCTCCCTTGCCGTTGAGCGGTAACGATTATATTAGGTAAATATAATATATATATTTTTATTTAATAATTAAGAAAGTGATTTTAAGTCTATTAATATATTTTTTTACTTAATAATTAAGAAATTGATTACAAATTTTAAATTTTTTTTTTTTTTAAAATTCACTAGACAATAAGCAAAATGAATGAGGCAC
This sequence comes from Carya cathayensis, assembly GCA_011037825.1. NCBI lineage: Eukaryota > Viridiplantae > Streptophyta > Magnoliopsida > Fagales > Juglandaceae > Carya > Carya cathayensis. Next base: position 1,060,483 of record QGSO01000248.1, on the reverse strand, counting down.
CGTTTGATAAAAGTGGCACAATTAGGACTTTTGCTTTTTGTTGCCACGTAATAAATAAAGTATTATTTTATAAGCTGGCGTGTCAATTAGTTTTCTCCTTAGTTAAAATTTTTAATTAGCTTTTTGCTAGGTCAGTGTGTAAGGGATGTTTGGAAATATTTTTTATTCCATCTCATTCTATTTTATTTCTTTCTTAAATATTATTTAAATATAAATACTCTCAAATTAATCATTATAACTTTATTAACTTTTTAAATTAAAAACAAAAAATAATTTAACTTTTTAAAATTTTAAAATAAAAAATATATTTTAATTTTTTAATATTTTTTATTCAACATCTTCTTTCTCATTTTTTAAAATTTAATAAATACTTATCTCAAACTATCTTATATTATTTACAAACTACTTTATTAGTATTTATAAAATCCTCATCTCAGTTGTACTGGATTTGATGCCAGAATGTAGTCATATAACCTCTGAATTTAAAGTTAATATAGATATTTTTTTATTTCAAAAAATAAAATAAAAAATAAAATAAAATCCTCATGTCGTCCTACTCTGCTACCATCCCAACTGACATTTGGTTTAAATATTCGCGTGGTTAAATCAAACGCGATTCAAAGAAATTTTGTAGACATGATATTAGCCCTAGTTTGTCGGTCTTATCCTCGTCTCATTGTAATATTTTATTTTTCTTTGAATTTCATTGAATATTCCGGTGGAGTGAATGCGGCCAATATTTCAAACACTCTATTTCAGTATTTATGGAGGGAGAGAAAAACCAGGTTGCAAGCTATATTTTGTTTCTCACGTGCCCAAAGATTAGGCCATGTTTGGTTAGGAAACATGGATGAAGTTTTATCATTCAAAAACACACGCCACGACAAATTAAATATGGATGCAAAGAACTTTCGTTTTCCTACTTTTCCTACTTTTATTTTGTTCTTCTTTTGTCCTTTTGGCTTTTCTCTTTCTTTAAAAAATGAAGAGAGATCATCGTTTATCTGTCAGTTTGCACATGCTCTGAGCATTGATCATTGATTGATTATTGGTGAGTTTGAATTCTGTTTGTGGATTGAATCATGGATTCTGTTTGTGGATTGAATCATGTATGCATACATCATAATTTCATCCCATTGGGGGAAATGATTTTTGTAAAACGTTTTCAATTCTATCGTGTCTTGATGCATAGTAGCCAGCCAAAAATTGCAATTATCCTACTCATAGTTCCATTTTCAAAATGCTTGTCCAGATCATGGGACAGCCTACCACCAAAAGAAAGAGAAACTTCGTGGACATTGCCTTTGGAAAAGGAGAGATAGAAATCCAGAAAAATATTTTACCACCATTCACCATGTAATGCATGCTCCCTTATTATTTCTATTGATCGTATGGGCAATATGTTAACTAAGTGTACAAATTGTCAGGTTTTAGTGGGTTATTATGTAAATTGTCAAGTTTAATAGTTTACGGGTTTATAATAGTAGTACCTCGCAGACACAAATTGAATGTTTATTTAGTGAAAGTTTTGAGAACTTTTGACAACACAGATATTAACCTCTATAATAGTACCTAGCAGATTGTGCATGATATAAGATTAAAGGGTACAACTGAAATTATTTAAAAGTTGTATAGTATTTTTACTTATTAATAGATATTTTTAATTCGAATTATGTTCTGCATTATCTAAAAATTTTTTCCCCTCAAGCATACCTTTTTATTTGAGGTTATAAAGTATTTTACTATATAATGCCAAAACAACCTAATTTTATTATCAGATTATAAAATTATTTAAACACTTTTTAAGATTTTTAATCTAATCCCAAACAGTTACCCAAATAAAATAAAATAAAAATGAGCACTTAAAAAAAAAAAGAACAAGGAACATTGCTTAAAGATCCACTCATCAGTTAAAGCTTCCGATCTTTTACCAATCAGAAACTAGATGTTAATCTGGGTCTTTTTAATTCTACGACGCCCAATCTCTCAGCATCTCTGATAAATCACCCAATCACATCCACAAGACCCAAGATTTCCGAAAATGCTACCATAAAAGTTAAGGTTGACTGACCCAATGGTCGAGAGTCCATTTCAGAATTTGAATTTTTGGGCTTTTGAGTTTTGACCTCAGCACAAGTGCGCTCAAATGGTTCACTCCAAATGGTGCAGTGTCGTCGGGATATTAGGTAGCCTGCCACTTGAGTATGATAAATCATCAGTCCCCTAAAACATGGAATACACACTAGCCACGAGAATATCCTTAATTGGTTTACCTTTTCCTGCGTAGAAGCTTTTAGGAGAAGATGTACTTCAGAGTTCAGACCAAATCTAAATGCAGATAATAAGGTTTTGCCCATGAACATATCAGTAGCAAATTTGGCACGCCTAAGTCTTCCATGTGCCTACCAATTAAAACTACATCAAATGATAGTAATTTGTTTCTATTTTTCCAAGAACAAAACTCATATGCTTTTGTTTTTGAAAAATATTAGTTGGACAGGGTATATATGTCCCCCGTCGGGCTGGGTCCGACCCACCTCGAGAAGACCTAAAGGCCAGTGTATAACCAGCCCAACAAACGATAAAGGAGAACAGGTCCCAAGATCAACACGGAAAAAAGGATCAACATGGAAAGATTGGACAACATTCACGATGACACACCTTTGCCCAAATAATCAGCGAAGAGTCACGCCGCATTAAATGCTCAGATACGGAACATAGACAGGAGATCCCGGCAGAAGGCTTTGTCCCTAACAGGGTGCACAGACAAAGTCCACACTTCACCACCTGCCACAAGAGACATGATCCCAGAAAACTACACCGCATTAAATGCGACGTCATGGTACCCAGTATAGTGGGTAGACACCCTCGGTACAAAGGAAACAATGGTCCCACCTAAAGGAGCATAAAAGCCTAATGATAGGTAAAAAATTCATCAAAAATTCTCTCAAGAAATACATACGACTGACTTAGGCATCGGAGCTGTTACCACACCCACCAAGCTCCATGTTTTTCATACTACAAGTTCATTGAGCTTGTTGATTGGGGTGCAAAACACATCATTAACTAATGTGTCTTCACATGTGAAGCATCCTTAAGCAATTCACGATCAGGAGGCTACCTCGAGGAATATAGAGGGAAGATTCACAAAGATGGAAGAACGGATGAAGAGGATGGCATTGGAGATGGAAAACCTCCAAAGGGCAAATGAGGCTTTAAAGAGAAGAAGCGAAGGGTCTGGAGAGGACGTAGCACCAAGTCAAAATGAACATGCTGAGTCACGGAACGCCAGAGGAGTAAATGATGATGAGGGTGAAAGGAGAAAGATGCACCATGAACTGTGTAGCCTCATAGACAAGTATGAGGAGATGACCAAGAGGATAGGAGCATTGTCATCAGTTGACTAGTTGCTCAATAGCAATGGCTTACCCTACAGTGCGGAGGTGACAGTGGCACCACTTCCACCAAAGTTCAAAGCCCCTCAAATGGAGATGTATGATAGATCCAAAGATCCACTCTAGCATTTGAAGACTTTCAAGACTCACATGACCTTGCACGGGTAGCCTGGAAAAGTGGCTTATAAAGATTTTTCGTAGATGTTAAAAGGTACAACGAGAGGATGGTTTAGAGCCTTACTGTCGAGCTCAATTAATAGTTTTGGAGAACTAGCCACGTTGTTTTTAATGCAGTTTATGGCGAGCAAGAGGATGAGGCACCCCGAAGCGTACCTCTTGACTATCAAACAACGAGTGGACGAAAGTTTGAAGGCGTACCTGGGACAATTCAATAAAGAATGTGTGAAGATAGATAATCAAGATGAAAAAATCATGTTGGCAATTCTTTTGGAAGGCATTTGGCCCCGAAACCCACTCTTGACATAGTTGGCGAGAAAGACTCCGACAAGATTGCGAGAGTTCATGGACAAGGTAGACAGTTTCACCAACGTCGAATATACTCTTAAGGCTTTGATAGCCCTGAGGAAGACTGAGTTAGAGCAAGAGGAAAGGAGGTCCAATAGATCGGGTAGTGGAAAAGCCCCAAAGGGGCCTAAGAAAGGACCGAGAGGGGAACACATCCTCAAGAGAGTAGGTCAGCAGGCACACGCACCCCCGTTTGAATTTGCAAGCAGAAAACAAATCATGCACCTAGGACGCTAAAGACTGCAATTGGAGAAGTCGCCACTTCTGTACATACCATAGGACAGAAAGCCATAGGATCGAAGACTACTCTACCCTTAAGAAAAAGGTAGAAGAAATGAGTGGGAGCAAGGAATTGGAACATTTTGTTGTCTAGCATTCGACGGCCTGAGAGCATCATCGGGCCAAAAGGAGGAAGGCTTAAGCCTGGAGAGTAAGGTACGAGGAGGTATATTTTCAAAGATGCTACGCTCCGGGATGAAAGCTCCTTGCTCAAGAGAGATCATTTTATGGAGGAGACCTGTCAATCGATTAACAATAATTTTGGAGTAAATTTTATAGAACACATAATAGACGCTAATTGGCATAAATTTATCAAAGCCTATAGGCACATCATCCTTTGGAATTAAAACAATGAAAGAGGCCGAATAGAATCTTGACAATTGCTTAGAGAGCAAAAATTCTGAAATTGCTTCCTAGACATCTACTTTCACAATCTCCCAACAACTCTTGAAAAAGCCTGCACCAAAACCATCAGGCCCTGGAGAACTATTTATAGGAATAGAAGAAAGAGTAGCAAAGATTTCATCCATAGACAGTGTGCAACAAATACAAACATTATCCTCACCAGAAATAACATGCGAGATTAAATAAGAAATATCCGGAAGATCTCGAGGGGGGTCCACTTGGAGAAAACTAGAGAAATAATCAACAGCTCCTTGATGGATGGCTTCTTGCGAAACAAAAATAGCCCCATCCTCAACTCTCATATCCGAGATGCGTTTTCGCCTCTTATTGGCCAAACAAACATGGAAGAATTTAGAGTTCCAATCGCCATCCACCTTCCATTTTAACTTACCCATCTGTGTCAATCGAATATCCTCCCAGCATCTCCACGAAGACAATACCTCCAAATCAAGATTAAATCCTTATCGATATCTTCATTCCTGTCATGCTTTATCCGGCTTTCGAGCCTTTCTACTTGCTCCTCAAGCTAAGCAATCTTGGTCGTAGTCCAACCAAAAGTCACCTTGTTCCATTCACGGAGAGCAATCCGAACCTGTTTTAATTTACTAGCAAGCTTCCACAAACCAATACCCGCAATAGGTGCCATCCAAGCCCGCTGAACACAATTAAAATAATTCGGACCATCAACCCACATCTGTTGAAAATGAAACGGAGAAGGGCCATAAGAGAAAGGGTCAATAGTTAACTCAATATGCATGGGGCAATGATCTGATGTCGATCTCGATAAGTATGAACAAACAGCATGTGAGAAACGGGACAATAAAGTGGCATCAAGAAAAACATGATTAAGTTAGCCCAGCTCCTAGATAGCCCAGGCTGACCATTGCACCAAGTGTATCTGCTATACTTAGTTTTCATTTCAATCAAACCACCTTGATCAATCCAACTATTAAGCTTTTCCATAGCAACCCGAGGCCTTGGACGACCCCCCCCCCCACGCCTTTCCGAATCAAAGCAAATAATATTGAAGTCGCCTGCAAATAAACAAGGCTCAACCACTAGACAGTGTGAGCTCATAGCATCCCATAACTCCTGCCTTTCAATCCAATTACACTTTGTACAAATGAAATTGCACAAGAACCGGTGATTCCATATGATCGGGTTGATTGGTCTTTCTTGTTGGCAGTCCTTCATAGCTTTGGATTTTCTCCTTAGGTTTGTGATTTAATTCGAGTTTGTATTTCATCTCCTCAGTACTCTGTTAAGATGAATGGAACCTCTAAAGGTTTTTTTCAAGGAGGTCGTGGTTTGTGTCAAGGGGATCCTCTTTCTCCCACCTATTTATTATTATTCAAGAGGTTCTTTCTAGATTTCTTAAGCATAGTGTCATGGAGAAAAGGTTTGGTCAATTTTCTCAAGCTAGAGATTCAAATCTCTCATCTTATGTATGTTGATGATGTGGTGATTTTTACAAATGGTAGCACGAGATCAATTTAGGAGCTTTTATCTGACTTTGATAAATATGAGAATTGGTCAAGACAGAGGATCAATAAAGAAAGGATAGGTATGTTATTTTCTCAAAAAATTCTTCTGGGTCGCAAGAGAGCTCTTAAGCATATGATTGGGCACTCGGAGGGTTTTTTTCCTTTCAAATACTTAGGCATGCCTATTATTTTTGGGAGATTTAAGCAAGTGCATCTAGAGGAGATGGTTAACAAAGTCCAAAGTCTATTATAAAATCAGTAGTTGGAAGATGAAGGTTCGCTCTTCGGGAGGTCGTCTAATTCTCCTTAGGCATGTGCTTTCTAGCATGGTGTTGTATTTGTTTGCTATTTTACAGGTCCCTCAATCTATCATCAAAGAGTTACATCGCTTGATGAGTACTTTCTTTTGGGGAAAGGCTAACAGGAGAGGTAAGAAAAAATGGGTGGCTTGGTCGCACATGTGTAACCCTATGGAAGAAGGTGGTTTGGTTTTACGAAACCTAGATGATATGCAAAAGGCCCTTCACAAGAGGTTCACTTGGAATTTAATCCAAGGTAATTCTTTATGGATTCATTTTTTCAAAGATAAATGTGTCTTCTAAACCATGGTTTCTTATCAATATGAAAAAGGGTACGAGATTTTGAAGATGATTGTTAAATGTGATTCCGTTGGTTCTTGAGAACTCTAAGTGGCATATCAAGGAAGGCAATCTTTTCTTTTGGTATGACAAATGGAGGGATCGAGGCCCTTTATTTACTGATCTTCTGATTATGGGTAGCCCTCAGCTTAAAGTTATGGATTGTAAACTGTCTAATTCATGGGATGTGTATTTGTTGGTTAATTTGGTGGGGCACGAAAATGTTGATGATATTCTTGAATCATTAGCAGTTTGCAAGGGAAGTTCAGATGTGTTGATATGGACGAAGCATGATAGTGATTGTTTTTCTACTAAATCAGCTTGGGATTGCATCCATATAAGGGGTTCCACTATGGTTGGCATTCTTGGATGTGGCATAATCTGCTTCCTTTGAAAGTTTCAGTTTCTATGTGGAAGGCTTGGAACAATGCTTTCAGTGTTGATGACCGCCTCCATCGAGTGGGTATGCCGATTGTTTCTAGGTGTGACTGTTGTGATAAGCGTAATTATGAGGATCAAAATCATGTTTTGTTTGAAGGGGAATTTGTTGCTCAGGTCTGGTGCTATTGCGGTGCTATTTTTGGGCTACCACTCGAGGGTACTTGGAAAGACACGGTAGCTGCATGGTTTTGTCATGCGTCTTATTCTTCTTAGGTCTGGATAATAGTGTGGCTTCTTCCTTCTTTTCTTTCTTGGCCTCTTTGGTATCGCAGATGTTGTAACAGCCCGCTAAAATTATCAGTTTTGGATTCTTTCCCGACAGCAGTCACTATCTCTCTCGTCTTTACCCTCATCTGGAATCACGCGTATAGATTATCTTTTCCGTAAATCACGTAATTTGTTCTTCACCGACAGCTGTAAAATCATGAACAATTTTATCCTAAGCGTTGTACCTCGATGGCGTTTTTCTGGATCTTATCCATCGAATTTCAAAGTATTAGATAAGCTTGTTTTTAAAGTAGCACAATTATAATAATTTAATGAACTCTGAAAATATTATAATTGTGGATATTTATTTAGATTAAATATTTTAATTGTTTTAAGATATTAAGAGGTTTAATTTTACGTTGAAAATTCTTATTTAAATTTAAGTGTTTTATGCACTTTGATTAATTAATGATACTTTATCATTTTATATAATGATGAAGAAAATATTATTTTATAAACCTTAGTTTATAAAATAATATTCTATCTTAATTCTTCTCAGTGTAGTAATTAAGTGTTTTATTAATTTAAATGATTTTATCCTCTTCGATTAATTAACGGTACTTTATCATTTAATATAATGATGAAGAAATATTATTTTATAAATTTTAGTTTATAAAATAATATTCTACCTTAATTCATCGTAGTGTTTTATTTAAAGTGTTTTATTTAAAATAAAACATTTACGCGTTTTTAATCAGTGTTTTAACTCACTGTTGGTTTATTTGAGGATCCCGAAATGTAGAATTGAAGCGATATACTCTGGCCCTACCTTTTTTCTCTTCACTTTTTCTCTTTTTCTTTTTATTTTCTTTTTTTCTCTCCCTTTCTCTCTCTTTGGCCGACGGATGCGTGAACTCTCCACCATTGCCGTTCGGGTTTGAGCTCCAGCCGGCGCCACCTCCGGCCGCCGGACCCCACCTCCCACTCCGGCCTCTCCCCCTCCCTCCGGCGAGTCCAACCACGCCGGTGGTGTACTAAACCGGCCTCTCCTTCTCTCTCTCTTACCGTTCTCTTCCTTCTTGTCTCATTACCGTCGCCGCCCCTTTGACCGCCCGTTTCTCCGCCGTCCGGTGGAGGTGTCGTACACCGTCCCCGCCATTCTCTTCCTCTCTCACCAAAGTTCATCCCCTCCAATTTTCAGAGCCATCGGACCAGCCGTTAGTCTCCGAGAGCCGCCGGAAGTTGCTGCCCCTGCCCTGTTTTCTCCCCTGTTGCCGATTTCTTTCTCCGCCCAGAACCGCCGCTCGCCGGCGGCGTGGACTACACCACCCACCCAGATTTCTTCCCCTCTCACCGGTGAACATCCCCTCCAAGTTTCACCTCCATCCGAGCCACCGTTAGCCGCCACTCTCGCCTCCAAACAAATGGGTTTTTAAGGTTTTTCACCATTTTGGACCACCATACACGGCCAAATCAGCCACCAAGCACCACCATTGGACTCACCTCATCAAGGGCTTCCTCCCCATGTCTTTCTTTTTCCCAAACTCTCACTTTTTTCATATGGGTTTCTCAAAACACCCGTTCGGTTGCACCACCGTGCGCCGCCGTACACGGCCACCCGTGGTGTTTCACCACCACCATCTTGTTCCTCTCATCCTCATGAACCTCTCCAAGAAATTTCATGGCCAACGGAGCTTCGTAGAGCTCACACTCTCCCTCACTCTCCAAGGCCAAAAATGGTTTCAAACGGCCGATCCGCCGCCGTTAGCCACCGTCCGACCACCACCTCACCACCACAGCTCCACCACATGTTCCTTTACCTTTCCCTAGCTTTCCATGAAGTTCTATGGCTTTTCGCTACCTCGCGTCTCCTCCGCTCACCGTTCGGAGTTACTATTCACGGCGTGACGCCGCCGTGCTCCGCCACCTTTGACCACCACGAGGCGACCGTGAGTCTTCCAAGACCACGCCTAGCCTTTCTCAAGCCCAAACTACCACTTTATGTGGTGGACAGACACCGTACCGCCACGTACGCTCCTCCGACGCATGTTCGTGACGAACAACGAGCGACGCACGGGTTATCCCGTCGATGGTATAACCTTCTATCTCTAGTTATTTTACGTTTAAAATAGTTAGTTGGTTGGTTTGTGAATTGTGTAGTTGTATTTGTGGAGTTCGTTGCGTAGTTGTGAAGGGAAGTGTGGTTGTGAAGTGTTGAGTTTGATTGTGTATTTTGTGGACTGTGCTGTGAAGTATAGGCGTGAGATGGATGCCGTAGATGTGATACGGCGGGTTGTGTGAAGAGAATACGCGTGTAGCGTACTCTGTGTAATGCAGCGACGCGCCGCGCGACGTGCGCTGTAATGATGTGTGTCGTAGAAGGAAGGGAGTACGCATGTAGTGTACTCCGTGTTGTATGGCGATGCATCGTGTGATGTGCATCGTGTTGATGAGTGTTGTAGCGAAGGAAGTACGCGTAGTGCGTACTCCGTGTCGCGTAGCGATGCACTGTGAGACGTGTATCGCAGTGATGGGTTTTGTAGTGTGGATGGAAGAGAGTTCACGTGAGTGTACTCTGTATTAAGTCGTGAAACACCGGATGGCGTGTCACGAAGGGTTGGATGGCGTAACAGAGAAGTGTAGAGCATGGTGTAGTGTTGGGAAACTGTATGACAGTGTCCCGAAGCAGTGGTGTTATGGATTATAGTCTGGGGTGACTGGTGTCATCTTGTGGTTGACTATGGCTAAGAGTATATGGATTGAGAAAGGAATTGTTTGTTGGTTATTATTGATAATTTTAATGAACTTGTTTTAGTGCAAAGGCTTTATGAAGTCAAATTATCTCTTCTGAGTATAGTGAAACCTCAAGTTGCCGTGGTGTTGCAAGTGCTCATAATATGACAATTGAGTTCAGAAGTGAAAATCTTAAGGACTTGAGTGTTCCTCTTCCAGCTGTTGTGCAGTTCCTCGTGTTTCGCGCCCTTTTCTCATAGAACGCGACGATCGAGGTAAGTTAGCCTCTAACTTACTATCAGTTTATTGTGTATGTGTGATGGGTAAGGGAACTACAATTTATGTATGTATGTTATCGTATATGCCATGTCATGCTATGTCATTATATGTTTATTTGTTACGTATGATTTAATCTCATGAATAATTATCTGTTACACAATCTTTTCTATTATACAATGCTGTATGTTATAAGTATACCATGTTAAGTATGCCATATGATACAAGTATGCCATGAAATGTTTATGATTAAATCATATTGTGTCATTACAAGTATACGTCATGTTAGAAAAAATTATATGATATTAATTAACATCTCATGCATTAAGAAAAATAAGATATGTTATGTTACGTATAATACGTGGGGCCACAACAACTGTGGAGTACGTATTATATTTTATGTTACTTATAATGCGTGGGGCCACAACAACTATGGAGTACGTATTATATTTTATGTTACATGAAGTATGGGGCCACAACAACTGTGGAGCATACACTACATGAGACACAGCAATTGTGACATGTAGAATACGTGGGGCCACAACAACTGTGGAGTACGTATTATGTTTTATGTTACTTGAATACGTGGGGCCACAACAACTGTGGAGTACGTATTAAACCACGTTATTAATCAAGACAATTGAATAATATTCCAAGTTTATGTTAAGTACAGTTTCAGATCAAATACATGATAAGTCAAGTTTTAGATCAAGTCCATGTTATGTTATGCTCACGTATATGTTATGTTCATATCATGTTATGTTTAAGTTTATGTTATTTTCAAGTTCTTATTTATGTTATGCATGTTTACGTTCATGCTATATTTCAAGTCCATGTTATGTTTCACGTTCATATTATGTTGTTTGTTCATGTTATGTTTTAAGCTTAAGTTTATGCATGTTAAGTCAAGTTCAATTCACGTTTAGGTTCTGGTTAAGTCATGCTATATGTCAAGTTATACTATGTTTATGTATGACTATAATTATGCATTTATGCTTTTACTGCCATGCATGCATTTTTAACCTGTGTGTGAGTTTTATGTTAACTTACTGAGATTTGTAATCAAATCTTACTGTGGTAGTCTCAACTACCATTCCCCCAGAATGGTAGATCTTATTACAGGATCCGAAAGAGACTTGGAATCTGACCATCTGAATACGGTCGACTAGGCCACGGTGCGATGTTGATGATGGCATAGTATTTAACTTAGGTTATTACTTGTACTTTTGGAGTTGTATCTCAAGTATTCTCTTGATCACAACCATTCTGGACTAGTGTGGTGATCACGGCTATTTAGTATGCCTTTATGTATGAAATATGTTTCAAGTATTTGGGATATTTTTAGTTTGGTGCATAGTATTGCTAAAGAAAAAAAAATTATCCGCTGCGAATATTGCATAATGCTAGATGCATGTTAGGAACATTGCATCTTATATGTCATGAACGGGGGCAGGTAACCTTGTGTTGCATGTCTCGACGCTTCAAATGTCCGTTCAATCCCAAGCGGAATTTGGGGGCGTCACAGATGTGTAGCTCACATGGAAGGTCGTTTAGAGTCCTTCGGTGTGGTTTGGCAATCCATTCATCATTGGATTCATTCAGCCTACCATGACATCCACAAGGTTACTAAATGTTCAAGGCATGATACTTAGATTTTACACTCTTTGCTTATTCCATCTTTAGTTTCGTCAAGGCGCTGTCCTAAATTGATGGCTTGGCAAAATCCTTCTCAAGGATGGTTTAAGTTAAATACAAATGGTAACAGTTTTGGGAATCCTGGGCCGTCTAGGGTAGGTGGTATTATTAAAGATGTTCAAGGTAATTTAGTTCATGCTTTTGCTTCTCCTCTAGGAGTTGGTTCAAATAATCGAGTGAAGTTATTAGCTCTTCTGTATGGTCTTAAAGCTTGTTAAACTCTGAGGATTGGTTTTGTCGAAATTGAACTTGACTCTCAAGTGGTGGTGTCGTGGTGGAAGCAGCAAGATGTGACGTTTGGTATCTGGAAGATTTTTGGTCTCATGGATACACTGGTTTGTTCAATGAGTCATGTCTTCAGATAGGGGAATAAAGCTGCAGATTGGCAAGCAAAGAATGGTACGATGGGTCATCGTCTAGAGTGGCAAGTGATTGGGGAAGTGCCAAGGCTGCTGAGAGGTTTAATCCGCTTGGATAAGCTGGGTCTTCCTTCTTTACGTTGCTGCTAATGTAGCCGGTTTTTTATTTGATGTTTTTATTGTTTATGTTTTTGTGGTTTGGTTTTGTATTGTTTTATTTCTTGTGTGGGCCAACTTTGTTTTGCAGGTTATTTGTGTTTCTTATGCATTCGTTGCAGTTTTTTTCTTTTGGTTATTCTAGACTAGTTTGTATTGAGGTTTTATGGTTTTAGTATTTTGACGCCTGGGTTTGGATCTTATTGAATTATTTGTAACTCCCAAGTATCCAGTTTGTAACCACAGTTTTCCTCCACCACAAGTAAGAGCAATCAATAAACTTGAGGTACCGTTCTCTACATAAAAAAAGGGCAATCTTGCCGATTCCCCCCATGCCAACAATCATCGCTAAATGAAGGCAATCACACACATTTCATTGCCCCCCCCCCCCCAGCCGGCCCCAAAAAAAAAAAACATACGTGAGCAATAAGTCAATTACTTTTTTCTTCTCCTCATCCATACCAAAAGTTGTGGACTGACATTAAGTCTTGTTGATGTAAAAATGAGTTGATTGGCATATTCTTGTATAAACCTTTGTAAAATTGTGTTGTAACAAGTGTTGAAGTGGGGTGACATGAAATGGGTCGAAGTGTGCTCTACACGACTCAAGCAGAACTCATATAGAGAGTTCGCTCGACAGGCGCTTGACACAACACTTAAGCGAAACTCATACAGAGAGTTCGCTCAACTTGTGCTTGACACAATGCTTGAGCGGGATTCACACAGAGAATTCACTTGAGCATCACTCAATGTGGAGCTCGAGCGGCAACCCAGACATAGAGTTTGCTTAAGCCTCGCTCAACGGGGCGCTCGAGTGGCTTCTGAAGTACAACATGTGATCGACTCATGCTCAACACCTCGCTCGAGCTAATATTCAGACAACTTAAATTTCTCTAGGGTTTGAGAGCCGTGCTTCTTGGGAGGTATAAAAGGAACATTTTATTCTACTCTTGGGGTGGAGAACTACAGCAAAAACCTGAGTTTCTTCCAAGATCCTTTGAGAGAAACATCTCCTCACATAGTTGAATTTCTCTTGGAAAACATAACTCCACAACACCACATTCAAGATCAAACATTAATTGTAGGGGTGCTACCCGCATATGTGGGGGCGGGGGCACCCCTTCCCCACACCCTGCCCCCGCATATGAGGGGGGTGGTATTTCCATCCCGCACCCTGCCCTCGGCCCACCTACTTCAAGAACACTGTGTCTCATTGGGCTTAAAAATTATTTTTGGGTCTAAAAATATTTTTTTAGACCCAAATTATTATATAATTAAATTGTAAATTAAAATTTATATATATAATAATAATTTAAAAACTAATAACATAATAATTATGTTATTAATTTTTAAATTTGTTAGACTTGTCCGTAAGTCTCACATTGCTTAAGTAAGACTCTTGTATGACCTTGGAATTCTATATAAAGGTGGCCTAGGGTGCCCATGCCATATGCAATCTTGTGAACAAGTCTCACCCTACTCTTGTAAACAACTTTAACAAATTGTAATATATACAATTTGCAAAATATAAATATATATATATATATAAATATAAATATTAAGTGCGAGGCGAGGCGGGGCGGGGGACCCCACCCTGGCATGTGCGGTGCAGGGTAATCCGCCTATCCATGCAGAGGCAAGATGGACAGGGGCGAGGGCCGGGGGACGGGCCCACGTTGCCCACCCCTAATTAATTGAGTCCTTTGGAGTGGACATGTTCATTAGTCGAGAAGAGTTCAAGAGCTGCTGTTGATGTAGAAATCGAAGGGTTCTCGTGAGAAACTATAGAAAGGTCGGAGTTCTGGCACTACGTGCGTGTAGAGATTGAGTGGGTCACTCAGGGTGTTGTAAACCAAGTTTAGTTACTGCAAAGGTTTTGCGAGTGTCTCTAAATTTGTTGTAACAAACTTATGTTCTATAGTGGATTTGAGTTAGTGACTTACACCTAGAGTGATTTTAGATTTTAAGGATGTTTTTAAATGAATTTAAATTTCGTAACCAAAATCACTGTGTTGATTATTTGTGTGCTGTGCTTCCTTGATTGACTTTTATGCTGGTCTTTATTTTTATTAAACTACAAATTTCGAAATACACCTATTCAACTCCTTCTAGGTGTTTTGTTGTGTAGAACCACTACTTTTTCATGTCTCCTCATCCCTACAAAAAGTGTCAGACTCTATCTTAGTCAACATTTCAAAATACTTATAAAGAATCTCTTGTATTTTATAAAACCAGTTCAAAACGAGTAAAGAATCAATCTCTGCTACTAATTCTAAAATTTGCAACTAATAGAATAAAAATAAACCATATTTTAAAGCAGAAAGTTCAATAAAAATGTTAGTCTCATAACTCAGATGCCAAGAAAAACCATAAACAAACTTATCATCATAATTTCTAATCACGCGTCTACAACTAGCTATGCCAGGATTCCCTTTTGAGGCCACATCAATTTAATCGAGTTAGGAACCATTTAGATGGAATTGTGTAATGGAAGCAAAGGAGGTCTCACATCCAGCAGCTCCCGAATTTCCCAAAGCATCCGCCAAACCATTCCCTTTACGGAAAATATGATTGAACTCGAAATGTAGATAGAAATGGAAGGCAAGAACGTGGCCATTAAGTGGAGGACATTGTAAAATTATCATTTGTCTCAAAAGTTTAAGCTAAATAAAAGAGGTAGATTTTATTATTTGTATTATATTCTTAACAGGCATTGCTTCTGGTTGTGCCACCGTTTGATCATCGTTACCAAAAGGAGTTGGTTTCAACGTTGAGATCACATAGGTAACCTGCAGCGTATGGCATATAAAAGCAAGCCAACTTTTAGAGCAGATCATAACCAAGCAAAAACATTTTTTTTTTTTTGATGGAAACATGCTTCATTGCATTTATATATAAACGAAGTTACAACTGTGACTTATCAGACCGGAGAACCAGACTATAAGACAACTAACTCAAACTGCTCAGGAGCTTCCCCGCCAACAAATTTCTTTGTGACGGACATTGTCTAAACTTCTACACCCTCTCTCCTGACATCAGTCAAAAGAGAAAGCGCTCTGTCAAACCAGAGCTAAGCAACCTTTCTTCCGAAGAAGAGAGGTACACTTACGCTCCATCCTCCCCAGGAGGAGGAGTACACCCCACTCTCTCCTCCCAAGGAGGAAGAGTACAAACACCCACATTCTCCAAAAGAGAAGTAGGACAAACACCCACCATCCTCTAAAAAGGAGTGGGAGACTAGCCTTAAATATTAATAAAACACTAAACAAACAAACTGCAAAAACAAAAAAACAGACAAAGGGCTTTAAAGCAAAAAGCCCAGCCGGTCTAAAGGCCCAGCCTAATACATGGGGCCCAACCCATTAGGGTTTAATCTCATCACTCTGCCGCCGCCACCCATTTCCATCCCTTTCAGCCTCTGCGCCTTCACCCGCCCAGCTCCTGCCCAGCCCTGCATAGCTCTCATCACAGCAGGTTAAGAGGGCAGCCCACGCCGCGCCCTAAGTTCATTCTGCTCAGCCACTCCCCGGCGGTACCTCACGTACCAGCAGCACCAACCAGCCCGCCAGTAGCCCTCTGCATTCCACAGCCAGCCAACGATGACCCTGTTAACGAAAACAGAGCAAACTGCCGACAACCGCAAGAGCCACCTCGAAAACTCTCTACCAGGTCAGCCCACGGTTCCACACCGCTCGAAGCCAACACGTCGCCATATACGGCCGGAGAGAGGGGTCTGAGGCAAGCCTTTGGCGAAGGAGCCACGGCGATGCAGCTCCCCTCTAGAGATCTCCACTGAAAGCTATCCAAAACCAAAAAACCAGAGAAAACAAACCAAAACAAAACAAAGAAACAGAGCCCCTAAAAGGAAAAGGAAGGAGAAGGGAGGGAAGGAAAGGAGGATGGAGCCGAAGCCCCAATCCCCCCCCCCCCCGGTAGAAGGTTTGCTTTGGCTGGGTTTCTAGAGAGAAGACGGAGGTTCTCTCTCTAAGGGCAGGTCATGTTTGGTGTGTATGCTAGATCACCAAGCAAAAACATTTGTTCTACGATCCAAGTACTGACAATAAAAATTGTGTATAAAATTATAGATTAAAAAAAAGTACCTTTAATTATTTCAACCAAACAACCTCGTGGCGCAGACAAGATTTAAGCAAATATCTTCACTTCTCATGAATCAAATCAACTTGACCCTAAATAAAAACAAATCAATTATTAATTCAGATTCAAATAATTTTTAATAAAGATGTAATGTTTTTGGTTAATTAAATAACTAATGTAATGTTTATGTAATTAATAAATAATTACACGTTATGATATATTATAAAAGAAAAGCATTAATAGAATCTATAACATGATCCTATAAATAAATACCGTCCATAGTTTTATGAAAGTTATTTGAGATAATTTTGATTCTAGGATGACAATCCAGCATTTTCCTCATCTTGCATTGCTTCAATAGAGAGGATATTAAAATGCTTATATTTTTTCTCCTTCAGTTTCTTTGGATCTACATAAACTTGAATCTTCCAAATTTTTTTTTAATAATTTCTCCACAATGCTTTTAACATATGATCGATATTCCTACAAAATAAAATTTGAATAGCATTACATAATTAATAAAAAAAACATTTTTTTAATTAACTCATTATAACCAAACTCAAATTTTGAATAAAATTTTAAAATATACCTCTCCAGCATGTTCCATCAACTCAACTACTGAACAACCAAGTGTCAATTCTGCTACTTCACCAAACATAGTAGCAGCTAGCTTTTTAGTATTATCATCCAGTTAAAAATATACCCTAGCACTTTAAATGTATTGAATATATTAATTTCAATTTGAATAGTGTTAAATTCTAAATTAAATCAGACATCAATTTTAAATTAAAATTATAAGATTCATACCGTGGTTTTTAGACTCCTTGACTTTTGAATACACACGTGGTTTTCATCCTTATCACTATATCAATATCAGTTTTTAGTATTCTAAATAATACAATTTCTAACATGCTTGTGATATCTTGTATTTTTATGTATTTTAGTTAAATAATTATTTTATTTATTAGTAATAGTAGTTCTCTTATTTTAAATTTAACATGATTTTTGTTATATTATTTTGTGATTACTAAGTTATAAAATTTCTTTTGAAGTGCTTTCTTGATATTAATTATTGTTTAGTATTTAAATTTCTTTCTATTTTAATTTATTTCATTGTTGGGCTTTATTGTTTTATTTTATTAATTTTTAGTTCTAGTATTTTTATTTGTCTTTTTTCTATTTTTTTGTGTCTTTTTATTTTATTGGACTTGTATTTTGCAGATAAGGGTTGTTTTTAGTGGGTTTTCTTTGTTTTGGGCCCAGTCCATTTGGATTTGTGAAGCCCAGCCCGTGGGCTTGCTTTTAGCCCAGTCCCCTTTTCATCAAACGGTGCCGTTTTGGTCATTCCTTAGGTTTTCTTCTTCTCATGCGCGCTGCTACCCTCCTTCTTCTTCCTCTTTTGGGTTTCGTCTATTTTCTTCTGCAAATCAGAGTTGCCGCACAAAAATTGAACCCACCAAAGCCTTTTTTTCTTTTTTGCCCTTTGTTCTATCTTCTTCTTACTCTTGTGCCCTCCTTGCTCTGAGATCCATCTCTCCGGCTTGAATTGCAAGCAATCTTCACCCCATCTTTCCTCCATTCTCCCCATTGCGTATAGACAGTTTATAATCTTTGTACTCGAACCGAAATGGTGGCCGCTCGGAAGATCATCTGGTCTAATTGCGGTTCTCGGATCGAAAGCCACCACTGGATACAGTCGTAGTGCCTGGCATAAGGCTACATGGAGATTAACCTGTCCTTCTTTCTCCTATGTGCCGTTGCTTCTCCACCTCCTTTCAGTTTCAGTTTTCATCCCCTTCAATCCATGCAGTTGCTACTTCTCTTCTTCTCCTTCTTCATTTTATTTTGTTTCTTTCCTCTTCTTCTCCACCGCCGCTCAAGATCGCGCTTGCAACCAGCACGCTCTTCTCCGGTAGCCATGTCAACTTTCCAGGGACAGTGTTCTTCGTCAAGTTACCGGGCTGCCGGCCGAGGTGCAACGCGATCTGGAGCGTGGACTTGTCAATCACGAGGATGGAATTCTCTTTGTGGACAATCGAATGAGGTGAAAACCGAGCTCGAGGAGTTAACGGGACAAAAGCGGCACTTAACGGGGGCTTAACGGAAAACAAGTAAAATAGACAGAAAAACAAGAATTTCCATTTCATACACTTTTTATATATAGAAGATATATATATATATATCATTTAAAAATTAAGATTTACCTGATCATTCACCTAAAAACTAAATTAATGAACTTTTGCATTAAAAGTAAATTTTTCTGGTTTTATAAGTTGTTTATGATGTAAATTGCCAATTTTAATAGTTTATGGTGCAATTTAAAGAAAATAGTAGTACTTGCAAATACAAATCAAATGTTTTAGTGAAACACTACAACATAACAAAGCTTTTGCTGCGTTTTTCTTTACTGCAGCTTATTTTTCGTGGCAAAATTTCTCCAATTGGAGAACATTCATTGATTTAACTGCGATTTAGTATACCGCTGGAAAGAAATACTTTTTTTGGCATTTTTAATGTGCAGCAAATCAGACCGCCGAATTGAAGCAACGTTAGATGACTTGCAGAGGTTTGAGAATGGGTTTATTTGCTGCTGCTATAAAGTCTCGCCGTAAATTTTAAGATTTGGAGCTTTTACGTCGATATGGTGTCGCTGCAATAACCATGGGCAAGGGGCATGCGATGCAATAAGCATATGGGAGGGTTATTATGGCAAAACCTCTAGCGCGGCAACAACCAATCCTATTTAATAGACTTTCACTGATGAATACACATAGCTGCAG
Organism: Carya cathayensis; assembly: GCA_011037825.1. Taxonomy (NCBI): domain Eukaryota; kingdom Viridiplantae; phylum Streptophyta; class Magnoliopsida; order Fagales; family Juglandaceae; genus Carya; species Carya cathayensis. The sequence goes on along the minus strand of QGSO01000248.1, from coordinate 1,041,015 downwards.
GAGATTTTCCCCAAATTTCCCCCTGCTACGCCGACGAAGTTGTCTCCACGAGTTGCTGCGCCTCCGCTCGTCGGACCGTCGCCTTTGCTGCAGGAGTCATCTCCTCCCTGGTAATGAAACACTCTAAACCTTAATTATTTCTCTCCTACCAGCTGTTCGTCCTCTCTCTCTCTCTGTCTGTGTCTTTCAAGGCTGCCCCAGTACCGTGATTCGGCATGATCCCCACCGTGTTGCCATAGCAGCCCATGCTATTTTCATTTCCGCCACCTCCTCTGGTAATTACGTCTAGGCCTAGAGAGATGGTTAATTAGTTAAATTAGTTAATGAAAAACCGTGGAATGTGCATGATAGCTTGGATGGATCGGTGCAACAATTAAGCTTGACTCATTCAAAGTCTAATTTAGAAAGAGGAAAAGGCACAAAGAAACGAACAAAACCTTTGTTCCTACTGCCCCCTCGTCTGAGGATGGTATGGATTCATTTGGCTATCATTTTAATTCGGCCCCGTCTCATTACTATTTAACTCATTTTGTTAAAATAGTACTCTGTTTAGTTAATACTCTGTTACAAATTGTTTTCATGAGTTAATACTCTGTTTAGTAAAAAACAGAGTACCGAACATTGGAATGCCAAAGTAAAGATTTGCTTTACTTTAACTCCCCGATATTTTGAACTTGCTTATGGTTCATGAATTGAAAATATGGTTCATGTCAGGCTAGTATTATATCCAAGGAGGATTTATCTCATTTTAACGTGGATATGTAGGTCATGTATATATTTTTATTTTTCAGGTGAAAAAGTTACAAAAATGACACATGGGTAACAATTTTGGTTTTTCCTAAGTTGTTGTTACTAGCTAACCTTTGTAGATAGAGACTGATACTTGGAAAGCTAAGCTTGAAAAGCACATTTTGATATACAATATTTGCAAGGTTTTTCGTTTATTTCTGTTTCTTACATCTAACCATTATAATAGGTTTTTATATAATATTCTGTGATGGGGTTGAGTTTATTGTGAAGGTTGTTTACAAGGAAAAAATGCCCTGGAGTCCAACGAGGAAAACACGGACTCTCCCCATGAGCTGCAATTCCGCATCAATTAATTCAGCCCCAAAGGAATATTGAAGAAGAACCAATAATGATGAACCAATTAGTGGTTACTGTGAAGGCCTTTAATGAAGAACCAAGTGAAGAGACTGTGTTATGTTCAAGGACCATTATTTTTGTGTACATTGGAGATATGACCATCATGCTGTGTTCAATGGTTATAATGAATTGAGGCATGTAACCTTACATCTGGATTTTACTTCTTTGTGAAGGTTGTAGAAAGGTCAACCGTACCAGAAATGACAGTGGAAAATGTAGTTTTCCTACCGTTCATTTTGTATTCGATTGTATGAATTGTAAGTTTATAACAATTAAAGGGTAACCTTACGGAGTTCAAGTGTTGTACACGTGGTGATGAATTGTGTAAAATCACAGTTTTGTTACTTTTGTACCCTGTTGTAGGCGGACATATATCTAGGACACATTATTGTACATGTTTGGCAACTGCTAGTACTTCATGATGCAGGATAAAATAGAGATCGATATTGGTTAATGATTTATGGATTTTTGTAACTTATTCTAGGTTGGTGGTTTTGCAGGAATGCATGCTATGGTTTAATGTGATGACAAATGGCTATAGACAAGCTACATGTCAATTCACCTACCAAGGGCCTCACTTACTTTTTTTTGGATGTGCTAGCCGATACCCCACACAACTTTGAAGTGTAAAAAGTCCTATGTGGAGTATGTACATGACTATGTAGAGATAGTAGAACTGCTGGCATGTTCAAATACCAAGTATGGATGCATTGTGGGACTGCCAAACTAAGCAGTTTTAAAGACTAATTTCTAGTTGAGATGAATGGCATACTGCAGACAGTTTTATATATATAGCATCATTTCTAGTCTGCAATTGGATATGCATGGTGGTCTGGAATTCCTGATATCATTGGTAGTCACTTTGCTTTTGTATGTAATTTGGTGGAATGTTATACGTACACACTTTCATAAATAGGGTAGAAAAACACTATCATGTGCAAAACCAAATGTAGGCATACAAAACCAGATGACGGCCAATTAAATTGATCAGGATATATATATTTGTGTGTGTGAAAAACATAATATGTGCAAATCCAATGGAGATGCAGAACTCAAAAAGTGTACCAAATATATAAAGTTGTTGTCTTACCTTGAATGTTTATGGTCATGCCTCAATATAAGGATTTGTAATCCATCCAGCGCAAATGAATATAATCAATCACCAATATGCATGAGCGGTCTGAGTTAGGAGATTTCCACAGATGAAGAGGGGAGATTCCAGGTCCATTTGAGACACGCAAAATAATTGGTTGTCCCATATAATTTACACCCAAATTTGAGGGAAAAAAATATCACCAGAAAATTCATCCCCATTGCGTCGTAAATCCCTAAAAGCAAACAACCAAGAAAATATAAATCTGCGATATGGGGAAATGCCGTAACAACCATTCGGGTCGCGTACCAATTTTTCTCCGGCGGTCGATTAGACTGCAGCTAACTTCAATCGTCGAGGCTGAAGTTTTCTCATCCCAACGAACAGACAATCGTAGGGAGTAGCCAACGACTTTGCGGCGAGAAAACCGATTGGGTGGAAAGCAATTGTGGTAGCAACGCCCCTGCCTTTCTTGGCGTGTAGATCGATGGAAAGAGCAGCATTTCTTCGGCAGTTCCGTTTCGGCGAAGAACAGAGCATATGTCAAGCTAATTTCCTGGGGTTTGCCTATGATGAAATAACCGTGGCTGTTGGGAGTTTGCCACAGTTTTGTTGATTTTTGCTGCAAATATCGAGCGCCGTAAAAAGTAAGATCTCTTGTAGTGAAAGTTTTGAGAACTTTTGACAACACAAATATTAACATTTATGTACTTGTGATAACATCAAATAATATTTCTATGTTCCTCAAAAATTAAAAAAACAAATAATCAACAGAGTTTAATATCAATATATATCACTAGATTCCATGTCCAATCTCACATTCTAGTACGTACCTTGTCTTGATCATTCCATTTAGTGTAGCAAGCCAGAAGTTGCAAATGTTATTGGGGCATTATATATCCCACATGCATGCTCTTTCTCCTCTCGCTGGACACAATCATCAAATGTACTGTCTCGATTTTTCCAAGAAGATACCCTATTTAGGAAAAAAAATTTATTCATCATCCCCACATACCATACACCACATATTTTTTATTTTCTTTTCTTTTTTTCTCTTATCAAATATATGGTGTATGGATGATTTGTAGAAAAATTTAATTAATATAAGAAGAATAAAACCAAACAAAAATATAAATAAAAATAAGTGTTGTGATACCCCATATGATAAGAATAAGAGTGGGTGGTGAATGTGATCCCACATTGCTTAGGAATGAGAAGTCATTCCTCTTTATAAGGTTCCAATAGAGTTCCAATTGTATCACTGAATAGTCTTTTTGGAGTATAGGCCATGTGGTTTGGGCCTTCCATTGGAGCATTTCAAATGGTATCAGAGCCTATCCAAACAAAAAATGTAGGATTTAAGCCGTGTCACCTACAATAGACAAGCCCGACAAGGACATTAGAAATTTAAGGAGGAGAGATTGTGATACCCCATATGATAAGAATACATGTAGGTACTAAATGAGATTCCACATTACTTGAAAAATAGAAGTTCTTGCTCTTTATAATGTTTCAATGAGGTTCTAATTGTACCGAGAACTTGTTAATAGCGATCCTCGACATTGTGAAAGCTATCAATGATCCGCATGCAGGAGTCCTTCAAGAGCTTGTTAATACTATTGATAAGGACTTAAGAAAGCTGTCAATGAAAACAATGAGACAGTTACAAAACAAAGAAAGAGAATTAATTTAACTACACGGATAAAATGGTAGGAAAGTATATATGTGTGTGTGTGTGTGTGTGTGTGTGTGTGTGTGTGTGTGTGGGGGGGGGGGGGGGGGGGGGGGGGAGGGGGGGGGGGGGGGGGAGGGGGGGGGGGGGGGGGTGGGGGGGGGGGGGGGGGGGGGGGGGGGGGGGGGGGGGGGGGGGGGGGGGGGGGGGGGGGGGGGGGGGGGGGGGGGGGGGGGGGGGGGGGAAGGAGTAGTACTATATGTACTTACAGTTTTATATACACTTTTACTTACAAGACTTGTTTTGTTAGATTTCTTTTAAAATTTAAATTTCAAAATTTTCAGCATATCAATAACTGACATCATGTAGAGAAGTAAGTTTTTTGTAAATTTATATTTTATTTGTGTACCTATCATCTAATGTTATATTATGAAATGATGAGAGATCGATGAAAAAATAGACAATGAATAGATTTAAAAATAAATGAGAGGATGAAAAAACATCACCAATTTTTTAAATACGTTTTCCATTGTTTTACAAATTCGGCAATCAAAAAGGCATTGATTATGGATACAAAAGAGAAGAGTTTAACAGTTAAGTCATGAGGAAAACAATTCCCAATGCTACATCAACACATCATAATGCCAAATCATATTTGATTTACTTTTACTTTTATTAATGTTTAAGAAAAGTTGATTTCATAACTTAAAAGCGTTGAAGTTGGGGCTCTTACTTGGCCATTCATCTTCTCCTTGAATTCTTTGTCGTTCAACAGATATGTTAGGGACGCGAGCCAGTACCTTTGGCCATTCGTTTCCTTGATCTTTACTTTTCAGCTCTTTCACCAACACACGACACTTATCTATATCTAAAAAACGAAGGGAGGCAGGGAAGCCCTCTCCTGGAATGTTCTTGAGCTTTGGACAGTACTTGATCTTCAATCGTACAAGGGAGGTGAGGTTTTGAAACCCCTTCTCTTCCAATAATTTCAAATTTTCAAATGAAGATATTCTAAGATTAGTCAGAGTGGTGGGCAGCGACAACTCCCCTGGAAAGGACACCACATTTTTTGATGATGTGCCGCCGATTTCCAACCATTCAAGAGAGCGGAGCATTTCCAAACCCCATTCCGCCCAGTTTGCAATGAGTTTCTTACAGTCAGAGATCACAATTTGCTTTAGATTGGAAGGCAATCCCCCTCTTGAAAACGACTCAACTTCTGGACAACATCGTATCTCCAAATAATGAAGAGACGGAAGGTGCATCTCATCAGGCATTGAACTCAAGCTCTTACAATTGTCGAGGGTAAACTTTGCAAGGTTAGGGGTACGCAATCCTCCTGGAAAAGATACAAAACTAGGACATCTTTGTATTCCTATACTTGATATCATTAAATGATCATCACCTCCATGTTGTTCTAGAGATTGTAAATTCTTGCACCCTTCGATTATAATACTCTCTAGATTTGGGAATCGGTCTAATCGAAAGGACGTCAAGGAATCACAACAATTTGTCAAGAGCAATTCTTCAAGGGATGAATGTTGTCTGTGCATGGGGAGCTCCAACTTCTTACAATCCTTCATTGTAAGTCTTTTCAAAGTTGAGAGTAAATCATTGTCAGGTAGGAACACGAGCGAACCCTCGAGATCTTGGCATTCACTAATCTCAAGTTTGGCTAATGAAGGAAGATGTACAGGCAACCCTCCGCTCATCAGCTTGGGACAGTTTTGAATATACAACTCTTCAAGTTGAGAAAAAGTTTCAACTGCATTTTCGACACTGAAATGAACCCAATTTTTCCAATTTGACATATTCTTGAACGAAAGAAATTTCAAACTTCCAAATGGCTTCATTAAATAACAACTATTTCCATAAAACTCTTGACGCACATCAACAACTCCATCAAACCCTTCAATACGGAGTTCAATAAGAGAAGGTAGCTGCCCAAGGGGTGGCAAGGAAGTACAATATCTGCAATTACTTAATTCAATCCGTGATATCTTAGACAATGAAGGAAGCCCTTGTGCTATCCAATCTGGAAAATCATTCCACCCGTAGTAATTGATGGAAAGACCTTTCAAGTTTTCATGGGGCTGCAAATTTTCGAGTACATCTCTTTGACTTTTCGAAATACCAGATTCATTTGAGGGATTCCATCGTAACACTAACCCCTCGAGGTAACCCTTATCCTTCAAGCCTGCATCCAAAGCATCCTTGGCTGATCTAACATGTTGGAGCTCCCAAATTGAAAGATTTCCCCGAAGATTTATTAGTTTTCCCAATTCTCTAATGAGAGACCCATTGTGTTGGCTGACGATGAATTTGGTCAACGTCTGGAGACTAAGACTACCCATATGTATCGGCATCTCCTTTAGTTTGTCAGTTCCATCAATTTCAAGATGACGTAAATTAATGAGTTTCCTCATATCTCTTGGCAATCTTTCCAAATTCTGACAATCTGATAACTTCAACGTTTGCAAATTGCACAAACTACATATGGAATCGGGCAACGTGTTAATATCTGTGGAAGAAACATCCAAATAACGTAGATATTTCATCTTGCTCATTGAATCAAGCAACTTACTTATCCCATTTATGTTGCTTAGGGAGAGAACTCTTAACCACAAAGAGTCCATTTTGATTTCCCTCCGCCGTGCTGACAAATCTAACGTAAGGAAAGTGCGCAATTGTTTGGCCTTTGAAAGATCCTCTTCCTTCAAATCATCCTCTTGAATATTTTCAAAGTTATCCGAACTTCTATCGAAATACGATAAATAGCGAGTCATCTTCACAATTTCTTTTGGACTATCACTGCCAAATTGCCCAGCTACGAATTTTGCCAAGTCGTTGACGAGATCATGCATTACAAAGTCTGAATCAAATTTACCTGATTGTTGAAATAATGATCTTGATACAAGAGCATAGAAGTAGCGATTGCCAACTTTTTCCATAGTTTCATTTTTGGATTCCTTCAAGAAACCTTCCGCCATCCATAATAAAACTAATTGATCTTTTTTAAAAATATAATCTTTTAGAAATATCGAACAATAAGCAAAGCACTGTTTTAAAGATGAGGGGAGATTCAAATAACTTAATATTAAAGCCGGAAGAATGTTTGTCTCCTCCAGATCCCATAAATCGCTATTCAATATATTCGTCCACCTCTCGACATCTGATTCATGCCACAACAGATCGCCAATGGCTTTGATTGCTAAAGGTAAACCTTTGCACTTTTTCACAATTTTTGTACCTATTTCTTTTAAATGTGGATCTGCGTTGGAGCTACTACCATCAGGAAATGCATGTTTTTCAAAGAGTGACCAACAATCATGCGTTGGTAATAGCTTTAGATGATGTGTTGCAATTGCACGCATGGCCAATGCAACTTTTTCATTCCTTGTGGTGACAAGGATCTTACTTCCTCGATTCCCATAGTGCAAGAGTTGGACTAGAAGCTCCTGATAACGGTGGGGCTCCTCACTCCAAACATCATCCAAAACAAGGAGGAATTTCTTCCCATTCAAATGCCTCTCGAGTGTAACTTGAAGCAGCTCTGAATGATCCTCAATATTACAAGTTGACAATGTTGCCGCCTCTATAATTGATTTCTTTACCTTAGATGTGACAGAATGGTCTACTGAAACACAAGACCATATTCTAAGGTTGAAATGTTGTTTCACCCGTCTGTTATTGTATACCAGTTGAGCGAGAGTAGTCTTGCCGATTCCCCCCATGCCAACGATGGCAATCACGCACATTTCATTTCCTCTCGCATCAGACGAGAGCAATAAGTCAATTACTTTTTTCTTGTCCTCATCCCTACCAAAAGTGTCGGACTCTGAGACGTAAGAAGTGGACAGCCTTTCTGGATATTGTTTCCCTCCAACTCCTACTTGTAGACACATAACATCCTTTTGTTTTGCTAGATCTTCTAGTCTATCAAGTACGTCTTGTATACTTCGATTTAGCTTATTGAAAAAATCATCAAACCAATCACTTACCTGTTCTGCAGGGGTGCGAGATTCAGTGCCCGGCTTTCTTTGCAAGGCTTCGGTAGCAATCTCATCCAAGATGTCCTCCGCGTCGTAGAGAGCATCCCTCAACTCATCAACCCAGTTTTTAAGAAAAGGCTTCGTAAGTTGCTTTTCCTCCGCGTCTTCAAGCAGAACATTCACAGACAGCACTGTTGTCTTCAATTTCCTTAAGAGTCCTTCTGTTTGTTTTCTTCCCTGCATGAAGTCAACCACCTCACGAGATATCATTTTTTCAAATAACACGCTGAGTGAAGCAGAGAGTAATGCCAAGCCCACCTCAGCCATGTTTTTCTTCTTCGTAATGAAAGAAATCAAGGGAAATGAAAGGAAGGTTTTTTTGCAAAGAACAATGAAAAATCAGGTTGCAAGCTATATTTTGCTTTTTATATACACTCATGAAGATGAAAAGGGTTAATCTTTTATCTGTCAGTTGGCACATGCTCTGGTCATTATTGAAGAGAGAGTATTTGTCTGTTACTTGGCACTTTCTCTGGTCTTTGATATTTAATCATAGATGGGAAGATTGTGGTTATAAGTCCGGAGGGAAAGAAAGGAGAGTCCAACGTGTCTTTACCTTAGATGAACATGATCCTCCACAACTTTTTTATGTAAGTATATTATGTCACAATATTAAAAGTTATTAAAAAAATTTGCGATATTTGAAAATAAGAATTGAATTAGCTTATCCGAGAGGCCAAATGGAGTACTTGGGACTGTGTTTTTAGGGTGAAAATGTATTATTATTTTATATATATATATATATATATGAAATTATTATTTAGTTTTTCTTTTCGACTTTTCAAGAGAAACACAAACTTTATGAAATACCAATCCATTAGGACAAAAACAACTAACTCAATAGGATCCAACTTCATTAATTTTATGAGACAGATAGAAAAAAAAAATTACAATTGATTGTTTCTTTTAGGTTAAATGCAATTGATTTTTTTGTTAATTTTTTTAGCAATTCTCTTATATAACAATACCAAGATGACTTTAGCTTGGTTAGTAATTTTTTTTTCTAAATTATTTATTAAAATCAGGTTTTTTTCAAGTCAATGTCTAACTTACTTTTTGTTTAAATATTTGATTTAAAAGAAATTTTGTATACGTACTTGACAAATTCGAGGAAAGCATGCCTTGTTTGCGTGTCGTTCTACTCTCCTCTCTCTCTCTCTTCTCTGTGTTTTATTTTATTTTTTATTTTCTTTATTTTTACTTTGAATGTCATTGAATATTTCATTGTCAGTGAAGTGAACGTTGCCAATATTATATTTTATTAGAATATAATATTTTAATATTATTTTAACATAAAATTTTTTAAAAAATAAATTATTTATTATGTTTTATTTAAAAATTTAAAAAATTATAATAAATAGATTAAACGAGATGAGATAATTTGTTAATCAAAACAAGAACTTGTTTGATTGGTCGTCAGCTTTGAATTTTGAATCTATGCATATCATACATTTCATTGAAGAAAAACCCATTAATAATGTTTATGCAATGTTAATAATTTCTGAAAAAGAATTATTCATTAGAGATGACAGCTGTTCATATAATATATTTTTCACACAAAATGATTTACATAAAATATTTTTCACAACACCTTATATAATAATGTGTTAAATGAGGGATAATTTTGTAAAACACTCTATAAAAATAACATTATTTTATAAAAATAACTTCATCTTATAATATTATTATAAAATATATTATAAAAATGTGTTATGTATATCATTACCCAATATCTATATTCCTTAAGAATTAAATAAACAAATGAAAGGCAATCAAGTTAAAGTTATTTAAAAGTTAAAAGATAACTCTTAAAGATGGATGGTGATGACAGTATCCGGCCGAATTTGCTGCTCACTGCTCAGATATACCATTTTCTTCATTGATGAGCTCCCCAACCATTGGTTCTCTTCAAAACCATTAATGTTAATAAATCATGGCGTAGAAAGTCAATACATCATCTTAGAAGTAAAATGGGCTAATTGAGAAGAAAAAGTATGTGACAAGGCATTATAAGTGGTGACTATCCCGTTGTCGTAGAGTGAACGCGGCTAATATTTCAAATATTCTATTTCAGTATTTACACGGGGTAGAAAATAATGACTTATTTCTCAGTCTTTTATTATTTTATCTGTCAGTTGGCACATGCTCTGCTCATCGATCATTTATTGATTGGTGGTGAGCTTTGATAATTTCACAAGACCCATCATTTCCACCCCGCCTTGATGCAAAATGCTTGTCCTGACTCTGATGAGATGGCCTACCACTGGACATTGCTTTTAAAAATGAGAGAACTGACACTCCAGAAAAATACATTTCACCACCATTCACCATTTTATGCATCCCCCGTAATTATTTTTATTGTTCATATGGGCAAATTTTCAGGCTTTAGTTGGTTATGATGTAAATTTCCAAGTTTAATAGTTTATAGTACAATTTAGAGGAAAGGAGTAACACCTCGCAGATGCAAATGTTTATTTAGTGTGAGTTTTTAGAGCTTTTGACAACACAAACCATTAACATATGGATAGACTCTGTAATAACATCGGATAATATTTTTATATTTTCAAGAATTAAATAAATAAATAATTAATAGAGTCTAATATCAGCATCACTAGATTGCGAAAAAAGCAGACAAATAATAAAAGCGAACGTGCCGAAGTTATTTTAATCAGGACAATGATTCATCACCGACTATTCTACCATTTATCTATAACTTCATATTAAAAAATTATTATTTTTTATTTTAGTTCAAAATAATTGTCCTAGTAACAGTTTAAAGTATAATAAAAAATAATTATTTAATAAACAGTTGTAAACCAATTGTAATATAATTGGAATTATTTTATTTTCCTTTTAATTAAGATGTTTGGTGATGTCAGTATCCGAATTAACTGCTGAGATGCCATTTTCTTCATCGATGAGTTCCCCCGGGCCCCAACCCTCTCCAAGGTTCAGTCATTGTCTTTTGCTGCTTTCAATGTGGTGGAGTACAGAGCCAACTATGATACTCAGTTCTCAGATGGTACATTTTGACGCATGCATTCATGGCTTATGTTTTTATTTTTTCCCTCCCTCTTGGGCAGTAGAAGTTTTGACTTGAAATGATATTATTTCATGTCTATTCAAACTAGGCCTGCAACCTAGCTACAATTACCGGATCCGTACCCAACCCGAATGCTTCCAAATAAGATGCTAACCCGATTCGCACCGACCCATCAAAAATAAAATCGGATCGAACCCGTATAATCCGACCTATCAAAAATAAAATTGCTATTTTTACCAACTGCATCGGCTGGCATTGGTGTTTTTCTTCACTAGATGCTTACTCGGTAAGTCTACACAATTCAGCCTAGAAATCAAGTTAGCTCTTGATGTCGACATGGTAGGAGCTCTGGAAGTCCTCCAGGTTCAAGAAACGGGAGCTTCTTGGAGACATGGTGGCTCAAGGACGTAGCACGCACCACAAATCTCTTGCAACTGGTGCCCACATAGACCGCCACATGTCCAGCGGTACGTCGGACGGAATGTGATTGGCTGACATGCGGGCCTTGCTGCGCCACCTCCACCACATTGTGAGGGGGTTTTGATGCTAAGTTTTTCTTTTTAAAATTTTTGCTGCATTTTTAGAGTCCGACTGACATTTTCTTGGGAAAGTGACGGAAAATTTTTTGCTTTTGAAAATCTTGCTGCATTTTTCAAGTCCGGCTAACATTTTATTGGGAAAGTGACGGAAAAAAGGCTGATAATTTCCTGGTATTTGTTGATTGTGGGTTTTGATGCTAATTTTTCCTTTTCGAAAATTTTGCTGCATTTTTCGAGTCCGGCTGATATTTTCTTGGGAAAGTGATGGAAAAAGAGCTCATTTCATGGTACTTTTGCTAGTGGGTTTTTATGCTAATTTTTTCTTTTTGAAAAGTTAGAGGGATGAGAGAATCCATGACCTTCGCTCAATAGCCTTAGTCCTCTTACTCCTTCAACCTCGGTAGTCGGTCGGTTTCACACCAAAATCGAACCCTTCTATACTTGTCGGATTGGTGAACCGATGATTAGTAACCCGTCATATATCGAGTCGGATCGGATCGGGACACTCGGCCAGCTCGGGGTATCGGGTCATCTACACAGGCCTAATTCAAACTGATTTCTTTAATAAGCTGATCCAATCGATCGATATCATCCAAACTCACAAGAAAAAAAATAAAAAATAAAATAAAATAAAATAAAATTTGCAAGGTTTTTCGAAAGCTATTCTCAAAGTTACTCCTTTATTTTTCTTTTTCCCATTTGTTAGCTGGTGTGTGTATATATATATACTAGTAAAGCAGCCATGCGATGTACGTGTGCCCAGTCAATATTTTTCTTAGGTGTAATAATTTAAAAATTTTTCAATTTAGTTATAAATAGACAGAATTTCATCTATATTTTAACAATTTTCTTCCTCTTCATAATAAATATTATATATATTGTTTGCAAAATATTCATAACTATAATACAGAACTCTAATAAACATAACTACAACTATACACGAGTACCTTGTACTTATATATTACAACAGTCAAAAGTTTAAAAAGAAAAGTCTGGAAACTCATTCTGCTGTTCCTGGGACGTTATTAACAGATAATACAGTAAGCTTATTTTGACGTAACCTCCCTGATTCATTCATCTGCGCGCCCAAGACTACGATCCACTCATTATTTTCAATGTTGTTTGCAATGTTTTCAAGATAAGGCAGATGTTCCTGTAACAATGAAAAAACATATAAAAAGATAATGTATCAAAATTTTTAAACGTATTTAAATGTATAGATTTTACCTCGTCTGTATGGTCTATAAGATCAACAGCTGTGCATCCCAAAATTTCCTCTGCCAAAGATCCAAAAATAACTACGGGTGTAGATGTGGTATCATCATACACATCTAAATAAACTCTGACACCTAACAGTAATAAATAAATTATCATTCATTGATATCAACAAATAAAATGTTCTTACTATCATGTAAAAATTTTTAATTTCAAAATATGAGGAAAATGTTTACCTTGCCTGTGCAATTGCTGCATTCTTGCAACTATAACATACGAAGTTTTCACCGAGCTCATAGCCAGTTTGCCTTGTTGCAATTTTCGCATGATACGTAGTGGAATGACCGGTGAAAATCAATCATTCTAAATTTGCCTTTAACCAAATATGTGAACCTCTGCATTAAGACAGAATAATTATTTGCACTAATCAACATCTAAACAATACTGTATAGAAGGATTCGAAATTCACCCTTATTACATAAATTAAATCCAACAAACAATCAACATTTCAAAGTGAAGCATATGCACAGTTCTGAATCCATAGCACACAATTCACAAATTCCCATCCTCCATCTCCATTTCATTCCAAGCAACCTCCAATCTCCATGTCCCAAAAAATTAGAAGAAAATTAAATGATTCCAAAGAGTGAAAAAATGAATTGTATTCTTTAAAATAAGAAATTTGGCTTTAAAATTTGTTCTTACCAAAGCATTTGCGATAGAGTATGATTGGTAGACATACAATGTATCATTACGTAGATTAATGTCTTTCCCAAAGATCACTGCCTGCACGCGATTTCCCTGTAAAAAGCTTTACACTGATTGGTAGAGATTTTCGGTGGAAAATCTCTGTGTATGTAGCACGGTCAGTAAAAAATATATATTTTATTATATGGTAATTAAAAAAAAAACATATATTAATGATAAAATATAAGGAAAGAAAATAACAATAGATTATAAGAAACAAAAAAATAGAAACAATGGATTATTAGAAGAACAAAAAAGCTTTAGAAGAAGATGAAAGAAAAAAATATGATTAAATAAAAAAAACCCAACATGCATTATATATCCACCCAATCTAAAGAAATTTGATACAAGCTTATAAATGTAGTTTGATAGACTGTTTAAGATTGACTGTTTTCTTTCTTTATCTCATCTCAATTGGCTTTATACTCCTAAGCTGAGGATAAATTTATCAAGTTCTAGCTCCTACAACAACAGAAGATGGTGTCTGTAACAGCCCGCTAGAAATTCAATGGTGAAATTTCTATAGACATTAGAAACCTCGTAAAAACCCCATAAGTTTTCACGAATCGGCTAATCGCAAAGGTTTTAGCCTACCAACATAGTTAGTGTTATCACTCACTATAATGCTAGAAATGCGATTTTATTTGTTTGAGGTAGTTAGAAGTGTCAGATTACATTATAGTCTACACCACTAGGCTTAATTGAATATTTAAGATTTTTCAGTACTAAGTTTATTATACACTTTTTTGGAGTAAATAGTAACCTCGATAAGCGTACTAAGTGCAGTGTTTTCAAAATCACAGTATGGAATGTCCAAATTAGGTTAGATAAGTTTTATTTGGACACTTGGCAACATCTTAACCACACATAATGAATAGTATTAGATACTTGGCACAAAGAGAAACCATTAGATGGATTTGTGAAGGAAATCAATGTGTGAGATCATGCCACCTAAGCAAAACAGTTTTTTTTTTCATCTGATCAACCAAATTGAGTTAGATCAAGAGGGTTTCAACCCTAGTAAAACCCTAAATGGTTGAAATCCATTTGAAACCCCAAAAACTTGGTTGAAACCGAAACCCTAAACGGTTTCCCCAAACCCTAAAGTTGGCATTCAAACCCTTTTTGATCCAATTTCTAGCATTGTGTTTAATCACTTGATTAAATCACTTTCACATGCTATTAATTTCTCAAATTCCTATTATGACATCTTTATCCAACATTTTAAACCTTAGAAATTTGATTGGGCCAAGAAAAATTGGATTTGGGCTTGATAGCATCTCAAACCCTAACCAAACCCCCTTTAAACCCCAAATTGAAGCCCACTTGGTTGAAGCCCACTAAGGCCCACTAAAGCCCACGAATTTTGGCCACCTTGGCATAGCTTCTTGGAGAAATTTCCTCCCCCACTTGGCAGACCATTCATTGCATCAAGTTGCACTCAATAATATGGAGGAACCCACCCCATCAAGTCCCATGTCTCATAGCTTTTGTAGGTTGTCCTTTGCCCCCCACTATCCTCTACTTTGTGTCACATGTCTACACCTCCACTCAATGATCATTAAGGTCCAAATATTCCCCCTACAGAAGTCTTGAGTCGTGCAAGACACACTTACTTCACTTTAATCATTTCTTCACCCCATTCTTAGAGAGAAACCCAAAAGAGCTCTCTCGGGCAGATTTCTGTATCTTTTTGCATGGAGATTCTCGACCCTTTGTAAGTATTTTCACAAATGACTCCTTCATAAAAGTTGTTCCTCTTTGAGTCTAGTTTCCATAGATGTATTTTTCGGATCATTCCATGGTCATTTGGTCGGTCAAAAGTATTTTTAACCATGGAAAGGTCATTCTGGGCGTGAATCTGGAGAGTATGTTATGTTTTGGAGTTTTTGACCAAGCTAATGGACATATCTTGGTCCGAAAATTTTATGGAGTGTTCTTAGAATGTGTTTAAGAGTTTTCATTGAGGTTTTGTTGCATGAATAAAGCTTTTGATGATAGATTTTATTAGATCTAGAAACTTGAAAACTGGAAGTGGCAAAACAGTTTTTATTTGGATAAAGTTTGAATATTTCGAGATTTGATCTTACTCTAAAAGCTTTGATATTTTTATATGATGATCCTAAGTCTCTTATTTTCATGTTAAGATGTTATTTTGGAGATATTTAGTATTAGTTTCAAATATATGATTTTTCTATGCAAGAGAATTTCGGTTAGGCCTAAGATTTGATATTTTTAGGTTAGATCCATGTTTTATTGGGTTTTAGCCATGTGATTTTAATTTTGATGGTTGGATATTCTTTAGAACACGTTTTTAAACCATGTGATACTTTAATTCAAAGATCTCACCTTCTTAAGCCATTGATCAAGAGATTTATCAAAGCTAGTTAAGAAAAAGTTTCTGTTTTTGGATTAAGTGTAAAATCAAAAACTCCAAGTGTTATTTTTTGTGATTTTGGTAACTTTAGTTTGATGATTTAAAGCATGGTTTATCTGAAGATGATGTTATGAATATGTTAGAAGTAAGATTTGATTTTTTTTGGAATTCTTGGAGATGTTTTGATTTAAGAGCAAAGCTTGTGATTAGTGTTTTGATCTTTTTACAAAAAAGTTTGGTGTTGATTATTAGCTTTTTCTAAAGAGATGTTTTAATTATGGTTTTAAACTTAGGATTGGAAGATGTTTGTTGCAAAATTTTGGTTTAAGCATGAATTTTGAAGTTGGAAGAAATTGCAACAAAAATCAAGAGAAATGGCCTATGGATGTTTCGGCCATAGTGTGTTTTTCATAGTGATGTTTTGTTTTAAATTTTTCTGAATTGATATTTGAGTTTAGAACAAAATTTACATGAGGAATGTAAATTTTGGAAATTTTTTTGGAGTTAGGATATGAAATCTTTAAGTTAGGGGTAAAATGGTCGTTTTCCCACATGTAGAGGGTAAAATGATAATTTTACTCTAAGATAGCTTGTTTCCATGTTTCTAATTGTTAGTAATTAAATTTCTAACTTTTAGAATGACCATTACAGTTTCTCATATATCGCGCTTTATTCTCGTAGAACGTGACAATCGAGGTAAGTTAGCTTCTAACTTACTATCAGTTTATTGTGTATGTATGGTGGGTAAGGGAACTACAATTTATGTATGTATATTATCATATATGCCATGTCATTACATGTTTATCTGTTACGCATGATTTATTCTCTCATGATTATTTATCTGTTACACAATCTTTTCTGTCATGCAATGCTGGATGTTATAAGTATGCCATGTTAAGTATGCCATATGTTACATGTATGCCATGGAATGTTTATGTTTAAATCATATTGTGCCATTTACAAGTATACGCCATGTTAGAAAAGTATATGATATTAAATAATATCTCATGCATTAAGAAAGTTAAGTTATGTTAAGGATGACACGGATCTAAGCGTGTTTATCACAGGTTATGTTATGCGGTGCCACGGACTCAAGCGTGGTTCACCTTATGTAAAGTTCATATAAGTTTTAGATTATGTTCAAATTAAGAATACGTGGGGCCACAACAACTGTGGAGTACGTATTATATCTTATGTTACGTGTATACGTGGGGCCACAATAACTGTGGAGTACGTATTATATTTTTTATGTTACGTGTATTCATGGGGCCACAACAACTGTGGAGCATGAAGTATGGGGCCACAACAACTGTGGAGCATACACTACGTGAGACACAGCAATTGTGACACGTAGAATACGTGGGGCCACAACAACTGTGGAGTACGTATTAACGCACGTTATTAATCAAGACAATTGAATAAGATTCCAAGTTTATGTTAAGTCAAGTTTCAGATCAAATACATGATAAGTCAAGTTTCAGATCAAGTTCATGTTATGTTATGCTCACATACATGTTATGTTCATGTTCATGTTATGTTCCAAGTTTATGTTCACATCATGTTATGTTCACGTTTATGTTATGTTTTAAGCTCAAGTTCATATCATGTTAAGTCAAGTTTAGTTCACGTTTAAGTTCTGGTTATGTCATGTTATATGTCAAGTTATGCTATGTTTATGTACGACTTTACTTATGCATTTATGTTTTTACTGCCATGCATGCATCTTTAACCTGTTTGGGAGTTTTATTTTAACTTGCTGAGATTTGTAATCAAATCTCACTGTGGTAGTCCCAACTATCATTCCCCCCGAATGGTAGATCTTGTTACAAGACCGAAAGAGAATTGGAATCTGACCAACTGAATACGGTCAACTAGGCCACGGTGCGATGTTGATGATAGCATAGTATTTAACTTAAGTTACTATTTGTAATTTTGAAGTTGTATCTCAAGTATTCTTTTGATCACAACCATTTTGGACTAGCGTGGTGATCACGGCTATTTAGTATGCCTTTATGCATGAAATATGTTTCAAGTATTTGAGATATTTTTAGTTTGGTGCATAGTATTGCTAAAGAAAAAGAAAATTTAAATTATCCGCTGTGAATATTGCATAATGCTAGATGCATGTTAGGAACATTGCATCTTATATGTCATGAATGGGGGCAGGTAACCTTGTGTTGCATGTCCCGACGTTTCAAATGTCTGTTCAATCCCAAGCAGAATTTGAGGGCGTCATAGTGTCATTCACAAGTGACAAGAGTATAGAACACAGTTGAATCTAATGAACACTGCTAAAGTTCTTCCAAAAAAAGAAAAAAGTACCTTGTTCATGTACTTTTCCATGACATCCGGAATATCGATGCAGGGCTTGTAGTTGCCAAAGAAGGTGCCTTAAGAGTCATCTCATTTAGCACGTGGGATGCGTCTTGAATAAGTCGTCTTTATTTGGGACTCCAACAAGCACTGCAACACCCCAACCCTAACAAAGAGGCAAATTTTAGTTTCAACGTGATTAGATACTTGAAGAACTATTTATCTTATTTATAATGATTGAACGGGATAAAAGATTTATTTAGCCATTACATCATGAACGCATTAGAAAGCTGAGATCTTGGCCTGGATGCTTCCAATACATTCAACAGCCCAATCCACCCCTTCACCAGTCATCTCAGCAAGCACCTAATAAATAATTTAATCTTTTTAAATATTAAAATAACAATAATATTAAAAATAATATTTTATTTAATTTTTAATTTCCACCTAAATTCACTTCATCTATACAAAGTACCTCACCTTAACGACTGAGTTTGAAATGACAAACAGAGTACAGTAAGAGGTAGCCCGCCATGGAAGCTACTTATATTCCAAAACGAGAATAAAATCCCAGCATCAAGTTCCTGTCGGGATATATATTATATCCACTTTCACGAACGTAAATTAAAGGCACTCGGTCTATATATAAGGAAACAAGGAGACCAAAGGAACCAATAAATTGCTCTGCTAAAGCTATTTTCGTCTCTTTCTCTCTGAAATAAAAAGCAGCTAAAGAAATTTTGGAATGAAGAAACACAAAAAAAAAAGAAAAAAGAAGCATCAATTGATGCATGATGCTTTAAGTACCCTCCACCTTTTTACGCGCCTCATAGATCATCCTTGATCTACTCTTTCAAGATCGAGTACTATATAATCTACAGATTCTTCAAAATTTCCAACCTAATTAGTCCGAGCCGGCCTAGATAGCTAGTTTACATCTTAGTCGAGCAACAATTAGCTAGCTACGTACAGACGAATAATATAAGGTGAAATGAAAAGGGAAAGGTCATGGTGTTCAAAGTATCCTGTTGAACGGGCTTGTCATGATCTTTTGGATTCACAAATTCAGTGACACCAAATTTCTTAGCTATCAAAGAGATCGATAATATAAGCCATCAGCAGTACATAAATACCAACTCAACAACCATGGGAACAAAGTACTACTTATCAAAAAGAAAACTTTAGGATCATTTTATCTACCAGATACCTTGCGGATGTACATGACAGGAAAAAAAAAAACCCAAACATAGAACAAATGATTTCCCTCAAACCATTTATGTGAAATTTTCTAGAGGATCAGGGTTTTTCTTTGTTTGAATTTCTACACTATGATTAAATAAAATAGAAGACGCGCATATGCATGACAAAAAAGTTACACCCAAACAGAGTGCCTCAATACACACAGACGAAATGACAAAATTAAATGTGAAGGTGCTCTTCACATTCACAGATGCCATTGACAGACAAAAAAAACTTGATTTCAATGAACACAAATCGAACAAATAGAAATGAAAAAAAAAAAAAAAACCCCTCCACACAACCGTGGTCTTCCTTGCATGAGGGAAAAAAACCCAAACAGAGAGGACTGAAGAGATTAGAATCTTCTTCTTCCACTTAGATCTTCATTAACAGCTCCAACAACAATAGAAATCGCAAATTCTTACCAAATCATCCAACACCAATGATCCTTGAAGACCCAGCAATCCTTGCACCTTCAGTAGCCTAAATATAGGCCAAACAAAACAAACCACGGCAAACAAAATACAACCCAGATCTGTAGTGTACGACATAGATCAACAACAAAAGAACAAAAAAATAACAAAAATCAAAGGAGTCAAGGGCGTAAATCAAAGGGAGAAAAGATAGGGCTTTGGTGCTGGGCTGTTAAGAGAGAGAGAGAGAGGTGAGGCTGTGACGGGGTGCCCTTGACTGGATATAGGTTGGATATAATCATATTGATCATACGCATATACATGATAGCAAACAAAAACTCAAATAGAATAAAAAGCATATTTGCATATACGATTAAGTGGATAAGTTCGATTAGAAAAAAAAATAAAAAAATAAAAAACTCAAACAAAATCAAACGAATCCATTCAGATATACATGACACCAAATACAATTTGTAAGTTGTTTTAATTTCTACAAGTTGAGTAAAAAAATCATACATGTATACATTAAAACAAACCAAACTAAAGAACAATCTGTAATATATGTCTAGATCCAAAAAATAAAACTCTACTTGTAGACCATTTGGTGCAACCTTGCGCACACCCCATCTACCTGGCATTAGAAACGGTTTGTTTTGGCAAAAGAAAAATGGCCGCAAACAAAAACAAAGGGATGAAACTTTCTGAACTTCGCATTTTTTTCCCCTTCTTCTCTCCAATCTTCATCTCCCATTATTCTCTGTTATTCTCTCTGTTCTCTTCTATCATTTGCATCACTCCCTCTAGTGGATGTTACCGCCGACGAACTTGTCGTCACCACCCCCACAATTGGCGCCGCCTCCCGTGCCAAAGAAGAAGTCATTTTGACCTCTTATGCACAGCTCGTTGCAACATTTTTCTCTCTTTTGAAAGACTGGAAAGCACCACCACTTCCATTGCCACTGTTCCTCTTCAAATCCCGTTGCCTTTCTAGGTACACCCTGCAAAAAATCCACAAAAAGTTTTAATCTTTCTCATCCTTTCCCTCGAGTTTACTCAACAACCAAACAAAATTACAAAAAAAAGATCTTTTCTTTTTCATTTTCTATCTCTTTGAGTCGTGGATCTGAGGTTGGGTTGCAAATAGTGCTCTTCATTTTCATCTTCGGATGGAGCAGACCGCTCTATTGAAAAGAACTTCTCGAACACTGGTGGAACATCATTTGAAGTCGTTTGCTCCAAAACTCTCAGACTGGCCATGCATTATACGTCCGATGATGTTCATCATTTGAAGGGCTTCGAATGATTTGAAAGGCTTCAACTTGCCTTGTACATAAAGGGCTTCGAATGAAATGCTTTCAACAAAGTATAAAACTTTCAAGAGGTGCGTGATCCTGGGGGAAGCAGAGAACGACTTCTTTGAACAAAGAAAAAGAAAAAATAAATTAATTAATTATAGAGAATAGAACAATATTGCCCTCTTTTAAAAATCCTCATTATATCAAAGCCAACAATTCTATGCATATTTATCGGCAAAGAACCCGACCAATTTTCCTATCTACTGGCTTTCATCTTGGGCAATGAACTCCAAATTTGATATTCAAAGAAGGAGAAATGGCAGACGGAGGAAAAATTATGAAGTTGGGCGTCGCGTACAAAATGGATCCTTTTGATGGGTTTTCTTATATTAACAAAGTTGGTTCTTGTTCGTCGGCAGCAAAGCAAGCATCATTACAGGCGATCCCAACATCTTCTTCCGTTTTTATTTTGAGTTTTGCTACAATCACAGTTGAGTACTAATCTGTGTATCAATACTGATTTATTCATACTTAAAATTTAAATTAATAGTGTTTTCAATAAAATCTATTTTTAATCAATCGCATCACATTAATGTACAGATTAGTGCACAATTGTACTTACAATTATATTTTTCCTTTTATTTTTATTATTAAATATCCTACCACGCAAGCAAGGGTGCGCAAGGTGTGCACCAACTTGACTGACTGTAGCAAAATCCTTGTACAGAGTAACTACATTTGAAAAAGATGACAAAAAATAAAAAATTCAAAACCGTTCATCTCAACGAATCATCGCATATATATTGTTGAAACATTCGCACTCATAATAAGGGCTGAGAAAACAGTCTCATGGCCAAAATTGACCATGATCCGATACGACAAAGTTTCGTTTTGGTATATTTTTATTTTTTATTTTTAATTTCAAGGAGTTAATGATCTCGCAAGATGCCATTTTATCAAATAACGGTCCAATTAGGAAGGGAAAGAGGAATGCCACTCCAACCTCTGCCATGTTTTCTTGGCCGAAAGACTAACTACAATATTCACGAGGAGACAGGAATGAGGGAATTTATTACATGAGCTGTAGCTTATGCATGGACGCATAAATAAAAACAAAAATTGTTGATTAGATAACTACTACTCGATCTGTGCGGTAAAAATGGGTAAAGTATAGTCAAGAAAGTTTAATTTGGATTTCTTTTGGGACAACTGATCAACATGGTCATTAAAGGTGGCTGCACTTCACAACCACGAAATAATGTGCATTCATTCAATTTTCATAGTGAAAACTACTTTTGAATAAATAAATAAATAGATAAAACTGACACATTTTCAAACACTTTTTTTCAATATTTATGGAGGGGAGAAATAATATTTCCTTTTTGTTTTCCTTTCTCAAAAAATAAAAAGAGACCATCTTTTATCTATCAGTTGGCACGTGTTCTTGATAATTGATTTATTTGTGACGAACTTTGGATTCTAATAAATAGTAAGGAGTATCCTCTCTAGCTTTCTGTTAGAGGTGGAGTGTTTGCGTGGGAAATTCTGTTACGGCAGGAAGTGTTTGTGAGGAAATTCTGTTACGGCAGGAAGAGTGCTACTGGCGGGGGAAGGAATGTGGGAGAACCTCAGGCTAACGGAGAAGGAGAGCTCACTAATTGAGCTTGGTGGAATGGAGGAAAGGATGCGAGAAAAAGGAGGGAAGAGCTTGGTTGGGAAGATCTGGATCGACAGACAGATTGGGAAGGAATATGTGGAATCTACGATGGAGAAGATCTGGAGGGTGAGCAAGCCTGCAAGGTTCCAGGAGATTGGAACAAACAAGTTTATCATCACCTTCTCAACACACGCAGATAAGGAGAGAGTGTTGGATGGCCGGCCATGGTTATTTGATAACCATCTCATCGCACTCAAACTGTTTGATGGATTGGCTCAAGCTCAGTCAATTGTTTTCGACACTGAAGTTTTTTGGATAGGAATGCTGAACCTACCACTGGGAACCATGAATGAAGAATGTGGGAGGATGATTGGAAATACGGTGGGCAAGGTTCTAGAGGTTGATGTTCCTGAGGATGGTATTGGATGGGGTAGCTCGTTGAGAGTGAGAATTGAGATCCCAATCCAGCAAGCTATCACAAGAGGGCGCATGGTTGCTGTGGAAGGTAAGAAGGTGTGGGTGAGTTTTAAATATGAAAAACTGTCTCGGTTATGTTTTGATTGTGGGCTTATGGTTCATGATGAGTCTGGTTGTTGCAAGATAGGAGGGGGAAGGGGAGAGGGGCCTCAGTTTGGGGCATGGCTTCGGGCAGAAAAAACCACTAAGGGTGCTTTCAAGAGAAGTGATACTTTTAGAAGGAGTAGAGGTGGTTTTCAGGGGAGTAGTGAGAATGTGGAAGGGAGAGATAGATGGGGTAAAGAGATGAGTGAAAATGAATGGGAAAACAGAGAAGAGGTGATGGTGGGGGAGGCTATGAGTGAAGAAAGAGGGGTAAAAGGAGGGGGTGAGAAAGGTGAAGAAATTCTTAATGAGAAAAGAAGGGAAGAGGAAGTGGTGAGGGAGGTTGGGAAGGTAAAAATGGGCATTGAAAATTCGAGCTATGAAGAAGTAGCAGAAGGAGAGTTTATGGGGGCTGAAGCAAGTAATAAGGAGGTGGGTATAGGTGAACTACTATTGATGAAAAAGGGAGGAGGAGAGAAGGGAGAGGCAGAAGAAAGGCAGAGTAGGAGTGAAGGAGAGGTGAAGGAAATTGAGGGGGTAAAAAATTCAAAAAATATTGATAGAAAAGATGTGGATGAAACTGTTTATGGGGGGAGATGGAAGAGGAGGGCGAGGAAGAAGGGTTGTAGTATGGTTCCTGAGGCTCTGAAAATGTCTAAAAGGAAATTACTAGGAGAGGGGATAGAAGAGGGAGGTAGTTTGAGGGATCTAAAAATAATTAAAGCTGAAAAAGGGGGAAGAATGGTTGAGGTATCAAATGTATTGGCGGAGGCTGTGAGGCAGCCCCGCCAACAGCCATGAAAATCTTAAGTTGGAACTGTCGAGGGCTGGGCAACCCTCAAACAGTTCAATCCC
Source organism: Carya cathayensis (assembly GCA_011037825.1). Classification (NCBI taxonomy): domain Eukaryota; kingdom Viridiplantae; phylum Streptophyta; class Magnoliopsida; order Fagales; family Juglandaceae; genus Carya; species Carya cathayensis. Next base: position 1,016,798 of record QGSO01000248.1, on the reverse strand, counting down.
TTTATGTAACAGTAAGGGAAACTAGGTCTGATATTGTTTTTTTGATTGAGACTAGGATGTCAGTAAATAAAGGGAGTATGTTGTTGAAGAAAATGGGTTTTGAAGGTTGTGTAGGGGTGGACTCGAGGGGTTTTAGTGGGGGTCTTCTATTGCTGTGGAGGGTAGAAGAGAGGGTGGAATTGATTAATTTCTCCCATAGACACATCAATTGTTGGATTGATGATGGGGATGGGGGAAATAAGTGGTTACTTACTGCATTCTATGGGCATCCAAATTCGAATAAAAGGCAAGGATCTTGGGATCTTTTGTCATCTTTTAATCCTGGGCAATTTAAGGGGTGGCTGGTAGTGGGGGATTTTAATGAAATATTATGTAATAGTGAGAAGCAAGGGGGAAGGGATAAGAGGGAGGAACAAATGGAGGCATTTAGAAGGGTATTAGAAGATGGTGCTCTAACTGATCTGGGATGGAATGGGAATAAATTTACATGGTGTAATGGGCATGGGGATGGATCTGTTATCAGAGAAAGGTTAGATCGAATGGTTGCTAATCATAGTTGGAGAAATAAATTTGTGGAGCTTAAAGTGGATATTTTGCCTGCTGTATGCTCAGATCACAACCCAGTGGTACTTAATGCAAATTGGGAAATAAGAAGGGGAGGGGTGAGAAGAGGCTATTCCTTTAAATATGAGATAAGTTGGGATGTGGGGGAAGGGTGTAGGGAGGTAGTGAAGGAAGTATGGGAGAGAGGTAGAAGAAGGATGGGGCCACAAGAAAAAGTTCAAAATAAGTTGGCAGGGTGTAGGGGGGCTTTGAGTCAATGGAGTAAAAAGATGTTTAAAGGGGCAGAAAAAGAATTAACAGAAAAATTGGCTGAATTAAAAAAATTACAAGAGAGGGAAGAGAATTTACAGCTTTCCTTGATTAAAGCAAAAAGTAAGGAAGTGGAGGAGTTGCTGGAAAGAGAGAACTTGAGATGGAAGATTAGAGCTAAGAGACACTGGTTACAACAGGGAGACAGAAATACAAGATTTTTCCACTTGTGTGCTTCTCAAAGAAGAAGAAAAAGTGCAATTGTAAAGATTGATGATATGGAAGGGAATGTGGTGCAAGGCTGGGAACAGATCGAAAAAGCTTTTAGAGAATACTTTAGTGGGATTTAGACTTCCTCAAATCCTACAATAGAGCAAGTAGAGGCCTATTTTGGTGGGGTGGAGATGAAAATTGATAGTGAAAAAAGAAAAAGAATGGAGAGACAGTTTCAACCAGAGGAAGTGGAAAGGGCTTTAAAACAAATGTCTTCTTTAAAATCCCCTGGTCCTGATGGATTTGGAGTGGGGTTTTATAAAAGTCATTGGGAGGTGGTAGGTAAGGAGGTTTGTGAGGCTGTTATAGATTTTTTAAATGGAGGTGACATGAGGGCTGGTATTAATCACACACTGATTGCTTTAATCCCTAAGGTGAAAACACCTAATTCAGTTAGGGATTTTTGACCAATAAGTCTTTGTAATGTGTTTTACAAACTCATTTCAAAGGTACTAGCAAATAGGGTGAAAGAGGTGTTGCAAGGTTGTATATCACTGAATCAGAGTGCTTTCATCCCTGGACGGTTAATTTCTGATAATATAATGATTGCTTATGAGTTGCTACACTCCATGAAGACAAGAAAAAAGGGAAGAACTGGGTGTATGGCTGTGAAGCTGGATATGGCAAAGGCTTATGACAGAGTTGAGTGGGTATTTCTAAATGGAATGTTGTTGAAGTTGGGGTTTGGAGAGAAGATGACAGAGCTACTAATGAAGTGTGTGAGTTCAGTTACCTACTCAGTCATTGTAAATGGCATGGTTGGGAAGCATATAAAGCCCACTCGTGGTCTAAGGCAAGGGGATCCATTATCCCCTTACCTTTTTCTGATTTGTGCAGAAGGGTTAAGTTTGTTACTGAATAGTGCAGAACAGAAGGGTCAGATCAGAGTTGTTTCAGCAATAAGAGGGGGAACTAAGATTAACCATCTTATGTTTGCAGATGACTGTGTAATTTTCTGTAGGGCAAAAATTGAGGAGTGGAAGAGAATTGATGGTATACTGGGCAACTATGAGTTAGCATCTGGCCAAACCATTAATAAACAGAAAACAGCAATCATGTTCAGCTCAAATGTCAAGAAACCAGTGCAAGATGAAGTAGTGAAGGAGATAGGGGCAACTGGATGTGATAGTTATGAAAGATACCTTGGTCTTCCAGCAATGGTTGGAAGGGCAAAGTATAGAACCTTTCAAGGGATCAAAGAGAGAGTTTGGCAAAAAATTCAGAACTGGAAAAGCATGTTTCTATCTAAAGCAGGGAAAGAAATAATGATCAAGGCAGTGCTTCAAGCCATACCAACATACTCTATGAGTGTGTTTAAATTGCCTAAAAAACTTTGTGAAGATCTTGAGGCAATCATGGCAAGATTCTGGTGGAAACATGGCAAGAAGGATGCTGGTATACATTGGAAAAGTTGGATGAAATTGGGGGAGTCTAAAAATGTGGGGGGTCTTGGCTTTAGGGATATGGAGACTTTTAATAAAGCAATGCTGGCAAAACAAGGGTGGAGACTAATGAAAAGGGAAGACTCTTTGGTTTCAAAAATCTTTAAAGAGAAGTATTTTAGGGAAGAAAACTTCACTGAGGCAAAGTTGGGCAGTATGCCTTCATATATATGGAGAAGTTTGTGGTCAGTACAAGAAGTAATAAGGAATGGTATGAGGTGGAGGGTGGGAAATGGAAAGGATATAAGGATTTGGGGTCAAAAGTGGTTGCCTGTACCTAGCTCCTTTTCTGTCCAATCTCCAGTAAGGGTACTTAGTCCTGATGCAAGGGTGTGTGAATTGGTTGATGATGGGAAAAGAAACTGGAACTATAAGTTGGTTAGGGAGGTCTTTAGTAAAGAGGAAGCATCTGTTATATGTGCTATCCCTCTTAGTCGAATGGGGGCTGCTGATAAAATGATTTGGGGTTTGACTAAGGATGGTAAGTTCTCTGTGAAAAGTGCATACCATGCTGAAATTCAAAGATGTAAAGAGATGCAAGGAGAAGCTTCAAGTTTTGAGAGAGAGGGGGAGAGGTGGAAGAGTGTTTGGTCACTACAAGTTCCAGGGAAGTGGAAGCATTTGATGTGGAGGGCCCTTCACAATATTCTGCCAACTAAGCTGAGTCTTTATAAAAAAAGAGTGGTGGAGGACCCGATATGCCCAATTTGCCTTCAAGAAGAGGAAGAAATAGTGCATGCTTTGTGGTCCTGTCCTGCTTCTGCTGATGTATGGGCAGAAGAGGGCAGTCCAGTGCACAAATGGAGCTCGAATGGTAGAGACTTTGAAGATCTTTGGAGGAAAATGGGAAGGGAATTGCTTCAAACTGATGTGGAAAGGGTGGTAGCCATTATGCAATCGATATGGTACAGAAGGAATACTTGGGTTTTTGAAAACAAATTCTGCAGTCCAACCAGTGTTATGAGAAGAGCTTTGGTTAGCTTGGTGGATTTTCAACAAGTGCAGAATGATGGTAAAACTGGTGAGAAGAAAAAGAACAAAGCTAACAGAGAAATGGTGTGGCAGAAACCTGAGGAACCTTATGTTAAATTGAACTTTGATGCAGCTGTTGATCAAAAAGAAAGAAGAGTTGGAATAGGGATGGTAATGAGGGATTTTAGAGGGGATGTTCTCTTGTCTTTAAGTGCAAAAATTATGAATATTGCCTCTCCTTTTATGGCTGAATGTAAAGCACTAGATAGAGCTTTGGAACTGTGCAAGGAACTGAGAATTTTTTCTGTATGGTTTGAAGGGGATGCACTGCAGGTTGTGGAGAGAGTAAACAGGGAAGAAGAAGATGAATCATGGGAAGGCCAGGTAGTTGGGGATCTGCAGAAAACAATCAGGAGCTGCAATGGATGGAAGCTGAGTTTTATTCATAGGGAATGTAACCAAGTGGCTCATAGTTTTGCTAAAATAGGATTGAACATAGAAGAGGAAATTGTGTGGATGGAATGTGTCCCACCTGCTTGTAAACAGAAAGTTATAGATGACAAAAACTGTAAACACATAATCCATTTCTGATATGAATACTAACAGAGGTTATTTAAAAAAAAAAAAAACTTTGGGTTCTAATTGTGGATTGAATGTTTGCATACATCATACATTTCATTCCATTGTGGGAAATGAAGGAAAGATCAATCATATATCATATATGTCACAAAAAATTATCACTGCTTTAAGATGACAGCTGTTCATGTAAAACGTTTTCAATTCTACCGTCTTGATCAATAGCTGCAGAGCAGCTAGCCAGAAATTGCAATTATCCACTCGTAGTTGCTTTTTCAAAACAAAAATCTATTCATTATTATTTTTATAAAAATAACTTCATTTAATAATATTATTATAAAATGTATTCTAAAAATGTGTTATGTGTATCGTTACTCCATTTTTATATTCCTCAAGAATTAAATAAACAAATGAAAGGCAATCAAGTTAAAGTTATTTAAAAGTTAAAAGATAACTCTTAAAGATGGGTGATGACAGTATCCGGCCGAATTTGCTGCTCACTGCTCACATACCATTTTCTTCATTGATGAGCTCCCCCAACCATTTTCCATTGTTTCCCTTCAAAACCATCAATGTTAATAAATCATGGCGTAGAAAGTAAATACAACCAGGTTTCATATAAGTAAAATGGGCTAATTGAGAAGAAAAAGTCTGTGACAAGGCATTTTAAGTGGTGACTATCCCGTTGTCGGTAGAGTGAACGCGGCTAATATTTCAAATATTCTATTTCAGTATTTACAGGGTAGAAAGTAATGACTTATTTCTCAGTCTTTTATTATTTTGTGTCAGTTGGCACATGCTCTGGTCATCGATCATTTATTGATTGGTGGTGAGCTTTGATAATTTCACAAGACCCATCAATTCCACCCCGCCTTGATGCAAAATGCTTGTCCTGACCTGATGAGATGGCCTACCACTGGAAATTACTTTTGAAAATGAGAGAGATGACAACGTAGAAATATACATTTTACCACCATTCACCATTTAAGGCATCCCCCGTAATTATTTTTATTGTTCGTATGGGAAAATTTTCAGGCTTTAGCTGGTTATGATGTAAATTTCCAAGTTTAATAGTTTATAGTACAATTTAAAGAAAAGCAGTAGCACCTCGCAGATGCAAATGAATTAAATGTTTATTTAGTGTGAGTTTTTAGAGCTTTTGACAACACAAACCATTAACATATGGATAGACTCTGTAATAACATCTGATAATATATCTATATTTTTCTAAGAATTAAATAAATAATTAATTAATAGAGTCCAATATCAGCATCACTAGATTGCGAAAAAAGCAAACGAGCAGAAGTTATCTTAAGTTTCGATAATTTTATAGATAAACTTTCACTTGTTAATTATAGGATCAAACTTCATTAATTTTATGAGATAGACCAAAAACAAAAAAATTACAATTGATTGTTTCTTTTAGCATGGTTTCTAGAAAAAATAGATTTTAGGTTAAATGCAATTGACTTTTTTGTTAATATTTTAGCAATTCTCTTATATAACTATACCAAGATGACTTTAGCTTGGTTGGTAATTTTTTTTTTCTAAATTATTTATTAAAATCAGGCTTTTTGTCAAGTCAATGTCTAACTTATTTTTTGTTTAAATATTTGCTTGACAAATCATAATCATACATGATTCAAAGATATTTTGTGTACTTGACAAATTCGAGAAAAGCAAGCCTTATTTGCGTGTCTCGGACTCGTTTTATTCTGCTCACTCTCATTCTCATTGTTTAGTTTTATTTTTTTATTTTTTCTTTATTTTTACTTTGAATGTCATTGAATATGTCGTTGTCCATGGAGTGAATGCTGCCGATATTTAATATTGAAAAAATCTAGTTACAAGCACAATTGCACACTAATATGTGCACCAATTGAATGTGATTGATCAAAAAGTTGATTTGATTGAAAACAATGCTAATTTAAATTTTAAATATGAAGGAATCAGTATTGATACGCGGATTAGTACGCGACTATGCTTGTATATAGCAGAACTCTTTAATATTTCAAACACTCTTTCAGTATTTAAAGAGAATTGAGTTAAAATGAAATAAGATAAAATAAGAAAGTTGAAAATTAAATAAAATTTTATTTTTTAATATTATTTTAATTTGAGATTTGATTTTTTTTTTATTCTAACAAAGAGTAAAGCAAGATCCGGTAGCAAGCTATATATATGTTGCTTTTTATATAAGTCGAAGATGGAAAGAGATTATTTTACAGTAATAAAATTAAATGGGAAAAATGGCTGACGAAGTTAAATTAATTAGGTAGTCAAGATAACAAGATAAAATAATATCTTGTGCAATTCGACGCATGCATGAATCGCTAATGTAAAGATATTCATATATTTTTTTAATATTTGTTTTTTTGAATGAGGTTATATTTACATGAGATTCGAATCCTCACGGAATGGTAAATTTTTTTTTTCTCAAATATTTTTTTTAAACATTTTTAAAAATATAAAAAAATTATAAATTGATTAAAAAATATTTTTTAATCATTAAGTTAAAAAATAAAAATAAAAATTCACAAAGACCCTGGTAGTTGGCATTATAAGTGGTGACTATCCCGCTGTCGGTAGAGTGAAGAGGCTAATATTTTCTAATAGTTCCGCTATGTACAATCTACAAGAGTAAATGGGATTACAAAAATGCTATGGACAACCGTGGTTGCGTCCCCGTCGCGGCCTTACGTCCACGTGTAAAAAGAAAACGGCATCGTTTTACTCATTTCTCATTTCTTCCCATTTCATTCCTTTCCTTCCCCCTTTCCTGCAGTAAAAATGATGAAATGCTATATTTTTTTTTAACTGAACAATAAAACAAATAATGTGAAAGTAAATACCTTTTCGATAAGATGATTTTTACAACTGAAAGTGGTATGTTGGGTGTGATTCTCCTGCTGAGGAGACTACCTTATACTCTAATATAAGTTTCAAGCTGAACAGGGCGACTTCTGTAGTGCTCCAGAAATAGATGAATCCAAACAAGTAACTGCAGATAGAGAAAGTGAGAGACGAGTGGCTGAGCATCTACTGAAAATGGCGAGAAGATCTGTGAAGCTGGTCGCAGAGGAAGTGATCGCCACGGAGGGGAGGAATAACTCGAAGAGAAACGAGAAATGGCGTCACCAGAGCTGTGTTTCGTCTTTCCCTCCTTTTTCTCAACTTTTCATCTGTATTTTTTTTTTTTTTAAACAGCGTGCCATGTCAGCATGTGGTGCGCAGCGGTACGCAACGTGCTTGCCTATAGCAGAATTGCGGTAAAAAAACATGGAGCTTTTCATTTTGGACCGTGTTGGCAAAGATAAGATAAGGTGTCGAAGAAAACCCAGGAGAAGATGCTGAAGATGGTGAAGGCGACTCCAAGAGTGGGGACCCAAGCCAAACGTGAGTAGTTGATCTGGGCCGTTTGCTTCTAGCTTTAGACGGAACCGGGGAGGGAAAAACTGAAGGTCTTGTTTATGTCGACCTTGGTCTAGTCTCTAGTTCTAACTAGTTCATTATACGAGTCTCGGTTTTCTGTTTCCCGGCAGCGTACGAAAGAGAGAAATCCAGCAGAGAATCGTCCATGATGCGAGAAACCCATTATAGCTCCGCCAAATCATCATCCTGTAAAACCCAAAAAAAAGCTATTAATTTCTAAATTCTATAGGATTTTTAACTTACCGGAACGGCAAGCTCGCTGGCGAGATGAGACTCAAACTCAACTGTGTCGGAGAAATTTGTAGAATTGGAACTATCCTCGTCGGCCTGTTCTTGAGAGGAACAGCCTGAAAGAGAACCTTTCTCCACTTCTTCATCCTCCTCTTCTTGTTCCACGACGTACCCGTCTTCAAACTCGGCATTCGACAAGTCCAGAAGGTTATCGATTGAGAAATCTTCGTTGGGAACCCCGCCAGCACCCAAGCAGTCCTCCAACATCACCTGCTGCGTCAACTTCATGGCCAATTCTCCAAGTAAACTTGATTTGAATGCTCTCGCTTTGATGCAGTACTCCATTTCTACATTCAACATATATTCACCAAACAAAGCATATTAAAAACCAGCCCCCACCAAAAAACAAAGTCACCCATAATCCAAAAATTCTATCGTATTCCTATTCCCATTCTATTCTTCCAAAAAATTTTTTATCTAAAATTTAATTGAAAAAGGAAAAATCTTTTTGCAAGTATACTTTGCACACTAATTTACACACCGATATTAATTTATAAGATATATATTTAATAAAATGATGTGAATTAAAGACGTAAATAATTTTTATACTTTTCTTAAAATTTTTTTTAAAAAAAATGATCAATACGTAAATTAATGTATAAAATCTGTTTATATCTAACATAGTTGACTGAAAAAAGATAAAAGAGAAGGAGGCTAACTTTTGACAGGTGAGAGCTTGTTGGCTGGTTCGTGGGCGAAACTGGTGCTCGAGTTACTGGTGTGGTGGTAAAATGTTTTTTTCTGAACTGCCATCTCTCTCATTTTCAAAGGTAATGTCCAGTGGTAGGCCATCTCATCAGAAGTCGGGATAAGCATTTTGCAACTTTTGATTGGTTACTTTGCATCAGGACAGAAATAAGTCATTATTTTCTACCCCTCTGTAAATACTGAAATAAAGTATTTGAAATATTAGGCGCGTTCACTCTACCGACAACGGGATAGTCATTAGCCAACAGTTAGAATGCCTTTTCACAGACTTTTTCTTCTCAAGTAGCCCTTTTTTTTTAAGGAAAAATATACTTGTAAGTATAATTGTGCATTAATTTATATATTAATATGATGTGATTGGTCAAAAAATAGATTTTATTGAAAATAATGTTAATTTAAATTTTAAGTATGAATAAATAAGTATTGATACACAGATTAATGCACAATTATACTTATATGTAGCAAAACTCTTTTCGAAACCTGGTTGTATTTGTTTTCTACGCAATCGCCAACCTTTTATTTCCAGAGACTTTGAAAAAATGGCATCTCACGAGCTAATAGACTTCTTGCGGAAGAAAATTTGTTAGCCCAAATATCATTGAAAATCCAACAAAAATAAATAAATAAATAAATATGACAATAAATTCTTGTTGAATTGGGCGGCCATAATGGATTTCGGCCATCAAACTGTTTTATCAGGCATCATTATGAGTGCAAAAGTTTCAACAATACGCCATGAATTTATTAACATTAATGGTTTTGAAAAGAAACATTTTCAAGATGGTTTTAGGACTTGTTTGATTAACTAAAATCAAAAATTTTATTTCCTTATTTTAATTTATTATTATAATTTTTTTAAATTTTCATATAAAATATAATAAATAATTTAATTTTTTTAAATCTTAATATAAAATTAATATTAAAAAATTATATTATAATAATATTTTATTTATTATTATTCAAAATATCTCATTTTACCTCTTCCATATAATCAAGCGTGGCCTAGAAAACAATTCTGCTACAAGTACACCTCTAGTGGACCTTTTGCACACCCGTTAACCCACGTCAGCCATTAAAAAAAAATGTGATTAAAACGTGATTAACCCAACTCACTGAAACATTCTTCTTCCTCCATATTTACATCAAAGCTTAGATTTTTCTGAAACAAATGGATGCGAAAGTGCAGGATAATATGGGTCTTGAGATTTGTAATGAAAAAAAGGGAGTTTTGGATGAAAATCATAGACACCGCAAAAAAGAAAGCACAAAGAGAGAGAGCTTTGAAGACTTGACGATAACTGTTCCGTGGGTATACGAGATGGGTGCTGCATTTCAGATGAGATGAAAAAAAAAAAAAAAACAAAATTAGAAGAATGCTTTGAAGACTTGAGGAAAACTGTTCCGTTGGTATATGAGATGGGTGCTGCGTTTAAGATGAGAAGAATAAAAAAAATAAAATAGAAGAATATGAGGTTTCAAATGCGAAGAAGGGAAATATGAGAGGTTGTCTTTGTGGTTCTCTTTGCGTCATCTTCACACTCTCGGTTTGGGTTTAGATGTTGGGTTGAGTTGAATAAAATATTGTTAAAATATTAATTTTAAATATTATAAGTGTATTGAGATTTGAAAAAGTTAAATTTTAAATATTATGAATGTATTGAAATTTAAAAAAGTTAAATTTTTTATTATAGTTTATATAAAAATTTGAAAAATGATATTGAAATTTAAAAAATGTAACCAAACGGAGCCAAGTCAGGAAGATTTAAGTCGAAAGAGCTGTAGATCAGCTGCATTTCAAATTTCAACTGGGACATTTGATAATAAAACGGGGCGTTTTATTATAACACGCGGGTGTACGTGTAGGCGGGGTTTCCCCCACCCCTTGTGCAAGCAAAGTTTCTATTTAGAAAATTGCATCTGAGCAGTAAATTCGGCGAATACTGTCATCATCAACTATCCTCTCAAAAAAAAAAAACTATCCTTTTAACTCTTAGAACATGTTTGGTACTAAATTTGAGAGGTTAAAAAGTATTTTTAATTATTTAAAATTATTTATAAAATAAATATATTTAATAAATTTATAAAAAGTACTTTAATTATTTTAAAAAATTAAAAATTTATTTTTTTAAAAAAGTATTAAATTAAAATTTTTATTAAAAAATTCTTGCAAATAATTGTATATTTTAAAAAAATTAATATAATTAATTTTAAAAATACTTTAAAGATATAATTATTAAACAATAAATAATTTTTTAATAATACAATTTGTTATTTAAATTATAAATCTTAAAATTATTTAAAATTATAAATTATATTTTTCATCACAATCCAGCCTTAAATAATTTCGGCTCGATTGCCTTCCATTTGTTTAAATATTTCGGCTCGATTGCCTTTCATTTATTTATTTAATTATCGAGGAATATAGAAATAAGTAATGAAGTTATTTTTATAAAATAATATTATTTTTATAAGATATTTTTAGCACTTACGAGATATTTTCGATTTCATTTCTTTCTTTGTGGTCTAAAATGACGGCCTTTGAATGGATAATGTTTTCTTTGATGATCAAGCCAGGTTTGAAAAGGGTAATGGAAGGAACTGGAAGCACTATCAATCATGACTACCTAATTAATTAAAACACTTTAGCCATTTTTCCCATTTAATTTTATTACGGCAAGATGATCTCTTTTCATCTTCGACTTATATAAAAAGCAACATATATATAGCTTGCTACCTGATCTTGCCTTACTCCTTGCTAAAAATACCTTCCCTCAATTCCCTTGATTTCTTTCATTCCGAAGAAAATGAATAACATGGCTGAGGCGAATATGGCATTTCTCTCTTCCTTCCGTGGATTCGTAGTTGATAAAAGGGCTTCTGCACGTGTCGTTGATTTATTTTGCGGACAAAATTCAACCGAAGGACTCTCACAGAAGATCGTGATATCATTGCGGTCAATGAATATGCTGCTGGAAGACTCGGAAGGAAAGGAAGTTATGAATCCTTATGTGAAAAAGTGGATGGATGACCTAAGAGGCTATGATGCAGAAGACATATTGGATCAGATTGCTACTGAAATCCTCCGACGCCGGAAGCATGCTAAATTCAAACCTGTTACAGGAGAGGTACGAAACTTCTTATCTATTACTTTTCTTAATCCTTTTGTCCGTCCGGTAGAGGCAAAGATAACATTCAAACATCTAGTAACACTGGATCTACTACGATTAGGAGTTGGAGGAAAACAATATCCTGATCAAAGGTTGACCACTTCTTATGTCGTAGAGTCAGACACTTTTGGTAGGGATGAGGATAAGAAAAAAGTAATTGACTTATTGCTCTCGTCTGATGCGAGGGGGGATGAAATGGGCGTGATTGCCATCGTTGGCATGGGGGGAAACGGCAAGACTATCCTTGCTAAACTGGTATACAATGACCTTGGAATATGGTTTTGTGTTTCAGAAGAATTAACTCTTCATACTGAGGATCCAGAGCTGCTTCAACTTACACTAAAGAGGTATTTGGAAGGCAAGAGATTTCTCCTTGTTTTGGATGATGTTTGGAGTCAGAAACCCATTCATAAGGAGTTCCTAAGCCAACTCTTGCACTATGGGACTGAAGGAAGTATGATCCTTGTCACCACAAGGAATGAAAGCGATGCATTGGCCATGCACGCTAAACCTTATAATCTAAAGCCATTACCAAAGGATGATGGTTTGTCATTTTTTGAAAAGCATGCATTTCGTGAAGGTAGCTCTAACGCAGATCCAAAGATAAAAGAAAGAGGTATACAAATTGTGGAAAAGTGCAAAGGTCTGCCTTTAGTAGTCATAGGCATTAGCAATCTGTTGTTGCCTGAATTAGATAAGGGACCTTCATTTTCTAAGCTATCACGGATTGAATTAAGTAATTGCAGATGTACTTCCTTGCCGCCCTTTGGGCAGCTACCTTCTCTTATTGAACTCCGTATTGAAGGGTTTGATGGAGTTGTTAATGTGCGTCAAGAGTTTTATGGAAATAGTTGTTCTTTAATGAAGCCATTTGGAAGTTTGAAATTTCTTTCATTAAAGAATATGTCGAATTGGGAAAATTGGGTTCATTTCAGTGTCCAAAATGAAGTTGAAACTTTTTCTCAACTTGAAGAGTTGTATATTCAAAACTGTCCCAAGCTGAGAGGAGAGTTGCCTGTACATCTTCCTTCGTTAGCCAAACTTGAGATTAGTGAATGCCAAGATCTCGAGGGTTCGCTCGTGTTCCTACCCGAGAATGATTTACTCTCAACTTTGAAAAGACTTACGATGAAGGATTGTAAGAAGTTGGAGCTCCCCATGCACCGACAACATTCATCCCTTGAAGAATTGTTCTTGACAAATTGTTGTGATTCCTTGACATCCTTTCGATTAGACCGATTCCCAAATCTAGAGAGTATTATAATCGAAGGGTGCAAGAATTTGCAATCTCTAGAACAACATGGAGGTGATCATTTAATGATATCAAGTATAGGAATACAAAGATGTCCTAGTTTGGTATCTTTTCCAGGAGGATTGCGTTCCCCTAACCTTGCAAAGTTTACCCTCGACAATTGTAAGAGCTTGAGTTCAATGCCTAATGAGATGCACCTTCCGTCTCTTCATTATTTGGAGATACGAGATTGTCCAGAAGTTGAGTCATTTCCAAAAGGGGAATTGCCTTTCAATCTGAAGCAAATTGTGATTTTCGACTGTAAGAAACTCATTGCAAACTGGAAGGGATGGGATTTGCAAATACTCCACTCTCTTGAATGGTTGGAAATTGGCGGCAAATTAGATGTGGAGTCCTTTCCCGGGGAGTTGTTGCTGCCCAACTCTCTGACCCATCTTAATTTATATTTATTTGAAAGTTTGAAATCACTTGACAAGAAGGGGTTTCAACACCTCACCTCCCTTGTAAAATTGGTTATCTATGACTGTCCAAAGCTCAAGTACATGCCAGAAGAGGGCTTCCCTGCCTCACTTTGTTTTTTAGAGATAGATGGGTGTCCTGTGTTGGAGAAAGAGTTGAGAAGGAAAGGAGGAAAAGAATGGCGCAAGGTGGCTCGCATCCCTAACATAATTATTGATCGCAGATACATTCAAGGACATGGTGAATGGCCAGGTGATAAGAGCCCCAACCTCAACGCTTTTAAGTTTGTTTTTTTTTTTTTTAAATTTTTTTTTTAATTTTTATAAGTAACCAATTATATTGATATAAATAGGTGTATAGCCGAAGTATATCAATATAATTGTTTTTGATAACTCAACGCTTTTAAGTTATGAAATCAACTTTTCTTAAACATTAAAAGTAGAAGTACTTATTAAATATCATTTGGCATTTTGTGTTCATGAGAGTATCGGGAATTGTTTTGCTCATGACTTTGCTGACTCTTTCTTTTGTAATTTGTATCCATAATCAATGCCTTTTTTATTGCCGAATTTCCGTTTGTAAAACAATGGAAAACTTATTTCAAAAAATGGTTTTTGGATAATAATAGGCTTACTGCCTTCTATCACTTTTACTATTTTTTTTTTTTTACTTAATAGTTAAGAAAGTGACTATCAGTAAAGTTGTATATTTTTTTAATTTTTTCGTAACGATTAAGTATGTTAAAAAAATACTTTAAAATAGTAATAAAAAAAAATTTCAAATACACTATATAGTAGTAAATGTGTGGTAGAAAGTAGTAAGCTTATCATTATCTTATACTAAAAAATACTAAATCCCTCTCATTTATTTTCCATATATAACAGACTCATTGTTTTCGTTGACAGAAGGGTACGTAAGTCCGTATGAAGTTATGAACGTTAACAAGCTTTCGACTGACAGCTTTCAGAATGTGGAGGAGGATCACTATTAACAAGTTTTCGGTACAACTTTTTGTAAATTGTACAGTCATTTTTATGTACTTCTTACACATTTCACTGATGTAATTAGCTGCGTCACTTTTTTTTAATATAATATAAATGCTCACATAAGTGGAATGCACAAAAAATATGCAAAAGTAATTTTATATAACATTTCTCTTTCGTAAATAGGGTCTCTTCATGTTTACTTAATTCACACTAATTAATTACTTTTATTTTTTCAAAAACAAATGCATATGACTTTTCGTCTTGGAAAAATCGTGACACTCTTTTGGTTGCTTTTTTATCAATCTATTGATATTGGTATTGGACTCTGTTGATTATTTGTTTCTTTAATTCTTGAGGAATGTAGAAATATTATCTAATGTTATCACAAAGTCCAGAAATGTTAATAGTTGTGTTGCTAAAAGTTCTCAAAACTTTCACTTAATAAACATTTAATTTGTATATGGGACGTACTGCTATTTTTCTTTAAATTGTACCTTAAAACTATTCAAATTGACAATTTACATTATAAACAACTTATAAAACCTGGCAGTTTGTACTCTCAGCACTTCACATATTGCCCATGTGATCAATATGTTTTATCACGTAATTGATGTTATAGTAATTACTGATTGGATTTTTTTTTTTTTTGATCGGTCTGATTGGAATATTAAACTGAATGGGATTTAACAAATTGACTTTTAATGCAAAATTTCATTTTAATTATTGGTGAATCATCAGGTAAATCTTGATTTTTAAATGCTATATATTTATATATATATTGGGGTTCGTATAATTTGAATCTGAATTGATAACTGATTTGTTTTTATTTAGGGTCAAGTTGATTTGATCATTCATGAGAAGTGAAGATATTTGCTTAAATCTTGTGTACTTTTTTTGTTTGTTTATAATTTTAGACACAAATTTTCTTGCCAGTATATCATGGACTAGTGTATGGAACAAATGTTTTTGCATTCTTAGTTATGATGTGCTCTAAAATTTGCTTGCTTTTTATATATATATGCTATCCGCTAGCTGCAGGTTACCGATCTGATCTCATTGTCGAAACAAGCTGACTCCTTTTTGGTAATGGCGATCGATTGGTGGCAAATCCAGAAGCAACCTCCTACCCAATTGCCACATTATTGCCCTTCATTTCTATACGCATTTCGAGATCAATCATGTTTTCCGTGAAGGGAATGGTTTGGCAGAAGGTTTGGGAAATTTGGGAGCTGCTGGATGTGAGACCTCCTTCGCTTCCGTCACACAACTTCCGGCTAACTAATGGTTGCTAATTCGATTACAATTGATGGGACTTCAAATTAAAGCGAATTCTGGCATAGCTAGTTGTGGATGCGTGATTGGAAATTATGTTGGTAAGTTTTTTATGATTTCTATCTGGTTCATAGGACAAACAATTTGCTGAACTTTCTATTTTGAAATATGGTTTATTATTATGCTATTACCTGCAAACTTTAGAATTAATAGTGGAGACAGATTCTTTACTTGCCATGAACTGGTTTAACAAAAAACAAGAGCCTCATTGAAGTATTTTGAAATGCGTACTGACATACTTAGCATCCATTCTTTATTTCCTTTTGAATTAATTCATATCTACAGATAAGAGAATAGCTTGGCCGATGCTTTAACAAACTTAAGATCAGTTACTGGTATAGATGCTTCTTTTTACTCAGTTTTTCACTTACCGAGACACTTATATTGCATATATGTTTTGGATGATGCAGGACTCCCTCACTTTAAACACTAGTTTTATCTTTTCTATTGTGATAAATAGTTGGAAATAATTATGGTATGGATTAGTTTATTAGAATATATGGTTTTAGCATGGCCTTTGCTTTGGGTATTTATATAACCCCCAAAGCTCTTCCCCCGTTTGTAAAAAGTACTCATCCGCCATAAGTTAGGATTATCAATAAAATTGAGGATATTGTTTCTCTTGTGGGAAAAAAAATAACCAGGCTTATTGACCTTAATTTTTGACATTAGATTTTGTTATTTCATTAAGATAATACTTGTTTTTCCATGTAGCTACTGCTTTATAACGGTGTTCTGCATTTTTTAGAATAGTTATAATTTTAAAAGGCTTTAATTTTTAGGATTTATGTAATCTCTTTCTTTTCTTTTTTCTTTTTTTAATTCCATTAATTTAGTAATTAGTGATTGGAATATTAAACAGAATGGGATTTAACAAATTGACTTTTAATGCAAAAGTTCATTAATTTAGTTATTAGGTAAATGATCAGGTAAATCTTGATTTTTAAATGCTATATATATATATATATATATGCACATACACACACATGTATAATGAAAATCGGGGTTCGTATAATTTGAATCTGAATTGATAATGGAATTGTTTCTGTTTAGGGTCAAGTTGATTTGATTCATGAGAAGTGAAGATATTTGCTTAGATCTTCACAAGGGAGGTTGAAATTATTAAAGGTACCTTTTTTTTGTTTTTTGTTTATAATTTTATACACAATTTTTCTTGTCAGTACTCGGTCTAGTGTAGAACAAATGTTTTTGCTTAGTTAATTATGATGTGCTCTAAAAGTTGGCTTGCTTTATATATATATGCTATCCGCTAGCTGCAGGTTACCGATCTGATCTCATTTCTGAAACCGACTCCTTTCTGGTAATGGTTATCAATTGGTGGCACAACCAGAAGCAACCTCCCACCTAATTGCTACATTCTTGCCTTCCAATTCTATATGCATTTGAGATCAATCAAGTAAATTCAAGTTTTCCGAGAAGAGAATGGTTTGGGAGCTGCTAGATCATGTGAGACCTCCCATGCTTCCGTTGCACAACTTTGTTACACGTTGAGGCCTTGCCGTCGAAGGAGGTTACCACTTACCAGGGCGCCGCCAGAGAAGGGGAGGACTAAAAGGACTGAAGGTCTTGAACTGGAGTTAGGGTAATCTGGAGGATGTGAAGTGGTCGTGGGCTAGTGGGCCGGTGGGCTTTTGTGTCCTTTGTTGAAGGCTGTAGTGTGGGTCATTTCATTTATGCATAATGTAAGGGCTTAGGCCCACAACGAATTGAGTCAGAGCCTTGTAAGGCCTTACTTGGTGTCTGTTATTTACATTAGTGGGTGACTGTCGTTTACATGTCTGTAATTTCTTTAGGTGTCTGGCACGGTGACTTTGTCTGAGCCTAGTGCAGTTTGTTACATATGAGCATATAGCTCCTGCAGCGTGGGGATTTCTGTTTTTTCGTCATCGATAATCAATACAAAGTATTTTCTTCTATTTTCTCTCTTGTTCACGGAGGTCCTTACCCTAGAAGTGAGTCTACAAATTCCACAGTTTACAGTCTGTAACAGTTGGTATCTAGAGCCAGGCTATCCTTGGCAGCTTCATTTTCCCTTGCGGAAGGTACTAGAATGAATCGCCTGCAGGATGGCTTGAATGGGTTGGAGAAATCGATTGAGTCTCAGTTCAATACACTGGGAACTGAGGTGTTGGCTCTCAAAAGACAATCTGATGAAGTGGTCCAACAACTGGCAGCGCTAACTGTGGAGTTGCAAAAGAAAAATTATGGACATCAATGGCATGAGGAATCGACTTCAAGGGTACATCACAGGCAAGAGGCCTTTGGTGAGAACAATGGTGAACTCAATTCTCAGGCAAGTAAGGATTGATTACCCTTCATTTCAAGGGGAAGACCCTCTAGGTTGGTTTTATAAAGCTAACAATTTCTTTCTATTTTATAACACACTCCCTCAACACAAGTTGAGGTTGGCATCTTTCCATATGGGAGGGAAGGCAATGATTTGGTTTTAATATCTAGAAAACACTGGTGTTATTACCAATTGGGAATCCTTTGTAAAGGCCATTTTTGGTTAGGTTTGGACCTAACTCCTATAATGATCCAATGGAGGACCTAACTAGATTGAGCCAAATTGGATTTGCTGAGGAGTATAAGCCCAAACTTATTGACAGCTTTCAGCCTAGCTAAGTTACAAGAAGAGAACGTTAGGGTAAGGGTGGGCAGAGAGGCCTTGCTACCCCGACCCTGTCCGCCCCACCCCCGCATGACGGCACGGGCAACCCGCCCCCCTAGCGGGGGTGAGGAGCGACCAACCCCGCCCCGCATTCCCTCCCCCCCCGGGGCGCACTTATATATTATATATAAACATAAATATTTATATATATACAAAAACATAAATATATGTATATATATATATATATATATATATATATATGAATATGTATTTATATTTTACAAATTGTGTATATATATTACAATTTGTAGACTTGTTTACAAAGTGTGCACTAGCAAATTTAATTATTACATAGTTTAAAAACTACAACTTACACAAAATATGCACTAGCAAATTTAAAAATTACATAATTTTTAAATTATAGCTATATTTACAAAATTTAAATTTATAATTCAGATTTAAAAATGTATTTTTGATCACTTTTAGACCTAGAAATAATTTTTAAATTTTGAGGCGGAGTGGATTGAGAATCCGCCCCACACCCCGCCCCCGAGATGGGGGCAGGGGTGAAAACCCCACCCTCCACCCCTTTTTTTTTGTGGGGGGAGGGGGGCTACCCCACACTTACGGTGTGGGTAGCACCCCTACGTGAGGGTAAGTAAGAAAAGGATTAAGAGTTTGACTCTTGGGAACATAGATCATGGTGGGAGTAAGGGTAATAGTTCACAACCAAGGTAGAGTTGGAGTAAGGCAAGGCTGTAGTACCAGTGCAAAAAATAAACTCTAATCAGATGAAGGAAATGAGGAAAAGAAGATTGTGCTACTACTATGACTCGAAATGGAACCCTAAGCACAAGTGTAGAAACCCTAAGCTCTTTCTAATTGAGGAAGTTGAAGGGGAAGAGTTGGGAGAAGTAGAGTCCAACACCCAAGTAGGGATTGTTGAGGAAAGGGAAGAGGAATTACACACTACTAGAGAAAACCCTAAACCTAAGATTTCTCTACATGCATTGATAAGCTCTTTGAAACCCAAGAACAATGAGGGTAAATGGCAAGGTGGCTGGATAGTGGGTAGTGATATTGGTAGACTCAGGCAGTACTCATAATTTTTTGGATAGTTCTGTAGCCAAGAGAGCTAAATTGCCTATATGTGTGGAGGAAAAAATGAATGTCAAATTAGCTAATAGAGACCAGCTGACTAGTGAAGGTATGGGAAGGGATGTCAAGATTTTGGTATAGGGTAACTACTTTATACAATGAATCTATTTGTGATGGAATTGGTGGGGTGTGATATGATTTTGGGCTTGCAATGGCTACAATCCCTAGGTACTGTGACTTGGGATTTTAAGAAACTTACCATGAATTTTTCTATGCTGGGGCAGGTGATTGCATTGCAAGGTTTGATCTCTTCCCAGTTGATAAGGGAAGGTTCCTGCACAAAATTAAACAAGTTAGAGAGATGAGGAGTGATTTTGTAGATGATTAACAAGGAGAGTGATACTTGTAGGCTGATTCTAATAGATCCCATCAAGGCAGCATTAAAAACAGTACAGTGATGTGTTTAGAGAACCAAAGGGGCTCCCCCCAGTGTGGGTTCAAGATTATGCTATCAATTTATTACCAAGGACCAAATATGTGTCTGTAGGGCCATACAAGTACACCGAAATGTATGTATCGGTACCGAAATATTCCGTTCTAGTGCCTCAACCGGAATAGATTTCAAAACTTTGGTTTGAATTATTGTTTTTACTTAGTTTTTCACTTACCAAAACACTTATATTGCATTTATGTTTTGGATCATGTAGGACTCCCTCTCTTCAAACACTAGTTTTATACTTTTCTATTATGATAAATAGTTCGAAATAAGTAATGTATGGATTAGTTTCTAAGACTATATGGTTCTTGCAAGACCTTTGGTTTCGGGATTAATATAACCCCTAAAGTTCTTCCCTTGTTTGTAAAATGTATTTTTCCGCCATAAATGAGAGTTATCAATAAAATTGGAGATACTGTCCCTCTTATAGAAAAAAAAAAAAAACAATCAAGCTTATTGACCTCAATTTTAACATTAGATTTTGTTATTTAATTAAGATAATACTTATTTTTCTATATAACTACCGCTTTGTAATGGTGTTAAGCATTTTAGAATGGTTATAATTTTAAAAGGCTTTAAGCTTTAAGATTTATGTAACCTCTTTTTTCTTTTTCTTTTTTATCGCATAAAGTCCTCTCTCGCAAATAAAGAATAACAATAAAACTTCTTTTATAATATCTATTGTAGTTCAACACTTAAAAGAGGCCAGTTATAGCGTCATGAATAGTGGATTTTGTTTGCGATTACACAATGCACAATTACATTTTTATCCTCTATTTCATCATTAAAACATGATTAAAAATTTTCTTATTATAATATTAATTAGAGTATAATAATAATAATAATGAACTTAAAATAATCTAAATTGAAAGATTTTTGTTTATTGAACTTTTGGAACAACTTAAGATTTTATTATATTTTCTATTAGATTTAAAAATAATTGTATTTTTCCTATATAATATTATTTAAAAAGAATAACAATTATCTTATTATTATTTTTCATAGTAATTCATAAAAATAAGTCATAGTTATTGGATTAATAATATTTTCATTTTACAAAATGAAATTATTATTTTTAGGTTCTAATTTATGTAACAATTTATAGTTGGCCTTTAATTCATCATATTCACTATTTCATCTTATGTGGTAACACATTTCAAATTAATCTATTTGAAATGCATTTTTTAAATTATTTTTAAAATAATTAATAACACTTTTATTCTTTAAAAAATTGTTTTGGTAAGAACATGCTTTTATTTCTAAGATCGATATTGCAATTCCAAGTTTTTTTTTAAAATATTATATTTAAGTTCAAAAATAAATATTGTCTTTAAATTTAAAGAATATAATTTCATTATTAAACGATATTGTTTAAAAATAAAAAATTTCTTTCTATTATTTCTCATAATAATGAATCATACGTTTTTAATTAAAAATTATTATTATACTTTTTCAAAATTCAAACGAATAGCCTATGTTTACATTTTATCATTCCAATAACAATTGTATCTAGCTAGTAGTTTTCTATAAAAATTAAAAAGTATTATTTTATCCTTTTCATAATTTATAAGAACAATTTTCTATTTCTTTCATTTTCTTAAGTATATATAATTATAAGAGATGTTCAATAACTTTAGGGAATGCTGCATAAATGGAATCCATCAATCTAATCTCTCCAATCATGCTTATTAATCTGCTCAATAAAAGTCGGTATGATCTATAAACATTTCCAAGTTTCTATAGTATTGGAGCAATCCGCATCATTCTTCTCATTTCACTCATGTACCAAATCCTTGTTTTTTGGGATTTGTGTCCTAAATCCAACCACAAAAATGCCATAATTGGTGATTAGTGGATGAGCTGAAAAGCCTGGAAGGTACCCACTTTTTTTTTTTTTTCTAAACAAGCATGATATATATTAATATAAAAGGATTACAAGAACTGAGTTCAAGGTGGATCAAAAAGAAAGAACTTAAAAGAACTATCAAGGGGTATGCTTCCAAAAACTAGATTGGTAGCTGCCCATTGCGCTACTGAATGCGCGCATCAATTTGCAGATCGATGAATTTTGACAAATTTCCAATACATATGACTTGCAAGTAGATGTTGAATGTCCTTGATGATATGAGAAATAATCCAATTTGAATTTGAAGATGGATCTGATATTGCTGAGATAACTATTTGAGAATCTCCTTCAAATAATACCCGATTGTGTTGAGAAGATGCCGCCATTTTTGTAGCAAGGAGGGTTGCCATTGCTTCTGCCACTAGAGGATTCTGAGAATGGATTTTTTCAGTTTGAATATTTTGAATAGTACCTGTGTGATCTCTGCATATAACTGAAATAGTAGAGAAATTATTTCTGACTGCAGCATCAAACGAATAACTCAAGAAATTTGAGGGTGGAGGTTGCCATATATCTAGCTTGTGCTTTTGCTTTGATTTCCAAACTTCTTGATAATTTTGATAAATGTGGTTCAGCTGGCGTATTGCATCTTCAAAGGAGAATTGGAGTTGATTGTGCACTATTTCATTTCTTTGTTTCCAGATAAAATCAATAGTTATAACTGCAAAGAGTTGGAAAGAGTGAATATCTGCATCTTGTAGGCCTAGAAGTTCCTTTGGGAAAATAACCATTTTGATCCAATCTAAAATTGAATAGATTGGAAGAATGTCTAGATTTAAAGGCCATGTACTTTGACTCCAGAGTATTCTCACTATTGGGCATTTGACAAAGAGATGTAGAGTTGTTTCTTCAGCTTGATTACACATTGGACATTCTTCTGAAATTGAGTATGTGATGACTTCATTCACTCTTGCTTTGGTTGGAAGAATATTCCATAACAGCTTCCATACCAATAATTTATGTCGATCATGAACTTTCAGCTTCCATATTGACTTGAATATGCTTTGAAATTCATTTTGGGGAGATGTTTGTTGCCAATTGATGATCACTTGGTATGCTGATTTAACTGAGAATTTGTCATTCTGAGATGGGGCCCAAACTATTCTGTCTTGATTGGTTGAGAAGATAGGTAAAGTGATTCTCAGAATTTCATTGATGCTCTCTGGTTCAAATAAGTCTTGCATTTTCCTTGTATCCCAATTTCTAAGATTGTCTATAATGAGGTCTGAGACTTTTAGATCTGGGTATGTTTGATCCCTTCCTTGCAGTGGTCTAGGTATGAAATTCTCCATAGTAGGTATCCATGGTGCCTTCCATATATTAGTTGTGAGGCCATTATTTATCTGAACACATCTGCCTTTTCTGATTGTGTCTCTAGATTGAAGAATTCCTTTCCAAAAGTAAGAATCTGTTAGCCGTTGTTGTACCTGCCAAAAATCAAAATGTCTAAGGTATTTTAATCTTAGAATATCATACCATAAACCATTATGACTTTCACAAATTTCCCATCCTGTTTTTGCTAGAAGAGCTTGATTCATGTTTGTCATTTGTCTGAGGCCAAGACCACCTGAGATTTTTGGTTGGCAAATGGATTTCCATGATTTAAGAGTCAGATTGTGGGTCTTATCTTTTGGAAATCCCCACCAGAAATTTTTGAAGTTCGTGTCTAGGATCTTGCATACTGATTTTGGAAGTTGAAAGGTTGACATGTTGTATGTAGAAATAGAGCTGGCTACAGATCTGATTAGCATTGTTCGACCTGCCTGTGATAGTAATTTCATTTTCCAACCTTCTAATTTTTTCTCCACTCTGCTGAGAAGATCTTTGAAGTTTTCTTTCTTATTTCTGCCAAAAGAAGTTGGGAGGCCCAAATATTTCATTTTTTCTTAGGAGACTTTGTATGGAAGACTATTTTGAATTGCTGACCTTGCAACAGAGTTGACATTTCTTGTAATGAAGATGGTGGATTTTTGCATGTTGATCTTCTGTCCTGACCATTGTTGAAATTTTGATAAGTTGTCAGAGATTACTTGGGCATTGTCTGAGGTTGCCTTGGCAAAAATAATTGTATCATCTGCAAACAAAAGATGTGAGACTGGTGTACTTTGTCTGCTCAACTTGATACCTTCCAACTGTCCTCTTGCTTCTTCCTTTAAAAGAATCCTTGAAAGCACCTCTGTCACTAGAATAAAGAGGAAATGGGAGATTGGGTCTCCTTGTCTTAATCCCCTTTGAGAATTGAAGAAACCCCGTGGTGAACCATTTATCAGAATAGAAAAAGTTGCTGTGGTGATGCATTCTTTAATCAGGGTGATCCATCCAGAACTGTATCCTACTAATTTCATAACCTGAAATAAGAAGTCCCATTCTACCAGGTCAAAAGCTTTTTCCATATCTAGTTTAAGAGCCATCAATCCTTTGTTTCCTTTTTTCCTCTTGAGAAGGTGAAACAGCTCATGTGCAATAATGATATTTTCCTTTATATTGCGTCCTGGAACAAAAGCTGTTTGCAATGGAGATATAATGGCATCTAATGTTAACTTGAATCGATTGGCCATTATTTTGGTTATGATTTTGTAGATGAAATTGGTGAGACTGATTAGTCGATAATGACTCGGG
Source organism: Carya cathayensis (assembly GCA_011037825.1). NCBI lineage: Eukaryota > Viridiplantae > Streptophyta > Magnoliopsida > Fagales > Juglandaceae > Carya > Carya cathayensis. The sequence continues at coordinate 992,344 of QGSO01000248.1, read as the reverse complement.
TTGTTTGGATTTGGAATTTTAGGGATGAGAGCTATGTTGGTATGGTTGATTTGCTTCAACAATTTACCACTTCTAAAGAAATTCTGCACTGCTTCCACCACCTCCTTTTTAATGATATTCCAATAATGTCTGTAAAACAGCGCTGTCATACCATCTGGACCTGGTACTTTATGGTTTGGAATTTGTTTTAGGGCTCCAAAAATTTCTACATCACTTGGTACTGCTAGTAGAATCTCATTGTCTTGGTCTGAAATTTGCTTCTCAAAAAGATTGTCTAAATTTTCTAGGAAAGTTGGTTTTGAGGATGTATAAATGGATCGAAAATGACTTATGAAAGTATTTTCAATAATAGTATGATCCATAGACCAAATACCTGGACCCAGTTTGATGGCGTCAATTGAATTCCTCCTTCTTCTGATAGTGGTTGAAAGATGGTAGAATTTGGTGTTGAGATCAGTTGAAGTGAGCCATGCTATCCTTGACTTTTGGCGCCATAATGTTTCCTCGTGTGTTCTTTGCTTTTGAAGTTGGTATTGGAGGTCTTTCTCTCTTTCTTGGTCATATTCACCAATCGGTTTGCTTTGTATGTCAAAGAGCTCAGATTCCAGATTTTGAATGTTATCTTGGATACGCCCAAAATGATTACTATTCCAAAGTTTGAGAGCTTCTTTTGTAGACTTGATTTTCTGGCAAAGTATATAAGCTGGGTTGCCCTGAAAAGATTTGTTCCAAGCTTCTCTAATAATATTATGACTAAGAGGTTCATGAATCCAAAAAGCTTCAAACTTGAAAGATGATGCACATTTCTGGTTATTGGTTGTATGATGCAAAAGCAGATGATGATCTGAGGCTGAAGAGGCCAAATGTTGTAGAGATGCATCGGGAAAGAGTAATCTCCATTCTTGATTTGCTATTGCTCTGTCTAACCTTTCTCTGATAAGAGCCATACCACATCGATTATTTGACCAAGTGTATTGAGAACCCGAGAAGCCTATTTCTATAAGGCCATGTCTATCCATAATAGCTTTGAGTCTTTTGTTTCTGTTGGTTAGAAAAGGCCTACCCCCATGCTTCTCATTTTGATTAATCACATCATTGAAATCTCCGATACATAACCAAGGGCCTTGAAAAGATTGATGTATTGAATCCAGGTGACTCCAAAAATTAGCTTTATGAATAGGTTGAGCTGGGGCGTATACGTAAGTGATTAACCAAGGATTGTAAGATGAGTCCGAATACATCAAAACAGAAATAGCATTCATATTCAAACTGACCGGTTCAAGCTCTAAACCCGGTCTCCACATAAGAAGAAGGCCACCTTTGTTACATACAGCTGGAAAACAAACAAAAAGATGGAAACCTATACTATGTACAATAGAGATGGTGCGATCATCCGACACCAAGGTTTCCGACAAAAAAATTACATCCGGGTTATATTTCCTAATATTAGCCCTTAAGTTTCTGATTGCAGTTGGTCGAGCAAGTCCCCTGCAGTTCCAGGCCATTGTTCTCATTTGGCTTGTGGAGGCATATTGAAGCTTGCCTCGCTAGCTGATTTGGATTTACTTTGAGAATAAGGAGCTGGTTTACTGTATGGATTCAATCTTGATTTGCCTTTTGATTTTTTTCCTTTTCCTTTGATGCCTGATTGTAGTTCCAGTAGAGTAAGAGCTGTTGTGGATTCCTCTGAGTGTAGCATTTTAACTGTTTCAGCAATTGGCTCTATTTGGAGAAGGCGTTGAGATTTTCTTTTTGGTTCTGCAGTGGACTCCATTTCCTGTTGCCTTTTGGATGGTAGAAGATCAGGATACTGCTTACATGTAGAATGTTTCTCAGAAAATTTGGATTCCTTGGTTACTTCAGTTTTTCCATAAGTGCAGTGTGTTTCACGTGATATGTCCAATGGAACCGATTGATCAACTTGCATGAGACTTGAATCTTCTATCAATTGAATTCGGAGTTGAGGTTGATGTTGAACTGGAATTGATGTTGAGCTGCTGTGTGGAGTTGGAACAACTAAAACCGTTGGACTGCTTGGCACTGGTTGATTGGAAAACTGAATATTAGAGGGGCTGGACTCTGATTGAGGCAGAATGAAAGCTTGGCCCATATTGAATGCTGAATCCGTGTGAGTGGCTTGATTAAAAAGAGAATCAGCCGAGTCTTGTGGGCTAACGAATTGGGGCCTTGTCTCACTAGGATGTAATGGTTTAATGTTGGGCTCAATATGTTGTGCTTTAAGAGGCCCAAGCCCGTGACTGGTCTGGTTAGTGTTATAACCTCTGTATGCCGAATAAATCTGTTGCCACTGAGTATTCCATGGAGTTTGTCTTGCTTCCGTCGGTAGAGTTAAAGATGCAGTACCCGATACAGATGAAGATGTCCCGTCCCTTACCTGCTGGTCTTGAACTGGAGTTGAAGTCAAAAGGGATATTTTGCTGCAGATTGAGGTAAGGTTTTGAGATTCAGTCGGTGGCTTGACAGAGAAGATATTTATTCTGGATGGAGAAGTTAATGAGGTCGGTTCACTGTAGCAGAATAGTGCTTGAGAACTTGCTGGGGAAGTGTGCCTGAAATTTCCAGTAGATTTTTTGGTACCCGATGATGATGGAGTAAGATGGATCAAATCTGGTATGTTGTTCTTCACCATTCCAGGTGTTCTTCCGATAATGTTTTGATGACCTCTCAGAGAAAAAAACTGATCCTGTTGTGCTTTTGCAAAGCTTGGTTGTTTTTCTTTGTTTGGGTTGCCGTAGAAATGTGTTTGTCTAATGTTTGGCTCCATTGTTTCATTTTCTGGATGTTGTCCGTGACCTGTTTGTTGAAAAGCTTGAGCTGCACCTTGAAAGCTATTATACTCAGCCTTGATCCATGGTCCATAAATTGGTCTTGTCGTTGGTGAGTTGAGAAAACCACAGAAAACTTGAGAGTGACCGAGTCTTCCACAGGTGTAACAAAAATCAGGTAGTTTTTCATACTTGAGAGATATCCAGATTTCATTATGATCTAACCTTGGCATAAGAAAACCTTGTTGTAGTGGCTGTGTGACATCTATTTCAACTTTAAGTTTGATGTATTTTCTGAAGGCTAACCCATAAAGAGGATCTTCTTCCACCTTGATTAAATTTCCAATAGCTTTTCCTATTTCAATGGCATTGCCTAAAGTAATATAATCTAAAGGCAATCCATGGATTTGCACTTGAAAAGGGGCATGATTTAAGTTGACTTCTTGAAGAGTTGCTCCAGTAGGCCACGGTTTTAGGACTAATAAATGGCCTTTGAAACCATGGGGCTTGGTTAAGGACTTTGAGTTTGTCTTGGGTTGTTCTAAAAGTGAATATAAAGCTATTTGTTTCCATGTCTTCAATAAGAAAGTTTTGAATGAAATTCCATGGTGCTTTGATACATGAGTGAATTGCAAACTTGTTTAGAGGCCTATCAGCTACTAACCTGCCTATCAGAATTTTGTTGGAAATGCTTTGAGCTAACTCTGGTGCTGGTTGCAGGTTGAGGTCGTGCCATGACAGAGCTGCAGTTTGGGAAATAAGAGAATCCAGATTCATCTGATTATCAGTTGTAGCAGTTTGGTGAAAGCTGAATTGTGGTTATGATCCTGGTTCTTGCTTGGTGTTGTAATGCGGAAAAAAGCAACAATAAGTGCAGAAATGAAAACAACCTCCTAGTGAGAGAAAGTCTGACTTCTCTCTAGCCAGTTTTTTGTTCTGGAAGGTACCCACTTGAAAAGTCATAATTGTGACTATAAAACTTGTACCAAATTCAGCTACAGAAGTGTATATTGCTTAGTTATTTTCGGTAAAGAGTTATTTCGGGTAAAGAAGACTACTTTTTATAATATGTTGGTGCAAAGAAGTTTGTTGGTCATTCCTGATTTCTTATGCTTTAAAGAAAATGCACATTCCAATAAGATTTTAATTAATCAAGAAGGAGACCGCATTAAGTAGGTTAATGTCGTCCAATAAGCGGACTGAAACATTGTCGTCCAACAGTTAGAAAGACATTATGATCATCCTATATGAATGTATCTTTTACTGTTAAGTGTGTAAAAAGAGTAAGGAGAGTTGAAGTATCAGCAGCATGTTTCCTTCCGACGCAGGGTATAACCATCCCAATGACACAAGCTTGCAAATCAACATATCTTTTTGGTTCAAGAATTAAATTTATTTTTTTCCACCAATTTAAAATCTTGAAATCTATTCTAAATATGGGACCTATTTTTAATGAATATAGAGGAAATAGAAACCGTCCTTAATTATTAGAAGAAAAATTATACTCAGCAGCTCTACACTACATATCTGCAGAGGGAAAAAAGATAAAAAGACACAAAAAAAAAAAATAAAGATCCATGTTAGTAACTGTGTGATGTAGAGATGTTGAGTAGAAGAACTCTTATTAGAATCACCCATCTAAAAGTTTTTTTTTTAATTAAAAAAAAAGGTTGAAAGATACCAAATCCAATCACTTATTTTCTGCTTGCTTTGAAATGCAAAGTCTATCAAATTTGGTAGGTTATATACCAAGTCAAATCATAAATTAATTGATAAAAAAAAAATCAAAATCTTTCATTTAAACAATTAACAAATTAGATTAGTTGTTAAACTGCCTCTTAAGGATAGATTCAGATGTCCCTATTGAAAATTAACAATCATCCTATTAATGCATGCTCGCTTCTAATTTTAATTTTTTTTATTAGAAGACTAACTTGTAGCAATTTTAAGTTGTCAACTTTTCAAATAATGATTAATTGCGTGAATCAACTTTATAATTCAAATTTCTTATCATCCTTGAACGATATAGTTATTATGGTTGAAATTTAAGTTCAACATTCATGAATCTTCAAGTTTCCATGGGGAGCACTAACCTAGCAAGAAAGTCATAGAAATCCCATTAGAAGTGAGAAGAAAAATTCAAATGTTTTGAATTAAGCGTAGGCATTGGAGGGTGGCATGTCCTAAGAGTGGGCATATGTTTGAATTTTGATCTCTGTAGCAAGATGCTTTTCATTGGATATAGAGAAGTGGAGCGTCTGCAGCATAAAATGCCATTATAGCCGACCATTCGCTTGTCTTTTGTAAAGTGCTACCGCCCAATCTCTATTACTTTCTGATCTCATTCAACATTACATATATCTAATAAACCAAAAATAATTGCCCACTTTCTTAATCCCAACAATTTTTTCAAAAGTAATGGTTAAAGTTTTAAGCATCATATCCTTCAATTTCTCTGAAAGATATTAAAGACCCTTTTCCTGAAGTCTTCACTTTCAAGATACAGTATGCACAAAAACCAACATTGATATTTTAATTATCAGCTTAAGCTGCACCTAAACACTTTGACATTAAGGAGAATGGATGTCATACAAAACCTATCACACCAAATTATATGTGTTAGTTTGCAAACTCACTAGTCCTGTTGGATGCCTATGAACTGTGAGAATTAAAGAATCACTGTAAAAACCAGTCCCCTTGGGGCTCATCCAAGCCCATTGCCATTAAATTATCTGCCAAACAGCTACTATCAATTTAATAGAACTACCCTTCCATTCAAGCCTTCAAACTCATTAAGAAGCAAGTTTTATTGTATAGAAACATTGAGGGCATACACAGTTAGAGAAATTAAAAGGGAATAAATTAAGACTCAAAAGTCGAAAAGTAATATGGGTTTACCAATGCTTTAAACATGAGTATTATCCATCACCCAACTGATTTTCCTTATCCAGAAAATGAGGGGCTATTGCCGTCCATGTAGAATATAGTGGATTAGAGTATACAATCACCGCTAAAGAAACAAGAAGTAAGACACTGTCAAATGTCACTGGGGAAATAATTCATTTCAGAAAATGCCTAAACAAAGGGCCCTAAACATACCTGTTGGTGCAGGTCAGCATCAAACACATATCTCAGCCTTATTCAAATTTCATCTGCCAAATCACATTTGAAAATCAACAAAAGGGCCACCGACTGCAGACCAAAGGAAAACCAAACCAAGAAGAAGAATCTTTTCTTCTTGTTTGGGTTTCAAGAATTCACTTTTTTCCTTGTGCAAGTTTCATATCAAAGGAAACCACAAGAGACCTTACCTTGCTTCCTTGACTTGAATTGCACATTGGCCACGGGGAAGAAAACCCATTTCAAATTCACTATGTTTCTCCTGTAGCTTTTGCTCCGAAAATGGTCCAAAGAAAGGTACCCAACAAGCTTGGAATCCAAGCTCATCATGTTAAGTCTGACGAGTTGTTGGCAAACCTGAAACCATCTTCTAAATACCAGGATGGCAAAAACAGAGGAGTTGATTTGAAGAAAAAGATGAAGAAGACAAGGTCAATCAAACTCTCAGATATTGAGAGTTTGCGATCATCACCCAGGAGAAGGCACATATCACAGACCGGAAAGCCGCCGCCTCTTGGCATTCCAGCCACTGCAGCAAGCCCACAGAAGCAGCAACCTCTGATCAAGGAATCTGAGGGGTCACCAAATTATATGAAGTCCACCAGCTGTTTTGATGCGAGGAAGGAGCAGTCTCAGGTGAGTCTTAGAAATACTCAAACTGGTTTTAAAAGCAAGAATACGAGTAGAAGAAGCTCTAGCAATACAAAACTTGGCTCTGCTTCTGGTAATAAACCAGCAAGAGCTTTAACAAGGACCTCTAGTTTGAAGCTGGTGAGGACTTTGACAAAGACCCCTAGTTTCAAGCCGGCAAGAGCTTCGGCTAGAAAGTCTTCCAGAGTTGCTCTTTGTGCAGATATGAATGCACAGAGGGCAACCTGTTCTTCGACACTAAAGGACTCGAAGTTCCCAGCATATCTTATGCTTAGTCCTGGGGCAACCGAATCTGAAGGAACTTCAGTAATGAAGGTTTGCCCCTACACATATTGTTCTCTGAACGGTCATCGTCACTCTCCTTTGCCGCCATTGAAGTGTTTCTTGTCGGCAATGAGACGTTTGTTGAAGACCCAGAAGAGTATGAAAATAGAAGCTTTAAGCCCACCAGGAGCAAAGCCGTCTAGCGTAGAAGCGGAAGGAATCGTTACTCCAAAGTTGATCTTTGAGGGCACGCCTGCACACAAAGAAGCTGATTTTGGAAATTTGGACTGGCCTCCTTTGTTACAAGATGTGGGCAGAGATTTTTTCATTGAAATCTATGCCAAAGATAACGACGACGGCACTAAAGGAATGGGAGAAGGGACACATGGAGATAAAGTGGAAATACTTGATGTCGCTAGAGATGTCGAGGGTCAGATTGTTACCATGTCTTCGGTTGATTGGGGTGATGAAGCAGTGGGAGAATACAGGGATAAACAAGTTGCAGAGACTCTATCTGAAGGGTCAGCACAATCTGAGGATGATTTTGAGGAAAATCTCGAGCAGTGCGGTAGTATGACTGCTACAGAAATCAACGCCACGGAGAGCTTTCCTAGAGAACAATTAGAAGATGGAGATGAATACTTTCTACCTCGCTTTTCTCAAGGAAAAACAACCACGGAAACCTTCTACACTGGCAGTGACTTTGAAGGGGAATGGAATGGTTCTGAAGTTACTGATATGGAGTGGGAGGAGGGGCATCTTACTGAGTCAGAGCAAGATAGTGAAGCCGATTATTCAAGCATGACCGATGATGAATCTGCTTTTCATAACGAATATGTGATTAAATCAGATGACGTTGTTAGTAGCTGCAATGAAGTGATTTTGGCTGATGTACTGAGAGACGATGAGCAGACCCATCCAACTCTCCAAGATGATGGAGATGAAACGGAAGATAGAGAGCATGCAACCAAAGACTCGAATTCAAGTGAACAGATTGATGATGATAGCTTTACCGATGAGACTCAAAATAATCTGACTGAGGGGCACTCTGAGAGCTCCAATGTTCTTGAAGACCAAAACCTCGAGAAAGGCCAAAGTAAATCAAATAGTTTCAAAAACTCAAGTTCAAAGGATGATGGGAGTCAAACCAATACAAGGATAAATAAATTCAATTCAGCTGAAGAGAGAGTAGAAGTTGACAAAATGGAACTGGAAGACAATACTGAATCAGATGCAGAAGATGCATCGACAATAGCCAGTGGTATAACCAGTCCAGAAATGGAGACAACATTCTTCCCTGGTGATAGAGAGTCCACCCAACAACCGCAACCGCCCAACTTCTGCGACAATCAGAAATGGACAACTAGATGCAAGAAGCGTATCAAGGATGAGGAGGAATCGAGGAACTTCAACCTGCGAGAACCAAACTATCTGCCCTTGGCTCCTGATCCAGAAGCAGAAAAGGTTGATCTAAGGCATCAAATGATGGATGAAAGGAAAAATGCAGAGGAGTGGATGCTTGATTACCACCTTCAACAGGCTGTTACCCAGCTCGCTCCAGCCAGGAAGAGGAAGGTGGCGCTACTCGTTCAAGCTTTTGAAACAGTCATGCCGACATCCAAATATGAACCCCAATTGAGGAATACAACAGCTTTTGTTCATGCAAGGCCAATGAAAGCATGTAGCTGAAGGCACTTACTGATGTAAATATACAAACTCCATTGTCAATATCATTCCCTAATTTTGAATTTAAACAATCATAACAAAAGTCTATTTTTCGATCTCTGCAGGCGATAATGAAGAGAAATCAGTTTTAAAAGTATTAACATGTCGCCGTGTCTCGAGTTTCATGAGTAGATTGCGTTTCTGTAGATGTTAAAAGGTATTTACGGAAAAAGCATTCTGATTCAATGAAGAACTGATGTTCAAATGGAGATTGAGGTGTAGACAGTGGAGTGGTTCCCCTTGAGCTGTGTAGCCGAAATTTTAGTTTCCGCTTCAATAATGGTGTGTACTGACATTATTACTTAAGGTGTTTGATTTATTTGCGTGTAATTGTATGGTAATCCGGAATATGTACACATGGGGCTTCCATCCCATCATCATATAATATGCCATGTCATTAAAGATCAATGCTTATGTAAGTAATTTTAATGGCATGACAGTTTGTGCTCCTAATAATTTTCCTTTCTTTGTAATGCACAAACTGAACCTTTGTACGTCCAGTTGTTTATGAACTCTAGTTGCTTTCTCTAATGTCATGTACGAGTACTTATCAGCCAAGTTTATACTAAATTCACTGATGTCCATGTCATACGTCTATGCATTTCAAGGAGCAAGCAAGAAATGTCTTATGCAACCAACAACAATGGATGACGGTTCCGCATATTAGACAACAATCGTTTGCGAGTAAAACAAGCTAATCATTTTTTAAGCATCTCATGCCAAAGCATATCAATATTTATCAATGTTAGTCTCTCTTGTACATCAAGTTATTCTAAACAAAATCGCAAATAATTCCTTTTATCGGTAAAATAAATAGGCAAAACCCAAGTACACTAGACATATACAAGAGCGACACTTGAGCGTGAGCATCAAAAAACCACAAATAATTTTAAAAACCACCGTTATTTTCTTTTTCATTTTTGTCTAAAAAACAGGAACTAATGGTACCAAAGTTACAACAGCATCTACTCATCTCTACGAAAATGTACTCTTAGGGCAGGAGAGTCTGGAAGAAGTAATTGGAGCTCTCCCATGTAATTATCTAGACGACCAGAGCCTAAACTTTGCTCCTGCGGGCCTGCTAAATGAGAACTAACCTCTGCAGTTTCCCTTTGTTCCAGAGCTTTTTTGGCCGTTAGATCATCATTGAACATCCGAAGTGCATCAGCCGTTGAGAGAGAATGAACAGATTCATACAGGTCCCGGAATTCATTTCTCTTTTCTTGCGTTCCAATTAACCTTTCTTTCAACTCATCTGGGAGGAAAGACAATGCACTTCATACATGTTGCAGATGGCCAAAAGTAAAAGAAATTATTAAGTCTGAGAAAATCTCAAGTAATTTGATGTTTTTTCTGCAAACTAGATAACAGAAAAGATTAGCTTTTCCCCATCCCTCCCCTTCCCCCGGTTTTACCTGGTAACACCTCTTACAACACCCCAGTTGTACCCAACAAGGACCGATTGCTTAAAACCAATGTTAAATCCTTCTTGTGCAGAAGCTTCTTTTCCTGCAGTGATACCTTCACGATATCCATGCTGAAAAAATCATTAACAAATAAAAATAATTAATTCACAAAAGCATTTAATCAAATGCACGGGCTAAATTTGGATAATAGTTGATGAAAGCCAACTATAGGCAACTACTGTATGATGTTGATCGCGTCTCCTCTGCCATTCCCTGTCCAATTCAGATGAATCATTCAACTCATCTCCAGAACTGTCCCATATAGGTCCATCTCCATCCTGCAAATCATCCCCAAGACAATCTGAAACAAAAAGATGAATAAGATGTACTACTGCTAAACTACCAAAATCTCATATTCTACTGCAAAAGAAATTTAGGCCATAACAAATTAACAATTGCAAAGATAACAATTAAAGAAAAGATCTTGCATGAAGAATTCCAAAAGGTAATTCTTGAGCAGAAAAGCTGTTGTTTTCTCAAATAATAGAATTAGAAAATGAATCTTTATACTCAATTTTGATATTCAATCACTTTTGAAACTGAATGCAAATAATAGTAAAATGGGTTCACTTTCATTTTGAATATCCAAAGCTGTTACGCTTAAAGATGTAAAAGGTCAAAGCAGATGTATTTGATCATATAAACGCATGGGGAAAAGGAAGGTTTTGCTAGTAACAAAATCCACATTTAAGCATGGAAATATTTTCTTATAATAATTTCATGCAGACAAAGAAAGCAGCTACCACAGCAAGGGCCTACTTAACTTTCAATTGCTGAAATTTATTTATAAAAGAAAAGAAACGAAAGGAAAGGAAAGGAAACAAAAGAGCTAAACGCAAGAAGTTCTTCTCCTTTTTTCAATCATTAGCAACTGAAGCACCCATGGAAATGCACGTGACGTCATGCATCATCCATCCTTATGCAGGTTGGAAGTGCCATTCAACCCAAAAAAAGAAAACACATTTAAAATGTAAAAAGCATTTGATCATAAGTTTTTCAGCCAGATTTGCCTTAAAACATATAAATTAAAACTAATACCATGCAAATCACCTTCTTTACTAACGGCAGTTGAAGAAGAATCTAAGTCTGTCTTCGACAGCTTCAGACTTTCTGAGTAAAGCTCTTCAGCAAGATTGCCCTCCATCTGTGCAAGCATAAACAAGGGAAACTAGATTAACAAAGTCCAGCATATCAATAAGTAAAACGCCACACACACAAAATGAGGATTTTCAATAATGAATTGTCCCAATGGCTGTATGCAGATAAATCGAAAAAAAAAACAAAAAAAAAAAACACTTAAAGTTGCATGGTGCTTGCATAAACACAATCATCAACTTTAGGGCACCAATATCAATAAGTAAAACGCCACACACACAAAACAAGTGAAACTAGAGTAACAAAGTCCAGCATATCAATAAGTAAAACGCCACACAAACAAAATGAGGATTTTCAATAATGAATTATCCCATCGGCAGTATGCAGATAAATCGAAAATTAAAAACCTTCAAGGTGCATTGTGCTTGCATAAACACAATCAACAACTTTAGGGCACCAAAGTAGAGAACACAAATGGGCATGCCAGACTACACATGTATTTTATACGAGAGAGATGCCAAAAACGCAAAATGACACATACCCACACAAATTCCACACGTAATCGGTGCAGTTCCAAAGTAGAGATTTGAGAAAAATAAAATGACCAAAAACCACACGAAAGGTCTAAAACCGATGGAATTAATGGAAAATCAAAACCTGTGTCCAATAAGACGTTTCATCAAATACAAAGAATGCCCAATATGAAACCAAACATCAAAACGGTGAATATTTACCACCAAGATCGATATTCCACAACAAACCAGCAATACCCGTTCAACAAACTGAGGAAAAGTTTCAAATTTTGATATAAAAAAACCCATATATACAGTTACGTACGATGCGATGCGCATGAAAAAAAAAAAAAAAAAGTAGCGAGATAAGACATAAGCTATTATTCTCAAAAGAATATAAAATATAGGAAAAAAGATAAATAACTGGTAGGCTTGGATTACCGAAAATCCTTCCTCCAGCTTTGGCTGAAAGTTCTCGGTTGATTTCCTATAACTTTAGGATCTCACTCTCTCTCTCTCTCTCGGAGTGTTGAATCAACGTTGATCGAGTTTATGGTGTACGGCCACGCCGCACAAAAACCCCCCCTATTTCCTACTCCGAAAGTCAACCTGCAGCATGTTTAGCGCCCACGTTATTTTATTCTCACAATATTCTCTAATAAAAATCTTACGGTCGGTAACTATTATTTATTATTATTATTTTTTAGTCTATTTTTTATTATTTTATATTATTATTTATTACAATTATTCAATATGTCTTTATGAAAAATTTTATACTTCATCATATCATTCGACTTTTATTCTACTAAATATAATGTGGCACATTTATCACCATTAAATGATCATTTATTGTATATTTTATTATTATCTGATAAATGAATCACACCTTACTTAATAGAATAAAAATGTGGTGTATAATATTATTATTTTTAATTATTTTTTTACTATTATTTATAAAAAAAATTTCTATAAACTATATTATCATTCTATTTATATTTCACTAAAAAAGACGTAGCACATTTATTACTATTAAATTAGTGATTTGCAAAAATAATTCTTTTGAAGTATGCCAATAAAAAGCAATGGTACTCTTCTTGAAGACGCATCATCAAGTAGCCCAATCCTTTTGAAAAGCTCATCCTTTCCAAATGACAACTATAAAATGGTAAAGATATTGCTACTAAAACCAGTGGCAATTCCCCAAAATGGTTTGCTCGCTTATCATTCTCCTCACCCTCTACTTCAACCTCTGCTTGGCCTTGCTGAATACCCTCAGTGCAGCTTTTGTTGAGGAAATCACAGATGCCATAGCGATAAACTGCGTGCAAAAGACGAGCCATCTCCACTTTTACTTCCATGATATCGTCAGTGGCAAAAGCCCAAGTGCTGTCAGAGTTGCAGGGCCGCCAAACAGTACCATTTTCGAGTTCGGAAACATGATGATGGTTGATGATGCACTAACCGAAGGGCCCAAACTCACATCAAAACTCGTGGGAAGGGATCAAGGATTCTATGCCATGGCTTCTCAAAATGAGGCTTCATTGCTTATGGTTATGAACTTTGTTTTCATGGAAGGTAAGTATAATGGCAGTAGCATTACCATTCTTGGGAGAACTCCCGTGTTTAATGACGTTAGAGAAATGCCTATTGTAGGAGGCAGCGGGCTTTTCAGGCATGCTCGTGGCTATGCATTGGCACATACAATTTCGGTTGACCCGAAAAATGGAGATGCCATTGTCAAGTACCATGTTTATATATGGCATTTCCAGGGATTTGTGGTGGCTTAAGCTTGAGATAGGATGAGTAAGGGGATCTTGTTTTGTTAGTGGTGTCTAGTTATTCTGAAATGTTCTTTGATTGTGCCTTTTTGTTTTATTTATTTATTTTTTCTTCAAATGTGCTCTATTGTATTGGGGTCATGATTGTCTCAAATGTATTGTTGCCCCCAAAAATATTGAAGTTTAGGCCCAGCCTAGTCTCTACCCAATTTCATTTTTATTCACAAATTGTGTATATTTAGCTTTCAACTATTGCTTGAGTTCTACACTTCCGTATTTTATTTGAATTTGCCAACGACTATGCATTCTGGTTTGAACAGAACGGGACATGCCATTGTTGCTCAAGCAATTATTTAACCGCTCACGTTAACTATCACACACACGCACACACACAGGGAGGTTCGCTGTTGGAGTTTTATACGTGATAGAATCCTGTAATGAACAGTGAGAATGAGTATGAACGGTAGATCTAACATCATTGTGCGGAGATTATACGTCAATTTTAGTTCCTGGAGTAAAGTAAGCACAATCATTTTTTCTTCAAAAACACACTACATTTATAGCCTCATCATATCAGATGATATCAGAGTTCCTTTTCCATCTTAGGCACAACCATTTTTCCTTCAAAATGACTATTAAGAAGCATGAAAAAGAAACCAATTAAGTAAAAAGGTAGGCCAACAAAAAAAATTAATATGGTTTCTTGAAAACGCATCAAGCTGGTAGATGAATCGACCTTTTGAAAATCTCTTTTCGCTTTAGACAATGGAAAGGTATCAACTTTATCCCTTTTCCTCAAATCTATAAAGTCGTAAAGATATTACCACTAGTGAACATAAATCAAAGTAGCATTAACCTTCCACAAAAGCTTACTTTGGAGGCAAATTCTCCAAATGGCTTGTTTTCTGATCATTCTCATCACCCTCTGCTCAGCCTTGCTGAACACCATTAGTGGAGCTTTCATCGAGGAAAGCAGAGAAGCCGTGGAGATAAAGCGCGACGGAAAGACGACCCATCTCCACTTCTACTTCCATGATATCCTTAGTGGCAAAAACCCAAGTGCCATCAAGATTGCAGGACCCTCCAAAAGCACCATTTTCAACTTCGGAAACACAATGATGATCGATGATGCTCTAACGGAAGGGCCTGCACTCGAATCGAAACTCGTTGGAAGAGCTCAAGGATTCTATGCCCTGGCTGCACAAAATGAGATTGCAATGCTTATGGTTATGAACTTTGTTTTCACGGAAGGTGAGTATAAGGGTAGTACTCTTAGCATTCTTGGGAGAAATCCAGTGGGTGATGACGTGAGAGAAATGCCTGTAGTTGGAGGTAGTGGGGTTTTCAGACAAGCTCATGGCTATGCATTGGCACATACAGTTTTGTTTGATCCAAACACAGGAGATGCCACTGTTGAGTACAATGTTTATGTATCGCATTTCCAGCCTGATGCTAACTTACCTGCTGCTAGCTTAGCTCGACATGGGATGAAGCCAGGGCAACATGCTTTGTTTTTTGTATTTTTACTTTTTATTTTTGTTTTCGGGTTGAACAACTCAAATCACTTCTAATTATGTCTAATTTATATGTTATTTGATTGTGCCTTTTTTTTTTATTTAATTTATTCTTTCGTGAAAGTATATCGTGTTGTAGCCATGGTTTGCCTGGAAAAATAGAGAAATTCTGTATACATGTGCCCTGTCTGGATCATTTGAATACGCGACAGGGTGTGTTCTGACTCACGATTACTGCATCTGCATTAGCCCTATTCCTCATAACGTGCTTGAACTCTTGATTGAGAACACTGGACGCCCTTAACAATCACACGCCTCTCCCTCTCTTCCCTTGAAAGAAATCATCTGAGAGAGCAAAAAACTAGCTATAATGAAGCCTTGTCTTTTAAGCAAGCATGCTTTTCTTGAATCGTTGGAGTGTCCCATCTTGAGCTGGACCCAAGCCAAACGGTGGGTGGATTTGTGTTGTTAAATGGGGTATCCCACTTATTAAAAAGGTTCATGAATCCACCCTTGACAATCACACGCCACGCTTACGCATTTTTACCCTGATTCCGTGAAAACCCATTTTGAGTCATTGACAACAAAAATTGCTGCCTCTCAAAGTCATTAAAGCATTAGTTTTTCTAATTTTTTCTTTATTTTTGGTGAAGGCAAGTTCCAATACCATGACCATTTGAAAGTTTCTCGCAGGAAAACATCAAGCCCCTACTTTAAGCAAGCAACCTATAAGTAATGGTATGAAAACCAGTTCGAGATTAGGGGTGTAAATTTTAACCGGTAAACTGGAAAACCTGCCCAGACCGGACCAGTTATGCCGGTTTTGGACCGGTCCGGTTTGGAACCGGTTTCATAAAATGAAAAATCGGCCGGAACCGGTTCGGTTTCGGTTCCGGTCATTTTTAGACCGGACCGGTACTATTTAATATATTTTTATTTATTTATTTATTTAATGTTATATGTTATATATTTTATATTATATATAATTTTTATATATAATATATAATAATATAAATTATAATTATATATAAGATAATGTTATTATAATTTATAAAATAAAAGTTTAATCTTAAACATGAAAATTTAATTGATCATATGCTTTAAATATATATTATTTATTAATAACATTTTATCATAGATTCATAAGAAGCAAGAACCAAAAAAAAAAATCACTCAAATATTATTACTAAGTTTTGATGGCCTTATACACTTAAAACTGTTTATAGTTTTTTTGATAAGTACATAAGACATTAGTAGATAAATATAAATTATATGTTAATATATATAATTTATATAAAGCTATACTAATAGCATAATTTTTTTACATAGCAGATTTTTTTTTATATAGCAGTTTTTTTATATAGCAGTTTTTTTTATAGTAGAATTTTTTGACATAACAGTTTTTTTTTTTATAAATAGATTTTTTATGATAAATATGTATTTTATTAAAACCGGAAAACCGGATCGAAAACCAGTAAAACTGAAGTACCGGTTTAGGAGGGTAACTGGTGCGTAATTGGTTTTAAAAAATGTAAAACCGGTGCCTACCGGTTTGGTCCTAGATTTTGTCCAAAACGAGACCGAACTAGACCGGTTACACCCCTATTCGAGATGGTTTGTTCTTTTTAGTCACTGTCTTCTCCTTTTGTCTCATCCTTTCTTCTCAACTTCATTTACCACCATTTTTGGAACGTTATCAGAGGCTGAGAGCCATCCCCTATAATCATGTATACAAAAAACGCATGGAGAAAATGGCGCTCTTGCACTCAATATTCCCATGACATCCTAGATGGCACAAACCCAACTGCCATTAACATTGTCGCGCCACCAAACATATTGACAGCTTTCTTACCATACATGCACATAATCAAGCCTTGCACGATTTTTGTAATTAGCTTAATTTTAGGACTCCATCCAATTAGTCCACTTTCCTTTTATGTATTTTGCCTTACATGGCACATTATACATCTATTTATTTGTAAAACTTAATACGAAGTAAGTATGATTCAGACAATATTTTCTCTCATTCTTCCTTCTTAACATCGTATCAGCCTAAAGAAACGGTCCAGCCATTCTGTCATGGCCGAGACCAACACCCCACCTAAAACGAGCTCTCTCCTCCCTTCACCAATCCACAAATTCAGTTCGTGATTATTTCAACCAAATCAAATAGCTATGGGATGAACTTAGTCATCTCCAAACTGCAACTGACCTCAAAGATATGCAACGACAGGCTGATGATGAACGAGTCTTCCAATTTCTTCTTGGACTCAACGATTCCTTTGCTCATCTTCGCACCCAAATTCTGGCCATGGACATGCTTCCCTCTCTCAGCAAGGTATTCTCCATCTTGTTTCAAGAAGAGCAATAGAGGCTTCTTAATCTCCAACCACCCTCTTTCGAAACCATGGCCATGGCTACCCGCACCACAGCTCGCCGAAGACCTCCTCTGAAATGCACCGCATGCGGCAAAGATGGCCACACCCGTAACCGTTGCTAGACCCTCATCGAGTACCCTCCAGACCGAGAGCCTCGCACCACCAAACCCAAGTCGTCCATCCTAGGACCACCCCCATCGGCTGCGAATCCCGTTTGCCCCTTCTCTTCCTTAACTGAAAATCTGGTTTCCCTTCCTCCAGAGCTGTATCAGAAGCTACTCAACCTCCTAGCACCGTCGGCCACATCGATTGAACCATTCCCTGCCTCTTTTGCTGGTAATCTCTTTTCCCCCTCTGATTTCACCTTCAATCGGCACCTCCATTGGGTGGTATACAGTGGTGCAAGCCACCACATCTGCCACCAATGTGATGCTCTCTCCGATTTGCAGCCTCTTGCTACTTCCCATCACATTCGGCTTCCAACAGGACAAGATATCCCAGCCGAAGGGCTGGGTTCTTGCCGTCTTTCTCCCTCTCTCATCTTACAAAATGTTTTTTATGTTCCTCTTTTATCCTTCAACTTACTTTCAGTTTCCCAACTTGCCCTTCATAATTCTTACCTTATAACTTTTTCCTCTAATTCTTGTTTATTTCAGGATTCTCAATCAATGAAGCCGATTGGAACGGGTGATCTATGCAATGGGCTCTATGTGTACTGACCTGAACTTCCTATCATTTTTGCTGCTCAATCTACTACAAATAAGACCTTATGGCATCAACGTTTAAGTCATCCCTCCAGTTTTACTACTCCCAATATTTTTAATTCTTGTTCTATTTCTGAATGTGATGTTTGTGCTCGTTCTAAACCCACCAGATTACCTTTTTCCAATTATGCCAATAATAGTGATTCTCGTTTTAATCGCATTTTTTATTATATTTGGGGTGGTTATCACATAGCCTCATTATGTGGCGCTCATTATTTTCTCACTATTGTTGACGATTTTTCTCGCACCACATGAGTTTATCTTATGCGTTTTAAATCTGAGGCTTACACTCATTTAATGCATTTTTTTGCCCTTGTCCAAAATCAGTTTAATACCACTGTCAAAATTATTAGAACTAATAATGGACAAGAATTTCTTTCCCATCAATTTCAAACATACCTACACACACGGCATTATTCATGAACGTACTTGTGTAGAAACTCCGAAAAAAAATGGTGTTGCGGAGCGTAAATACTGGCACCTTCTTAATGTTGATCGTAGTCTTCATTTTCAAGCACACTTACCTCTCTCTTATTGGGGTGATTGTATTCTCACCGCAGCCGACCTCATCAACCGCACCCCTACCCGCATTCTCAACAATAAATCTCCTTTTGAAATTATGTTCAATAAAATCCTCGACTATGACCATCTTTGTGTATTCGGTTGTCTTTGTTATGCATAAACCCTCCATGCTCACCGTGATAAATTTTCTCCCCATGCCACTAAATGTGTCTTCCTTGGCTACCTGAGCACACATAAAGCCTACAAGCTATACAATCTCCAAACTCATACCATCTTCTATTCCCGAGATGTCACCTTTCAAGAACACATATTCCCTTTCCAAGACCTTCCTGACACTCCATCTCTTCCCGCCCCTGTTGTTCCTCTTCCCGTCCTTGAACCTATCCTGACTCATGATCCTTCGGCCTCTTTCAACTCTCTTGTCCCTCCTAATTCCCTGATCCCTGCTCCCTTACCCAACCCCTCTCCCCCAGCTCCTTGTCCTCGCCGAACTATTACTCGCCCTGCCTATCTTCACAACTATATTTGTCCCACCTTACATACGGAGCCCACTGTATCTATGCCTGCTCCATCGGCTTTAGGTACTGCTCATCCTTTGTCTGCTTTTCTTTCATATTCCTGTTTTTCTCCCTCACATATTACTTATTTGACTGCTCTTGCCTCATGTATTGAACCCTCTTCCTTTTTCCTTCTCTCCTTCTTCCTTCTTAACAAAACAGGTTAGATGGTGGCTTTGGTGCTACAGGCCGTATGACAGATGGCCCATTGATGGAAGGGCCAGAGCCTACTTCAAACCTAGAGGGGAGAGCTCAGGCGGAGTATGCTTCGGCTTCTCAACATGACCCTGGGTTCCTTTTGGTGATGAATTCCGCTATTCTAGGAGACAGTGGAGTTTTCCGATTTGGCAAAAGCAGTTTCAGTCAAAAAATGGAGACATTGGTATTCAGAGTGCAATATTCATTGAAATTCCCCTTTCTAGTTTCCTTGCTCCGAATCTTGTCTGGCCTGAGGCGTGCGTTCTTCTTCTTCTTCTTCCTTTCATCACGTGTTTTCTTCCATTAGATAGTAATATAATTTCTCCAGTAGTAGAATGGGATAAAACCCACATAACAAAATTATTTCCTTTTATTCTTAAAATCAAGTGCCTTATTAGGTTCTCAAGAAATTGAGAGTGCATGCTTGTTTAAGGGCTAAATTTAGTATTTCCATGGATTACAAATATCTTCAGAGCATGGTTTCTGATAAATATATAAAAAAATCAACATATATATAGCAATCAAAACAAAAATGAATGGACAAGTGTGAAAGATTGCTGGAAAAGTTAATTTATTTTTTTACTTAAAAGCGATCTTGTCCATTCATTTTTCAACGAGATGTATTCGGTGAATTTTTAACAAAATGTAAGCCAAACCCAAGAAAGAAAATTAAACAAAAAGGAGAAATAAGCAGAAGAAGAAATCCATTAGCAAAACAAAGAAAAGAAAATACCAAAAAAAAAAAAGGGAACAAGAAAAGAGCAATCGATGTAGCATTGCAACTCCTCTCAGTTCCTCCTGAGTCTCCAACCTGAAATAGAAAAGAGGGACCTATCATGCCAGCAGATAACCAAACGTCCATTCTCTTCTTTGATATTGTATCCATGATCATATTTCTGCAAGAGCACCCTTCCCTGCAATCTATCGTGATAGCTAAAAGGCACCTTCCCGAAACTAGCTAACTCGAGCCTTAAAACCCATTTGCCAAGCTTCTCATGCCTCTCCTTTCGCTCCGCTCCCTCACATGCTATGATGTTTTTAATTTCCTCTGCAAATAGCATCTTCTCAACCTGCTGTCATTTTTTGGGCTCTCTGGACCCAGTAGACTCCAGACAATCAAAGAGGGCAGCATAGTAGTCCAATGCTCCATTGGCTCTCTCCATAAAAGTAAAGCCATTATGGTTTGTGTCCTGCTCAGTAATCACCATTAGTTTCGGCGAGAGGCTCCAAAGAGAATTTAGAAAGCTCCCCATTTTTGGGGAAGCACTTAGAGATAATGCAGAATCAGGACTGGCCACGTACACATTGATCGGATCCTTTTCAAGGAACTCTCGTAATGTGTGCTGGTCCATGTGGAAATGTGTCTGTAGGTTCTTTTCTACTGAAGGAGAGTTCCTTGTGAGCAATTCCTCATCGGTAGCCAAGAGAGTGTGTAGCTGAAGTACAGCGCTGACTGCAACAGCTTCTCCTCTTCTAACTCCCAAACTTTCAAGATTAAGATTCTCTAATTTACCCAATACGGGATTGAATTGAAATGGAATGACCAATTTTTCAGCTTCTCCTGTCAACTCAAGAGCCATTTTATCGAATACCTCTAAATCTTCATGAATACTTGTAATTCTCAAATGGGGTGCGCCTCTGGCCGTGCACTAATTGTCCGAAGAAGATGAATCCATTGTGCTGGCTCAAATGAATAGAGATCGATAATATGAACCATTTTCTCCCCATCCATGGCTTCCAAAATGGCCTCAATCGTGATCAGATAGGCAACCTTTAAGAAGGGGCAGATGTCAAAGAAGAATTTTTGAACTTCATTTATAGGGAGACAATATTCTTGTTGAATTAAGGGCTTTAGACAGGCGAGGCCGCGAGACTTTAAGCAGTTTATCCGCAAGCGCCTCCGTGAAGTTTGCAGCAATTCGCTGCATTGAATCACCATCGCGGGAGGCAAGATGGGAGCTGTGCTCAAGGCCGATACCGGCATTCTCAATGCTATCGGCAGCCACATAGTAAGTGCAGGTTCGAAGAAGATGTATCAAATACAAACCCCTCTCCTCAGTTTTCAGCTCCTTGAGCTAGCGATATGGTGGTCCTAACACGGTAGATAGTGACATCCACGGAATGAGGGATGAGGAAGTTTGAGAAGATCCATGTTCAGCTCCAGCCATATCCAACTGAGAACGAACTCTGCACCGAAATAAAATGAAAATATAATTACGGATGATGGAGCTTTTTTTCCCCAGTACAAGGCCTACTCGATTGGAGCATAAAGTTTTCTTGATAACAGAATACATATTTGAATAATTTGAAATTAAAAACCTCATTTCTGTTATGCTCCAGCATTTTTTCAGCAACCATGCAAGAATCAAGAAAATTTTACCTACTACATACAAATCAAAGGCATGCTGCACTAGTTGGTGTCTATTGTTTTGAAGAATCCATCAAGGGATCAAAGTCATGAAACAGAAGCAGGAGATATTACCAGAAAATATTCAATTAGTTCCTTCTTATTCAAGCACACCACCACCTTCAACTAGGTTTTCAAATTGGTCCAAAACCCAGAAACCCAAAAGAAAAATTCCAAGCTTTCTGACGAGATCTCAAACAATTCACCGAAGCGGGTTGAGATTTATGAAGTGTTTGGCGTGTAGGGCTTTGCTGCAAACTTGGAATTAATGCTCCTGTTTTGAAGGACTTCTCCATGGCTGCGTCAGTGACAAACAAGGTTGTTTTGTCGTTTCTGATTTGTTTTTCCTTTGTAGATTCAGAGGAATATGGAATATCTGAAATATAGAAGTAACATAACCCCTCCCCCCTCTCCCTCTCCCCCTCCCTGTCCCTTTCTTTCTAGATTTTCTCTCTGTAAAATTCTTTTTTTCCCTCTCTACTTTGATTTTGTTCAATATGCTAAGAGGATGGGAATAAGAGCTGGCAAAACTAGGTTTCATTTTCCAGTACAAAAACCAACCAAACATCCTCCAACAAAAGAAGACAATAGTACACCCTTGTCTTGTTGCCCAATGCATAGAGTGGTGATTGCAACGAAGGCTTACGAGTGCCAAGAAAACCACAATTTGGATTTTTTCATATGCATGAACCATCGGTACTTTCATCTTCATTATGAGGAAGATGTTGAAACCACCCAAAGTGTGAACCCTCTCCCTCAAGTACCGTTCTCTATTTTGTTGTATTAGGCACCGTTTAGTTGTTTTTTCCACAAAATCTGTTGCACATGCCAATTAGCCATCGATTACGGCTAATTGGCAGCAACACTTGTGGCTGACCTCTCCTATAAAAGGAGAGGTTTAGTTCGTGTAAAAGAGTGGGCAAAAAAAAAAAATAGAGAGAAAGAGGGAGGACGTGAGAGTGTTGTGTAGAGTTTTGTAAATTTGTACAACCTCAGTGAAAGAGGCTCCAGTAGACGTACGCAATTTGTCGAACCACTTAAATATCGTCTTGTATGATTTTGGACAGGCTAAAGGCGCAACAATTGGTATCAGAGCTCTGGTTTCGCGCTGTCCAAAAATCAAGTTGATCAAAATCAACTTTTGACAACTCCAGGGTGTTCCTTGCGTCGAGATGAATCCGTTGCTGCAAACGGAATCGAAAACGGAGGTCGGAGGAGCCCGCACGTGCCGATAGAAGATCAGAGAATCGATCCACACGCCCCACGCGCATCTGGAGGTTGAAGATGACTGAGTTACACGCGCCACGCGCCACCACTCTCAGCCACGTGCCCTCACACGCCCGGAGGAGGAAGACGCGTGTCCCCCATGCTCCACAAGCGCGCCCACACGCCCTAAGATGTTCCGCGTGTGTCAGACACGTTCCTCACGCGCCCAGCAGGTTATCAGCGCGTGTACAACATGCGCCTCACGCGCTCCACTCGCACAGCTGCCGCGCGTGCATCTCACTCGCCAGATGATCAGGCCCGTTCGTTTTTCAGATCCATTTTGGGCTTGATCTAAGCCATTTGGAGTCCGATTTCAACAATCAAATAGTGCTTTCCTACTAGTTGGATCATTCTGGACTCATCCGTACGGTTAGAATTTCGAAATTTTTAGTCTAAATTTTTCTAAATTCAAATGGAACATTCTGGAAGAGATAGGAGCTCTGAAAATACTAGTAGCTCAAGACGTCGGTCCACAGTGTCAAGTGTCAAGTTTGAAGTTGAAAAGTTCGATAGAATCAGCAACTTCGGCATGTGGCAGTGTGAGGTTATGGATGTGTAGATCCAACAAGAGTTGGATATTGCATTGGAGGAAAGACTAGATGAGATGACTGAAAAGGATTGAAAGAAGCTTAATACTCAAGCTTGCAATACAATCCGGTTATGCCTTACCAAACAGCAAAAGTATTTTGTCATGAGAGAGACAAATGCAAGGGAACTTTGGCAGAAATTAGAGGATAAGTTCATGAAGAAGAGCATTGAGAGCCGTCTGCACTTGAAGAAAAAGCTCTTCAGATTTCAATTTCGTGAAGGTATATATATGTTTGAACATCTGAATAGTTACAACCAAATCCTTGCTGATTTATTAAACTTAGATGTTGAAATCCAAGATGAAGATAAGGCTTTACTACTATTAAATTCCTTGCCTGATATATATGAGCATTTAATTACTACTCTATTGTATGGGAAGGAAAAGATCAGTTTTGATGATGTATCCAGCTCTTTAATTAGCAATGAGTACCGCAGAAAAAATAAGCAGGTACAACAAGATACATCAAGTGAAGCACTAACAGCAAGAGGGAGACCACAGTCAAGGTATCCTGGAAGGAAGAAAGGTTTTCATTCGAAAACCCGGGCCACATCACGTGGTTCATCATTCGGCAGAAAACTCGCAAGAGACGAGTGTTCCTTTTGTCACAACAAAGGACATTGGAAGAAGGATTGTCCCAAGCTGAAGGGACAACAGCAGAATCAACCCACCATAGCCAATGTCGTGGACAGAGATGACGAGTCAGATTTTTCCTTGGCAAGTTCATCATCCATTTGTCATTCCGATGAATGGATTATGGATTCTGGATGTACCTATCGTATGTGTCCCAATCGGGATTGGTTTACTGACTTCACAAAAATTGATGGTGGAGCAGTACTTATGGGCAATGATAGTGCATGTAAGACTCAGGGAATAGGTAGCATTCGATTAAAGCTGCACGATGGCAGCGTCAAGACTCTGAAAGAAGTTCGGTACGTTCCGGACTTGCGGAAGAATTTCATCTCACTGGGATCTCTGGATTCAAAGGGATTCAGAATCACCATTGAAGACGGAACTCTCAAAGTACTAATGGGAGTTCAGGTGGCAATGAAGGGTTTAAGGCAAGGAAACTTGTACTTCTTGCAAGGAAGTACTGCTGATGGAAGAGCTTCCACATGCTGTAAGAAGCTAGATGAGACTGATGCTGACACCACCAGTTTTTGGCATATGCGTATGGGACACGCTGGAGAAAAAGTTTTGCAAACATTGGTGAAGCAAGGCTTACTCAAAGGTGCCAAGACTAGAAAACTGTCCTTCTGCGAGCACTGTGTATTAGGGAAGTAGAAGCGGATCAAGTTCGGAACTGCTGTACACAATACACAGGGAATCCTTGACTATGTTTACTCCGATGTTTGGGGACCTACCCAAAATGCATCTTTGGGAGGTAAGCATTGGTTTGTAACCTTTGTAGATGATTATTCTCGTCGTCTGTGGGTATATACGATGAAGAATAAAGATGAAGTGCTGAAAATCTTCCTTGATTGGAAGAAAATGGTTGAGACTCAAACCGGCAGAAAGATCAAATGGCTCAGATCTGATAATGGAGGTGAGTACACTTCAGACCCCTTCATGGAAGTATGCCGGAGAGAGGGAATTGTCAGACACTTCATAGTACGAGGTACACCGTAGCAGAAAGGTGTGGCAGAACTGAGAATCGTACTTTACTAGAGAAAGTGCGATGTATGTTGCTGGATGCTGGATTCAGTAAACAATTTTGGGCTGAAGCTGTGACATATGCCTGCCACCTCATCAACCGACTACCCGCAGTTGCCAATGACGGGAAGACACCCACTGAAATGTGGAGAGGTACACATGCTACTAATTATGACTTTTTACACGTTTTCGGATGTCCTGCTTACTATCATGCTAAAGAAAGTAAACTTGATCCTAGAGCTAAGAAAGCAAAATTCTTAGGCTTCAGTACTGGTGTAAAAGGGTATAAACTCTGGTGCATAGAGTCTAAAAAGATAATTATCAGTAGAGATGTTACATTCAACGAATTTGAAATGCTTAAGTCACATAAGCATAAAGATTCCAATGAAGGCAGCAATGATGGCGAAACATCAGATGATTTGCAGACTGTGAAGTTTATTATTTCAAAGAATTCAGAAAAGTATGGACAAGATAAGGTTGATAGTCCAGTCACAGTACCTCCATGTCAACCGAATCAATAGCAACTAACAGATCGAGACGAGAGAAACGTGTACCGACACGTCTTGCAGACTATGTGAAATATGCATTACCAGTTGAGGGGGGTGAGATCCCAACCACTTACAGAGAAGCCGTACAGTCCAGTGAACAAGTTGAATGGACAAAGGCTATGAATGAAGAGATGCAGTCTCTTCACCAGAACCAGACTTGGGAGCTTGTGCCGCTTCCAAAAGGAAAGAAGACAATTGGCTGTAAGTGGATCTTCAATCAGAAAGATGATCAAGCTGCTAAAAATGGAGTGCGATACAAAGCTAGGTTGGTAGCCAAGAGCTACGCTCAGACAGAGGGAATTGACTACAGTGAAGTATTCTCTCCTGTTGTGAAGCATTCATCCATTTGGATATTGCTAGCTTTGGTTGCACAATATGATCTTGAGTTAGCACAGCTTGATGTAAAGACAGCTTTCTTACATGGTGATCTGGAAGAGGAGATTTATCTGTCTCAACCAGAAGGTTTCAAAGAAGCTGGAAAAGAAAATTGGGTATGCAGTCTGAAGAAGTCTCTCTATGGCTTGAAGCAGTCACCTCGGCAATGGTATAAGCGGTTTGACCGTTTTATGATGGATCTGAAATACACTCGTTGTCAATACGATCACTGTGTATATTTCAGAAAACTTACAAATGGATCTTTCATTTATTTGCTTTTATATGTAGATGATATGTTAATAGCATGTAAAAGCAAGGGGGAGATAAATCGTTTAAAAACTCAGTTAAGTCATGAGTTTGAAATGAAAGATCTAGGAGAAGCACGGAGAATATTGGGATAGAGATTAGCAGAGATAGGGTGAAAAGTACAGTTCACCTTACTCAGAAGCAGTATCTGAACAAAGTACTACAACGCTTTAACATCGACTCGAAGACGAAGCCGGTGAGTACTCCTATGGCCCTATATTTCAAACTCAGTGCATTACAGTCTCCTAAAGATGATGAAGAGCGGGACTACATAAGGAATGTCCCATATGCAAGTATTGTTGGAAGCTTAATGTACGACATGGTGTGTACACGACCTGATATCTCCCAGGTCGTCAGCTTAGTTAGTCGCTATATGCATAATCCTGGAAAGGCTCATTGGCATGCGGCAAAGTGGATTCTACGGTACATTTTAGGAACCGTAGATATTGGTTTAAAGTTCGAGAAAAGTGAAGATAGTCTAGTAACTGGATATGTTGACTCAGACTATGCAGGTGATCTTGATACACGCCGATCGACAACTGGATATGTGTTCACTATGGGTAGAGGACCAGTTAGTTGGCGATCAACTTTGCAGTCAACAATTGCACTATCATCCACTGAGGCTGAATACAGGGCTGTAACAGAAGCCATGAAAGAAGCTATTTGGTTACAGGGATTGGTAACAGATTTGGGCTTTAAGCAGCAAGAGGTTACCGTTCACTGTGACAGTCAAAGTGCAATTCATTTAGCAAAGAATCAAGTATATCACTCTCGAACAAAACATATAGATGTCCGATTTCACTTTGTACGTGAAATATTAGAAGAAGATGACATCAAACTTCAGAAGATTGGCACTGAAGATAATCCAGCAGATATGTTGATGAAAGTCGTCACAGAGATCAAGTTCCAACACTGTTTGGACTTTATCAATATTATACACTGCTGAGCACTCTCGGGTGCATTGGAGCGCATTCGACAGCGGAAGTCTCTCATATCAAAGAATGAAGTGCATTCATTTGAAAATTGAATCAGTTTCTAAGCAGCCTCATATGGCACACTTAGGTGGAGGGGGTGATTATTGAAACCACCCAAAGTGTGAACTCTCTCCCTCAAGCACCGTTCTCTATTTTGTTGTATTAGGCACCGTTTAGTTGTTTTTTCCACAAAATCTGCTACACATGCCAATTAGCCATCGATTACGGCTAATTGGCAGCAACACTTGTGGCTGACATCTCCTATAAGCTCTTCATTGCCACGCTCCTCACGCGCTCCCACGCGCACTAGAGGCTTTTGGCGCGTGTCAGCCATGCTCCTCACGCGCTCCCACGCGCCCAGCAGGTGATCAGCGTGTGTCATCCACGCGCCTCACGCGCTCCACTCGCACAGCTTCAACACGTGCATCTCACGCGCCAGATGATCAGGACCGTTCATTTTTCAGATCTATTTTGGGCTTGATCTAAGCCATTTGGAGTCCGATTTCAACAATTAAATAGTGTTTTTCCTACTATTTAGATCGTTCCGGACTCATCCGTACGGTTAGAATTTCAAAATTTTTAGTTTTTTCCACAAAATCTGCTGCACATGCCAATTAGCCATCGATTACGGCTAATTGGCAACAACACTTGTGGCTGAGTTTTAGTTCGTGTAAAAGAGTGGGCAAAAAAAAAAAAAACAGAGAGAAAGAGGGAGGACGTGAGAGTGTTGTGTAGAGTTTTGTAAATTTGTACAAACTCAGTGAAAGAGGTTTCAGTGGACGTACGCAATTTGTCGAACCACTTAAATATTGTCTTGTGTGATTTTAGACAGGCTAAAAGTGCAACAAAAGAGACAAGGAGGTTTTGGGAAAAGCCAAAAGTGGATTAAGAATGAAGACATGAACTTTTGGTGTGAAGTAACGGGGTGTCATGCTCCATTTCTAGGCTCTCTCTCTCTATCTATAAAATGCAAAGGGGACAAGCAGTGGAAGGTTAGAGATACGTGTTCTTTGTCCCATGTGGAAGTACAGCACAGTGCAAATGCTCTTTCTATCGACACAAACTTCGAACCATAACCTAACTTATAACTTGCACATTATAAAGGAATTATAGAGAGGTCTTCTACGGTTTCTTCTCTGCATACTTTGGAAGAATCTGATTAAGTATGGGGAAAACACAGTGCATTAATTGCCAACATCAGAAATCTGGATAACCATTAAGCATTAGATAGCAGTTTGATAGTTTCTGCTTTTTTTAAATAAAAAATGGATATATCTTCTTCCAATATATAAATCCAACTTCTCCAACTAATCTCGGAGGAAATTGACAGATCCAAGACTTTGGAGAAAACATAGATTTTGTTTTGGCTCTTTCCTGCCTCTCAAATCATAACTTTGCCAACTCAAAGTTTAATGAAGGGCTTCCATCTACTCTCTTAACAATGTCATTAAGTTTAGCATAAAACTCATTAAAATTTTCATCTTCCAGCATCTTAATCTCCTCAAACTTAGATGTTAACAATTGTAATTTTGAGTTTTTCACAGTTTTTGTTCCTTCATGCGTAACCTCCAGAATTTCCTATGCTTCTTTAGCAACCTCACACATGGAGATTCTTTTAAATTCTTCAGGAGATACAGCCATGAAGATAGCATTCAGTCCCTTGCTATTCCAATTACAGTTGCTGATTTCTTCTTTTGTCCAAGCATCAATGCTTGTTGTAGGTTTAGTCCATCCCTTTTCAACAGAGTACCACACTCGTTCATCCAACGATTTGAGAAAAGCGCGCATGCGTACTTTCCAATATGCATAATTTTCACCATTGAAGTGTGGTGGGGCAGTCAGTGATGACATATTGCAGGGGCACGGATCACACTCAGATGAGTGAACCACGCTCTGATACCAATTGAAGTTCCCAAAGTACCCCTGTAAAACCACAAAAGTGTCTACCAATTTCTTTGCACAAATTTATTAGATCTCAATTATCAAGATTATGTAATGAATTAAATATATAAAATAAACAATCAAATTTGCAAGACACAAAGATTGGTTACGAAGGGAAACCCTTTAAAGAACTCTTTAAAGGTAAAACCCTACGGGGCAGCCAAACCCAGGAAAGTCAATTTTATTATTTGAAGAACAAATACAAGCAATCATCAATTACAAAACCTTTGTAATTCGACTATCTTACTTGCCAAGACAAACGACCCGTTTGTCTTCTACCGCAATAGCAGCCAGAACCTCTGGCGATCTTCAAATATTGCCTTTCCTCCTAGAACTCTAGGAACTGAGGTCCAATCACACGATCCTCCAACACGGGAGCACGATCACACTTAAAGAGAGATGAAAAATCCCATGAAAATTCTCAAATGAATTTTCTCACACATATGCTCTGAATAACCACTCTGAAATTCTCTCTGATCTCTAAGAAGATACAAAATCGAATCCCTTTAAATAGAAAGTCTGGAAAGAGTTTCAGTCGCAGTAGGACTCTGCTGACGGTTAGCAATAGACGCGAAAACGCGTACCGACGAACTGCTAACATTTCGTGATAACTTCTTCTGTTATAGACTAAACTCTGTTCAGATTTCTTCTTGATAAGTGCAACACTATCAGAACTCGATTTTGACTTCAGGGACTTATCTAAACAGCTCCTAAAACTTCTAGATAGACTCATCCTTGTTTAGAGATAAATAAATAATTATTTTACATTCATCCACAAATTCAAATAATATGATAAGACAAGCCTTATCATCTCATCATCTAATCCTAGCCAATTTTTGCCTTAACAATAATCAATATATAATATGTATTCTAATTACTTATGTCTATATAGTGAATATACTTCATAGGCATATTTTATAATTTGTATAATAATTAGTCGATAAAATTTAATAATTTCATATACTAGTACGTGGGAACTATATATGAAATATATATATGCTATCATATTAAGTGTATGTATTAATAATATATGTAAGCATATAATATATTGTTATTTTGGATAAATATTAATTAGTTAAATATTAATTATTTATAAATTTTTTAAAATTTTATAATTTAATAAAGGTTCTACTTGTTAGTTGTATAAATTCAATATTAGTTCTTTTATTTATTTATTTAATTTATTAATTATTAAATCTTATTCAAAAAAATTTAAGATCAAGTTTGAGTTGAGGTTTTAGCTTATTGAATCGAGCTCAAATAAAAAATATAAAAATATCTAAAACTCGAACTCAAATATTTTGAATCGAGCTGAACTTTACAAGCCGAAAACCGATTTGACTAGTCTCGATTACAATCCTAATTCTCTCTATTCTCTCTGACTTTCACTAAAAGTGAAGGAATTGATCAGATTTAGTAAATGACTTCAAGTAAAAACAGGAGCAGTTGAGGTAGGTTGGTGTTACCAAGGCCTAGATATCATCATTGAAAGGCCTAGATATCATCATTGAAATAGAAAGCTAAGAGGGTAAAGAGAAGCATCCGTCGATTTTAGAGTATATGCTCAGATAATCTGGTTTGATTTTAGCACTGAACGATGGCTTCCTGTCTCAATGCTGAAGCCGGCCCTAAAGGACGTTTAGTGGGGGCATTTTCAAGGGGAAACCATTTATTAGTAGAGCAGACTTGGCACCTTATGATCATCTTCTCCAATTGAATTGTCATTATATGATTGAGATGATAAAATATAGAAGAAAGAGTAGCTCCAAAATGAGCATTGAAATACCATTAATGACATTATACTTTTCTTAAATTGGTTGGATTGGCACTCCATTGAATTCTGTTTCATGAAAATGGAAGATTTACCAAAAACTATGAGAGGAATTTAAAACTCGAGTGATGACAGTGTCGATCCATTTCCGGTTGTGGGCTTTTGACATCCCCATCAAACACTTCAAATAGCCTATAATAGGTAGCCCATGCTGTGTCCAAAGTTAAGGCCTTGTATACACCTATGATTTGAATGCCAATCTACTTGAAAATTTGATCAATTATTTATTTATACACATCATAAAGGTGCTACAACATTTAGCACAGTTCATGGAATTTAGATCCCTTATAATTTGTATGAATTCTAAAGCATAAATACATAAAGTAGATCTAATATTTATTAAGCATTTAATATTCACAAAATTCTCTCGAGCAGAAGTAAATATTATAAGAATCACTTTATCTTTACAGGTTTATCTCGAAGTCTTAGAATTCAAACAATATCTCTAAAGAATTCAAATACTTTCACATAAGTATTTAATGAAATATTTAACTCTTATGCGATGAAACATCCAATTTAATTTGAAAATTAAAAAGATTATCAATTCATTTGATAGCACACATAATGAGGACAAACATGGAAACAGATCCGAACTGCCCCCAGTTTGGATATGTTTCCACGCTTGTTTCTTTTTCTTCCACCGTCATGTTCTATGCACTTGTAATGGCTTGTATTACACCTTACGACATACAAAATTGGACAATCTTATTTATAGAAATATTCTATTTTATTATCATCTTCTCAACCTTTCATGACATAATATCAAATAAATAATTTATAAATTAGACATAATAAATAGTTTTCAATCATTTTAATACTATAATTTTTTTTTTTAAAAGACCCGAAGGTCACATGTCCCATAGTGACTCCGTCCCAATTTTATTGATAAGTTCTCACTTATAGTAGAGAAAAACTGTGATTACAAATCAGTCACCTAGAGGTTTTAGCATAATAGCAAAAAGACTACAACCCAGGCTTCAAAAAAATCATTCAAGAAATTAAACAATCAACCAATAGGAACGAAAGCATAAACCAAATAAAACATTATTCCGAAATAGCAACTACCATACTAATTCATTCCATTAGCATCTTATTGAAGGCAAACCCACCTTATCAACTTTTAAAATACCTTTCAGTTTATAGGGAGTTCTCTATAATGATGCCAAATATTATTAGTCCATTTGCACCTAGACGGGTAAGAAAATCCATTACCGCATTGCATTCTCTATAAACGTGCCGAAATGTAACTTGCATACCAGCTAAGTAACGTTGAACTTCCTCCCAAAAATTATAAAGATACCAAAGTCCGCACAAACACCTTGTTTCAATCATTTCACAACAACCAATGAATCCATTTCAATTTCTAAAGTTGAAATACCTGTCTCGGCATTATGTCGATTGTCGAATCCCAAATAAAAAAGAAAAAAACTTAGCATAATTATTTGTTCCATTTCTTAGAGATGCTGAAAAGGCCAAAATCACATTTTCTCTAGAGTTTATGTAATATTACATATGTTGATAATATGATAAGAAAAAGAATGGTATGTAATTTACGTATAATCCATCCTTTCGATGAAAAAATAAAACAAGACTTAAACATCATTTTCATTTCTTTTCGTATTTATATGATGTTTAATTAATTTCCTAGTAACTTCGACTTCCAATTTCTTGGGAAAAACATCACGTGAGAAGTTAGAAGTTAGAGGTGGCCATGATGAAAGGAAAAGTGTCGAGCTTAGCCTGAAGATAAAATATGATATTATAATTGTAGCCGACCACTTTCACTCTTTCAACTTAGGAACAAATGTTCCAAAGTTGAATTTATTAGTATTATATTAATCAATAAAGCTTAGTAGTGCTAATGGTACATAGTGGTAACAATAATAGGAGATGGACTTCTTTTTTTGTTTTCTAAGACCCTATTGAATAGAATAATTATTAGATATTTTCAAAAATACATGTATAATATAAGAGTACTATTTACTCATACTTCTAAGGTAATTATCAATTATTCTTGTAAAAAAAATATCAAAACATTGATGTAATTCTCATTAGTTTGGTTTGATAAAGGAACAAGTAACTTAAGAGCTTTGATATTCAACTTCTTTTAAATTTGCTTACATAGGGTAGAGTCGAATTCAAATATTTTTCAATCGTATACAAGGCTTTCTTTTCATATTATTTCTTGAAAAATTTTAAAGTGCTTATATTGTATAATTTGATTTGAAAGATAAATTTTAAAATTAGAATCTTACAAATTAAGTCACACCGACTTAATAATAGAATAACTTGCTCTATTCTAATTTTTTGTGCCGATCCACAACTTAGGCTCCCCTGACTGATGATCTCCAAAGCCTTTGTGATGGACAGAAGCCAAGTCCTATACAGACATGCATCCTGGGAATAATTGGCCAACAGAACACCATGATAGAAAGACACCAACAACAGCTCAATCCTCCATTGATGGAAAAAGGCAAGGTGGACCCTCAAATAAGTAATAACTCCCTCAAACATGAATATTTTACTGGTCAAAGTAGCCGTTGTAACACCCCCACTCCCTCTCCCTTTTAAATATATAAAACCAAATACTTTTCCAACAAGAAATCCATGTTCCCCTCTTTATTCCCTCTTCACAACTCCGCTCCCCTTTAAACTTTCTTGGCGAATGGTGGTCTCTCTTTCTTTCTCACACACCCTTTTCCATAATACTCATAGCAAAAACAGATTAATCCTATGGATCGTGCCATATCAAAAACCCAACCCTCAACCCCATTATTATCTGCAGCTACAAGCTCTAGCAGTATGTGTAGTACCAGCAGTGAGGCCGGTGATAGCCCGGTAACATCCCTCCGTTTTGAGCTCCAAGATGATAGGTATCAATTGTCTTGTAGAACTCTTTCCGGGTCATACTCCTATCGATCTTTGGCAGTACTTTCCGGCCATATTGGCTCAGTTTCCTGCTTGGCCTTATGTGGGGAGTTCATATTGAGTGCTTCACAAGGCAAGGATATCATAGTCTGGCAGCAGCCGGATTTAAGGCTATTCACAAAGTTTGGACAAGGAGATGGCTCGGTGAAGGCGCTTGTAACAGTTGGAAATAAGGTCTTTACAGCGCATCAAGATAGCAGGATTAGAGTTTGGAAGGTGTCAAGAAGGTCAGAGAATATATTCAGACTTGTCGATACCCTCCCAACAACTAAGGATTATTTGGGGAAGTTCATGAAGCAAAGCAATTATGTCCAAACTCGGCGACACCACAAGAAATTATGGATTGAACACGCAGATAGTATCTCTTGCCTGGCAGTCCATAATGGGTTGATTTACTCCGGTTCGTGGGATAAGACACTTAAGGTGTGGAGGCTATCAAACTTGAAGTGCTTGGAATCGATCAAGGCCCATGATGATGCAATTAATGGGTTGGTGGCAATTAAGGGAACTGTGTATTCGGCTTCTGCGGATGGGAAGATTAAAGCTTGGGGAAAGGTGGGGAAGAGCTCACATTCTTTGAAGGGGATTTTGGAGGGTCATAAGGACATTTCAATTAATTCAGTAGTAGTTTCTGAGGATGGAAGATGGATTTATGGAGGGGGATCAGATGGTTTTGTGATGGGGTGGGAGGTATGTGGGAACTTGTCGAGTTGGAAGGTGATTTGCGAGACAAAAGCACATCAAATGGCTGTTCTGTGTATGTGCCTGATGGGGGAGATTTTGTGCAGTGGCTCTGCAGATAAGAGTATTGGTATATGGAAAAGAGAGACTTATGGCAAGCTTAGTAAAGTTGGGGTCATAACTGGACATGAAGGTCCAGTCAAGTGTTTGCAGGCATCAGCAAGTAATGTTGGTGGTGGGTTCTTGCTCTATAGTGGAAGCCTTGATAAAAGTATAAGAGTTTGGTGGGTTCCCAATCATCACTCTGATAATAGAGATGATGCCTCTCCAACAGAAAATACAGCGAGGAAGTCAATCGTTTTGTGTTAGGAAATTCTGTCAAGTTCTGAGTAACGGAGCACCGGTTCGCATTTTCAGTGTCTGCAGTGCTTCCAAAACTGAGTATTGTAGTCGTGTCTTGTCCATAGTCATACAAACATCAACGAGTTTGCAGAGAATCGAGAGCAAAAGAAGGGGTATAGTTGAAGCTTAAAATGTCTTGAAAGATGATGCTTTCTTGGTTTGAGATCTTATTGTGGTGTCATAGGATAAAGTTTGAAGGATACGATAAAGTGGAGTGATATTGTTTGTGTTTGTGTTTTTCCTTTTTCCAGTCTTGTCCGATATTTACATTTCTAGCGAATTGTAATTAGAAATTGAGAGAATCAATCAAAGAAAAAAAATTATACTCTTTGTTGGTTGCATGATTGTGTTGCATTTCTTTGGAGTTTGGTGAAGAATAATAATCTGGTCTCATTGTAAACCTGTGCTTGCTTAGGAGGACAGAACTTTAGCAAAACCAGAGGAAGCATTAGCTAAAGAGCTCCATAAAATAGTACGGCTACCCCACCACCAGCTTTAGGAAAGAATACAATGACGTTCTTAAGAAAACCCAGAGAACACTAGGACAGACGGTTTGCTTATATAAATTTGCTAAAGAATACAATGACGTTCTTAAGAAAACCCAGAGACGCTTGGGTCAGCTGACTTTAACTTTTCCAAAGCATCTGATACTTTTATCTGTTTTTTGGTAATCCCTAGTCCTCAGTTTGGAACTCTCAAATGGTGCAAAATCAAACTGTCACATCCTTGACTACCTTTTTGCCAAATTGTCGGTTTACTGTAAGGTACCAACAAATCCATGGATTTTCCTTTCTTTTACCGCATTTTGGGCAGAGTGGAAAAGAGACAAGGTATAGGACTGTGTGCGAGTATCAATTTGATTCTGCCAGAAAGAAGTCCTAAAAGAGAAAGAAGGTTCCATAACCCCTTGTAAAAGCAAGCGGTGTACCAACATTATTCTGGGTTCAATAACCGGTGAGGATTTAACAACCCTGCATTCTTAACCTATAGTTGTTGCAACATCAAAAGTGAATATTGGACCAGACAAGGCCATTAAAGGAGAAAGAACACGGAGAGTCATGATTCATGGGAAAGCAAGCAAGCTTACATTGCTGAATCACAGAAGTTAATTCTTTTCCATGAAAACTCTATTTTTTCTAGTTGTACGTAACTTGTTTGTGGGGCCATATCTAGTGCCTCCCTCTGTCGGACCAGGCTTGCTTTTTGCATATTTTATGAATGAAACCAAAGCAGCAATCTCGACCCACAAGAAGCAAAACCTCAAACCAGATACAGCCAACCAGCACCAGAAGTTCAGGCAACAACTAGGCTGGGCCATTTCTGGGAAAGAAACATTTATATGCTAAGCTGAGTTGCCATCAATTTTGATGTTTACCTTATTTAAAATGTCGTACGACTTCAGAGATTAAATAAAGAACTAGCAGGATTAACAGAAGAGAAACGTTATAACCGCAAAAAATTATACAAAATTAATCTAATAAACTAACGTAATTTTATTTGATCCGTTAGATCTACTTTACAATAATTGAGAGTAGCAAAATAATTTCTTTTAACAAAATAATTCAGACGAGCAAAAGAATCAAGATGAACCTTTTGTATTCCAGATGAATTATACAACTCAGACTGAACTGTCTAGAAGGCGAAGTAACATAATGAAAAAGACAGCAAAAGGTCCCACAATAACTTTCTGAAAACTACAAGCCCTGGAGCCTCCCCTTATAATTAATATGATCCCTTTTAAGTTCTATAAATCGCAATAAAAATTGCTTCCTCCAAAATTTTCAAACATTTTTTGAAAAACAAGAAATATCTATCCATACACAGTT
Organism: Carya cathayensis; assembly: GCA_011037825.1. NCBI lineage: Eukaryota > Viridiplantae > Streptophyta > Magnoliopsida > Fagales > Juglandaceae > Carya > Carya cathayensis. The sequence continues at coordinate 955,290 of QGSO01000248.1, read as the reverse complement.
GTGAAGCAATAGTGATACAGGAAAATTGGACGTCTTTCCAATTATGTTTTATGAGTGAATTGTGTATGTTCTCACACCTCATCATTGTTTAAACATATGTGTGGAATAGCATGCCAAGAGTGATATAAGAAAATATACCTATCCACAGACGCCCCATCATTTTTTGAACGGTTATTGTATAATAATGATAAAATTTATGATTCACTAATTTCAGCCATATAGAAATGACTTCAACACATGCTCACTACAAGGACCCCAAAACTGCACGACATGATTATAAGCCAAAAAAAAAAGTAGTACAACCATCCTCAGAGAGGAAACATCCCAAGCACCCACCAACCTTCACCAGAGAGAGCCTTCCTCTCCTCCATTAGGGCCTGACTTGCTTATAAGTTGTAACATGTCAAATCTTCTCCCAAGATTGCAGAACGAGACGGGGCTCCCAAAAGGGATCAGTTATCGACTAAACTCCTCGGTTACCTCCCTCTACTTGTTTGTAGAAGAGGACATATGCCTGTTCATGCAACACCTTATTTGCACCAATGGCAGTGACTGATGCATCATCAAACCGTAGCCACTGACCATTGGGATAACGAGTATCAGCTGTATAGTGCCCCTTTGAGGGCTCCCTCCCATGATGCGTTATTGTAGCAACAAGTTCATATTTTCGACCCTGTACCAAAACAAATAAATAGAGAAACCATTTATATCTACATCCTTGGCTTCTTGCTTCCTTTGGCAGTCAAACTAGATTTCTTAAGTTGAAAACTTGATTGAGATATTAAGAACGAATACTACATGTTAAAATAATGCTTGTCTTTTTTTTTTTTTTTTTTTACAAGTAATATTTTCTTTTGTTATTACATGCAAATATCAGGATTTTGTTGGCATGAAATCTTAGAAAAATTATGTCGTTTTGAATGTGAAATTGGAAGTTCTCTGGATGCACAAGCAAAACATGAATAAAAATTGCAACCTTTAACCCCCCTTATGCCCATCAGAAGTAAGAGCAAATGAACAACAAATTGACATAATGCAGAAGGCAATAATATCATCCTCCAAAAACAAAGGATGACATGGGAAAATATTTGTTTAATGATAACAGTATAAGCATCACCTCATTAGATGGAGAAACAAGCAGATCACGGCTCAACACCAATTCAAGAGGAAAGTGCACGGGCTTATGCAACTTGGTGCTTCCTTGCTTTCCATAACCAAAACGCATAAGGTGCAATATCATTATCTTTGAAAGAGTTTGTATCTTAAATGATTTGCTGGCAGTCACAACACCAGCCTGTATCAAAATTATAGTATTACAACATCAGCAGCATGAAGCATATGACATATATACGTGATTAAATATCAAGACAAGATCACAGATAAACATACTCTAAAAGCAACTGTTGCGCGTGTGTGATTGTGTTGCTGAGAGGGAGAGGGAGAGGGAGTGGGAGAGAAGAGCCTATCATTCTAGAACTAGGCTTTTTTTTTAAAGTAATTCTGGAACTAGGCTTATTCCCCTTATTCCTCACTTATGAGGTTACTGACCTTGCAGATTCATTACCCACCCAACAGCATTTAATATTTCAAAAAAAAAAAAAAAAATGTACCAAGAACCAAAAGCTGACCACAAGACCAAAGAAAGAAAGGAAGTTACCTTCCCAGTTGTTGACGCTCGGTACCCCTCAAGAGATTCTGGTGCAGAAAATAAATGAAGTGCATCCTCAATAGTACGAACAGCTTCAGGATGAATATCGAGGTGCAGCAAGAGAAATGGTTGAACAGTGGCAGAAGCTTTATTTCCTGCTCCACACCAATCAAATAAGCATGCATAAAAATCAAGGCTCAAAAAGCAAGATATTTTAATACAAGTTCCAAAGGAAAGTCAGGTACCATAGATGAAAAAGATGGTGTGCATTTCTGCTGGTAAAGCACATCAGTAGATGTATTTTCCATAATCATATGCTGAAAGCAATTTTTTTTTAATATATATATAAGAAGAATTTATTAATCCACATAATTAGGAATAACACAAGGACACAGGAAGTATACAAGAGAAATAACACCTAATTACAAGCGAAGAGTTGGGAAAAGCTACATAAAAGTCATTAAACTAGTCCCATCTAATACAATAGCTGAAGCCCAAAGTAACAACGTACGAAACAAAACATCTCTAATACCTCCCACCGAATGTTCTCTATTGGCAAAACAGCAACCATTCCTCTCATTCCAAATACACCACATAATACACAATGGCACCATCTTCCAAACAACCACAATTTGATGATTGCCCTGAATACCTCTCCAGCAAGCCAAAAGATTCACCACCAATACCAAGCCTAACAAAAATCTCATCCCATAAAATCTTAACCACATCACAGTGAAGAAGAAGGTGGTCCACTGACTGTCCATTTCTTTTGCACAAAAAGTACCAATCAAATTTTTTTTTATAAGTAATTAGAAACTTTACTCCCAAGAATAGGAAAGCCCAAGTACACGGGATGTATACAAAGGAAAATTTCTCAGCTTATCAATAGTCAGGATTTTCCTATGAGAAGCCAAACAGCCAAAAAATGCAACCTTGAGAGGCACTTTGCTTCTCCAAATACAAGGAAAAACAATAGGAGGATGGATCAACATAACCTTATTCAGATTAGAAGAAAAAAAAAACATAACCTTATTCAATGAGCTGACAAAAATTCTTATTCCCACTATGAATCCAAAGCAACCTACCCTCCCCTCCAGACTTCACATTTCATGCGTATAACAAGCTGTAGACATGGATAAAGACAACAGTAGTCCAGAAACTATGAACAAATCCTTGAAAATATAATATCAACTATCTAAAATCTGTGAAGCAAAACTACCCGCTTATCTAACAACAAGCCATTGGATATTAAAGATCCACGTGTTTAAAAATTTCACATAATTTTATAGAAAAGTTCTCTAGCATGCCAAATATTGCACTGCTTTGGAGGTCAATTCCCATAAATGGTTTCAAGAGAGGAAACATGCTTTGTAAAATGATTTTTGTGATTTCACATACTTTTTCTTTAGTGTTACCTTTCTTTTTTTTTGATAAGTAAAAGATAGATCCTATTGATATGAGTGAGATAGGCCAAAGCCATGTACACCGGAAGTATACAGAAAAAGCCCTAAATACATTCTAACTTTGCTAAATTAAAGACAAAAAATCATGGACGTTGTCCCCATTAAGTACAATAGCAGAAAACCAAAGTAGCAGCGTATGAAGAAAAAAAATCTTCAGTTCCTCCCTTGTGCGTTCCTTATCATCAAAGCAACACGCGTTCCTTTCTGACCAAATACACCACATGATACATAACGGAATCATCTTCCACACCGCAGCCACTTGAGTTCTACCTTGTAACTTCCTCCAACATCCCAACAAGTCCACCACCCTCGCAGGCATCACCCAAGCAATATCCACCCTTCGAAAGATCTCCTCCCATAACCCCCTTGCTACCTCGCAATGCAATAGAAGATGGTCCACAGTTTCTCCGTTCTTCTTACACATATAGCACCATTCTACCACAACACAACCCCTCTTGCTCAAGTTATCCATAGTGTTGCCTTTCTAACGTACAAAAATAAAAAGAGCGAAAAACAAGAGTCCTTATATCATTTGTAAGCGCAAAGTTTAACCACCATATCCCAAACCAGCAGAAAATAGAAAAAACTAAAAATCCCAAAAGGGCAAAAAAAAAAAAAAAAAAGCTGCAGTTGCATAAATGAGATAACTGCCCTACCTCGTGCCTTCACCAGACTTCTCAACTGTCCTCCAAATATATCACTTAGTTCTGAAGGGACAAAACTTTGAGTTCTTGTCACTGCTGATTTGTTCTTTCGGCCAACTGTCTCCCATTCATCGCTTTCTGTGGATGAAACCAGAGATAATTTGTTTCCATTTATGCTTGAAGACTGCCCTTCAAGTTTAAGTAACTCATCATGCATTTGATCCATGATGGAGCTTAGGAATTCCTGAGCATCTTCCTGCCTGAAAATGACAACACCAGAGACCAACTTAAATTAATCACAAGCATCAATGTTCACTATAATAAAAAATAACAGTAACCAATATCTGGCATAAACATGCCAAGCATGCTAGATTTACTACATAACTTCTACTTCCATTCATATGACCTTATATCTTATGGGCTGCTTCTTTCCGTTTTCCCTCAGTTCATATAATTACTGCTAACTTAACTGAACAAAAATTAAGATTACATACCAATAGCACATTCTAATATGCCATCCCCCAGTGACAAAGATTGACAATAATAGCTATAAACCATTCACAGTGACCTTGCGAATAAATGAAAACTTCAAACAAAAGCAATAAACTAATCCCAGAAGCAAAATCTTGGAAAGCTGTTCAACACCAAAACATGCTCAAGTGAAATGAAAGAAATACATGACATGTTCTTATTAAAAGAAATACATGACATGTTCTTATTTTCCTTGGCAGGCACAAAGAAATCCAGAATAGGTTTATCTTGTCGTGCATATTCTTGTCCTTCATGTCATATCAGTCACTATCTTCTTTTCTTCCCATTCCTTTCATCTCTCTGGATTTGAAAGTAGAATAGTTAGACGAATAAAAAATCAGAAGGAGGTTTATCCTCATGTATCCCTTATATCCCTCTTTTATAACATACATTGATAAAAGTTTCTTGTCCCAGTGTGGGGGATATTTTATATGGTAATACCTATAATTTCTTTTTCTTTCCTGAGAAGATACATATACATGCATACATACATAAATATATATATCTGGTGGTTAAAAATCAGTTTCAAGTTGCTGATTATTGGCCACTGGCCGCAAGATTTAGTGAGTTGAAATGAGATGAAAGTTGAATAAAATATAGTTAAAATATTATTTTTTAATATTATTATTGTTTTGAGATTTGAAAAAGTTGGATTGTTTATTATATTTTGTGTGGAAATTTGAGAAAGTTGTGATGATGAGATGAAACATTTCTTGTATCCAAAACCGGGCTCAGCAGCAGCCTTACTTGTCAGTAGTGAACTCAATATGAATGGCAAATTTTAGCTTTTTTATTTTTATTTTTATTTTTAATAGGTGATTGAAAATTCCATTAAATAAAGCAAAGGATAAGGCAAAGTACACAGGATGCATACAACTTTTAGCTAAATTGATAAGTAACAGATAGTGTGTCCATATATTTAGGGGATTGTTATATCTTATCCAAATCGCCATGCCAAGCACTGATACAGAATTTTTTCCAGTCCAGCCTCTATACACAGTGCATCAAGTCTAGTAAAGGAACAAGTATTGACATAGAACATGCACATACCTTGGTCTGCCTGAGATGCTACTTGGTACATCCGGAGTAAATTTTTTAAGAATATCCTCAAACATGTCAGGCCTAAAAGGCATCCCACTCTCAAGAGTAGCTATATCTTTCTCTAAGCTTGAACCATTTGGCATGTCAAATTCGGCAATAAATTCGGCAAATGCAGTTAATGTTGGATAGCCAACCTAAAAATAGAGGTACAAAATGGACACCATATTAGGAGCCCATAGAGACTACATTTTGATTATATTGACATCAAATATACAGCTATAGCAACAAAAAAATTAATACAAACACAATGTGTTGTGAAAATAGACCTTGGGAATGTTGCGAGTTCTCAAGTCCTGCAGAAGCTGAACAAAAGGAGAACAGGATAGGAGCGCCTGCAGGGTTGCATTAAGAAAGCATAAATTCCCTGAGTTTATTAAGCCTCTGGGTAAAAGGTTTCTGCAAGACATAACAGGCCCATTAGCTGCCTTCCTGAAGTCATCCTTGGCAGCTAAAAAGGATGAATCCGTGGAACCTCCATTCTGCTCAGTGTTCTGCAATTTCAAACTCGAAAGGGGAAGTGAGGGATGATGTTGATTTTGGGATATAAGCAACGAGGATGAACCGATATTATCTTGGTTCACTTCTTCTGCACCATTAATATGAGCACCGTGGGTGGAATCATCGAGGCTTCCATTTTCTTTTGGAGTTCTAAGCACTCCCGGTAAATGTTTATTTACTATTTTAACACTCTGCACTTCATCATCCTTCTTAATCGTATTCGAGGAAAGCACACTATTTGACCCTTGCGGAGAATCCAGCTCTCTGCTTGATTCACCATGAAGACCACCTGAAACTTTTAGAGTCACAAAATTCACCGAACCAAATTGCAATTCTTTCTTCTCCACTGACTTTTCAGCATTCTTAGACGACTTCTTTAGCAGCAAGGACCTGGTTTCATCTTCAGTGAATGACCCAAATACTACTAACTTCTAGAGTGCGCAAAAACCACCAAGAAAACCAAAGGTAAACCATAGTTAATAATCATAATAGCTTCACAAGTCACACAAGAAATCAACAAGTAACCAAGAATTATACATCTAACTACACATCCTACCAGCTTCAATAGGAGTCAAAACCAGTGAACCACAGCAAAATTGCAGGGTAAACAAAGCGTGGAAAATATGTGGCAGTTGATGATTCCATAAACAAAATGTGCAATCAAGACCTACTTAACCTTAATCACTAATCCCTCATTCTAAATGCATAAAATTAATCGAAATAATGAACTAAAGGAGTTCGATCAAAAAATGATGTATAATACACTAAAATTACATTGAAACACCAGCTATACAGCATACATAACAAGCAAGATAAATTAACGCAAGAGATCAATTGATTGTACGTCCATTGTTGACGCTAATTAATAAATATCCACCGCATATCATCTGAAAGCTATCCGTACCATCATACCCATAAAACATCAATTCAGAAACAGAAAACCGATAACTTGAGAACATTTACATCTCACCATCAAACCAACCAACAAACAAGAAATTTGAAAATTCCAGATCTTGAGGAACAAAGCCACAATAGAAACTTGTAAATTACTATTTACAAAAAAAAAAAAAAGGAGCAAAAACACAGACGCCTATCAACTTCCCTTTCATGGATAAGCTGATAGACAATTCAAGCATGGAAAAAGTTCCCCTTTCCTTCAAACCACGTCATAAATGCAACCACCCAAAATCTAAATCTCTCTTTGTAGCAAACCCAACGAAAGTAAGAACATCCATAAACAAACACAGCAAAAACACATTAAATTCCACATTTTTAGGGAAAAGGATTAAATGATGGAAACCAAGAGAAGAAAATTATACCTTAGAATCACTCATTGTGCTCCGCAGTAGACAAAATATCCGAACACAGAACCGGGAAACAAAACCACGATCTCAGTGAAAAGAAGTTTAGTATAGAAGAGGAAAACAAAGCAGAGGGAAAAGATTCTAATAGGGTTTTATGTTGAGACCCTGAAGGAGCAGAGGAGAGAGAGGCGTCGATTGAAGACATGAAAAGAAGAGAGGAGACTGAGAAGTGTTGAAGGGGAGAGAGCATTTAACGAAGGAACCCTCCCTTCTTTGGCCCACAAGCTGAAGCATTCCAGTCAGAAACGAAGAGAAGGAGAGAGAGAGAACGGAAATTTTGTGGCTTTCTCCGGTTAGGTTTAGGTTTCCTTATTTTATTATGGGATAATGGAGAGAGAGTTCTTCTCTCTTTTCCTTTTCTTGTTAATTATGGAAACTTAAGATACCATAATACCAAAGGGTCCTCCAATTATGTTTTATCAAAAAATATATATATGTTTGGGAAAATATTTTAAAATCGATAAAATATTTTATTTTGATAAATTCATATTTTAAAATTAATTTTATATTTATTTATTTTTAAATAATTACATTATACTTGCATATTAACCACTGTATGATATTTTTTTATTATATTAGGCAAAGGGTACTGCTCAAATTATATAAAATAATAAAAAAACAACAACAAGAGAATTTTGGTTGACGATTCTCATTTCCTTCAAAAGCTTTGAATGTTCACGGTATCTTTCCAAATACAGAAAGATTCAGCAAAAGATGCAAACAAGAAGGTTAGATTAGGTTTGTTTTGATGGTTGAGGTGTGGTTTTTGTAATGATTATTCATTCAAAACCAAATTTGGGAAAAAGAAAAACCTCGTACCATCTCATAACGCTCAAAAGCACATATATTTAAATTATCATTATTTATTTTAATTATCAAAACCATATTTTTATATCTTAAAGCGACAAATTTTGATGAATCAAGCCTTTATTCATCGTTAAATTTAGAAATTGACACGAGGTTTGATAATCTATGATGTAAGTTATCCGTGGAAGAAAAACTACCTCTTCAGGTCTCTCTCATACTCTACCCAGCCTGTGTGTTTTTGTCGACATGCCCAACTACCAGCACCTCCAGGTCATGCTCCGTCCCAACCAATCTTCCCTCTCGAGCTCCTTCAACTCCAAGGTCCTCCTCCTTCTCACTCTGCTCCCTCTCACACTCGCCACCTTGGCCTTTGTCCTCCAATGGCGTGGTGGGATCACCGACCCCACCACCCGCTGGGCCCCACCTGGGTCCCAACACCTGTTCCCCGGGATGGACCCCTCCCCTCTCTCCCCAACTGCCCACCACTCTTCTCCCTCCGACTGCGTCAGCCTCGGTCGCGGCGCTTCCCCTTCGTTCCCTTACTATCACGGCTGGAAGTTCGACTACGGGTCCAATCTGAGGCCCAAGGTTTGGTTCTCTTGAAAATTCTTCGCTTTCTAGGTTGATGTGTTTCTGGGTTTTGCGCATTATGGCTTGGATTTTAGTGTGCTGCCCCGATAGTTGGACTCCTGGTCCAATCTAAGACCGAAAGTTTGACTCTTGACGATAATCTGGTTTTTTAGGCTGATCTGTTTCGTTAATTTTCTTTTTCTTGTTCGCATTTCTGAGGCAAATTTTAGTTCTTAATGATATTTCAGATTCTGGGAGTGACCTGAATCTGGGTTTTGCTTACTTTAGACTACGTTCTAGTGATTATTTTAATATAAGGTTATGTATTCGTGGTGTGGCTGACATTAAACTTGGTTGCTGAGGAAAACATTAAGGTTAAGTAAAGGGGCTCAAAGTGGTGAAGTTTGTGCTTTATCTTCTCGTGGTTGCCGGAAGTTAGCTCAAGTGCGGTTGTTTGTTTATCATACTTAGTTCAGTGGCATTTCATTTGCTACGTTCTGACCTGTTACCGAGAAGGTTGGTTCTTGGCAAAATTTTGAAATTGGGTTTTCTTAACCGGGGCTTTATTTGTTAACTATTTTTTGGGGTTTTGGGTTAATATGGTAACTCATACGTTAATTAATGAACGGTTTGGTTTGTGTGATAGTAGGCAATAGAGAGTTCTGTTATATTACTGTTGTAGATTATTAAATTGATCTGATCTTGGATTTTGCTTTTGGGAAATTTGAATTTGAGCCAGATGTCGTTATACTTAAAGTACTATTGTGGGTTCAATCATGTAATGCGACTAATTGGACAATGGCTTTTAGTTGAGGGCGATGTCTATAGCTTTTCTATGCTACATGTATACTGAATTAAATCATTGTTTATAACCTCCCGTGGCTTTGCTTCTGAATGTGTAGATATGTATTACGACAAGTACATCAGCTGGCTTGGAGCAGATTTTGCCATGGATGTTTTACCACAAGGTTATTGGAGTCTCAGCCTTTCTTCTTTTTGTGGAAGGAAAGGCTGCATCTCCCGACGTGTCAAAAGTTCTGGAATCTATCCCTGTAAGTCAATGCATATCTGCTAAACTGATTGGTTGAGTTTTGTTTAACACGGCTTATTTTTTAAACGGAGTTGTGCTAATTTATTTTTGTGATGTTTAATCTATGAAACTCTTGAAGCATGATTTTTGTCTTGCTTTCTCAGGGAGTGAAAGTGATATATAGAACGAAAGAGCTGGAAGAACAACAGGCTAAGAGGTATGTTGACTGTCACTTTTATAGTTGCATCAAATATGTTTGACTTGAAAAAAAATGTTTGATTTAAAATTAATCCATTCAACATACTGAAAATGGTCTCTACTTTCCTCAAATGGTGTGTATGGAGGGAAAGGGATGATTGAGGTTTTGGGGACCTGAACGGATGATGAAGGAGCTCAATAGTTTCTTCTTCAACTCTCCTACACTGGACAGCTTCTATAGAATTTAGTGGGCTTAATTTCCTTGATTTTATTGTATTTTTCCTGCTTCTAGATAGGTGACTCTTGTATATATCTTGTGTACTTGGATTGTACCTTTTGCATGTTTAATGAAATCTTTGTTACGTATAAAAAATAATCAAGATTATTACTCACCAAAAAAGAAAATAATATAGATTATTGTCCACTTGCCTTCTGTCCTCTTCAGAGATTTGATAACTTTGGAGGGGAAAGAGAGATGTATATATTTGTAATTTCTACTAATGTTGTCACTTTTAACTTTGTCTTTTAATTTTCGGTGTCGTATTACCTTTTTTTATGTTTAGTTAGTTTTCCAGATAGTGTAGACCATTCAGTATATGTGCATGTGTGTGCATACATATATATCTGTTTTTCCTTCTCTCTTTCTCTCTGGAGTTTTTCTTGCTTGAACATAATTGCCGTATTTAACCAACTCCCAGTATTTGATAGGTGTAACTTCTTCAAACTAGTATTAGACATATTTCTAATTTCATCTCTTTATAAGATATTTTGTTTGTTTTGATGATTTATCACTAATGCACAATGTGTATTGTACCATCAGCCGGATTTGGAATGAGACATGGCTTTCAAGCTTCTTTTACAAGCCATGCAATTATGAGCTGTTTGTGAAGCAATCTCTCAATATGGAGATGGCAATTGTAATGGCACGGGTATGGAAGATAGTATTCTCGTGTATCTCATACCTTTGCTTTTATTTTAACATTTTGAAAGTAATATTAACATACTTCCATGTTCATTAAAACATCAGGATGCTGGTATGGACTGGATAATCCATCTAGACACTGATGAGTTACTACACCCAGCTGGTGCTCGGGAGTTTTCCTTGAAGCAGCTGCTGCTTGATGTGCCTGGAAATGTGGATATGGTTATCTTTCCTAATTATGTGAGTGAAATTGTTTAGCTTTTTTAGATTTGTATGCAAGTGGCAATATGCAGTAAGACAGCTTGTTAAAGATGGTTGAACATGCTACTCTTGTCATTTTGTCCTTACAATCTTCTTCTATGAGCATGATATTTGTTGCTTTTTTTATAACTAACTGCGGTATTTATTCCTTTAGGAAAGCAGTGTTGAACGAGAGGATATTAAGGAACCTTTTACAGAGGTAATTCATTGTCATCATCGTTACCATCTTAAACATTTTAGATTCCTAGTGTTTTATTTTATTTTTGTCCCCTTCAAGAATTAGACTCAGATGTCTGCTGGTTTCATGTCCATCATCATGATGAGCTCATAAATTTGTGGATTATGACATTCAGAATGCTTCAAAGCCAGTGATATTAATAATATAATTTTTTTTATCAGTAAATAAAGATTTTATTGACGAGGATTAGGCATAGCTCAAGCACACAGGAGTGATATCAATAATATATCATTTGAAAATGGATAACACAATCCATTTTTACTGGACTATTTACAGATGAATGCTAGAACATTACAACTTTTGGAATGCTGTCCTAGTTTTCTGAGGACTGGCAACCCTTTTTTCCATCCGGCCTGTTGGCAATCAAGGTTGTTAGTTGTATGATTTCTTCAAAACTAGTTCTCATGTATTGTAAAATATTTTCTGTGGAGTTCAAGGGCACAGTATTTTGTATCAGATTGAACTGTATAAGATGGTTAAAATGCATGCAAGTAATAGGTAGTTGAAGGTCAGGATCTGTTTGCCATGATCTCGAGTAACTTGGGACCAGGCTTGGTTAGACATGGTGATTCTTAAAACATTCAATATTTGATTAATATATCAGTATTAGGTGGATAAAACAATAATTAAGGAATATTCTACGATTTAACCCAAGTTTGGTCTCCACCAATTCAGTTGCTTGCTATTTGACTATATAGGTGTGGCTCCACATAGCAAATTTCAAAGCACCTTTCCAATTAACACGATTCCATGGTCAACAAATGACAGATTAATATACTCCACAGAAAATGCTGTGTCATTATGTTGGTATATCTCTGAGAATGCCTATATGGTACTTGATGCATGCCTTCTTGTATGCAAACAGGTGTCAATGTTCAAGAGGAATTATGACCATCTTCCAAAGGACACATATTTTGGCATGTACAAAGAATCGACTCATGGTAATCCAAACTACTTTTTGACTTATGGAAATGGGAAATCAGCTGCTCGGATTCAAGATCATCTTCGTCCCAATGGTGCACACAGATGGCACAATTATATGAAATCCCCAAAGTATGTTAATTAATTTCAAAGTGTAGGAAAAAAGTGTCTTTACAATTGGCTTACTGATGTCAAATTTCATTGGTATTATTGCTGCTAGAGAAATTAAATTGGAGGAGGCTGCTGTTCTACACTACACATATGCCAAATTTTCAGACTTGACCTCTAGGCGTGATCAATGTGGCTGCAAGCCTACAAAGGAGGATGTCAAAAGATGCTTTATGTTGGAATTTGACAGATCTGTGAGTCCAGTAATTTGTCTTGTTTTTCTTCTGTGGCATGTACTGTTATCCAAGCATAATATGCAGCAAGTACAAGATTATGGAACACACAGTAAGCATTTTAGGGAAGAACTAGATAGTTTCCATGTGCAATACCAAGCAGTCGTAGTCCCTAGTACATGCTTATATGTGCTTTGCAAGTATTTAAGGGAAGAACAACAGAGAAAATTTGGTTGGTGTGAAATTCTTGAAGCCTAACAGAAGTTGTAAAGGAAAAGGGGACTGATCATGTAACCAGCCAATGAGATCTAAATGAATGATAATCCTCCTCAAGGAAATGATGACATGGCCTCTTTTTATTTTTTTATTTTTCACTAGTAAGAAAAAATATATTAATCATGAAAAATAGGCTAGGCCCGAGTACATAGGGGGTATACAAAAGTGCCTAAATACAAGCTAAGAGCTGCGGAAAGCAGCGTAGAGATCATTGAAAGAAGTGCCATTCAGTACAATAGAGGAAGCCCAAAGAAGTAAAGTATGATAAAAAAAAAAATCCCTAAACCATTCAGTTGAACGTTCCTTCTCCTCAAAATCCCTAAACAGCGACATGGCCTCTTTTTATTAGCTAGTTTTAATGAAAAGCGGTCTAGGGTGTGTTGGATTGACCTGGGAATTAGTGATTACTATTATGCATAGTTATTAGTTGATCATGAAATCCTAAAAAGGATGTTTTTGATGCTGCCATTGAATGAAAGCATTTATGGATAATTAGTCATGATGTTAGTCAGCTGCCATATGAATATTGAGCATGAGCCTGCTTACCGGAATTTTTAGGCTTATTTTGATCTTTCATAGCTCAAATCTATACCAAAGTGATTAATTTGTATTAGAATTCCGGCAGCCAGTAGTCTATATTATCCTCCTTTTCTGGATTGTGTTCCCTTCTGAGGATGCCTTCAGTGTACTAATAAAATAATACATTGCAGGCATTCATAATTGCTTCAACAGCAACAGAGGCCGAAATGCTAAACTGGTAAATTTTGAATGGAGAAAATAATTTTTTTCTTTCCCTCATGTAATGTTTCATTTTGAGCCCATCGTGAATTCTTTATATTCAAATCATTGATTTTGGATCTTATAAATTTTTTCCCCCTTGCTTCACACTAAATATATTGTTTTTGGCTTTTCTATTCTACTACTAGGTACCGGGAACACATTGTGTGGGGTGACAAAGATATAAAAATGAAACTGCTGAGGAAGGGTATATTAACTCGCATATATGCTCCCATGGTAAGCATGATTCTTCAATGAAAGAGATGGGAGGAATGAATTTAAGATTAAAAGGAAGAAAGAAGAAAAGAAAGAGAAAAACAAACAGATATAAGACAATGCTATTCATTATAAATCTGAGCTGGAAGGTCTTCTCATCCCATTGCCTATGGAATTAATAGATAAGAAAAAGAGTTCCCTCCAAATGACAAAACTCTTTGTAGTCGAACTTTCTATTAATCTATTAATGTTACTATTAGTATAAAGTTATTCTTTTATTTCTTTTTATATTTTGCTGCAGGGTTCTCTTATTTTTCTTTTTAACATTTCAGGCCATAATACAAGGCTTGCGGGAGTCCGGTATCTTCAGCTCTATTATTGCATCTGCCCCAACGAATCTTTCAAAGGGGAAATTTTTTTCGTCCATTGGGAGTCGTAACTCGTCTAGAGCTGCTGCCTCTGAATCCCTTCCATCAAGAAGGATTGGTAGAGGCAGAGAGTATCAGGCTACTGTTAGGAAGGTCTTGAATATTGAATCTGCTGCATGTTATGAAGCAGCTGTTCCACCATTGTCCCCGCCAGGAATGGATGATATCCCCCTTATTGTAGAAGTGTGATATATCCCGTAGCGTGATTGATTGCTTCTACGTCTTCATTTTGGATGGTTTGTTGCTCTTGTCTACTCACGTCAAGGAACTCATCGGGTGAGAAGAAATGAGCAAGTCGGGTTATGTTTGGTTCCCCTGGTTTATCATGATCACCATCCAAGCACGAGAACACAGTCAGAACTAATTATTTACAGCCTGAGAATTTAGTAGAATTTTCAAGTACTTGGAAGATTAGTGAATGTATAGAAATCTTAGAATTCATGGCCAAACCTTTATTTGGTTGCTTGGAGCACAGCACAGCCAGAAATCACTGTCGTATATTCGTGTTTGGAATTTAGAATGTTGACAGTGTCAATATATATTTTCAGAGGCCCTCACATTTGAGGTAAATTTGGTGTTTTGATGTCTTGAATCCGCACTGACTTCTTATTCATTCACATTAGAGAGGTCCACGCAAATGGGAATCCAGAGAACATCCACCCTACACGTATGTTCTCAAATATCTCTTGGAGTTTAGATTTCATATGAGGTGGTTGTTTTCTCCAATGTATTTACGGGCGCCTAAACTATTTGCAACAGAACTACTACCAAAATTCAAGGACACTGAACTCAAACCACAGTATACTTCTAGTAATGATGAGATATACTTCTAGTAATGATGAGATGAGATAAGATGAAACCATTTTTATATTCAAAAGTGTTAGGAGAATCTCATCAAATTTTGGGTGCTCTCTTTTCACTTCAAAAAAATATTCTTCTCACGATGATAAGAAATGCGGACAGGTCAAGGTATATATTCGAGAGTCCAAGTGCAATGCGTATAGGTAAGAGTTTAACACGAGGATCTATCAAAAAAAAAAAAAAAGAGTTTAACACGAGTCCAAGTGCAATGCGTACAGGTAGAGTTTAATATGCCTATTTTAATCATCAACTGGAGTTTTACATTCTATTCCAATCTTAGAAACTGTCGTGCACATTTTGATTCTGCCCAATAAAGTGTCTGAGAATGATTATATAAGTTAGAACTACTGACTTACCCTCCTTTTTTGTCCTAGAGGATCATATCAATAAAGTAGAACCCAACTTAGTTCAGTCTAATTTTAAGCTGAATTTAACATCTTAACACTCAACTATCAAATCGTTAAACTCATCTCAATTCAAAACCTCTTTACACGTAGGAGCCACAACCTTTTTCAACTTTTCATAAATATATTTAAGAGCGACACTACTATGTCGCCCAGCGTTTACCACCGGGCGTGACGCCCCTTGCAAAAAAAAAAAATTCTTTTTTCCTTTCACATTTTTTAAAAATAAAAAAATATATCAATACATTTAAAATTACTTCTTAATTACTAAGTAAAAAAAAAATTGACCAACGGTACACTATAGCGGTCAACTACGGGAGACATACAAGCTTTACTCTACATTTAAACCCATCTTACCATTTGAATACATATAAACTCATTTTAGATAGACTTTACAAAATTCAATCCACCATCTCAACTCACTACTATTCATAAAGAACTCAACTCATTTCAACTTAGCTTAACATCCAAACCGGGCCATCAACCGATTAACTACATTACATGTTTTACTTTTTTGAAATTTTGCGCAGACAATAACAAAGAAATTGTCCCATTTACTTAGAATATATAACAACATGACATATATTCAGGAAAATGTCACCTGTAATTAAATTTGTAAAAAGATCATATTAGCATTATTCATATGCAACTGAGAGCTATCATGATAAAGAAAAGCTATATGCACTAACAACATGCTAACGTAAGAAAGAAGATGAGTTATTGCGTAAGATTATATGCTTTCGAATATATATACACAATAGATTCTTAACTTTAGAGCCATAAACAAAGCTAAAATAAGGAAAATCCCACATTGAAATTCCTTCACCCAGTTGCATGTGTATATATATGCATATAGAAGTGGCAAGCAGAAGCTCAGGGTGTACAAATACAAAATACATCTTTGACTATTACGTACTGTTCTTCTGCTCGACAATGGCCAAGGATGGACAACAGGAAGAAAGTGGCAAGCACCCATCACAGACAGGTCTTTTCCATCTCCCTCCTCTCTCTCTCTCTCACACACACACACACACACGGGCTCTCGCAGAATAAATATATCCGTTGCTCTGCGCATCCCTTTTCTTCTCAACTTCTTTCAGGATAAATGTTTTATCGTTTGGATAAGTAATTCCAATTTCCTGGATTCCTTGGACTTGTTGAATTATGAACCAAAACTGACCAGCAGAGTACTCCACGTTCAGCAAAGAAGGGAAATACAGTCTCAGTTGATGAAGATCACCAAATAAAGCGTTCCTGTGTTCACGAATGGTAAGGTTATTATTACTAGAAAATTACCTTCGTCCTAGTTATTGGACACCATATTTCTTATACTTGAACAATCTTGTTCTTTGTCCACTTTGCAGCCTCTTTAATTTATTCTGCTGTTTCCTCTGTGTTTCTTCTCCTGATGTCAAGCCTAAATAGGAGTTTGATTTCAAGATGGCAGCATATTACGCCTATGGACATTGCATACATTTAAGCTTTCAACTAAACCATATCTTGTACGCTGGTCTTGCTGCCTAAGATATCCACTTTGCTTGAGTGATCTATAATTGTGTATGTTTTGTCAGACATTTATCTGAATCTTTGGGTCCCAAACTTCTGTTCTTGAGCAGATATGTTCCTTCAGAAAATAACTTGATGTAACAGATACATGCATTTGCATATATAGAAGGCCACTATCCTAGTCGATATATATCTCTAACCCTATTAATCCCTTTTTTGAGAACTGGGTTTTCTGTACGCAGTTCATCCATGCATCGCTGCTTTGAATTGAGACACCCATCGAACTGTGGGGATATAAACATATAATTCATCTAACAAGAGAGTTGCAAGGACACTGATGCCTACCATTTTTGTTTCTCTCTTTCTAAAGACGGGACTTAAATCCACAGCATCCACTCCCTTATAGCTATACTTGATTGCCCACCATTTTAATAGACCGGCGGGTGAATTAGTTGACTGCAAATGGTGAGATTCACATTGAGGTTCTTCAAATGGTACCCAGAACTAGTAATTTTTCTGTTCCAATAAACTTCTAATAGTCTTGGTTGGCTAAGAAGAGGACATAGGGTCCTTAAAACATGGAAAAGAAAACCGAAAAATATATATGGCTACCTATTTTTTGTCGTAACTAATAGAAAAGACTTCTATTGGGAAAATTTAAAATTCCCTGAAACTGTAGAAAATTCATGTGAAATGAGAGGAAGTAAAAGGTATGGAGCAACCAGAGATCACCTTGTAGGTGGAAGAGGAAAAGAGGTATCCTTTCCTGAAAAATTTGAGCTCTTTCATGGAGGAAGACAAAGTAGGTAAGTGGCTTTGGTATTGTAGATATCACTAACCGAGAAACATAATGCTGTAATAAGACTGCATGGAATTGGAATATCTTCTTGAATATCTCAACTAAATCCCATGTCATAGGATAGAATGAACCATTGTATGAGCTCGACTTAAACTCACACAACTCGGGCAACTAAAAAGAGCCATAATCTAAACTATTCATATATAGATCTTACTTATGTCAGAGACAAAAAATGGTCCTAAAATATCTGCATGTACTTCTCTTCTAAAGGAAACTGCAAATTAAATCCCACAGCTCTTGTACAACTTGGATTGTTTCATATTTTATCCATTCTACTGTCAAATGAATTGCATTCAATAAGCACATAACAAACCCTTGCTTAATAAGGGTATGAAACAACACAAAAAACCTGCTATTGAAAGAATCTGCTTCTCCCAACTCAATGGACAGATTTCTGATATTTATAACCATAAATCAGAAGTTGAGAATTCTACTAATAAAAAGACGGAAGTCCATTCTTGATCTCTGAGTACTCACGGCCAAAACTGACTCTTTTCTTTGTTTGTCCCCTCCAGCAATGCCTTCTTTGATTACCATCGCCTCCAAATCTAGAGCTTTTGGTACCCTGCACATACTGATGAGAACCTTCTCTCTTCCTGCAACCCTCATTCCACGTTCCCCAACCTCCACCAGTTCTTCCTAATTCCTGGTGTTTAATCTCATTATTATTATTGTCCCACTGTTTCCAACCCCAGGCATCTGCCACATTATCTTTCCATCCTCGTTCTTTTAATTCACTGCTTCGATTATATCTGCTTTCACAAGGATTGTTAGCATTATCCAAATTCTCTGTCACCTGTTGGTTCCAGCCCCAAGCTTTCTTCCCAAAACGAACCCGGCCCTTATCATTCATGGAGACAGCACCCTGACAGCCATGCTCCCAAGTATTGTCGGTATTATTCTGATCGCTTGAGAGACTGACATGGTTTCCTACCTGATTATAACCCCATGATTTATCCCCACAGTTTCTCCATGCATTGTCCATCATACCTCCATTGCCCTGAGTGGAGCTGTGCTCCCAAGGATTATCATCATTATTCAAAGTTTTCCGATCATTTTTTTTGTTCTCCCATTGGTTCCATCCCTGTGCTCTATTTTCCAAAACTCCAGTGTCCCGCATATTGTCAGATTCCCAAGGATTGTCATATTCTTGGTTCATATTATGGCCTTCTGAAAGAACAGGCACTGCTGTCTTTGAGTTTCTAATTTTATGCCTCACCTGTGTATTGAGTTCTTCCTCATCGGGAACAAAGCAATATTGATCCAATTCCTTAATCAGTTCAGGATCAATTTTAGGTTTCCAATCTATCTCATCAATGTAAATATCCGGATCAGGCAGAGAGATATCACAGCGGAGGCCATTGATCTTAGACCAAAAACGTTTCTTTGCATTTTGAAATGCTTCTTCACCAGCAGAATCATCCCAACTGACTACATTATTATGGCAGTACATAAAATTCTTGGTGTCTACTATCTTTCCCCATGGTATCGATCCGACCAAAGTGCAGAATTTCTTTTCCCATAATGGCACACCATCTTTCCATTCTACAGGAGAGAGAAACAAAAAAGAAGAAAAATATAAAATCAGTTTAGAGTCCATTCAGATCCATTATTGCTGCTGATAAGAATTCTCCACACACACCAAAGAAATATAATTTGTATGAAAATAGAAACCCCATGAACTACAACAGCTATCTTCACAAGAAAATAAAATCAACTATAAGAAAAATGAGCAGCAATGGAGCCCGATAGGCCATGTTCAACATGCATAAAATCACAAGAATTACATAACCTTCCCATTAAAATCTCTAACACAGATAATTAAGTAGACAAAGATAACTGGCAGGAGCTAAGAGATTCTGATTAAAATGAACCTAAAGTTCTAATATTCGACAACCAATTAAACCTAAAGCACATAATCTTTAGAGGGAATGCTCCATCTATTCCAACGCAAAATCTTTTGACTGGTTCAGAGTCAAAAAATAAATAGTCGCAGTGAGAAAAAACGAAAGCCTGTTAATATATACGTACTGGGAGGATGTGTGCGCGCGCGCGCGCACGCTCACGCGTGTGTAAAGCAAATAACTTCCAGTGGCACTAAATCTGCAAATGTAGGATTAGTACATAAGAATAGACTTTGTGGCTTCCTCTTTCTAATATTACAAGAATGCAACAGTCATTATCCTTTATACAGTTAATTACTAATCAATAGAGAACATACCACAATTTTATATAGAACAATTTCAAGGAATTATAAGAAACCAGTTATGGAACTGAGAAACGAGGCCAAAAAGAGTCAAGAAAAACAACAATTCCAACGATTCTACAAAAGCAAAAAACCCAATCCACAAATAGGATCAAAGAATTGATAAAAATAGTAATCAAACGAAGATATCAGATAAAGCACATAAGAAAACCATGACAGCGTCATTCTACAAAAGTAACAAAACCCAATTTACTAAAACGATAAACATCTAAATAAAGTAAAAGAAATAAACAAAAGATAATAGAGTTACCAGGAGGAATGTACTGGTCGAATTCTCTAGGGGGCGACCATGGAGATCGATGATGACGGAAAATTCTACGTGAGGAGCGATTTCTCCAATTGCCCATTACACCCAAAAAACCTCTCCTCAAATCTCTCTTATCTTTTTGTTCGAGGAAAGAGACAGAGAAAAAGAACGAACGAGAAGTGATAACAAAAATACGAAAAAAAAATTCCCGAACGATCAAGAAAAGATTCGGCTTTTGCTTCAGAAGTGGAAGAAGATATCACCGGAGAACAAGAGGCGTTTGAGTTCTAAGGTTTTCAAGGGTGGCTTCGTAGCTTGCGAAAGTCTGAAAGATCTTTGTTCTACAGCTACAGGCATGTTACTGTTTGTCTGGATCGGTGATATTGCAATTTTGCCACTGCCGCTTTGAAAACATAAAAATAAAAACCAAAGCTAATTAAAATAAAAATGAAATTTATAAAAATATAAAATTCATAAAAATAAAATTATTTTCTAATAATAAATTTTATTTTTTTAAAAACGATTGTACTATATTTATACACTTTACAACTTAATGTAGCATTACTCTTTTCAATTATAGATAAAAAAAAGGCTCCGACTTTGATAATGTATTTTGTAATAAATAAAAAGAAATTTCAATATATTTTTTATTTTTCTTAATTTTTCTTTAATTTTAATTGTAATTTTTGTTAAGTAATATTAAATACAAATTTAAACTTAGATAGTATAAAATCTTGTACAAGTTATTCAAGAAAAACTCGTGACATCATATAAAAAATGAGATCATTTTTTTTTCAATAGACTTTATATATAAATATATATTAAATTGGGCTTATTTAAGTTTAAGCCTAATAAGCTTTGATGGGTCAACGCCATTTGTAGCCCCTGGGGCCTGAACAATGGATTCTTTGGGCCTAAGATGATCTCATGGGCTATTTGTATTTGAAGGACTTTAACTCCATTTGTAGCCCATTACCAAATGACTGAAGTCCAATTGTAGCCCATTACCGAATGACCTAACCTCCAGTTTCTTGAGCAGGACATGAAACTTGAAACAAACCTTAGGTTGTGAGCTTTTGGTGCATCCAAATTATGGATGATGGGGCTGTCTACTTCTACAGTTGGGTTGTAAAAGATGGATTACAGCAAAAACAACATGCATTTTCTTTTGCTCTATTATGCCGGTCAAACACTTCCATAAAAACAGCATGCAATGCGCAAGATTTCTGTAAATAATCATTAATGTTGAGTTCTGTTTTCAAGAAGGTAAAAGTGTGTTTTCTAAGGGGAATACAAAAATTGTGCTTGTGGGCTATACAACAGGAGGCTCTCACTTCCCCTTAAACTCCTATCCTTAGCCTAGTCGACACCCACAAGACTACTGCAAGAGAGAATTATTTTCATCCCTTTTTCAAAAGATGAGAATGTATTATGACTACTCATCTCTTTAGGGCCCTTTCACAGCTGTCTTCACTTCTCACAACAAAAGGCTGCTTTGTTTTCTTCTCCACATTCTCTCATCTCTTGCACACTGTGACTCCCCCCACTTTCCCTCAATTATAGCTCTCTCTCTCTCTGCCACTCCATGTGTGTGGAATAGTCTACCTGTACTTAAAGAGAGATTAGGAACAGCCTGTATTATGTTTCTACAGAGGTAAACATTCTTTTGAATTTGCTGCTAATGGAAAATAACAACTAAGGTGGTAAAAGTAAAAGGCAAAGTCCAAAATGTTCATCTTGGCAAATTGGTGTTGATAGGAACAAGCCTAGCTTATTTAGTATACACTAGTTAATTACAACCAGTCACCTTTTTTTGGGAATTCACTTGAAACATATAGAATGATCAACATAGATGAATCAAGTGTAGGTTAAGGATTGGGAGGAATTGAAATGGTGGCACCCCAAAAAAGCAAACTTGACAAGGAGCAAGAGAGAATATCCATATATATGATGGGCTGCAAAACATGCTATACCCTCGGGGCCTTAAAGCAAAAACAACTAAGGACAGTTCTGTGATTTCACTCCCCACAGCACATGAACTTGTCTGTTACAGTAGAGAAAATGGAAGCATGGAAAAAAGGACAGGGCCCATGAGGCTGAAAAGAGTTTCTCATTAGTCATTAAAAGCTTGCCACCATGAAAAGTGCCTATGCATTTTACCAAGAATCGCTTATTTAAAGGCCCACAATTGAACAGAGAAAACCATCATGCAAAATGTGAATGATTGGATAGATGCACAAAACACATACATCAAATGCCAATATCAGTTGTTTTACAAAACCTTGGGTGTGTGATATTATAAAAACTCTGGGTATCTCCTCCATAGCGTGTCCTTTTCTGTGAATTTGTATCAGAAAATAAAACCAATAACTGGTCATATTTCGAGGTTCTCTCTCTGAATTTCATTGTAGTAGTATCCAAGTTTCCAGGAACTCTCACTTTCTGAAGCTGCGATTCTTGTTTGATCTGCTGAATAACAGGAACAATGGTTCAGTTTGTTGTAAATAGTTCAGTGACTGATCTACTCCATTACTAGCCAATAATGTTTGCATAGTTTTTAACCTTTTTTCCTAGCTGATGCATTTATTTACTCCCAGAAACCACCCTACCAGCGTAGTTACAGAACCTTCTCAGATCAATGTGATGAATTGATTCTTCAATGGCTAGGAAGAAGAGCTGGTTCAATATAGTGAAGAGGTTCTTTATCAGAGAAACGCAGTCAAGACCAGAAAAGGTAAAATGATTTGCTTCTTTGATCACTTTTGGTCTTCGATTCTGTTCCTCATTTGAGATAAATATTATCAGGAGAAGAGAAGGAAATGGATATTTGGAAGGTTTAAGACCAAAAGGCTACCCTCACTCACTGCACCATCTTCCTTGAAAGAAAGAAGTCTGTGTGAGGCAGAGGAAGAGCAAAGCAAGCATGCTCTCGCCGTGGCTCTTGCCTCTGCTGCTGCTGCTGAAGCAGCTGTTGCAGCTGCTCAAGCTGCTGCCGCTGAGGTTGTCCGGTTGACAGGCTACTCTCAATCTGACCATCGATGTGAATATGAAACAAAAGAGCTTTCAGTCATTAAACTTCAAGCTGACACCCCTTCATCCCACTATCAGTATAAGAAGGAGATCCATGAAATTTCTGCCTCCAAAATTCAGACTGCCTTTCGGGGTTACCTTGTGAGTTTTAACAAACTTTTTATCTGCCTCATATCTCCTTTTCTGCTAACTAATTCACTGGTCATGTTTGGATGTTCTCCCTCTGAATTTCGTAGAACTAGTCTTGGAAACTCTATAGATTTGCTGTTAGAAGAATAATAATAATAAAGAAAATCCTGTTAACGGAAGGCAAAAGTCAGGATTTTGGGATCTAGAACACAATTTAAGTCACTCAACCAAAATTTTAACTTATAATTACGGGAAAAAAAATAATAATAACGCACAACTTAGATCTGTTTTTCTTTTCTTCTTCAATTCTCATGGATTTCCATGATTTTGATGAACTTATGTGGGGGAGATTTGCAGGCAAGGAAAGCTTTGCGGGCATTGAAGGGAATAGTGAGGCTTCAAGCTATCATTCGAGGCAGAGCCGTAAGGCGCCAAGCTCTAACTACCCTAAAGTGCTTGCAGTCCATGGTAAATATCCAGTCGCAGGTCTGCACACGAAGATTCGAAATGGCCGAAGGCACTTGGGATTATGAAGGAACTAAACAACTGCAGGATTGGAAAGACAAGATAATAAAGGTATAGAGTGCAGAGCTCAATGACTCATTTTAACGTGAACAACTGATCAGCAAAATCCATATACCATTCCTCTCGTTATGGAAACCTTCTTTTTCTGCATGTATCCTTGACTATTTTATTTTCTAGCATTTAATAAATTACTTCTTTCCTCTGCATATTCAGACTGACATAATTTGGCTGGCGAAAAAAAAATGGTTTTCAGATAGATTCAAACAGTCAAAGAAGGTGGGATGACAGCGTTCTGTCAAAGGAAGAGGAAGAAGCATTGTTCTTAAGTAAGAAGGAAGCCATGATTAAGAGAGAACGGATAAAGGATTATGCATTTAGCCACCGAGTAAGCTCCTTTGCTTTTGTGATCTTCACGTTATATATTTCACAAGCTTGGATTATAGTAACTGAGTTTTCGGCTGAAAAATGTTTCAGAAGTCGGCGGAAACAGAACGAAGCAAGGTAAATGGAAGATGGAGGTACTGGTTGGATCAATGGGTGGATACCCAAGTTGTTAAAAGCAGAGAACTTGAAGATTTGGACCCAGTTCCAACTTCAAATCCAAGACAACAAGAGGATTACGGAAGAGGACAACCTAAGCTAAGAAATGTTCAGGGACGGAATAACTTTGAAGGATTGGAGTCTCCGATATTTGTTCCCAGAAGATCATTTCATAGGAGGCAGTGTTCATTAGGAGATCATAATTCATTTTCTAGCTCTCCTGTTGTTCCAACTTACATGGCTGCCACTGAATCTGCTAAAGCTAAAGCAAGATCAATGAGCTCGCCAAAGTTAAGACCCAGGAGTTTTGATACATGTTCTGAAAGCTATTCACCGTGTAAGAATAAGCTGTCTTTCATATCCTCCATTAATACTGAAGTGCCAAGCGGTGGTAGGATTAGCAAGACTAGCAGTTGCCAGCAAAGATCTCCGAGCTTGAAAGGCGTTCCAGGTCCTATAAAATCAAGTCGAACGATGAGAGATCTCAGCTTTGACTCAGGGTGCTCATTGCAGGTTTGGGACCGACATGGTGGCTTCAGATGATTTAAGAGGTTGCATACAAGAAGAGAATTTGGCTAGTGTGTCAGGTTGGAGAGGAGAACAATAGTATGTAATTGCAAGTGGTTTGAGTAGGTAATCAATGGGAAACTATTTTATCCTCTTCATAAAATTAGTAGCTCACATTAATGCTACACATTTTATTCAAATGGGTCTCTCTTTTCACAACTGGCATAGGCAATTATAGTATGCAGAGTAAAAGTTTTATGCAGAATATGCAGAGACGAGACTCACATCATTTCCTGTCCAGAATGCTGTTCAGGACACTCGAGAAACAACGCTGAAAAAGTTTACATCTATGAAAAATAACCCTGCCATCATGATAATTTTGACTAATACAGACAGTTCCCTTTGCACATTTCAGTTTGTGAGACAAACTGAAAGCTATTTTACTGTGGAGACAATTCTCTTGCAAATCAAATCCTACCATGTTACTGATGTGAAGGACATGCTTGAAGTAGAATGTTTCATAGATCAATACTTATCTTGGCAAATTTCCAGGTAATTATTTATGCAATGTGGATGGTGTGTGGTGTAAAGTCCTATAAATAGAGTTATTTGTAATTTAAACGGCACCTGCTTGTGCCCAACCAACCCCATCTCCCCCAGAACTGCCAAGGTATACTGATCCCATTGAGTGAAATATTAGGAGGTTAGATGCGAACTTTTTACAAGCTCATGCCTTTATGCACCACACCTCTCATTTGTTCTGAGTTCATTCTACTCCCAAAGTAATGCTTACTACTAAATACGACACGCTCTCTGCACAAAATTTTATCAAGAAACACCAACCTTGAACGCAAATTCAAATTGTTTCCTTTCTTCCAACTCTAGATTTGTCAAACCATTGTCATGTCAAACGCCTCAAATTTATAATGAGTCACATGCCAATTCATATTCTAAAGATGTCAGGACCTAATTCATTGGCTGCAGACTGCAGTACCCAGTACACAGCCTTAATACTGCATACTACTAATTGATGCAGCACATTGACAAACGCCAAACTTTTGGACATACATCACCTAAACTCTGTCACAGAAGTCACGGCATGAGAAGTTAATGAGAAACATATATAATAATATAGGAATAAGATATAGGAACTGAGTTATTGGCCCCAAAATACAACTGAAGAAAATGTCAGAGTCATGACATGTATAAGCAATTGTTCGTATAATTAGACAATGTAATTTCTAAGCGCATGTCAACTGAAGGAAAGAAACTGAAAGTGACAAGCTCATTCTTCGTTTAGCCTAAAGATGTCTGTATCTGAAAGTGAAAACTATACAGCCCACCCGCATATCCTCATTCCTCCAATATCAGCAAAGCATATAGCAATATTTGACCTCAACCCTGTAAATCCATGGGCACGTAGACCCTCGTTATAGAAGAGAGGACACTGAGATCCCTAGCTTCCATTACTTAATATAACAATACAGAACTCATAGAGATAATCTTGAGTTTTTTTTTCTAGATGGTGTTCTTTATAAAATCATCAACTTGTCTTAAAAGTTTAAACTAGACAAATTTAAGCCAAAAGAAAGATATAAATTTAATTATTTGTATAATAGTAATCTTAGCATTCTTCTTGAAGTAAAATATTTACTTAAATAGAGTATAGAATCAATGTTTGAACCCATAACCTAACTCTGATATCATGTAAAGTCACTCGTAAAATCATTATTGATACCACGTAAATAAAGTAAAATCACTCGTTATCCCAAAATCATTATTGATTTGATATTATCTCCAACAATTCCAATATACATTAAGAACTTGGAAATCCTCTAACATGATCTTTCAATTCAAAACTCCAGTCTAACAAACTGTTAATGTGAACAGAATTCGATTACAAATGCCATGAAAAAAAAGGCTCAATAATTGGGGCCCGAGACATCTACTGATGCATGCCAACAAAAGTTTCCCAAGCTCAAATCTACTGTCAAGACTCGACTCGAACAAAATAAATGGGCTGTGTCCAATACCTTGAAACGGGGGAGACTTTCTTATGGGCTGTCCTCGGTTTGGATTAACACACCGATATTAACAAGTTGACATGCAAGCACAAAAACACATTACTCAAGTTTAAAACACAAAAAAAAAAAAATAGAACGGACTCGGCTTGCCCAGAACAAATTAAGGTGCTGCATTAAAAGTTGCTGGTCGTGGTAGCTGTTTTGCATCTTATCTTACACACCCTTTCCAAATTCCTAATTAATTTAACGGTAATGATCTGATTAAGATTCCCTGGAATTTATGCCAATTAAATGTTAAGTTCTAGCTAGAGTAAAAAAAATATAGATGCGTAAAGCATGTCCTGTAAGTTTGTAACTACGTACGTTTGTATGAATTTTTAGGAACAATAAAT
Source organism: Carya cathayensis (assembly GCA_011037825.1). Classification (NCBI taxonomy): domain Eukaryota; kingdom Viridiplantae; phylum Streptophyta; class Magnoliopsida; order Fagales; family Juglandaceae; genus Carya; species Carya cathayensis. The sequence continues at coordinate 927,766 of QGSO01000248.1, read as the reverse complement.
GCTAGATCTATAACAGTCTATTATAGAATCGAGAATAATCTTAGTTCCTAATGATAATTATCGTTTCATTAAAGATATAGTACTTTAAAGATCATGTAACATCTCACGGTTTGGTTATGAGATCCGCAAAGAAAGAGGTGACTCCGATGGGATCATATTGTTAGAATTATCCTCCGATCGACGTCGACGTTCAATTCAAGTTATTAGTAATTACAAGGCTGAGTAGTACTGTGCATGGTTCCTTTATCCTAAAAGCTCATGATCAGGGTACGTATTGTCATGATGATCAGTACATATAGTGAGGTCTGAAAATATCGAGAGCTTCTGAACAGTTCTATATCATGTGTGCGTGCGCCCTGATCTTGCATGTGTACATCCCTCACGGAGGTGTCGTTATTTCAAGTGTTACCATGCATGCCATTGCAGGCCGGGATCCCTTGCTAGCCGGCCATTCATAGGTGTAATAACCATTCATTTTGTCTTATTTTTAGATATTCTAATTTTCCATATATCATTTTCATCTTTAGTTGCCCATTTCGTACATAGATGTTTGTGAAGGCCGGTGCGCGCAGCCATTGTGGACACGATCTAAAAACAACGTACGTACGTTGGCAGAAGATCGAGCTGCTTTTTTTCCATGATTACACACACACACACACACATATATATAAGCGTACTTAGAGGATTGAAGAAGATGTCTTTGTACATTCCATCTAGCTATACTATTGAAAAAGTTATGCGAAAGTTTTGTCCCTTCACCAACATTAATGTAGTAGCTATAGCTATGGAAATTACTTTAGATTTTCAAAAGTCGCAATGCATGCATGATCGATCTCCACTATATTCATCATTTATAGAGTACTGCGTGCACCACTATCTTACATGAAAGCGAATTAAATGTCTACCACTACATATTAAACTATCAAAGTATTCCCTCAACTTTCAACATTGGTCGATATTGGACTTAGACCTAACCAATCCAAATGCAGCACATATGGTTTTTCTCGCAGAAGAACCAATATTCAACCGACAAGCAAAAGACATAAACCATAAAATTGACTTCGATCGTCAAGTTTGATGGGTCAATGGGAGTCAACCATTAATGAACATAATATAGAAATTTTTCTTCAAGAACATTCTGCGCCCTACATTTTCTTTAGTACGTATTTGGGACAATATATATATATATATATATATATATATATATATATATATATATATATATAAATTGTTTAAGTCGAGACTTGTAGGAATCGGTCGTTTCTTATATATAAGTATATATATTGTTTGGAAAACACGTTAATGTTTTATTTTCAAGTCTAAGAAAATGACATTCAAATTATAAGTTTGAACTACATACGTAAGTTGCATGGGCCCCCCATTTTTCATGGGTTGGTTTCGATGATCATGATCAGTCAATTGGAAAATTAACTTCCAGTTTGCGTCATGCATGAGCTGCTATATATATATATATATATATATATATATATATATAACTGTAAGTGCATTAGTCCACGTGACTATATATATATATAATCAATTAATTAAATTAAAGCACGAAAACAACTTGTATATGGTGATCAGCTAGTCAACTTTGCAATTTTTCTCATTCATGCATTAATTTGATCCGATTTTGAGTTGAAAATGAACAGCTTGTTTGATATATATATATATATATGCACGTGATGTTAATTGATTTATTTGACGAGCTGGATCTGTTATGAATGGAGACAAACCAAGTATGAAATGGGTTTGGGTTTGCAACCCACCCACCTTGTTAGGCCACCCACCATAGTTAGGCCACCCACTTTGTTAGGCCACCCACCATTGTTAGGTCACCCACCTTGTTAGGCCACCCACCATTTGCAAATGGTAGGCTACTCTCTTCTATAAATAGGAGAGAGCTCAATTGTATAAAATGTGGGATAGAGAGAAAGAGAGAAAGATAGAGAGAAAGGAAGAGAGAAAGAGTGTGGGTGAGAAATTTTTTGTAGAAATATTTTATAGTGAAATTACAGCAGCTGTGGACGTAGGCAATTGCCGAACCACGTTAAATTTCGTCTCTCCTTTTATTTAAAATCATCTCTGTCTCCGACCAGTCCCAACAACTGGTATCAGAGCCACTAGGTTCTTTTGTGGGGTGGAGTTTTGGTGTAGTAGTGTGGATACGTATAGTCTAAGGAGGTTCTGTCTAGGAGATTGGAAATTTTAAGTGTGTCCATTGTGACCCTCCAATCTTTCCTGGGAACTTACTTAGTGAAGTACTATTCATTTCTACTAGTCAAGTTGGTCGAAATCAATTTTTGACCACTCCAGGGTGTTCCTCGCGTCGAGACGAATCCGTTGCCGCAAACGGAATCGAAAACGGAGGTCGGAGTAGCCCACACGCGTCGGTTGAAGATCGAAGCATCGATCCACGCGCATCTGGAGGTTGAAGACAACTGAGCCGAGCCGAGCCGTGACTGAGCCGAGCCGACGTCATCCTGCCACTTGTCGCACTCTGCTAATTCGAGTGTTTCGAACGCAACGGTGATCTTTGTTTGTTCAAATTTGAACTCATTTGTAAAGTTATGGCTGGAGAAGAAGCTAAAGGTGCTGGTATCGAGAAATTTGACGGTACAGACTTTGCCTACTGGAGAATGCAGATAGAGGATTATCTCTATGGGAAGAAACTACATCTTCCACTCCTAGGAAGAAAGCCAGATGACATGAGCAATGAAGATTGGAGTTTTCTTGATAGACAAGTGTTGGGAGTCATTCAACTAACACTGTCAAGATCAGTTGCACACAATGTGGGAAAGGAAAAGACCACAGCAGATTTGATGAAGGCTCTATCAGACATGTATGAGCAGCCATCAGCCAATAACAAAGTGCATTTGATGTACAAGCTATTCTACTTGAGAATGGCAGAAGGAACTCCAGTTATTCAGCATCTGAATGAGTTCAACACCATCATCAATCAATTAGCTTCAGTAGGGATTGAATTTGATGATGAAGTACGTGCACTGATTGCTCTGGCTCAATTGCCAAAAAGCTGGGAGGCCATGAGAACAACTGTTAGCAATTCTTATGGCAAAACAAAGATGAAGTATCAAGATATCCGGGACCATATTCTTAGCGAGGAAGTTCGCAGAAGAGATACAGGAGAAGTATCAACTTCCAGGTCTGCCTTAAACCTCGAGACGAGAGGTAGAGGAGCTAGTAGAAGTTCAAATCGGGGCAGGTCAAATTCCCGAAGAGGAAGAAGTAAATCTAGGTCCAGAAGACAAGTACAGTGCTGGAATTGTGGCAAGATTGGCCACTTCAGAAATAATTGCAAGGAGGCAAAGAAGAAGAATGAGCATGACTCTGCTAATGCCATAACAGAAGATTTCCAAGATGCCTTACTCCTTTCAGTCGACAACCAAATTGAATCTTGGGTGTTAGATTCAAGATCCTCATTCCACACTACAGCACACCGAGAAATCATGCAGAATTATGTCACTAGTGATTTCGGAAAAGTGTACTTAGCAGATGGTGAAGCGTTGGAAATCGAAGGCATGAGAGATGTACGAATCAATCTGCCCAATGGAAGTGCATGGTTGCTACAGAAGGTGCGACATGTTCCCAAGCTCATGAGGAACTTGATTTCTGTAGGACAACTTGATGCTGATGGGCATTCGGTACTATTTACCGGTGGCAAGTGGAAGATAACAAAAGGAGCTATGGTAGTAGCTCGAGGCACAAAAACAGGTACTCTATACATGACTTCAAGTATTAGAGATACTGTTGCAATTACTGACGCAAATGCTAACCTATGGCATCAAAGGCTTAGTCACATGAGTGAGAAAGGAATGAAAGTACTATTATCCAAGGGGAAGTTACCAAAGTTGGAATCAACTGATTTCAACATGTGTGAAGGTTGCTTTTTTGGGAAGCAGAAAAAGGTTAGTTTCTTGAAAAATGGCAGAACTCCAAAGTCTACAAAGTTGGAGTTGGTGCACACAGATTTGTGGGGGCCATCCTCAGTCGCTTCTCTTGGAGGATCACGGTACTATGTTTCCTTTATTGATAACTCAAGCAGGAAAGTATGGGTTTATTTTTTAAAAAATAAATCTGACACATTTGACACTTTCAAGAAGTGGAGAGCCATGGTTGAAAATGAAACAGGGTTGAAGTTGAAATGTCTGAGATCAGACAATGGCGGAGAGTACATCGACGGAGGGTTCAAAGAATTCTGTGCTGCAAATGGGATCAGATTTCAGAAGACTATTCCCGGGACACCGCAGCAGAATGGCGTAGCTGAACGCATGAACAGAACTCTCAACGAACGTGCCAGAAGCATGAGGCTGAATTCAGGATTGCCTGAATGTTTTTGGGCTGATGCAGTTAACACTGCAGCCTATTTGATTAACCGGGGACCTTCAGTTCCCTTAAAGTTCGATCTACCAGAGGAAGTCTGGAGCGGAAAGAAGGTAAATCTTTCCCATTTGAAAGTTTTTGGCTGTGTATCATATGTTCACATAGATTCTACTGATCGTAACAAGTTAGAAGCCAAATCTAGAAAATGTTTTTTCATCGGTTATGGTGATGAAGAATTTGGCTATCGATTTTGGGATGGTAAAAATCGCAAAATCATTAGAAGTAGAAATGTAATTTTCAATGAGCAGATTCTGTACAAAGCTAGGTCACAAGCTGAACCTGAGGAGCAGCCAAAGAAACCTGAGGTTGTTGACTTTGATGTTACTCAAGTCAACACTGATCAGAACGAGGATAAAGAGAATGATGATACACAGATCGAACAACGTACACCACTCACTGTTATTCGAAGATCTTCAAGGACGATTAGGCCACCACAACGGTTCTCACCATCTCTACACTACATCCTGCTAACAGATAGTGGTGAACCGGAAAGTTATGATGAAACTCTACAGATTGAAAATTCGATCAAGTGGGAGAAAGCCATGCAAGATAAGATGGAGTCACTGATGTCAAATAAGACATGGGAGCTAACTAAGCTTCCAAAAGGCAAGAAGGATTTGCACAACAAATGGGTGTACAGGATTAAGGAAGAGCACAATGGTAGCAAGCGCTACAAAGCCAGAATGGTTGTGAAGGGGTTTCAACAAAAGGAAGGTGTCGACTACACATACATTTTCTCCCTAGTCGTAAAATTGACCACGATCAGGCTAGTGTTGGCAATTGTGGCTGCAGAGGATCTACATCTTGAGCAGTTAGATGTGAAGACTGCATTCCTTCATGGTGATTTGGAGGAAGACATCTATATGCACCAGCCACAAGGATTCTCAGTAAAGGGAAAAGAGAATCTAGTTTGCAAACTGAAGAAGAGCTTGTATGGCCTAAAACAAGCTCCACGACAATGGTACTGAAAGTTTGACAACTTCATGTGCAGTAATGGATTTACAAGACTGCAGGCTGACCATTGTTGTTATATGAAGAATTTTGACAACTCTTATATTATCCTACTGTTGTATGTGGATGATATGCTCGTTGCAGGGACAAGCATCGAGGAGATCAATAAATTGAAGAAGCAGTTGTCAAATCAGTTTGAGATGAAGGATTTGGGTGCGGCAAAACAAATCCTTGGTATGAGAATTATTAGAGACAGGGCTAATGATACTCTTAAGCTCTCGTAGGAGGAGTATGTGAAGAAGGTGCTCAGAAGGTTTAAACATGGACAAGGCGAAACCAGTGAGCACACCCTTAGCTAGTCACTTTCGACTAACTAAGGATCAGTCACCAAAGACGGAGAAAGAGCAAGAATGCATGAACGGAATACCCTATGCATCTGCTATTGATAATCTTATGTACGCCATGGTCTGTACAAGGCCAGATATTGCACAAGCAGTGGGAGCTGTGAGTAGGTACATGAGTAATCCAGGAAAGCAGCATTGGGAAGCAGTTAAGTGGATTTTGAGATATCTACAAGGCTCTTCAGATACGTCACTATGCTTTACAAAAGCAGGTTTAAAGCTACAGGGATATGTAGATGCTGATTTAGCAGGTGACGTTGACAGCAGAAAAAGTACTACTGGATTTGTGTATACGCTGGGTGGTACAGCTGTATCGTGAGCTTCTAAGTTACAGAAGATTGTTGCTCTCTCAACTACAGAAGCGGAATACGTTGCTATAACTGAAGCGGGGAAGGAAATGGTTTGGTTGCAATCCTTCTTGGAGGAATTGGGAAAGAAAAATGAAAAAGGTATTCTGCACAGTGATAGTCAGAGTGCTATTTTTCTTGCAAAAAATCCAGCCTTTCATTCCAGAACAAAACACATACAGTTGCGATACCATTTTATTCGATCTCTTCTCGATAGTGGACAGCTGATACTTGAGAAGATTCGAGAAACAGAGAACCCAGCAGACATGTTTACAAAAGTAGTTACTGCTGACAAACTAAAGTTGTGTGTAGCTTCAGTTGGCCTCCGTACTTAAAGGCATGACTTAAAGTTGCTGTGATGGTTGCTATGAAGATATGTAGACTTATTTGTCTCCAAGTGGGAGATTGTTATGAATGGAGACAAACCAAGTATGAATGGAGATTGTTATTTGGGTTTGCAACCCGTCCACCTTGTTAGGCCACCCACCATTGTTAGGCCACCCACCTTGTTAGGCCACCCACCATTGCAAATGGTAGGCTACTCTCTCCTATAAATAGGAGAGAGCTCAATTGTATAAAATGTGGGATAGAGAGAAAAAGAGAAAGATAGAGAGAAAGGAAGAGAGAAAGAGTGTGGGTGAGAAGCTTTTGTAAAAATAATTTCATAGTGAAATTACAGCAGCTGTGGACGTNAAAAAATCCAGCCTTTCATTCCAGAACAAAACACATACAGTTGCGATACCATTTTATTCGATCTCTTCTCGATAGTGGACAGCTGATACTTGAGAAGATTCGAGGAACAGAGAACCCAGCAGACATGTTTACAAAAGCAGTTACTGCTGACAAACTGAAGCTGTGTGTAGCTTCAGTTGGCCTCCGTACTTAAAGGCATGACTTGAAGTTGCTGTGATGGTTGCTATGAAGATATGTAGACTTATTTGTCTCCAAGTGGGAGATTGTTATGAATGGAGACAAACCAAGTATGAAATGGGTTTGGGTTTGCAACCCACCCACCTTGTTAGGCCACCCACCATAGTTAGGCCACCCACTTTGTTAGGCCACCCACCATTGTTAGGTCACCCACCTTGTTAGGCCACCCACCTTGTTAGGCCACCCACCATTTGCAAATGGTAGGCTACTCTCTCCTATAAATAGGAGAGAGCTCAATTGTATAAAATGTGGGATAGAGAGAAAGAGATAAAGATAGAGAGAAAGGAAGAGAGAAAGAGTGTGGGTGAGAAATTTTTTGTAGAAATATTTTATAGTGAAATTACAGCAGCTGTGGATGTAGGCAATTGCCGAACCACGTTAAATTTCGTCTCTCCTTTTATTTAAAATCATCTCTGTCTCCGACCAGTCCCAACAGGATCAATTCCAACTTAATTGAATGATCCAAACCGGCCATCATATCATGTCATGATCAGTTTCGAATCAATTAAGTGTTAAATGCATTCGAATCAATTAAGTGATAATGAACGTACAAGTTGATCATCATCATCTAGCTTCTAGAAGCACGTATATATATACGTACAAATCCTCCCTAGTGATCCAGGCGTGCAGCATGCTATCGACATTTATAGGCCAGATTGCTGTACTTATATTAGCGAGCCTTTGATGATCAAAAGCAGCCATGCATGCACAAACCACATTTAATTGCATTAATATGGGTACGCGCAGCCACTCTGTATGATATATAGCATGCGGGATCGATCGATAAAGTACTAAACTCTCCATAATTACCAAGCCTCACAAAGATAAGAATTCATGCCCTCGCGCGTATATTATATATTTTCTCTTAAATCCTCAATCAATCTGATCATCACGGCCATCATCATGATCATGAGCGCTCTCAGAAGATGCCGTAATTAATTAGTCGTACTCATATAAGACGTTTATCCTTAATTGGCAAGAAAAGAGAATCTGCATTTTGGCTAATTATATAAGTTGCACGTAGGTGTGCTCGATCATAGTACGTGCAGTATTACCTAGAAGAAAAAGAAAAAGAATGAGCCCTTAATTAGCACATGGGATGAAAAGGCTACGTACTTCGAAGCAGATCATATTTTTCAAGCTTTTAACATGCATGTTGTTCTCTCTCTCTCTCTCTCTCTCTCTCTCTCTCTCTCTCTCGATATATATATATATATTATAGAGCTGCACATGAATGTATGGTAACGTACACGTGCGTACTCCATGCATGCTAATCGGAGCATAAAGAGAAATATTTAGCTTAAAAGGAGATTTCATACTAAGAATATTGTACGTTAATTAATAGACGTAGTTCACTTGCTGCAAATTAATATCGCGATCAATCTATTAGTACAGAGGATATTACTGTCAAACCGTTGACAATTTCTGGTTATCATTCTCTCAAGTTTTGTAATTGTTTGTATTCCTTTTTTATTCTCTACTGTTGCCCCTGTATGCTGTACATGTATAAATATGCATGGAAAGGTAATGAAAATATATCATAGAATTCAGGCAAAGATGCCTCTCTCATATGGTATCAAAGCTTTGCGACTCACTGTCTCATTGATCCATGGCATTATCACCTTCTCCTCCCACTCCAAATCACTCCATTGCCTCTTCATTCTCACACATTGTTACCACTTAACTAACAACAGAAAACTATACCTTATGGAAAGTGCAGATTAGTGCTTACCTTCGGGGGCAAGATCTCAATCAAAACGTTGATAGCACTCTTTCATGTCCAGCTGAGTTTCTACCCACTCAATCCAACTCTGCTCCACAAGTCAACCCAAATTTCTCCTCCTAGAAACCTACTGACCAACTGATTCTTAGTATCCTATTTTCATCACTCTCAGAATCTGTAGTTGGCCATGTTCTCTCTTCAAACACCTTCCGTGCCCTCTGGCTCTCACTTGCTTCCATGTTCGCATCACACTCACAGGCACTTGCTTCCATGTTCGCATCACACTCACAGGCCAAGCAATTCCAAGTGAGATTTCAACTTGCTAATCTCAGATGTGGTGAGCAAACCATCATAGATTATTTTGGTAAGGTTCGTGCTCGATCTAGCAGGCATCTTTACAGCATCTGGTAATCCCTTACCCGATCAAGATTTTGTCACTTACTTTCTCACTGGCCTTGGTTTTGCATATGAGTCATTTGTCACATCTATCACCACACGGCTTAAGCCCATTTCCTCTAATGAACTTTATCAATTGTTACTTGTTCATGAAAATAGACTCTCACACAATGCACAAAGTACTATATCTCTGGAACCTTTAGCTCATCTTACCACAACTGGCCGTGGTAGAGGACCTACTCGTGGGGGTCGTAATGGTCAAAGTGGGCGAGGCAAGTCCACTTATTCCAAATGAGGTGGTTGAAATTTCACCCTTGGTGCTCAACCAATTTAGCAGTATAATCAGAGGCCCACTTGCCAAGTGTGTAATAAATCTAGGCATGTAGCCCTACAATGCAGACATCGATTCGATCACAGTTTTCAACATGGTACTCCTCCTTCTTTCTTAGCAAATTTTACAAGCCCAAGCACTTTCGACACCACATAGTACCCAGACTCAACTGCGACGCATCACATAACTCAAGACTTCACCAACCTCAACCTCTCCTTTGAGCAGTATGATGGTGGTGAACAGATTCATGTGGGGGATGGCTCGAGATTGTCCATACAAAATATTGGTGACTCTTCTCTTTCTTCCCCCTTCTTCCTTCCTCCTTCATAACTTATTTCATGTTCCCAGCACTACCAAAAATTTAATTTCGGTTTTCAAGTTTTGTGGTGGTAATTCTTGTTATTTTGAATTTCATGCCTCTCACTTTTCTATGAAGGACACCTCGATGAGGAAGCTCCTCCTCACAGGGTCAATCCGTGACGGCATTTATATTTTTCCATATGTTGTGGCTTCTTCCTCTTCCCCATCTGCTCATCTCGGCAAGAAAAATTTAGTTGCTCAGTGGCATCATCGGCTGGGTCATCCCTCACTCACTCTGGTCTCTCGCATCCTGCACGCAAACTGTTTGAAGTCTTCTGCCACTGCAAGAACTTTTCAATGCACCGACTGCCCTCTAGGCAAAAGTTATCAACTCCCATTCTCCACTAGTTAGGCCTCTTCTACTAAACTCTTAGAATTAATTTGTGCTAATCTCTAGGGTCCGACCCCTCTCTTTTATTGATCATTTTACTAGGTTTACTTGGTTTTTCCTTCTAAAATTAAAATATAAAGTTATCAATATATTTTCTACTTTTTTGCATTATGTTGAAAGATTATTCCATACCAAACTCATCACCCTTCAAATCGATGGGGGTGATGAATTCAAATCTTTCACTCCGATATGCCAAAAACTTGGTATCCATCATCATTTTTCATGCCCTCATGCACATCAACAAAATAGGCTTATTGAAAGAAAACATAGACATATAGTTGAAACCGAGCTTGTTCTTTTAGCCCATGCCTCTCTTCCATTTCATTTTTAGGCCAACGCTTTTGGCACAATAGTTTACCTTATAAATCTATTGCCTTCATCAACTCTAAAAAATCAATATCTATTCTTCAAAGTTTATCATCATAATCCAAATTACAATTTTTTAAAGGTCTTTGGGTGTGAGTGCTACCCAAACTTACGTCCCTACAATAAACACAAACTTAATTATCGGTCAACATCTTGTCTTTTTCTGGGTTACAGCTCTACACATAAAGGGTATAATAAGTGTTTGGACACCAAGACCAATAGACTTTACATCTCACAGGATGTAATATTCCATGAGGAATCCTTTCCATATTCAAAAACTTGGCAAATTAATCTCTATGCCCAGTCCTTTGCCCAACCTTCCTCTCAGGCTCATCTTCTCATTTTATCACCCTCCATTCTTGGCCCCAACCCATGCCCATTACCCATTTCTTCTAATAATCTTTCTTCTTCTTCATCCCGAGCTACTCTACCCAGTTCTCCCCTTTCAATCTCATATTCTCCTCCGTCTGTCACTCCTACTCACATTCTGGTTCCACCACGCTCCCCAATAATATCAAGAGCTCAAACAAACTCTTCTCATCCTCGTATATGTATGGATGGAACCATCCCATATCCCTCTCAGCACTGTCTTACCACCATTGTACAAGTTCCTAAAACCCTTACAAGCTACTCTGCAGCATCCAAAATTCCACAATGGTGTAACGCTATGCAAAAGGAATACAATGCCCTAACCCAAAATTAAACATGGATCTTAGTTCCTCCTAATTCTTCCTATAATATACTTGGTTGCAGGTGGGTTTACCGAACCAAACTCCATGCCAATGGCTCCATTGAACGGCGGATGGTGAGGCTAGTTGCAAAAGGTTATCATCAACAGCTAGGAATTGATTTTCACGAGATCTTCAGTCCAGTGGTCAAATCTCCCACCATTCGCTTGAATTTGTCCATTGCGGTTGCTTATGGGTGGCCCCCTGCTGCAAATCAACACCCACAATGCCTTTCTCCATGGAACTCTTCATGACAAGGAATTCAAGCAACAGCCTCAAGGCTTCATCAATCCATTGCATCCCAATTATGTTTGTCAATTACATAAAGCCATCTATGGCCTCAAGCAGGCCCCTCGAGCATGGTTTGCCCAATTAATTTCCTGGCTTCTTGACTATAGTTTCAAAGCCTCTCAAGCCCACCTTTCATTGTTTACTCTCAGTCATGGTGATCTTCATATATATCTACTTGTTTACATTGATGATTTTGCTATTACATGATCCTCTGATGTTTCTACTATTGACACTCTAATCCACGACTTGAGCACTGCCTTCCCTATTAAGGACTTAAGTCTTCTGTCTTATTTTCTTGGCTTAGAGATAAATTACTTGCCTGATGGCTTACTGCTTTCTCAACAAAAGTATATCAAAAATTTGCTTCTTCGCAGTAAAATGTTGAATGCCAAGCTAGTAACATCACCTATGGCAACTTCTGTAAAACTGTCAAAGATTGATTCACCTAGTTTTGATGATGTTACACTTTTTAGAAACATTGTTGGAGGATTGCAGTACTTGTCCCTTACTAAACCTGATATCTCCTTTGCAGTTAATAAAGTGTGCCAGTTTATGCACACACCCAAGATGCCTCATTGGGTTGAAGTAAAAAGAATTCTGAGATACTTAAAGGCTACCATCAATCATGTTCTATTTTTCTCTTCCACGTCTTCCTTCAAATTGCAAGCTTATTCTGATGCCGATTGGGCTAGGTGCCCTAATGATAGAAGATCTACTAGAGGTTTTTGTATTTTCCTAAGCAAACATTTCATCTCATGGAGCTCAAAGAAGCAACGGACTGTTGCAAAATCAAGCACAGAAGCTGAGTATAAATCAATTGCCTCATCTGCAGCTGAGCTTCAAACTCTGATACATGAACTTGGTTTATCTCTCACTCAAGCCCCAACACTATGGTGTGATAATATTAGAGCTACTTATTTGGCTGTCAATCTGTGTACCATTCAAGAACCAAGGATATGGACATTGATGTACATTTTGTAAAAGATAGAGTTGCTGCCAAGACCCTCAATATTTCTTTCATTAGCTCAAATGACCAACTGGCATATGTCTTTACCAAGCCATTAATAGCTGAAAAATTCTTTAAACTGAGAACGGGTCTCAATGTTGTTGACACCCCCTTGAGCTCGAGGGGGCATATTAGTATAGAGGATATTACTGTCAAACCATAGACAAGTTTTTGTTGTCATTCTCTCAAATTTTGTAACTGTTTTTATTCCTTTTTTATTCGCTGCTGTTGCCCCTGTATGCTGTACATGTTGTGTATAAATATACACGGAAAGGTAATGAAAATATATCATAGAATTCAGGTAAAGATGCCTCTGTGATACAATCAATGGGTATTGATCAGTACTTAGGCATCTCAAGATTTTTATTTTTATTTTTATTTGTATATATATATATATATATATCAGTCACGGGCCGGGACAAGGCAAGTAAGGCATGAAAAACGTGATTAACTTTTCTTAGGAGACAGAAACCGAACTTTGAACTACGGAAGCTGTGACAGCATGCATGCATGTGAGATCATGAACTAATACGAGCAAAAGGTAAGCTAAAATTAAATCTTAGTGTGTATCAGCGAATTCATGCATTTGCAGGCCGAGACAAATTAAGTGTACGCATGCAGAGTTTATGTATGAGAGAGAGAGAGAGAGAGAGAGAGAGAGAGAGAGAGAGAGATCACAATATATACTAAGGGAAAAAGAAGAATATATATATATATATATATTAGCTAAAAGCCCTTATATGTACGTTTGGAGATATTCAAGATCTCTCTATCCATCCATCGATTATATGATAATATGATCCAATCCTGGGCAAACATAATGCAAGATTTGTCTGCAAGTAGAACTATTTTCTTGGAAACTTTCCTCTCTTTTTTTCCTGGAAAATTTTACATCAAATCAAATGGAAACATAAAAAGTAGAAAAAACTCACCACCATGATGCAAAATATTAGGATGCAAACTATATATATATAATGTCGACATGATTTTTTTTCCCAGCTCTATCTGATCTTTTCCAAAGCTGCATGCGTATATCATGTATATGAGGGATAGGCATTCTCTTTTACCTCGAGGGAAAGTGGATGATAAAAATGTAACGACAAAAGAAATGAGGGAGCTATCTAGCTATAGGACCCTAGCTTTTGGATTTTACCTCATGGCTTGGATACTCAAGCAGACATTGATTAGAGTGGAATCAAAGTGGGATGGGGAACACGATAAGAATGATCATTTATAATCTCTATCTGATGATGATCACAAGTTTTTAGCATTCTAAATCAATTGTGCCCTACCGACCCCTCTAACCACATTTCTTTTTGTCTAAATAGCTAGTGGCAAGGTGATGAGGACAGGAATGACCCTAACCAAGCATCTTGGGCCACCTGTGTACCTCACCCACTTGCTATTTTTTCATTTGCCAGTTCGAAATCTTTCGACCACCCAATCGAAACCCCGAGACGGTGATCATGACATTGCATATATGTGTCGTTTTTGTTAATATATGGTTGATTTTACTGAAGCATATATTAAATACCAATCATGGAAAGTGCAATGGATGGAATCCCCTCTCATGCACAGTGGTCTCACCGCCCCTAGCTTGAACACCTAAAATGACACATGTTTGGTGATTAAATTCAAACATTTGTCATTGCTAAAGTGATTTTGCATTCCACAAATGAAGCATCAGATGGACATGAGAGGCCCGCGATGGGGCTAGCTCCTATATATATAATACGTGTCAGCTTTGTGTGCTCCCACATGATGCATTGATACTCTACTAATATGGTCTTGCTCTCTTTATTGGTCAGTCTCCTTCTAGAAAGCGTGTAATCAAAACTAGCTAGGATTTCCACCAGAAAAGTTATTACCAGAGTTCACACTTGGAAGATCATATATATATATATCAGGCCGGAGGAAGTACTGAGTGCAATATCTACATCAAAGTATGACAATCTTAAAGTTTAATCCGAGAAAAAGATGGCTTGTCTGAGGTTAAACATGTGGTCACCATATATGGCTTCCACAATGCGGTTCTCAATCATGTTATCTGTCTTTATACCAGAATTATGTTGTTTCAATCCAATGAATCATCCACTAGAAAGATATTATATATTATATATATGTATACTGTTTACTGGTACTGTTTTCTTCGCCTACTATTAATTTCTAGCAACCAAAAGGATCGAGGATCTCTCTCTTTCAGAGGATGTAATCATGCATAATGCACCATTTGAGTCAGAAGGGCAATAGTTCTAAACCCTAATCCCTAAAAGAAAGACTTCAATATATATATATATATACCACCAAGTCTTCCAATCGGCTAATTAATTAACCTGCCCAAAGCAGGAAATACATTTTTCTCATAATCTATAGATAGTATAGATATTCGGGAATAAGGGCATAGGATGGCCAGTAACCAGGCCACCATCCATATGATATTGCCCAATTCTAATGACTGAAGATTCCATCGTATATATATCATCCATTTTTGGCAATCAAGAAATGCTAATGCGACAAGAATATTGGAGAAGGTGATAGTATTGTACAGAAAAGAAACAGTACTACCAGTACTGCCAAAGGAGGACCACATGCACAATATATATATAGGACAGAGCTTACTTTCAAGAACAGAAGAATTATCATGCAAGCATTGAGGCAAGCCATATAGGAGGTGACAGAAAGATTTAAAGGGGTGATGTTCACTCTTGGGAGTTGCAGATTTTTCATTGGTTGCTCATACACAACTTGCAACAGAAAGTGGTAAAAGCGATGGTTGCACTAGCTAGAGTAATTTAATTGCACATAAAAACATGTAAACAAGATCAGAATCTGCAACATCTGCACCAAATCAGTAATATATTTACATGGATAGGGGAACGGAGTGGTCAACCCTCGTATCCGCTGGGAGGCCAATCACGATTAATACTTAAGGGTTTAGACGACGCTGATCGACCTAAACATTGAGAGTAGATCGAAGCTCTTACCGCTCATGATGGGCCATCAGCTCAGTGGAAATTGCACCTAAAAAGCATGCAAACAAGAGAATCCTTCAAACTTGTCAGATTAATGGAAACTAAGACATCAATCAAAGCTAGCTATAGCAGCAGATAGGCACAAGATCAGAAGTAGCAGCAGATAGGCACAAGATCAGAAGTCTTTCAGTGCTTCCTTCTGTTGCATCGCACGTTCACCCTTGTGACTTGTCATAGCCGATTACTGTGGCCCCCCAAAGGGTCTCAGGATAACCAATCATCTCCCTTCCCTCCCCCACAAAGTACGCATCATCCATTTGAATTTCACGTGTCATCGGGACCCTTGACACCCCACTGGTCCATCTCTTTCCCTCTGAAATGAATCAAGACCGGTCCCCTAGTCTCTGTCATCCGATCTGAAAGTAGATACGCTATGTCAACATTCCGACAGCAATGGATTCAGGAAGAGCACAATCATCATTCATGTGAGTAAGACACGGGTATGGGCGCATAAATATACGACCTCTGGCAAGGGGAACTGCTTTTTCTAAATAAGGGAAAAGTATCCTTAACTTGGTTAGTGAAAAAAAAATACTCGAGACGTGGTTGTTTTGATGGAAAGGTGATTGTGGTTGAAACTGTTAGAAAAAGTGCAAAGATCTGAGCAAATCTTTCTTGCTTGTAACTTTTTTCTTCAACTTGCATATATGTGACGGTTTCTCTGATAAACAAAAGAGCTTAAAAAGGAGAACTAAAAGAAAATCCTAAAACTTCCACTCAAGTTGGCAGTCTTCATACGGATTCTCGCAACTGACCAAGATAGGTTGACTTGGCCAACTGAAACTTTCCCTTTAAATTCACTCCCCAGGCCTTTCATTTCCTTGGCTCTCCCACACCTCTCCTTCTCATTTTCTTCACAAAGAACCCAAAGCTACAGGATTTAACTCCTTTCCAACTTTGCTTCCCCTATTTCTTCTGGAAAAAAAAAATGAGATACCCACCAGTTTGCCTCCTTAGACAAAGTAACATTCTTCTCATAAGAAGCTTCATGCTCTTGTTCTTAAGCTGTGTTACCATTAGAATAAAACTTTGTTTTTCTAGCATCCCTTATACATTGAAGGCACTTCCCCTTGATGGGCATTTCAACTTCGATGAAGTTCACCTTGCAGCCAAAGATTTTGGCAACAGGTACCAGTTCCTCCCAGTGGCAGTACTACATCCAAAGTCGGTTTCTGATATTGCCACTACTATAGAGCATGTTTGGCAGATGGGTCCTCATTCAGAGCTCACTATTGCAGCTAGAGGCCATGGCCACTCACTCCAGGGTCAGTCACAAGCTCACAGGGGAGTTGTGATTAATATGCAATCACTCCGGGGCCCATATATGCAGGTTTACCCCGGAAATTCTCCCTATGTGGATGTCTCTGGTGGCGAGTTGTGGATAAATATCCTGCATGAAAGCCTGAAATTTGGGTTAACACCCAAATCATGGACAGACTACCTACATCTAACTGTTGGCGGTACTCTGTCTAATGCAGGGCTCAGTGGGCAGGCATTTCGACACGGCCCTCAGATCAGTAATGTCCACCAGCTGGAGGTTGTAACAGGTTCGTCCAGAAAAATGCTTTATTTTGTCTGGTTCAAGGCTCGTATGATACCGAAATTGCAGGTGGCCAGTGGTCTTTACTTGACCTGAGTTTCGTGGAAAAACTTAGGCATGCATGAATTAGTTTCCAAGAGTAATATTCATAATTCGCATGCAACGGATACTTACTGAAAGGTGAAACCAAATTATGTGCAGGAAAAGGGGAGGTTGTAACTTGTTCAGAGAAGCAGAACAGTGATCTCTTTCAGGGTGTTCTTGGAGGACTTGGCCAGTTCGGCATTATAACCCGAGCAAGAATATTGCTGGAGCCAGCACCAGATAAGGTAAAAACAAACATCATTTAGGCTAAACAAATTCAAAAAATAACTTGTCTCGGCTTTTGTAGAGAGTACCAACTAACCTGTTGTAACTCCATTGTGAACAGGTAAAATGGATTAGAGTGCTGTACTCAGATTTTTCCACATTTGCAATAGACCAGGAAAAACTAATATCGGCTGCAGAAAATACGTTTGATTACATTGAAGGATTTGTGATTATAAACAGGACTGGTCTGCTAAATAACTGGAGATCTTCCTTTAATCCACAAGACCCAGTTCAAGCCAGCCAGTTCAAGTCAGATGGAAGGACTCTCTTCTGCCTGGAAGTAGCCAAATACTTTCACCTAGATGAGACTGATGTGGTAAATCAGGTGAGGCATGCAGTGGCCCACCATCAGGGTAGATTTCCTAAAGAAATTGACTAAAGGAGCTATTCTATTATCAAAGTTCATATATTGACAAATGACACTGACATGTTTTTGTTTAACTATGCAGGAAATTGAAAACTACATGTCTCAGTTAAGCTATATTACATCAACACTTTTCCTATCAGAAGTTACATACGTAGAATTCCTGGACAGGGTTCATGTGTCTGAGGTCATGTTACGGTCAAAAGGCTTGTGGGAAGTTCCACATCCATGGCTCAATCTTTTTATCCCTAAGAGCAAAATACAAGATTTTGCTGATGAAGTCTTTGGCAACATCCTCAAAGAAACAAGCAACGGCCCTATCCTCATCTATCCAGTAAACAAATCAAAGTAACAGCTCACCACACGAAGCATTATTACTTCTATAGATTTTTATGACTTGTTGTTAAGTGACTGAATTACTTAATTCTGATTTCAGGTGGAATAATAGAACTTCTGCTGTCATTCCAGAGGAAGATATTTTCTACCTAGTCGCATTCCTTACCTCTGCAGTTCCCTCTTCGACAGGAACAGATGGATTAGAACATATTTTAACTCAAAACAAAAAAATTCTAGAATTCTGTGAAACAGCCCATCTAGGGGTCAAACAATATCTGCCCCATTACACTACACAGGAAGAGTGGCGTGCCCACTTTGGCCCAAGGTGGGAAGTTTTTGTAAAGAGAAAATCAGCTTATGACCCATTGGCAGTACTTGCTCCTGGCCAAAGAATATTTCAGAAGGCAATAACCTCCTCATGACAGTGGCCTTACAATATTTTTTTTTTTTTTCCTCCTTAAGGCATGTTAGGAATATGCCACAGCCACACAAGCAGAGAAGTTATGTATACTATATATTATACTTTTTGTGCCTTCTCTCCAAGGGCTGGTTAAAATTCCTGCAACAATCAGCTTTTTTGAGTGTAATATTAGTTGCCATTGTAAATATTGAGTTTTATAAAACCCCAATTATTTCTCCAACAAAGTCAATCTCAAAAGACAAGATTCAAGTGCAACACAAAAGCAAACAAAAGGCTAGCTAAATGCCACAACAGCATAGATTCCAAATGCAAAACAAAAGCAAACAAAAGGCGAGCAAACTTTAAAAAAAAAAAAACATATCAAAAACCCAAGAAGGGAATCACCCAAGGCGTATTGTTGGGGTCCTTGGGGAGAAGTGTGTTGTTCACACAATGCACGATTATGTTCAGTCACTGTACTGTGGCTTTAAGTGAAAAAGTTAAGATATATACATGTGGGCCGGGTGTGGCCCCCTTCAGAATTCCAGAATGCATTGGTTTGGGATACTTGCTCCCATATGTTTTAGATAACTCAATCAAGCAGCGACTTTTAGATAACTCAATCAAGCAGCGACATTTGGAAAAGCATTCTTACCACGTCATAAAGTAAGGCAACAGTTTGCCAAAGAGCAATGAGAACCTTTGCCGGGGAATATTCACAAGAAAATGGCCTACCTATAGGCTATGTAGGAAATGACAGTTGGTACGTTAAAGAAGCATTTAAGTGGGTGTGAATCTAAGGAATTGTTAAATCAAAGAAAATATATGTCATTCATGCTGCTGATAATGTTTTATTCTGATGCTAATAATTCATACAGAAGGAAATTAGATTTGGTGCAGGAAGTTCTCATCCTATGGAATGTACTCATCCATCAACATGAACATTGAATTTGCAGCATTTTGTATGTAAACACCAGAATCTCAATCTAAAAATAACCAAGAATTATACGTACCTTAAAAAGGGTAAATTTGCAGCATTTCCGGTCATACTTGCACGCACAGTTGGAAAATCAGACACCGAAAAAGGGTAAATTATCTTCAATCTTCAAAAGCACCTAACTCAAACATCTAATCAGTGCCAGATTGACTGAATGGCACTCATAGATATGAAACATAATAATTGATGATGGAAATCTATAGAACAAAAGCAATTCTAACTCTCACCACTTTCCTCAGAACACAACAATGGGGTCAATGAGCAAAGATTGCCTCATGAAGCATCAACCTCCAGTGGTCAATGGAATATGAATGCCTAGTGTGCTTAGCATACCAGGTTCAAGTTGCCTCTTTGTAGAGCTCCATTTAGTCCTGATTCTATAATGACTGATGATACTGAAACTGCTCATTTTTATAAAAATCTTAGAATATGTTTGTACAATGTTAATTTCATGAATATTGTGGTAGGAAATCCACAGGATGCCAGTGAAGTTCCAGGTCAACTAGCATCCTACAGAAATTAAATTACCATTTACACTTCCCTTCAAAGAGGAGTTCCCATTAAAAACTTGGCTCCAACAGCAAACCTATCCAGCTAGCAACATGAGGCTTTAGCTTCTTACAATCGTCCAGTTTTTTTGGGGGGCAGAAGGAAAAGATTTTTGATTAGATAGTCCCGTGTGAGTTTCAAAATCCTATTTTTCAAAATAACAAATTCAAGGATTAACGGATGATGTCACATTATCAGAATAGAATGTGAGTGAAATGATGAGGCAGTACATAGTATTTTGGGACCAAAGCAGGGATACATAACTGTAGTTGAATATATAGCATTTTGATAACCAAGCAAAGGCTATACAAGAAAATTTCAAGTAAAAACTGAACATAGGCATCATGTTATTCAATCCACAACTTAATTTCCAGCCAAAAATTGAATGAATTTGATATAATGAAAATTAACCAAAGGTGAAAACAAATTGCCAAAAAAAAAACACAGGAGTTTCCCTCTCCAGGCTTATGAATTGGATGTACATATACAACTTATGGACAAACAGTTGGAAATGACAAGGTGACGCTGTTGAAGAATCTAACTCTGGTTTATGCAAGAAAATCAAGAGATGATCATGGAAAAGTACATGGCAGATTATTGATTCAAGCAACTTAATATCTCAGGGAACCATCGCCATGGACCTGTCATATGAAGCCTATACCATCGAGAAATATTCACAAAACAATCGATCCTTCATGCCAGCTCTGGACCAAAAGAGAGCGGTTGATAACCATCATAATGCTGCACGGTTGGCTGCTTGCTTGTTCCCACAGGAATGCTTTTTATAATAACAGCGACAATTATACTTGCAGCTCCAATTAAGATACTTGCCAACCACAATTCCCAGCTAAGTGGCACTGCATCAGCAAAAGTGCCTAAAAATTCGACTATTATGATTTGGAAACTTATCGTAGATACCATGACAGTCAAGAAAACCCAACTCTTGAAGATGCCACGGAAAACATTGATCTGCTCCATGTCACGGCTGTTTATCTCGTTGAATACCTATTTTATAGATTCAGAAAGAATAAAAAAGAACACAGGTCATTGTTTGATCAGAACTAAAACTTTCAGCCCTCTTATCAGAGAACATATATATTGTGTGAGTACAAATACTACTCTGTGATTAAGGCAATACAAATGGTTGAAACCAAAATTAAATATCCACCTAAAACCCTATTTTCCAACGTCAACCCTGGGCTATTACAGACGTTAAGGCAACAGAGAGACCCATATTCATTACATGGTTAAAAAGAAAAAAAAAATTAAGCGAGCAATGAATAATAAATGCTGCAGTTCACAAGCCTTGGATGGGTCTCTTCAGCCGCATGAGTAGTGAGAAACTGAAGCTGTAAAGACAAGCTAAAGGAAAACTAATATAGCTACAACAGAATTCCAAAAACAAGATGATATTCTCAAATTTAAACACAGAACAGGATGATATGAACTGCAGACAGTGCAGTGCATGTGCTTCATTAGAATCTGAAAACAAACGAATCTACTATACCTGGCAAAACACAAAGGAGTTGAATATAAATGTGTTGAGAACGGAATTAGCATCTGAGCCAGTGAGCTTCAGAAGCCGCTTCCCTTCAAATTTGAGAATCAAGAGAACGAGGATTTGGTAGATGCTCTGACATATAATATTTCTCCACGTGGTCCATGTAATGAAATTTACATTCATCCAAATTGGGGATCTTTTCATCAGCGCATCATATGGAGGTTCTGTAGCCAGCGCCAATGCACTAAGAGTGTCCATGATCAGGTTCACCCAAAGCATTTGTACGGATGTTACAGGAGAAGAACCTGAAAGTTAATTCACGAGATTATTAGCCATCTGCATTATAAGAAAACTGAGGAATATGCCGGGAGAAAAAAGAAAAAATCAGCATCTTAAAGATTAGCACCACTGGACAACGCACCCGAGATGCACGCACAGATTAAGTTGAGCATCAGAGCAACAACATTAACTGTTAATTGGAATTGTACAAACTTTTGAATATTGATATACACTGCACGACCCCATCTGGCAACAGTCACTATTGTGGTGAAGTTATCATCCATTATGATAACATCGGCATTTTCTTTTGCTACCTGCAACACATAGGAGAAGACTCCTAGCTAACAATAATGACTAGTAACTAGTAAAGCAAAATTGTAAACAGCATGCAGACTTTATAGCGGTACGCTCAGGTTTCTAACAAACCTCTGTTCCTGCTATACCCATAGCAATTCCAATGTCTGCCTCATTCAATGCGGGAGCATCATTCGTCCGTGAATGAATCTGAACTTGTTGAATGAAAAATATCAAAAACAGAGGAGGCAAAAGGATCTTGGTAAAACTACTGAATTGTAATGAATTGAATTTTACATCAGACTTAAGTCCTATTAATAATACATCAATAGTACAATATCAGAATAACTAACTCTCCTCTTCTAACTTTCTTTCCTTTTTTTTTTCCATGCTTTCAATATGAGATGGAAGACTCCAACACCCCCTCTCAAGATGAACATGGATGTTAATGATGTTCATCTTGTGAAGATTATGATGAAAAAGTAAAGATCCAAGGGGCTTTGTAAATATGTCTGCTAGCTGTAATCTTGATGGAATATGGAAGAGTTTAATAATATGCTGCTGCAATTTCTCTCTAATAAGATTGTTGAGGCAAAAATGAGTTGATTGGCATATTCTTGTGAAAACCTGTGTAAAATAGTGTTGTAACAAGTGTTGAAGCGAAGAGGATTGAAATGTGATGATCAATGGTCAAAACAGGGGTCACCGCTCGACTCTCGCTCGACAGGGCGCTCGAGCGAACTCAAGCAGATTGGACCGCTCGACTCTCGCTCGACACATGGCTCGAGCGAACTCAAGCAGATTGTACCGCTCGACTCTCGCTCGACACATGGCTCGAGCGAACTCAAGCAGATTGCACCGCTCGACTTTCGCTCGACACATGGCTCAAGCGAACTCAAGCAGATTGGACCGCTCGACCCTCGCTCGACACTTGGCTCGAGCGAACTTAGACAGATTTCGGTGCTCGACCTTCGCTCGACACTCCGCTCGAGCGAACTTAGACAGATTTCGGCGCTCGACCTTCGCTCGACACTCCGCTCGAGCGAATGTTCCAGATGACTTAAAACCTAGGGTTTTAATGCGCCTCATTTGAGTGGTACTATAAATAGAACAGCTTTTCTGCTGTTCTAGGGTGGAGAATCAGAGCAAAAACCCTAAGGGCCTCCAAGAACATTTAGAGCAATCTCTCCCCCACTTGATTGATTCTCTCTTGGATAAACACATCTCCACCACACTACATTCAACATCAAACTTCAGTTGAGTCCATTGGAGTGGACAAGTTCGTTGGCCGGAAGAGTCCGGAGCTGCTGGTGATGCAGAGATCGAGAGGTTCTCGTGGGAAGCTATAGAAAGGTCGGAGTTCCGACACTACATGCGTGTAGAGATCGAGTGGGTCGCTCGTGGTGTTGCAAGCCAAGTTTAGCTACTACAAAGGTTTTGTGAGTGTCTCTAAATTGGTTGTAACAAACTAAATTTTCTATAGTGGATTTGAGGTGGTGTCTTACACCCGGAGTGGTTTTAGATTTTGAAGACGTTCTTCAAATGAGTTTCCACTCCGTGAACAAAATCTTGTGTTGATTATTTATGTTGTTTATTGCTTTGATTAATTGTTGTTTAACTATCTTTTTAAAAAGACCATAAAAATCGGATTACACCTATTCACCCCCCCTCTAGGTGAAGTGTTGTGTAGAACCACTGCTTTTTCAATTGGTATCAGAGCGGGTTCACTCCGCTAGGATTCAGTTCCTGAGTGTGATCCTGCCGTAGTGGTTTTAAATGGATAGGTCTCAATCACTTACATCTCCACCATATTTTGATGGAAACAACTATGCTTATTGGAAAGTTCGAATGAGAGCTTTCTTGAAATCTGTTGATGAACGAGTATGGTTTTCCGTAACAAATGGTTGGACGGAACCAAAAGTTATTGTTGATGGAGTTCAAACTCCCAAAAGTGTGGAAAATTATTCCAGAGATGAAATAAGTGAATGTGGCTGGAATAGCAAAGGACTGAATGCAATCTTCATGGCTGTGTCCCAGGAAGAGTTTAAACGAATATCAATGTGCCAAAATTGCAAAGAAGCTTGGGATATTCTTGAGATCACTCATGAAGGTACCAAGGCTGTAAAGAACTCTAAGCTTCAAATGTTGACCACTAGCTTTGAAGAATTAAGGATGAAGGATGATGAAACATTTGATGCTTTCTATGCCAAGTTAAATGATATCGTCAACTCTCGATTTAATCTAGGGGATAGAATTCCTGAGAATAGAGTTGTGAGAAAAGTTCTCAGATCTCTTCCTGAGAGATTTCGTCCTAAGGTCACAGCTATTGAAGAAAGCAAGGACGTGGACGCTATGAGAATAGAAGAGTTGGTGGGCTCTCTCCAAACATATGAACATACTCTTCCAGTAGACAAGAAGCACAAGTCCATAGCTCTCAATACTGTTAGAGAGGAGTCAGATGAGTCATCTGATGATTTGGCTATGGATGACAAAGAATTAGCATTCTATGCTAAGAAATTCAGGAAAATGTTTGTGGCTAGAAATAAGAAGAATCAGAGTTTTGAAAAGAAAAAGTTTGAAAAATACAACAGAGGCTCGAGTTCAGGGAACAAGGATAGAAACTCTGAGAAGCACACTAGAACAAATAGAGACAAGGGTCAGTCTAGTGTGCAGTGTCATGAATGCCATGGTTTTGGACACATTCGGCTGGAATGTGCAAACTACAAGAAGGCAAAAGAAAGGGCAAAACTGGCATCCCTAAGTGAGAGCGAGTCGGAGTCAAGTGATTCCTCAGGAAACTCTTCTCCAAAAAGAAATCTGAATTACATGGCATTCACTGTTTCGGTAGATAGCAAAAGTCAACACAGTGAAAACGTGTCGGATGAGGAGAACTTGTCTGAAAATGAATCTGAGTATGAAGAAGAGCTGCAAGAAGTATATGAGAAACTATACAAGGACTGTGTCAAACTGAGGAAACTCAACAAAGTTCACATTCAAGAGATAGACCTCATCAAACAAGAAAATGAAGAGCTTCAAGGGAAATTAACTGAAGCCATTGCTCTAGCTGATCAGTTTAAAATGAAGAATGTGAGTTTGGAAGATGAGTTAAAAGCTCAAGAAAGTGAGATAACTTTGCTGAAGGAAAAACTGAAATCCTTCTCCAATGGGAAGCAAAAATTGGATGAAATCCTAAGCTTTGGAAAGCTTCCGAGTGACAAGAGTGGACTAGGATATGATCCAATAAAATCTGAGGTTGCAACTAGCTCAAAGGTCTCCCACAAAAAGGAAAAGAAAACTGTGTTTGTTCGTGAATCAATCGTCAATGGGAAGACTCACCCATCTGAAAATGGCAAGAAATCCTCAAATATCCAAATGGGTGCTGTGTCTCACGTGAAACCAAGAGCTAGAAGTCTTATTTGTCACCACTGTGGTAAAATAGGTCATGTTGCAACGGATTGTTTTAAGCTGAAAAGATTCATCAAGTATGAGAATATCTCATCGTTCAGGAGACAAAGAGACAGCAAAGAAAACCCCGGGTGTCATAATTGTGGTAGGGCTGGTCACATCCGACCAAATTGCTATGAGCTTAAGAAGAATCCCATGAGAAATGGAGATAGACAGCCAAAAAGAGGGCACCTGAATCTTTGGAGTCAAGTCATGGCCTTGACTAGGCAAAATGAGATGCTAAATGTCAAGCTAGACCAACTGTCAACTACCAAAAAGGGTGGTTTTCCAAAAGTTAGAAAGATGTGGGTCAGAACTGGAGAAAGAAACACATGTCATGTGGCACACATTGCTCTAAAGGCTAGAGACACCTATGTGTGGTATCTTGATAGTGGATGTTCACGTCACATGTCAGGTGATAGAAGCCTATTCAAAACTATTGAGGAGTACAAGTGTGGAACAGTAACTTTTGGAGATGGTGGAAAAGCTGAGATAATTGGAAAGGGAGAAATTGAAATACCTGGACTACCCATCTTGAAAGAAGTGCTGTTTGTTAATGGATTAAAAGCAAATCTTCTCAGTATAAGTCAAATGTGTGATAATGGTGCTGAAGTTCGTTTCTCAAAAGAAATATGCATTGTTTCAGATAAGGATGGAAATTGTATGATGCAGGGAACAAGGACGTCTGACAATTGTTATGGTATCAGTCCTAGTCTTCAGCATAGTTGCAATAGTGCTAAGAGTGATGCTACAGACTTGTGGCACCAAAGACTTGGACATGTGAATCATAAAAATCTGCCAAAATTGCCAAGAAAGAGATGGTGATAGGAATGCCTGAGCTGGGTAAAGTGAAGACTCCGGTGTGTGGGTCATGTCAATTGGGAAAACAAGTTAGAACAGCTCACAAGAAAACAACGGCTATCCTAACTGAACAACCATTGGAGTTATTGCACATTGACCTTATGGGACCGTCTAGGACTGAAAGCCTGGGAGGAAAGAAATACATTCTGGTAATGGTGGATGACTTTACCAGATATTCATGGGTAGAATTTCTGAGAGAAAAAGCTGAAGCTCCTAATGTGATTAGAACCTTGTGCAAGAAACTTCAAAATGAGCAAGGAAGGGGGATAATCAGAATTAGGAGTGATCATGGAAGAGAGTTTGACAATTCAAATCTTGAAAGTTTTTGTGATGAAGAGGGCATCAGTCAAGAATTTTCTGCTCCTATCACCCCACAACAAAATGGAGTGGTCGAAAGGAAAAATAGAGTTATTCAAGAAATGGCTCGAGCCATGTTACATAGTAAGACTCTTCCTGCCCATTTTTGGGGAGAAGCTGTAAACACAGCATGTCATATTGTGAACAGAGTCTATCCAAGACCAAGCACTTCCAAAACACCATATGAACTGTGGAAAGGAAAGAGACCAAATGTGAAGTATTTCAGGGTGTTCGGAAGCAAATGCTACATTCTGAGAGCTAGGGAAAACTTGGCTAAATTTGACCCTAAAAGTGATGAAGGGATCTTTCTTGGATACTCTAGGAATAGTCGTGCCTATAGATGTTACAATCTGCGCACTGGAACTATAATAGAGTCCATAAATGTGATAGTGAATGATGCTCCAAGAGAAGAATTGAATAAGGATGAGTCATCTCACTCAACAAGTGAAACTGAAAGAAAAGACTCTGATGGTCTAAAAGAAAACTTGGAGTCCTTTTCAAATGAAAATGTGAATAGTCAAAAAGAGCCTTCTTCAAGAGTAAAGTTGAATCATCCCCAAGAAAACATTATTGGAAACATAGACGAAGGGATGAGACTAAGAAGGAAAGTGATAAGTCAACTGGCTCACTCCAGCTACATCTCACAAATTGAACCAAAAAGGGTTGAAGAAGCCTTGGATGACGAGAATTGGTTGGATGCAATGCATGATGAGATAAATCAGTTTGTGAGAAACGATGTGTGGTACTTGGTGCCGAGACCAGAAAATCACAATGTGGTAGGCACAAAATGGATCTTCAAGAATAAGTCTGATGAGAATGGGACAATCGTGCGAAATAAAGCAAGATTAGTTGCTCAAGGGTATGCCCAAATGGAAGGTATAGACTTTGATGAGACTTTTGCTCCGGTTGCTAGACTTGAATCAATTCGGATACTATTAAGCATTGCTTGCCACATGTGTTTCAAGCTCTATCAAATGGATGTCAAGAGTGCTTTTCTTAATGGAATTCTCCAAGAAGAAGTGTATGTCGAGCAACCAAAGGGTTTCAAGGATCCAAAATATCCTAATCATGTCTACAGGTTGAAGAAAGCCCTCTATGGTCTGAAACAGGCTCCCAGAGCTTGGTATGAAAGACTAACCCCCTATCTGGAAAACCGTAAGTTTCTGAGAGGAAATGTTGACAGGACCCTGTTCATTAGAAAAGCTGGAGAAGACATAACAGTTGCCCAAATCTATGTGGATGACATTGTATTTGGATCTTCCATTAACTCTCTGGCTCTTGAGTTTGCTAATGAAATGAAAAATGAATTTGAGATGAGCATGGTAGGTGAACTAACTTTTTTCTTGGGACTCCAGGTAAAACAGTTGAATGATGGGTTGTTCATCTCTCAATCCAAATATGCAAAGGATCTTATAAAAAAATTTGGATTAGATGGCACAAGCCATGCTAGAACTCCCATGAGCACTAGTGTTAAGCTTAGCGCTGATCTGTCAGGCAAGAATGTTGAACAATCCTTGTATAGGAGCATGATTGGGAGTTTGTTGTATCTCACTGCAAGTAGACCAGACATTGCCTTTAGTGTTGGGGTGTGCGCAAGATTTCAGGCCAATCCGAAAGAATCACATTTGGTAGCTGTCAAACGCATACTTCGTTATGTGAATGAGACAGTTAACTATGGGATTTGGTATTCTCGAGACTCTAATACAGAACTTGCAGGGTATTCTGATGCTGATTGGGCAGGTAATGCAGATGATAGGAAAAGCACCTCTGGTGGGTGTTTCTATGTTGGGACAAACCTGGTAGCCTGGATGAGTAAGAAGCAAAACTCGATTTCCATGTCCACGGCTGAGGCTGAATATATTGCTGCAGGAAGTTGTTGCACGCAATTGTTGTGGATGAAGCAAATGCTATGTGACTATGGCATTGACCAAGGTGTGATGAGCGTCTTTTGTGACAATACCAGTGCTATAAACATTTCA
The DNA here is from genome assembly GCA_011037825.1 of Carya cathayensis. NCBI lineage: Eukaryota > Viridiplantae > Streptophyta > Magnoliopsida > Fagales > Juglandaceae > Carya > Carya cathayensis. The sequence goes on along the minus strand of QGSO01000248.1, from coordinate 898,842 downwards.
AAAAATCCTGTTCAACATTCTAGGACTAAGCACATTGACATTAGACATCATCTTATTCGGGAGCTTGTGGAAACACAGGTTGTGACTCTTGAGTATGTTCCCACTGAACATCAACTAGCCGACCTTTTTACAAAACCCTTGGATGGGCTTCGGTTTGAACTGCTTAGAAAGGCTATTGGTGTATGTGCTTTGACATGAGCACTGAAACATGCATTGCATGAAGTACATACATACATGTTTTTTTTTGTTTTATTTTGGTGTTGGTGTTTATTTTGTGTTTGTTAGTTGTCTAGTTTCCTTGCTGCTGTTTGCTGTCCGTACATGCACTTCATGATTGTGCTATATAATGGTGGGGTTGTTAATTGTAAAATCTAAGGACATGCATCTTTTGAGATTTGTATCATATACTTATGGTTCACAAAGGTTTGAAACATGAGTATTTTGTGTAATTTATGACTTGCATCACACACTTCACTCCTGGCTCAGTTAATTGACATTTCGCCACTTGTGAGTATTGGGGAGGCAATCAAAGGTGGTAGGAAGCTCTACTTGCACACAGAATTGACCACGGGCTAGATGACCTCATCATGATTCTCTTGTGCAAAAATATGGCACATCAAAAGGAAAAGAAAAAGTGATGTTGGTAAAAAAAAAAAAAAAAAAAGGTGAAAAACAGAATATGCTGAAACAAGTATTCAAACAGAAGGATTTAGGTCCTAGCAGCATTGGGTTTGACTTTTTGTGTCTTGGAAGAGCTTCCCAAGCATTTATGATTTCTTGTTCAGCCCAACCCCGCTCACGCTTATCGGTTGAAATTTCTTGATTGAGCAAGGACCGGTTAAACACGCATGTCGACATTACTTGAGATACTTTGTTTTTACCTGCGTGTTTTGTGAGAATATGATGCTTCTCTGCATTTGATATGTATTCTTGGGTTGAAAATTGACTTCCCTAGTGTTTGTCAAAGTCATGTGAGTCTTGTGAGTGGTGTGTGTTTCAAAACTAGGCAAAATTGCAAAATCTGGAGGTCTCGCTCGACACTCCGCTCGACTCCGCTCGAGCGAACTTCGCTCAACAGTTCGCTCGAGAGTTTAAGTTCGCTCGAGCGAATAACTGGTATAAAGCCAGCGCCGCTCGAGCTACACGCACAGTTTTCTTCTCCCAAGCTATTTTCGTGCGATTTTCTCTCATTCACTCAAATCTCCTCGGTTTCAACTCGTTTTCTCTTCCGAAATCATTCCAATACAAGGTAAAATCACTTCTCTTGAGTTTTATTTCGGATTCTTGCATTTTTTTTTGTTTTTCTTGCTCATTTTTCGTGGGTTTCGGATTGCTCCCTTTGGAGTGAAACCCTTGAAAAATCTCTTGTATTTTGGGTTGGTTGAAACTCCTATGGAGTTGTTGTGGTTATTTGGATGTATTTAGGAGGTTTTTGAACCTCCCATGGAGTGTTGGTCGATTTTCTCACTTGGTTGCACTCCAAGTGTTTGATAAAATGCCCAAATGAAGTTTATTTACTATTTTTCATAATGCATTGGCATAGATTTGTTCATATACCTTTTTCATGCATATCCAAGTATTGGGTAGTCTTTTAACTTGAAATTGCATTGGGTTTTATGTTAGAAAGGGCATTGGGTCACTTGAATCAAAATTGCACTTGGGTTGAGGTTTATCATGGTCGGCATGATTGGCATTGTCATGTTAGGATGTCCATCACATGATTAGTTGGTGAGTTTTATCATTCTCATGCATTTGGCATTTTAGACATGCATCCATCAAGGCGTCACATCACCTTTAGCCTTGTCTAACGTCTCTGACTTTATCTACAGCCAAAAGCCATGTCGTCTCGACGTGTCCGTCCTCGCACCAACCCTCCTGCACCCGCTCACGCTCAATTCCATAGTGCACAAGCTCAGAAGCTGTACACTCAGAATTTCTCTCAACGTACACCCATTGTTGAGCGTGATGTCTCCCTCGGTGAGCTCTCTGAGACCATAATCCCTCATATATTTGAGTCTCGCCAGTGGCAGGCTTTGACCACTGGTCATCCCACTCCTTCTGTGGAGATGGTTCGGGAGTTTTACTCCAACATACGGGGTATTTCCATTGATGACTCCTTTGACGTGAGTCTCCGGAACATTACCTTCCGGGTGACTCCGGGCATGATAGCACACTTGCTGAATGCCCCTCGTGTGCCTTACCCTGACTATCCCTATACACGGATGTCTCCTCCTACTTCACAAGCTAGCAATAGCTGTCTCTGTGGTGGGATCAGTCATTGGGAAGGGAGGAGCCCTCTCCAAACCATTCTTTTTACGCCTGATAACCTCATTCTGAGTAGGATTGTTCTTACAAATTTATATCCTACGGGTCATCAGAGTGACGTGGGTCTTGACCGCGCCATTCTTCTTTATGCCTTGATCAATGATGTCCCTCTTGATCTAGGGGCTCTTCTGTGTCGGGTCATAATTGAGGCATTTCAGTCCTCCAAGAAACGGACTGGTTTGTCGTTCGCTTGTCTCATCACCCGTATAGTCCTCTCTCAGTCTGTTGCCTTTCTCCCTCAAGAGCCTAGGATAGCACTTAAGGCTCCCATTGGTCGTAGGACGGTGCAGCTTAGTCGTGCTCACACCACTCCACATCCTATCCGTGTTGAGCATCCTCCCGCACCTTCCTCTCAGCCTTCGAGCTCTCGGCCTTCCAGCTCTCATCCATCCATCTCTCGGTCATCTACTTCTCAGCCGTCTGGCTCGGCCCCATCTCCTTCGGCACCCGGCTCGACCGAGCCTAGTCTTCAGCAGGTTCTTGAGTATTTAGCCCGCCTTGATGCTCGGTTGGATACTTTCGATGCCCGGTTTGATACGTTGGATGCTCGGTTTGACAGCCTGCAGCAGCATGTGACCCAACGTTTCCATGACATTGAAGAGCTTCTTAACGAAGACGATGAAGATGGTGGCAGTAATGCAGATGATTGAGACCATTTGTCAGCCTGTGACAAAAAGGGGGAGTACTGATTAAGGGGGAGTTTTGATTTTTTTTGTATACTAACTCAGGGGGAGTGTTAGTTGGTAGCAACACTTGTGTTTTGGGAACAGCAGCTAGTTTTTGGTTTTTATCTTTTGATTTTATATCTCTTGTTTACTGCTGCTGTGTGACTAATTGTTCTTGAACTCTTTTACTGATTAATTGTTTAATGAAATATTTTGTTTCTAAAGCCTGTACGTGTCATATCTATTCATGAATTGTAGTTTGTGATTTGCAAACAATTCTTTGTGCGATATGTTTAACCGTTTGCTAAGGTTGTGCAGAAATATTTCATTGTGTTCAAGAATCTGAATCTAGTGATGGGTGTGCTAGGATTAGGTCATATGTATAGGTTAGAGGTTTTGTCACAGAAATGCCAAAGGGGGAGATTGTTGAGGCAAAAATGAGTTGATTGGCATATTCTTGTGAAAACCTGTGTAAAATAGTGTTGTAACAAGTGTTGAAGCGAAGAGGATTGAAATGTGATGATCAATGGTCAAAACAGGGGTCACCGCTCGACTCTCGCTCGACAGGGCGCTCGAGCGAACTCAAGCAGATTGGACCGCTCGACTCTCGCTCGACACATGGCTCGAGCGAACTCAAGCAGATTGTACCGCTCGACTCTCGCTCGACACATGGCTCGAGCGAACTCAAGCAGATTGCACCGCTCGACTTTCGCTCGACACATGGCTCAAGCGAACTCAAGCAGATTGGACCGCTCGACCCTCGCTCGACACTTGGCTCGAGCGAACTTAGACAGATTTCGGCGCTCGACCTTCGCTCGACACTCCGCTCGAGCGAACTTAGACAGATTTCGGCGCTCGACCTTCGCTCGACACTCCGCTCGAGCGAATGTTCCAGATGACTTAAAACCTAGGGTTTTAATGCGCCTCATTTGAGTGGTACTATAAATAGAACAGCTTTTCTGCTGTTCTAGGGTGGAGAATCAGAGCAAAAACCCTAAGGGCCTCCAAGAACATTTAGAGCAATCTCTCCCCCACTTGATTGATTCTCTCTTGGATAAACACATCTCCACCACACTACATTCAACATCAAACTTCAGTTGAGTCCATTGGAGTGGACAAGTTCGTTGGCCGGAAGAGTCCGGAGCTGCTGGTGATGCAGAGATCGAGAGGTTCTCGTGGGAAGCTATAGAAAGGTCGGAGTTCCGACACTACATGCGTGTAGAGATCGAGTGGGTCGCTCGTGGTGTTGCAAGCCAAGTTTAGCTACTACAAAGGTTTTGTGAGTGTCTCTAAATTGGTTGTAACAAACTAAATTTTCTATAGTGGATTTGAGGTGGTGTCTTACACCCGGAGTGGTTTTAGATTTTGAAGACGTTCTTCAAATGAGTTTCCACTCCGTGAACAAAATCTTGTGTTGATTATTTATGTTGTTTATTGCTTTGATTAATTGTTGTTTAACTATCCTTTTAAAAAGACCATAAAAATCGGATTACACCTATTCACCCCCCTCTAGGTGAAGTGTTGTGTAGAACCACTGCTTTTTCAAAGATGACAATCAATATGGATATGCTTTGTTCTCTCATGCTGAACTGGATTTGTGGCTATGGACATTGCTGATTTACTGTCAGTATATAGCAAGGCTGACTGTGAATGATTGATATCCAAGTCTTGTAGGGCATACAAAAGCCATTGAATTTCACATGTTGTAGTTGCAAGGTCTCGGTACTCTGCCTCTGCAGATGATCGACTGATTATAACTTGTTTCTTTGATTTCCATTAAATCAATGAGTTGCCAAGAAAAATTGCAAAACCAGTGACACTCCTTTGAGTATCTACACAGCCTGCCCAATCACTATCTGAAAAACCCTGTAGTTGAAGATCTGATGAGAATGGAAAGAAAAGACCTTGCCCTGGTGTAGCCTTTAGATACCTCAATACTCGAATGGCTGCTTGATGGTGGCTGACAACAGGTTTTGCTAAAAACTGGCTGAGCACTTGGACAAAATAGGCTAAGTCAGGCCTAGTGAGAGTTAAGTAAAGTAATCTACCAATAAGTCTTCGATAACCTGATGGATCTTCATATAAGTTGGTATCATTTGCAGATAACTTGAGGGTAGATTCCATAGGGAAGGTAGCAGGTTTTGATCCAGTTAAACCAGTGTCTTCAAGTATGTCAAGTATATACTTTCTTTGGCATAATGAGACACCATTTTTGGACCTTGGAACTTCCAAGCCAAGAAAGTAATTCAGCTGTCCTAAGTCTTTAATAGTGAACTTTTCATCTAAAAAGGTCTTCAACCTTTCTATTTCTAGAATGCTATCACTTGCCAATAGCACATCATCCACATAGACTAATAGGGTCATAAAAGAACTCTCAGATTTGTTAATGAACAAAGAACAGTCAGAATTACCTTGAACAAATCCATAGGAAATAAGAGCATTGGATAGCTTGGCAAACCATTGCCGAGAAGCATGCTTTAAGCCATAGAGACTCTTTAGAAGTCAACAAACTTCCTGTTCTCCTTGGACAGTCAATCCAGGAGGCAATTCCATGTATACCTCTTCATGTAAATCATCATGCAGAAATACATTATTTACATCTAGTTGATGGAGGTGCCACTGTTTGATTGCAGCTATAGCAAGTAGTAATCGAATAGATGTAATCTTGGCCACAGGAGAGAAAGTATCAAAGAAATCTAGACCTTCTTGCTAAGTATACCCTTTTGCCACCAATCTAGTTTTATGTCTTTCTATAGTTCCATCAGTTTTATATTTCACTTTGAATACCCATTTACAACCAATAGTCTTTTTATTTTTAGGGAGAGTAACAAGCTCCCAAGTTTTATTCAACTCCAAAACATTGAATTCATCTTTCATGGCAGCTTGCCATTCGGGTAGTCTAGAAGCTTGTTTGTATGTTTTGGGTTCTGAAGAGTTTGTGATAGAGGTTAAAAAGGTTTTATGTGATGTAGATAACCTACTAGTAGATAGAAAAGGGTGAAGAGAATAGAAATTACCTTTGGTTGGAGAGCAATTAGTTGAATAGATGCATGAGTTGCACTTTGAGATGAAGAGACATTACCACAATAATAGTCCTGCAGATATGAAGGTTTTTGTTTAATTCTAGTTGATTTTCTAAGATGTAGGACTTCTGGGTTAGTTGAATCAGATGTTGGATCCATATTGGATGGAGAGGGAAATGTAGGTGAGTCTGATTCAATATGTGTATGAGGTTCAGAAAAGGAAATAGAATTATTATGTGGTGATTCAGATTCCACATTTTGATATGAATTGGAGAATGATTTGGTAGAAGGTGAATCTGAAAAGGTTTGTGAAATAGGAAACATAAAAGAATGAGTATCAGGTTTTTGTGGTAACACTTGGAAAGGAAAAATTGTTTCATAAAATATGACATTCCGAGAAACAAGTATCTTGTTGGTGTTTAGATCCATGAGTTTATATCCCTTAATATCATAAGGATATCCTAAGAATATGCACTTTGTGGCTCTTGAATCAAATTTCTGTCTGTGACTAGTTAAAATTGATGCAAAGCAAAGGTAGCCAAAAACTTTTAAATGAGAAAGGTTAGGTGTTTTGTTAAAAAGCTTCTCGAAAGGGGTTTTATTTTGAAGTAGAGGAGTGAGAATTCTATTGATTATGTGTGTTGCAGTAAGCACACAGTCACTCCAAAAAATTAATGGTAGATTTGCTTGGAACATTAAGGCTCTAGCAGTGCTCAGTAGGTGTTGATGTTTTCTCTCTACAACATTATTTTATTGTGGAGTTTCTACACAACTTTTCTGATGCAAAATACCATATTTATGGTAGAATTTTGTGAGTAAGAATTCTGGTCCATTATCAGACCTTATAGCTTTGACAGAAGAAGAAAATTGATTTGCTACCATTTTACAGAAAGTTTTGATTAAAGATGGCACTTCTGATTTAGCTTTAATCATGTATACCCAAGTACACCTTGTGAAGTCATCAACTATAGTTAAAAAATATCTAAAACCAGAATAAGAAGTAGTGCCAAAGGGACCCCATATATCACAATGGAGCAAATCGAAACTTTTATTAGAATTACTTTTTGATACAGGAAAAGGAAACCTTCTTTGCTTTGCTAAAGGACATATGTCACAAGAATTTGTACAATCAAGAGTGATAGCAGAGTCAATCTGTTTAAGGGAATGTAATCTTGAACTAGGTACATGTCCTAATCTACAATGACATATATCTAATTGTTTGTGAGTAGATGATAAAGCAAAAGGTATAGAATTAAACTGAAATGAATTGCAGATTTTAGCTTTTGATGAAGCTTGAGTTAGATGGTAAAGTTCTTCTTTCTCAAGAGCAATCCCAATCATCTTCTTCATTGACTGGTCATGTAAAAGGCAATGGGAAGCAGCGTAGGTAAGAGAAAGATTAGATTGTTTAGTGAGTTTGGAAATAGATAATAGATTGAATGAAAATTGAGGAACACACAAGACATTATGTAAAAATAAGGAATCTAAGAGACATACAGTACCAATTTGTGTAGCTGGAACTGTATTACCATTAGGAAGATTTATAGATGCATTAAGTGGTTTAGGTGTAGAATGATATAAAAGTGGTGAACAGATCATATGATCTATTGCACCTGTGTCAAGAATCCAATATAAACTGGACTTTGGCTTAGAAGCAACAGAATTACAAGAAAGTAGAGTTGGTTTAAGTATAAGTTGCACTTTACCAGAAAATTGAGAGGTAGTGAGAAGGTTAACAGCTGGTTGGGCATTGTTTTGTTTGGAAGAATTGGGTTGTGCTGAATTTGCAAGTGCCATTAGTTTATTAAATTCCTCTGGAGTTAAACAAAACTTTTGTTGCTCATTACTATTTTGATTGTAGACCTTTGGAGTTGTAATGGCAACATGAGCAAAAGCCACATTTCTTTTCCCTTTTGGTCCATTCCAGCCAGGGGGATAACCATGAAGTTGGAAACACTTGTCCACCGTGTGATCATTATAGCCACAATGAGTACAATGTAGGGCAGATTTCTTTGGTTTGTTCTTGAAAGATTTTGGCTGGTAATTCTGCTGATTAAATTGTTTTGCCATCAAAGCATGAGTCTCATTATACGTAGCAGAATTTGTAAGCTGCCTCTGACTTTCTTCTTGAAGTAGTAAAGAGAAAACCTTGGACATGCTTGGTAAGAAAACCATTAGTAGCAATTGACTTCTGATAGAGGCATAGGAATCATTTAGCCTCACCAAGAATTTGAGTACATAATCAGATTGTTGTTTGATTTGTAGAAAGTTGAAAAGTTCACAAGTGCATGTTGCCATCTTGCCACATGTGCATGTTGGAAATGGCCTATAACTAATGTACTCATCCCAAAGAGTCTTGAAGGTATTGAAATATTCAGTAACAGAAGAAGCACCCTGATTGATGGAACTCAAAGATTTTCTCAAGATAGAAAACCCTTGGTCCGTCACTCCTGAGATATCTAGCTTTAAGCTCATTTCAAAGATCAACAACAGATACCACAAAAAGCAAGTTATTTCCTATTTCTTTTGAAATAGAGTTCATCAACCAAGAAAGAACCAGATTATTGGCTCTTAACCAAGCTGTGTATTTAACAAGTTGATCAGCAGAGGGAGAAACAATTGAACCATCTATAAATTGTACCTTGTTCTTGACTGTCAATGCAATGACTATCGAACGACTCCACGCAACATAGTTTTCTCCATTGAAGATTTATGATACTAACAAAGCACCAGGTTGTCACTTGGATGTAGGTAATATGAACTCGATGAGTCATCTGAAGGATTGATAGGAGGTCGATTAAAAGATTTAAATTAAGAAGGATTGACAGGGGAGAGATTTACAAGAGGAGAATCGCCAGAACTCATTTTCAAGAATGTCCAAGAAAATGCGAGAAACTTGAAGATAATCGATGAAAGAATTCCAGAGCAGAATTTTGCAAGGCAGAAGTTGAGAATTCCATAGCAGAATTGAAGTAGATGATGAAGAAGCTTTAGGTTTTCAATCTGATACCATGTTGAGAATCAAATGAATCTGAGCTTGGTGAATGAATCTGAACTTGTTGAATGAAAAATATCGAAAACAGAGGAGGCAAAAAGATCTTGGTAAAACTACTGAATTGTAATTAATTGAATTTTACATCAGACTTAAGTCCTATTTATAATACATCAATAGTACAATAACAGAATAACTAACTCTCCTTTTCTAACTTTCTTTCTATTTTAAGCCTTTCTTCTTTCCTTTTTAATTCCATGCTTTCAATATGAGATGGAAGACTCCAACACCAGTCACTGCGACGACTTCTTCAAATACATTTTTTAACTAGGTTACTAGGGTGTGCTTATCCCAATGCAGTGATCGAGCCATTACCTACACATTTAATATAAGCAATTTTAGAGGATTCTGCCCCTTAGCATTCAATAAAAGTTCATTAAGCAATTGTGGAACCTGTAGTTTTGGGATTAACTCATTCATCTCCTTTGGGCTCTTATTTCGGAAATCTGGCCCTTCTATTGCGAGTCCATCTTCTGTCAAGATACCACATTCTTTAGCTATGGCTTTAGCAGTATGAATATTGTCACCTGTGACCATTCGCACGGTAATACCAGCAGCTAAGCAAGTCTTAACCACTTCCTTTATGACATCTGTAATGTCCTTTCGACGTTCTCTAGAGAGTAATATGGCTTCCCCATCAGCATTAACAATCTTGTCACACATTTCTAAAACTATTTCTGATGCACCTTTGCAGAATGCTTGAAACTGGCCACAGGCAGAATGAGCCACAAGCACGGACATCTTCTTTTTGACTATATTGAAAGGCTCAACCCTGGTTATCATGTTATTCATTCGATAAGTATTAAAATCACCTCCCAAAAGTAAGCCAAAGTCCATTAGTGCCATCTCTGTTGGAGTGCCTATGATATTTTTCTTTGAGTCTTTCCCTTCGACTACCTTTGAGCTAGTATTTAGAAACATCGATTGCAGAAGGACGTCAAACACACTCTCTGATACTGAAGTCTTTAGCACATCCTCATTGTTTCTATTATATATTTCAATAGATTTTTGACATATCCATATCTTTTTCACCACTATATCATTTGTTGTCAATGTTCCTGTTTTATCTATGCAAATACAACCAGCACATCTCATTGTCTCACAAGCAGAGAGATGCCTCACAAGTGCTTTATCAGACATTAGTTTCTTCATCACAAAGATAAGACTTAGTGTCACTGCAAGTGGTAGTCCCTCCGGAACTGCAACAACTAGTATAGTGACTGTAACAGTAAAGTAATTTAAAACTTCGAGTGCATCACTAGTAGACCAGTCCATGATCTTATTGTGAAGTGACTTTTCCACTAAAAGCCTTGTTGTGAAGGCTAAAAGGTCAGCATTGCAAATGCCAGGCCTATCTTCCCAATAATGGGTTCTACTCCATTAAGCTTTACCTGGAGTGGTGTTTCATCTTCTCCCCCTTCATTGAGAGTAACCATTAATCTTCCCCATTCAATCCTCATACTAACTGATGTCACCAACATTTTACCATACCCATCTTGCACTTTGGTGCCTAAAAGAAGAAAAGGCGTGTCTTGGTGTACATTCATTGGCTCACTCTCACCTAACAAACTTGATTCATCGATTGACAAGCTGTAGCCCGATAGGAAAACACCATCAGCGGGGACTTGATCTCCAATAGATAGATGAACAACATCTTCAACCACAATATCATAGATAGAAACCTTCTGTCTGGATCCATCTCTGGTGACTTGAACAATTATATTTTTTTTCTCTTTATCCAGGTCCTTAAATTGCAAAGACTACTTATAGTCACTAACTGCTGTTACTATCACTACTAGGAATATGCAGAGTAACATTCCTAACCCATCGTACATACCATTTGGCCACCCTTCAGTTGCAATGCCAACACCTATAGAAATGGCTACACAAACCAGGAGGATAGTTAAAGTCAAGTCTTATAGGGCTTCCCAAACAAACATCCAAAAACCTTTAGAAGGTTTCTCCACATATCGATTTAAACCATAGATGTTTTTCCTGAAAGTGTTGAACCTAAGGTTTCAAGTTTTGTGTAATTATATATTTACACATGGATTTTGATGATAACAAATGAATTCAAAGAATGAAGGAGTCTCAAGCTCAATTTGTCCACACAATGGAGTCAAGCACATCAAGGAACCAAGCATGAGCAAGAAGGAAACAAGTTCACATTAAAGTCATAGAGAAATGTTGTAAATCTCTTAAAATTGAAATTAGGATTAAGGCTCAAAAATTAATATTTTATCATAAAGCATTAAAATACATTTTCCACATGTGCATGAATATTTTGAAAATTAAATTTGAAAATTTTGAAAGATAATTGATTGTCATATTTCACATGTGCATGCCATGATTAAAGGGTTGAACTTTGAAAATATTAAAGATGATTGATTGTCATCTTTCACATGTGCATGCCATGATTAAAGGTTTGAACTTTGAAAATATTAAAGATGATTGATTGTCATCTTTCACATGTGCATGTTTTATTTGAATATTTTCAAAAGTGATTGATGCTTTTCTTGACTTATGCAAAAGGAAGATGCCTTTGTTTGAAAATTTTGAAAAGTAAAGTGTGCTCCTTTTGTCATATGCAAAAAGTAAAAGATTAGGTTTGAATTTTTTGAAAAGTAAAGTGTGCTCATTTTGTCACATGCAAAAAGTAAAAAGATTAGGTTTGAAATTTTTGAAAAATGAATGATGATGTCTTTGACATGTGAATCTTTTTAAATTTGAATATGAAGTCTCATATGCCTATAAATAGATCATTTGAGAGCTTCACATTCACAACACCAAGAGCATACAACTCTCATTCAAAGCTTTCATTCTCTCTTCTCTAAGCATTGAGCCTTAATCCTTTTTCATTTTGAGAGATATAGGTTGTGCTGTATTGTTCTTATTTCACTCATTGAGGAGTGTTTTCTGATATTCTACCCACTATCAATTCTTGTATCAGTAAAAGGGTGTGTACAACCCTTGTGCGTGTAGAAAGTGTTCTACACAGGGAATCGTTGAATCACCACGTGTAAGGTGATTGCAAGTGTAGAGGGTGTTCTACACGGATCCTTTGTAGCGGTGTTGTTCAAAGGTGTAATAGGTTTTTACCTCCACCTGAAGGAGGTTGAATAGTGAATTCGGGGATCCTCAAGGGGTAGCTTGAGGCGAGGACGTAGGCAGTGGGGCCGAACCTCGTTAACATACTGAGTTTGATTCTCTCTTACCCTTACTCTTTATATTTATTGCTATTTCGTATTTTGTTTATATTTGATATTGTATATTTGATTTATAATTTTTTTTTTTTTTTAAATACAACTCAATTCACCCCCCCTCTTGTGTTAGTCATCTGGGCAACAATTGGTATCAGAGCTAAAGCTCTGTTATAAGATTAACTATCTTTTGAGTTAAGATCTTATGGCTAACATTGCAGCTTCATTTGGTGAAGGTCAATCTAGCAGTCGGCCTCCACTCTTTTGTGGAGACAATTATTCATTCTGGAAAGTTAGAATGAGAATATTCCTTCAGGCTCAAGGTCGAGAGATCTGGAAATGCATTGTAAATGGACCTTATATTCCAACAAAAGTGGTTGGTGGAGTAAAGGTCAAAAAGGAAGAAGAAGAGTTTGATCGTGAAGACGATAGACTTTATACTTTGAATTTAACTGCTATGAATTTATTATATAATGCTCTCAATGGTAATGAGTTTAATAGAGTAATGACTTGTGCTACGGCAAAAGAAATTTGGGATAACTTGGAAGTTACTTATGAAGGAACTTCTCAAGTTAAGGAATCAAAAATTTATATTCTTACTCATGAATATGAAATGTTTAAGATGAATGATGATGAATCTATTTCTAGCATGCACACTCGTTTTACTAACATCATAAACAGTTTGACAGCTCTTGGTAAAGTTTATTCCAAAGTGGAAATGGTAAGAAAAATTCTCAACTCTCTACCAAAACGTTGGGAATCAAAAGTGACAGCGATTCTTGAAGCTAGAGACCTCAAGAAGCTCGAAGTGAATGAACTCATCGGGTCACTTATCACCCATGAGTACACATTGAAAAGAGGAGAAGAAGAAGGAAAGCCAAAGAAGAGCTTGGCACTTAAAGCTGTTCCTCATGAAAGTGAAAGTGATGAAGATGAGGAAAATGACGATAAAGATGAAGAAGTTGCGATGATAACAAGAAGAATTCAGAGATTCTTAAAGAAAAATAAAACTCCTCCGAGGAAATCATTCAAAAAGTTTTCCAAGAAAGATTCAGGTAAAAATGATACTTTAATTTGTTATAAATGCAATAAGCCTGGTCATATCAAGCCAGATTGTCCCCTGCTAAAGAAAGATCGAAACAAAGGCAAGAAAGCAATGAAAGCTACATGGGATGATGATTCAAGTAGCTCAGATAGTGAAGCAAGCAATGAAGAATCAGCAAATCTCTGTCTTATGGCTAAAGATGATATTGAGGTAACAAATTTTGATAATATTGAAAATCCTTCATATGAAGAATTGCAAAATGTTTTAGAAGAGGTATATGAAGAATTTGAAAAATTGGGTATCAAATATACTGCTTTGAAAAAGAAAAATTCTTCTTTAACAAACGAAATTGATATTTTAAGAAAAGAAAATATTGTTTTGAAAGACGAAAATCTTGAGTTGAAGAAAAAGAAAACTGATTTAGAAAATATTGTTGAAAACTTTACGAATGGAAAAAGAAATTTTGAAAAACTTCTTGGTAGTCAAAGATGTGTTTTTGACAAGGCAGGCTTGGGATATATGCCAAAACAAAAGTTCAAACCTTATAAAAACTTCTTTGATAATCCTTCTACATCAAAGTCTAATATTCAAAATTCTTTTCATAATAAGTTTGTCAAAAAAGGATACTATTATAATCATTCAAGATTTTCATATATGTCACATGCTATTTGTAATTTTTGTAATAGAAATGGTCATAATTATCATACTTGTCCTATTAGAAGAAAACATACAATGACTATTAGGGCCATATGGGTACCTAAAAATCTTGTTTCTTCTAATACTAATAAATAAAGGACCCAAAGAACTTGGGTACCAAGAAAAATCATTTTAATTGTTTTTATAGGTATGCATGAAGTCCTCTACAAGCAAAAACAAATGGTTTTTAGATAGTGGATGTTCAAGACACATGACGGGAGACAAGACTAAGTTCTTTGATCTTAGATCTAAAGAAGAAGGACACGTGACATTTGGAGACAACTCGAAAGGGAAGATCGTGGGAATAGGTAAAATTGGTAATAAATCTTCTCTCATAATTGAAGATGTTCTACTTGTTGAAGGTCTAAAACATAATCTTTTGAGTATAAGTCAATTATGTGATAAAGGATTTACAGTTACTTTCAAAATGGATAAGTGCATTATTTTGAATGATCATGATTATAACATTTGTTTTACTGCCTTTAGAAGTAATAATGTTTATACAATCGATTTTGAAGAAATTACCTCACAAGATGCTATTTGTTTTTCAGTACAAAATGAAACTAATTGGTTATGGCATAGAAGACTAGGTCATGCCAACATGGAACTTATTTCCAAACTTTCAAAAAATGATCTTGTGAGAGGTTTACCAAAGGCAAATTTTCTTAAAGACAAAATTTGTGATGCATGCCAATTTGGTAAACAAACAAAAACTTCTTTTAAAACCAAGAAATATATTTCCACTACTAGACCACTGCAACTGATACACATGGATCTTTTTGGACCAAATAGAGTTGCAAGTCTAGGAGGAAAATATTATGCTTTTGTTATTGTTGATGATTTCTCTAGATATACTTGGGTCATCTTTCTTGCTCATAAAGATGAGGCACATAATGCTTTTACCAAGTTATGCAAGAGAATTCAAAATGAAAAGGGCTATACTATTTCAAGTATCCGAAGTGATAGGGGAAAAGAGTTTGTTAATAAAAATATTGAAACATTTTGTGATGAAAATGGTTTTGTGCATAATTTTTCTGCTCCTCGAACTCCTCAACAAAATGGGGTAGTAGAGAGGAAAAATAGATCTCTTCAAGAGATGGCAAGAACAATTCTTAATGAGAACAACTTGCCTAGTTATTTTTGGGCCGAAGCGGTAAGTACTGCATGTTATGTTATAAATAGAGTTATGTTAAGGTCTAAATTAGATAAAACCCCCTATGAGCTTTGGAATGAGAAAAAGCCCAACATTGGTTACTTTCATGTATTTGGATGCAAATGTTTTATTTTGAATGACAGGGATAATTTAGGCAAATTTGATGCAAAATCGGATGAAGGTATTTTTCTCGGGTATTCTACAAATAGTAAAGCTTATAGAGTATTCAATAAAAAGACTTTAACTGTACAAGAATCTATGCATGTAGTATTTGATGAATCTAATTCTCTACTCTCCAAGAAATCCATTGATGAAGAAACAGGAGGTATAAATAATACAGAAAGTCTCAATCTCAACAAAGAGAACACAATAGAGGAAGTCCAACATGGAGACATCAGGAAAGATCATCAAAATTTAATACGAGATGCAACCAAACAGTGGAAATTTGTGAAAGATCATCCAGTGGAACAAATTCTGGGAGAACCTTCACAAGGTGTAAGCACTCGATCATCTCTTAGAAATATTTGCAATCATACTGCTTTTTTATCTCAGATTGAACCTAAAAATATTGATGAAGCACTTCTTGATGAATCTTGGATTCTAGCTATGCAAGAAGAGCTTAATCAATTTGAAAGAAATGATGTTTGGACACTTGTTCCTAAACCCAAAAATCATACTATTATTGGAACAAAATGGGTTTTTAGAAACAAGAAAGATGAGTCCGGAGTCATTACTAGAAATAAGGCTCGACTTGTAGCCCAAGGTTACAATCAAGAAGAAGGAATTGATTATGATGAGACATATGCACCAGTCGCAAGATTAGAAGCTATTCGAATGCTACTTGCATATGCTTGTTATAAAGATTTCAAACTTTTTCAAATGGATGTTAAAAGTGCTTTCTTAAATGGTTTTATAAATGAAGAGGTATATGTTGAGCAACCTCCAGGTTTTGAAAATCATATTTCTCCAAATCATGTTTTCAAACTCACAAAAGCACTATATGGACTCAAACAAGCTCCTAGAGCGTGGTACGAGAGACTCAGTGGTTTCTTGATTAAAAAAGGTTTCTCAAGAGGAAAAATCGACACAACTCTTTTCATTAAATACGAAAATGATGATATTCTTTTGGTTCAGATTTATGTTGATGATATAATATTCGGTGCTACTAATGAAAATATGTGTCAAGTTTTTGCTAAGACTATGCAGGATGAATTTGAAATGAGCATGATGGGAGAACTTACATTCTTTCTCGGATTGCAAATTAAGCAAGTAAAAAGTGGGACATTCATCAATCAATCAAAATATATTAAGGAATTGCTGAAGAAGTTTGGGATGGAAGGTGCTAAGGAAACTGGAACACCAATGAGCCCATCTACTAAACTTGATAAAGATGAATCCGGTAAGACAGTTGACTCGAAAGTATATCGAGGTATGATTGGTAGCTTATTATATTTGACAGCCAGTAGACCAGATATTATGTTCAGTGTGTGTTTATGTGCACGTTTTCAATCATCTCCAAAAGAATCTCATTTAATTGCAGTTAAGCGCATTCTTAGATATCTTAGTGGTACAATTAACCTAGGGTTATGGTACCCTAAACACACATCTTTCGATCTAATCAGCTACACAGATGCAGATTATGCTGGTTGTAAAATAGATCGAAAAAGCACTAGTGGAGCATGTCACTTCTTAGGTCATGCATTAGTTTCCTGGTTTAGTAAAAAACAAAATTCTGTTGCACTATCTACTGCTGAGGCAGAATATGTTGCTGCGGGTAGTTGTTGTGCTCAAGTTCTTTACATGAAGCAACAACTTGAAGATTTTAAACTCATGTATAATCACATTCCAATCAAATGTGATAATACAAGTGCTATAAATCTTTCAAAAAACCCAATACAACATTCTAGAACTAAGCATATTGAAATAAGATATCATTTTCTTCGAGATCATGTGCAGAAAGGCGATATAGTACTAGAGTTCACAAACACACACGATCAGTTAGCAGATATATTCACAAAACCTTTACCAGAAGATAGATTATCTATGATTAGAAGAGAAATAGGTATGATGCATATTATGAATATCTCTTAAAAGACAGATCAAAGTTCATAAAAATAGATAGATTTTTCTTAAATACTTTTACATAAACTTGAGGTTCTTAGCCTCATGTTTGAGACGCTCATTCTCTTCATACAATATCATGTCATCCCTATTCATGGGAACTGGCAAGCGGAATGAAGAATCCAATAGAGATTTCAACTTTTTATTCTTCTGCCGAAGGATTCCTTCCCTTGTGTGAGACTCTTGAACAATTCGTTGAAGTACAACAATTTGTTCCTTAAGCTTTTCAACCTCATGGTTTTTTGCTTGAACCCGCTGGGAAAAAGCAACAATAGAGGATGAGTAGCGAGTCCCGAGACTCACCAAGTCGTAGATAGCATCGGAGTCTGACTTATTTGCCATACTATTATTTTCTTGCTGCAACATAGCACCAATGGCAGCTGCAGAAAGGACAGGAGGTTGAGATGTAGAAGAATGAGCCATTGAGAAAGGAATTGAAAACTTAAAGCGAGAATGTTGAAGGAATGCAGATGAGTTATAGAGATAAGAAGAAAACTTGATGCGGATTGGATGAACTTTAAGACTGTTTTTATAGAGATAGTATAAAGAACAAGACGAGCTATCATCCAAGTCAAAGAGCAATGTGTTTTTTCCCGATCAGTGAAAAAGACATTTTTTTTAGAAACTCGGAGCCTTCAATCTCGTTTGTCAACAACATCAGGCGATTTGTTTCTATCTTCAACCGCACTAAATTCATAGAGTTAGGCCTCGAGGCTTTGCAGGACTTGTCGGGTCACGGACGGCTCTCTTTTTCAACTATCTACAGTGTATTTTAACGCACCGTTTTCTTCAGTCTATTTACTTGCTGTCGATCCTTTTTAATGATGCCAAAAGGGGGAGAAGTTTTAGACTAGAACATTAATATTGTTTAAATTGTTAAACTTGTTATATATGCTTGGAATTATTTTTTTTTTTTTGCTTGAAAAACTAACGCACATTCTCAGGGGGAGCTTAAGTATTAATACAGGCTTCAGGTTCTATCAAGTATTTGTCATCATCAAAAAGGGGGAGATTGTTAAACCTAAGGTTTCAAGTTTTGTGTAATTATATATTTACACATGGATTTTGATGATAACAAATGAATTCATAGAATAAAGGAGTCTCAAGCTCAAGTTATCTACACAATGGAGTCAAGCACATCAAGAAACCAAGCATGAGCAAGAAGGGAGCAAGTTCACATTAAAGTCATAGAATAATGTTGTAAATCTCTTTAAAATTCGAAATTAGGATTAAGGCTCAAAAATTAATATTTTATCATAAAGCATTAAAATACATTTTCCACATGTGCATGAATATTTTGAAAATTAAATTTGAAAATTTTGAAAGATAATTGATTGTCATCTTTCACATGTGCATGCCATGATTAAAGGGTTGAACTTTGAAAATATTAAAGATGATTGATTGTCATCTTTCACATGTGCATGTTTTATTTGAATATTTTCAAAAGTGATTGATGCTTTTCTTGACTTATGCAAAAGGAAGATGCCTTTGTTTGAAAATTTTGAAAAGTAAAGTGTGCTCCTTTTGTCATATGCAAAAAGTAAAAGATTAGGTTTGAATTTTTTGAAAAGTAAAGTGTGCTCATTTTGTCACATGCAAAAAGTAAAAAGATTAGGTTTGAAATTTTTGAAAAATGAATGATGATGTCTTTGACATGTGAATCTTTTTAAATTTGAATATGAAGTCTCATATGCCTATAAATAGATCATTTGAGAGCTTCACATTCACAACACCAAGAGCATACAACTCTCATTCAAAGCTTTCATTCTCTCTTCTCTAAGCATTGAGCCTTAATCCTTTTTCATTTTGAGAGATATAGGTTGTGCTGTATTGTTCTTATTTCACTCATTGAGGAGTGTTTTCTGATATTCTACCCACTATCAATTCTTGTATCAGTAAAAGGGTGTGTACAACCCTTGTGCGTGTAGAAAGTGTTCTACACAGGGAATCGTTGAATCACCACGTGTAAGGTGATTGCAAGTGTAGAGGGTGTTCTACACGGATCCTTTGTAGCGGTGTTGTTCAAAGGTGTAATAGGTTTCTATCTCCACCTGAAGGAGATTGAATAGTGAATTTGGGGATTCTCATGGGGTAGCTTGAGGCGAGGACGTAGGCAGTGGGGCCGAACCTCGTTAACATATTGAGTTTGCTTCTCTCTTACCCTTACTCTTTATATTTATTGTTGTTTCATATTTTGTTTATATTTTATATTGTATATTTGATTTATAATTGTTATTTTTTTAAATACAACTCAATTCATCCCCCCTCTTGTGTTAGTCATCTGGGCAACAGAAAGGTATGTCGCTAGAACAAACACCATCATCTGATAAAACAAGTTGCAAATGCAGTACATAAAATGCACGCAAATAGTTGAAAGAAGGCGTAGCTAAAGAGCTCTTGTTTTTAATCTCT
Organism: Carya cathayensis; assembly: GCA_011037825.1. NCBI lineage: Eukaryota > Viridiplantae > Streptophyta > Magnoliopsida > Fagales > Juglandaceae > Carya > Carya cathayensis. The sequence continues at coordinate 879,150 of QGSO01000248.1, read as the reverse complement.
GTTTTACAATTTTCCTATCCCGCACTTTACAATGTGTTCTGTAGCTATATATATACAACTTATCAGCAAGAAGAAAAGCCTTCTTTACACAGATCACAAGCTACTTGTGTGTGTCCATCTCAGTAGGTTGGTTACGGGAATATGCTCAAGGATGCTTGGTGTCGTGGTCCTCTTCACAGGCTACTGTTGGTAGAGGTTGTGCCAGAGTATCCGATTATCTGCAACATGGTAGTGGAGAGGTTCTGTTGCTGTTGGCAGTCTTGTAGCAAAGTAGTGGAGCAGAGACAACATTTTTATTGTTATGTCTGGAGGCCTGCAGCACAGCTGGTACAGTTTTCTGGTCCACGTGGTTGAAGGCCTTAATAGCCCCCATCGAGTCAAGGGGCACCAAGGAAATGGTGAGTCTTGACCGTAGCAGATTGTATTGGGCAGTAGACATGGGCTTGGTAAAGATATCTGCTATTTGATCTTTACTCAAGACAAATGAGACCTTGAGTGTTTTTGCAGCAACACACTCTCTCACAAAATGATAGTCAAGTTTAACGTGTTTGGTGTGAGAGTGTAAAACAGGATTAACTGAGAGATATGTAGCACCAAGGTTATCACACCACAAAGTAGGGGGGGTCAGATAAAGAAATTTTAAGTTCCCCAAGCAACGATTGCAACCAAATAATTTCACAAGTGGTATTAGCAAGGGCCTTATACTTGGCCTTAGTGGATGATCTGGCAATGGTAGGTTGCTTCTTTGAACCCCAAGAGATTAAATGTGAGCCAAAATACACACAAAAGCCTCCAGTGGACTTACGGTCATCAGGGCACTCGGCCCAGTCAACATCAGAGAAGGTAGACAAAGAAATGGATGAGAAAGCAGAAAAATAAAGACCAAAATGATGAGTAAGGCGAAGATAGCGAAGGATACGCTTCACGGCTTTCCAATGAAAGATTCTAGGACAATGCATGTATTGACAGACTTTATTGACTGCAAAGGAGATATCTGGTCTAGTAAACGCCATATATTGTAAGCTTCCAACAACACTTCGATACAGATGAGGGTTTTCAAAGGAAGACCCATCAAGAGCAGACAACTTAGTAGTGGATGACATGAGAGTGGACATTGGTTTAGAATTATGCATATTTGTCCGTGTTAATAAATCAAAGATATATTTAGACTGAGACATGTAGCTTGTGTGTATCCTAACTAATTTCAATGCCTAAAAAGTAGCGCAAATTACCTAAGTCCTTGACTGGAAATGAACTTTGCAGAGCAGCTAAAAATTCAAAAATTAAATGCAAACTGGACCCCGTGATTATGATGTCGTCCACATAGATTAGAACAAAAATAACATCAGATGCGGTGGAGTAACTAAAAAGTGAAGAGTCAGATTTTGAAGCAACAAATCCTAGAGAAATAAGCTTACTACTCAGTTTCGCAAACCAGGCCCTAGGGGCTTGTTTAAGATTATAGAGGGATTTGCGTAACTTACAAACATGATGAGGAAAATTGGGATTTGTAAACCCAAGGGCTTGTTGCATGTAGACGATCTCCTCCAAGTCTCCATGAAGAAAGGCGTTTTGAACATCCCACTGATGCAACAGCCACTTGGAAGACACTGCAATGGAAATAATCAAACGGATAGTAATGGGTTTTATAACGGGACTATAGGTTTCAGAAAAATCCAAACCTTACTGCTGATGAAACCCTTTAGCCACGAGACGTGTCTTGCAGTGCTCAAGGGTGCCATCAGCGTGGCGTTTGGTTTTGAGTACACACTTGACGCCGAGGATATTGAATGAGGAGGAAGAAGGGACCAAGTCCCATGTGTGGTTCTGTAAAAGGGCATGGAACTTGGAGGCCATGGCTTCTCTCCATACAAAGTGCTTGGAAGCTTCAATGAAGGATTGTGGTTCTTCAGGAATGGAAGGTGGGTCACGGGACAGGATAGGAGCAAGAAGAGAAACTGCAAGGTGAAGGGAAGGATTGGGAGAAGGCCATGGGATAGTTTCGTCAGAGCATAAAAGGGGCTTGTGTATGTTGTTTTTGGAACAGGTTCGCATGGGATGAGAATTAGGTGGATTAGAAGGAGCTGCGGTATTGGAAGGGGAAGGTTGCGACGCAATTTGTGTTAAGGGAGCAGGAGATAACCTAGGAGATGTAAGGCTTGGGAGATGCGAGTATGCTGGAGAGTTTAAGGGAGGATGGGCCGAAGTGAGATTTTGAGGAGTTGGGCTCAGATGTGTCGTAGGAGATGAGGTAGTGGGCTGAAAATTGTTAGAGTTTGAAAATGAGGAGGGGTTAGATACCGAATTTGGATGTGTGTGAGAGTGATTGTAAATGGGCTGCAGTAAAGGTATTGGGCGTGTAGGCAATGAAGTCTGGGGAAGACTTGGGCTGGACTGAGCAAAAGGGAATGTGTTTTCATTAAATTGGACATCCCGAGAAATATAGATACGGCCCGTGGGTATGTGGAGATAGTTGTAGCCTTTGTGATCCGGAGTGTAACCAATGAAAACAAAAGGACGAGAGCGGAGGTCCAATTTGTGTCAGTTGAAAGGCCTTAAATGGGGCCAACATAGGCAACCAAAGGTTCTTAGAAAGGTGTAGTCTGGAGGTTTTTTAAAAAGAACCTGAAATGGTGATTGATTTTGCAAAGTGGGAGTAGGCATTCGATTGATTAAAAACACAGCGGTTTGAAAGGCCTCGGCCCAATATTGTTGTGGAACCGAGCCATGAGCCAAGTAATGAGAGCCCAGTTTCGACAATGTGTCAATGTCGGCATTCAATCGTACCATTTTGTGGGTGAGAGTAGGGGCATGTAATACTACGATGTATGCCAAGTGATTGGCATATTTTTTGTAGGGGCCAAAACTCTCACCCCCAATCGGATTGGATCGAATGAATTGTTGATGAAAAGAAATTTTTTACATATTGAAAAAAGGCTACACATATTGTAGAGACATCCGATTTTGATTGTAAAGGAAACATCCATATATATTTGGAAAAGTCATCAATGATGGAAAGATAAAACCTACAACCATTGGAGAAGGGCACATGAGCCGGTCCCCAAACATCCAAAAAAAGTAAAAAGAAAGACTTAAGGGACCTAGATGGTGGCTTTTTTTTGGAGGGGGGGGGGGAAGAACATGTGATTTTTCTTGTGGATAAGTGTGACAAGATGACATAGGGGATTTGGAAACAGTAGGAAGATTAAAGCTATTAATAGTGAAAGATGTTGTCCTAGGGGATGGGTGACCAAGTCGATTGTGCCAATTTTGAAAGGAGGTCTGTTCACCAATGCATGCTTGAGGTGTGGTCATTACATCCGAAGGAAGTTCATACAACCCATTTCTAACATGGCCTTGAAGTAGAGCCGTCCGAGTGTGCAAATCCTTCACAAAAAATGAAATTCAAAAAATACAGAATTATCTAAACAAAATTGACAAACGGAAAGAAGATTTTTTGTAATAGAGAAAATATGAAGCAATTGAGAGAGAAGAAATTTGCCCGAAGCGGAGTGAAGATGAGTTGTTCCAACATTGTGTATTGGTAAGGTTAACCCATCACCAATACTAACTTGATTGGGTCCTTGATATGTCGTAGAGTCCAAGTTGAGATTGGAGAATTCTGAGGTGAAGTGGTTCGTGGTAGCGGTGTCGGGAAACCAAGAGTGTGAGGGTGGTGCCGAGGGAGGGATTGAAGGGGATTGGGGGGTAAGGCCATGTAGTTGGCTGTAAATGTGGGGGGTGGTGGAGCTTGATAAGCGTAATCAAATCGGTAATAGCATGTTAAAGCAGAATGACCAGGTTTCTGGCACACTTGGCAAGTTGGACGCTGATGGAAGGATCGGTTGGAGGATGGTTGAGTACCTCCTCTAGTGAAACCACGGCCTCGACGCCCTCTGAAGTTATTACCTCTACCACGGTTTGGCTGGAAACCAGGTGGACGAACTGCAGTATCATGTGCTGCAAGAGAGGTTCCTGAAAGTAAAGTGTTAGTTTGGTGTGCCAACCGAGATTCATGATTCAACAAATAACTGTAAATCTGTGGAGTAGAGAGAGGGTTTGGTCGAGTTGTAAGGGATGTAACCAAAGATTCATAATCAGAACCAAGGCCAGCAAGGAGGTAGATGGTGAATTTGGATAGGGAGAGAGGTTGACCAGTGGCATCAAGGGTGGAGGAGAGGGACGTAGCTCTGTTAAAATACTCTGTGATGGAGGAAGAGCCCTTTTTAAGAGTAGCAAGCTGGTACTTGGTTTGCATGATGTGTGCTGTGGATTGAGCAGCAAATAATTTTTGTAGGGTGGACCAAACCTCATGAGAGGTAGAGCAAGAGAGAACTTGGGCAAGAACTGAATCAGAAAGGAAGTCATTGATTGCCGAGACTATAAGTTGGTCTTGTAAGACCCACTTTGTATATGCTGGGTTGGGTAGGTTTTCTAGCATAACTAGGGGCGCAGGGAGAGAACCATCAACCCATGCATATAGTTGATGTCCTTTGAGGAATAGCACAATCTGTGCCTTCCAAAGTAGATAGTTATTTCGTGTGAGTTTTATAGTGACAAAGTGAGAAGAAGAGTGAAGAATCGTAGAAGAAAGAGGGGCTGGGTGGGGTGGAGAATAGACATTTGAATTTGTAGGAGAAGCCATAGCTGAAGTTTGAAGAAAAAAAAAAGTGGACGATGAGTCCTTTCAAGTCTCTGATACCATGATAAAACAAGTTGCAAATGCAGTAAATAAAATGCACGCAGATAGTTTGAGAGAAGGCGTAGCTGAAGAGCTCTTGTTTTTAATCTCTGTTTTACACTTTTCCTAACCCACACTTTACAATGTGTTCTGTAGCTATATATATACAACTTATCAACAAGAAGAAAAGCCTTCTTTACACAAATCACAAGCTACTTGTGTGTGTCCATCTCAGCAGGTTGGTTACTAGAATATGCTCAAGGATGCTTGGTGTCGTGGTCCTCTTCACAAGCTGCTATTGGCAGAGGTTGTGCCAGAGTATCTGATTGTCCGCAGCATGGTAATGGAGAGGTTCTGTTGTTGTTGGCAATCTTGTAGCAAAGTAGTGGAGCAGAGGCAACATTTTTATTGTTGTGTCTGGAGACCTACAGCACATGAGCTGGTACAGTTTTCTAGTCCGCGTGGCTGGAGGCCTTAATATCATCCAAAGACACAGAGAATTCTCGTGCTAATCCCTGTATTCCTCCATGATGCTCCAAATCATTGGTATCGTGGGATTCAATGATGGATGCTAGTTTATAGGGATCAATGCCAAAACCAGCATCCCTAACCTCTTTGTAGAGCTTGTAATGAGTTTGCTTCCCAGCTGCATGGCAGAGAAATTAAACACGATTTGAGAAAAGGCATAGAAATTTAGATTTATCAGAAGTTGTTTATTACATGTAACACCACCCGATCCACCCGTGCCACCAAAGAACTGTGATGTTGCTTGATTCACGTATTTAGCTATCTGAAACTTTTCCTAGCCCCGAGTAGTAAGAACATAATTAGCGTATAATAGGGCTATTGCAAATTAGTGTAAATCATGCAGCATTGTGGATTACGCTGAAGATTTTAAGCTATGTATCATGTGATGCTTTTGGCACTAATTTACTATTTTTTTGTCAACTTTAAGTGGAATAAACACGGCTCCATACAATTCGGTAGCTAGCTTTCGCAGAGAAGAGTATGCAACAGTGGCTATAAAACCACCCCGAGAGACAGCCGAAGTAATTACAAACACCATCACTTTGGCCGCTACCTCAAGCGGCCACCGGGATTCCACAGGCATCGTATATTGATCGATTATGGAAGTTGGCCACACAATCTCATGGTTTTAGATTTCGTTAATTATAGCATATCAGTAATGTATGAGAACATGACATGTTTAAAAACAAAATAAAAGGGCTCTCACATGTCATATTTATTGGTTGTTAAATGCTGTGTTTGAATATTATCATTCATGGATTAAAATATTATTAGGAGAATTAAACTTTGCTAATACTTTTTAAACTTTTTCTATTTGCGCGCAATATGCTAGTGCAGACGTCAATCTTGCTTTTTTCAAGAACCATCAAATCTCTCTCTCTCTGCGTGTGAAAAGAATGAGCACGTTGACATCCAAGAAAAACTTAAAAATCACAAGGAAAATGAAAAGCGAAAACCCAAAAATAATTCTCGAACAATGGTCAGTCGATCGGGTGAAATAACATTATGTGAGCCCATAGCTAGACTACAGCTTGTCGATCAAAATCAACTATTTTCTATGACTCATGTGAGCCCATAGCAAAGATTTGCCCGAGTGTGAAGATTTAAATCATTAAACACCAAGAAAACAGCATACAAGACAACTGAAGAATATTTTCTTTCGTTTTTATCAACTTGTACGTACTTTCTCATCATCCAAACGGATGACGGTACGTAACGAATAACAATCTAGCTACGCCATTTATAATCTTTGACTGATTTTGCATTATAATACGACTAAAGGAAGTTCAAACAAAATAATCATTCAGTTTTAACAAGACCTTCAAATTCTTTTTTGCCATAGAGAGAAAAGAGGGAGGTGATCATGATCAAAACCTGGAATTTCCTATGCTTTCTTTCCGCTTCGTCCCGCTTGGCAAGATCGATCGGCCATCATGTGGAACCTTCGCCGACGATTCTTGACTCTGGAGACCTCCGATCTCCATCTCCTAAGAGCCTCAGCGGAAAGCCTCTTGGGTTCCAAGTCGAAGTTCTCGCTCAGATACTTCTCCATCAATTATTTTCAAACGCTAGTTAATTCATTCACTTTCGACACAATCTGACAACGAAGATACCAAAGAAAGAGATATCAGAGTAGAAGTATGGTTAGGGTTGCGTGCTAATGCAAGGAAAGATTTAAACTGGACCGTTAATGGCGGGAATGAGTGAGCCGAGAGAGATTGCGAGGCAACGGACTAAGAGGCATGCATGTACATATAGAATGAAAAAAAATTTAGCCACATAAATATCTTACAAATTTTTTTTTTCTTTAAAAGAAATATCTTACAAAATTAAATTCACATAACTGAATTAATTTAATACATTAGATTTGTAAAAATATTTTTATTATAAAATAGATATAACGTATCATATAAAATTATAATAATATATGAATTTACTTTTATGAAATCTCTTTACAACTGTAACACTTCTCTGTATAGAATAATAAGGTTGTTATGTGTACACGCACATATATGTATATATATATCTATATATATGTTGTTTCCGCCAATTAGGTCATGATCTTTGTGGCTCATAAAGAATATAATTTCTCTCTAAGCTCTTCTATTCTTAAGCCGGTGCGTAGAGCACATTATCCTCATCACTTAAATAATAAGATTTGATTTACAAGATTCAAATATTAAAATTAATATATATCTTATAAATCAAATTATACCATATAAGCATTATATCCATATGTTTTACACACCGATTTAAAAATAGAATTTTTCTTCCTCTTAATATCGAGCATATTAAATCTTTATGCAACACATACACGACAAGCGTGGTGATTATATCATCAACTTCTCCTTCTCTTTTATAATCTACAAAGAGAGATCGAACTTTTTCATGAAAGTTAAAACCCATGAACTCACCTTCCATTTCTAATACCCTCATTTTGTTACTACAAAAGTTAATATCTTCAACTTATTCTTACAAAACAACTCATAGCAAAACAACTAAATTATCTAGTTGTATATTTGGATCACTGGAAAGTTGGAAACACGCAAAAGGGCTACTTCTTCTTCTTCACAACTCTGAAAAGACTAATGAGAGGCCTAAAAGTTTCTCTAAAAGCTGTTTTGGTCCGGACCTTGATGGACTCACATGAATGGGTTTCAAGTCAGGTCCAAGAAAATAAGTGCCTAGTTTCCTTCATATACACAAATATTTTTATAATTAAAAAAATTCTATTTATCATCTTCGTGTCATACACTTTATATAATTTTTTAAAAAAAAAATTTTTTCTTATCAAATGTGTGATATATGAATGATGAGTAACAAAATTCATTTATTTTTTAAAACTCAAACACCAAAAAAGACTAATTTAAGTTAAAATTAACATTTTATAAAATATTTGTATGAAATTTGTATAATAATAGTAATTATATAGATTTTTTATATCATGATTAATACTACATACAGTCGTGGAGTCTGCAAGTATCGTGCAGTTACTTTAAAAAAAGTGTAACCCACTATTAAAAAAATTAATTTTTTTATGTAAATCCCGTATTTATTTATTTTTTTAAAAATGATTACACAACGCTTGCACAATCACAATTGTAATTATCATTTTTCTTATAATTAACAATGTGTTGTCAAAATTTCACATCAAGCTAAGGGTTTTTTTTCGTTAGCCTTTTTTATTTTTATTTTTTATGTATGGTATGTAAAGATGTATGTTACTAATCTTTTTTAGTATCATAAGTTCTTCATCCCCTAACATCAAATGCTTAAAAACTTATGTTATCTTTTACTTAAGGGCTAGTAACAAACGATTGTTCCAATTATATGATCTCACTAAAGTATTCCCTCGCAAACTGATGCAAACTCGATCTAATATGGAGTATCCGAGTCTAAATTCTACGTTGTTTATGCTAAACTATCTTTAAGAATGTGAATATGTACTGTAATAGTTTAGAATGTTGTTCTAAAGCAATAGAATTTTTTGGTTGGATGATCATCAAAGCGTCAGCATTCCCCAAATCAGAACAGAAATAACTCGGGCCATGTTTGCCAGAAAAGAAAATAAGGAAGACTTTCCGGGAAACCAAAGCAACACTGATATCTTTCTCAGTCACCATCGAGGAAACACCGTCAGGTCTCCCATTACGGGCCTCTAGACGTCGTGTCCTCAAATAACACCAATTTTGCGTCTTCTACTTATCGACTACAACAACACAGACAGTGCCCCTTTTTACCTCTTCCACAGTTAAACCTTTTTGGCAACACGAACTCACTCCGATGCCATTTTTAAATTAAACAAAAAGACAGACCATGAACGAAGGAAAATCAAACCATCCCACACTGTCAAAATTTTTGTCCCACGTCGCAAAAGATTCTTGAAAATCCGTGCACTTTTGTCATACGTGTGAGCATCTACATCTACTTTCAGATCTGTGCCTGTCCTTTGCTGTCAAGCACAGAAAGTAAAAGGCTACATCCAATATATATATATATACACACACTCACATGGGGGTTGAGTGTTGGTGGGTAGGACCCACGTACAAACTGGCATCCTATGAATGAGTAGGACCCACAGAGTGTCAGCCCACCCCATGTGACATTGTGCCTTGTGGCCCTTCCTTTCTTTCCCTCCAGTAGTAATGGCTAAATTAAAGATGGACCCCACTAATAATGAAATGAGAAATCCCGAAAACAAGAAAAAACATTAACAAAGAGACAAAATTCTTCTTGAAATTATAGAGCGCCAGAGAGATGGAGTAGACCAATTAGGCTAAAAAAAACTCACTTTTTCTTTCTGGTTTTCTTTCCAAATCTCTCTCTCTCTCTCTCTCTCTCTCTCTCTGTGTGTGGCAACTTGAGGAGTTGATATTGTGTATAACAACTAATACGGCAGATGAGAGAAAAGCATTTCCAGCTGTGCATGTTACCGGGCTTTGACTGTTTCCTTTCAGTCATTTCTACTGCCCTTTCAACTCTAATTTACCCTTTATGGCGCCACCAATGAGGTTTGTAAGTTATATTCTGCTTTTCCTCTCTCCACTTTTCTTCTCTCTGTGGCTCTTTGCTTCAGCTGTACAAATGTTTGATTACAACAGACTATGAGACCAAGACTAGATTAGTGCTCTTGTTTCTTCTGGTGAAACAATGGAAAGGAAGAGAAATTACAGTGCCAGAAGCTACTACTACACATGGACAGTGTGATGATTCTTTCTATGTTTCTTTCTTCTTTTTTTACCTGTGGTTCAGTTTCAACTACAGAAATGAGAGATGAAAATGGTACAACAAAGAAAGGAATGGATGACCCACTTCCTTCACTGCCTTTTTACGTATGCATTTTGTATGGTAGTAAGTAGTATAATAGTATTGATGGTGTTGATGATGATGATGGCGGTGAGTGCAGGTGATGTTGACCCTCTACAGACTTTGTTTGATACGGTGGAGTTTGTTTGGTTATGCTTCTCGATCTTCCTGAAAACACGAGCAAAAAGAGCCAAAACAAAAGAAACACAAAGCAAACCAACTCCATTCAGATCACATAATCACAAACTGTTTGCATTCTGAAGAAAACGGAATAAACAAAGCAGTTTGAACAGAAACAGAATCCAACGTAATTTACCTTAGCATTAGGAAGCTAAATTCCAATAGGTCCACCCGTGCCAGCATACATCCCAATGGCTCCATGGCCAGATGAGAACCTAAAATGAAAACCCATTGTAAGTTACAAGTATCAAAGATACATTAACAAGTATTGTGTAATAAAAGTAATTGATGGCACTGAATGGGAGTACCTTGGCAATTGACAGTTGAAAGATTTTAAGGCTGCAATGTCCAATGTAGATGGGAGTACTGAAGAAGTAGCCAATTTGTTAGTAGATGCAGCTGCTGAGGCATCTGGGTCATTGGCCTCGCTAGACCCATTGGCAAAGGCATACATGAAGTCCGCAGCCGCTTTAGTTGGAGATGCAAATGGGTTATCGGGGAGGTTGTGCTCCAAACTGCACTCAATTGTGAGATAAACAATACTTCAAAAAGCTGAACTTTGAGAACCCACATGCGAAAGTATTTAAAAAACCTTGGCATGGTAAAATATACGAAGTTAATACAAATCTATGTGCTTTACCATTCTCAGTCTGAATTAGGAAAGTTACATACCATTCTTGCAAATCCCTCTCCTCACGCGGGGGGCTTTGCTTCCCAGTGCCAACTCTATTGGCATTCTCACCGTTGTCAGTCGGTTCTTTGCCTGCAACAGTGGTGAATGCCATCAGCTGCAACTGCGGCTGATCAGCACAAACACCAGCAGAAACCGCTGACGTATCACTAGAGGAATTCTCTGCAATCAAGCAATCGCAACCCTGAAAACTCCATTCTTTTTTCTTTTTCTTTTTTTGAAAGAATGAAAATTTTAGCAATATGATAGCAGCATACCTTCTAAGACTTCTTGGCTGCTATTGAATGAAGGAAAAATAGATTTTTGATTATACAGATTGGGAGAACGAGTTGGGGATGGAACAGGGCTGCCAGTGGAGAGCGCAGGGTGGTGGTTATGCTTCTTGATGTCAAGAAGCTGCAAACTCATTACCCTCCTACTTTGAAGTTCAAGGGCTTGCTGCAAATCAGCTTGCTCCTCTAATTTCCTCCTCCACAGCATGTCTTGTGCAGTGTAAAACATTCTCGCTCCTTCCAGTGTTTAATCAAATTGAGAAACTCGTAAGTTGAAAGAACATTACCCACATACATTACTCGTGTAAAACAAAGATAATAGATTGCTTACCGAGCTGAAGATCATACGGATCTCTGGTATCAACTCCAGTAGGAGTTCCCGATGGTGAGAACTCTCCCCTCTCCACTTGTTGCTGCTGTGGTTTCCTGCAACTAGCAGGTAGCGTTACTGCATTAGCACAGTGCATCTAAACATCTAATTTAAGCAATGATGCGCGGAGAAGAAGATTAAACAGGGTAAGTGTGCCCGTACTTGTCCGTGGCTTTGCCTTTCTCCTTGTAGGGCTTAACAAGCACACGAGCATCACAAACAAAATGAGGATTCCCTTTGGCAAGAATGAGCTTCACAGTCTCCGGGTAAACAAAAGTAACAAATCCAAACATTCTCTTCTGCTGGTAAGGGATTCTCACATCTTGCACCGGCCCATAAAAGCTTTAACAACAAAATCAAAACAATTCAGTCACGATATCAATCCATTCCACAAGCTTTAAACGTCACAGAACAACAAACCCAATAGAACCTGAAATAATTTGAGACATCTTCCTCTCGGAAAGTGCTATCAGCAGGGAAAGTCAAGTAAATCTGCCTCGCTGCCGGGTTAACCATTCCAACCCCACCATTAATTGAAAAATCGTTTCTTTCGAGCCGGGATCGCCCAAACTTGTGCATATCCTCACCCATCATCAGAGCCGCTGCCGCCCTACATGTACTCAGAACATTCAAAACAAAGGGGAGAAAAAACCCCACGATTTTGCATGATACAATCTAAAGTTTTATACCTATTAGTATCATTTTGCTGCTGCTGTAGAAGCATACTCATGCATTTCGGAGAGTACGGAAAAGAAGCTGAGGCCATGAGCTGAGAGGCTGCAGCCAATCTTTGTTGCCGAGCAGATTTAGATCTGAGAATTTGATGGCACTCATCCATCATGTCGATCTTGCTTGGTGAACCTACCATTGCAGAACCATCCGTTGAGTCTCCAGGCCCTCCGTGTAGGAACCTGCAGCTAGTGCCATTCTTGCAGAACCCTCTAGCGAAATACAGACAAGGTTTCCAGCCAAACCCGGAATTGGGGTCCTCAGAGCCCAAGCAGACATCACTAACCGAGAAGCTTCTGCGGTGTACAGATCCTCCCCAACTACCATATGAAGGAAGAAGCATAGGGTCGCCACCAGCACCAGTTGGACTGGAGGATAAGTCTGACTGTGGGTAAAACAAGTCTTGGTTTTTGGGGCCTAGAGTTGAGGAGCCATCGTTGAGGAAAGAAAGCTGGTCTTGAAGGTGAAAGTCATCGATCATATCGGCAGCTCCACTTCCATAGAAGGGTAAAGAGCAAGTAGACGTGTTCATCGAAGAGGAAGAGGACGACCCGAGGGCTAAATTGATAGGACTAATCAAATCATCTGCGTTTTGAAGCTCAGACAAAGTGACCCAAGGAGCTGAATTAGCAGAAGAAGTGTTTGGAATAATTAAAGGAGGAGGAAGATTAATCCCACCACGCAGCCTGGTAGGAGAGGAACTCTGTCTGGAGACACAAAGTGGGTTGCTTGAGAGAAAAGGGGATGGAGATGAAGGAGTAGAAGGGGCGGACGGAGAGTTCGAGGTCAGTCCCAGGTCTTTCCGGGCTTTGAGAATTACCGAGAGGACAAGAGCTTCTGGACCAAATGCTAACCTAATCATTTCCTTTTCACCATGGTCTTGAATAAGTAGTAGACCCATGATCTTGGATGCATTTTCAGGGTCCAAGTTTTGGATTCTTGAGAAGACAATTCTTGTTGCTTCATAACCATCCATGGTTGAAAAAAAAGGTTGGTACTACAATTTCACACACCAAACCAACCAACCGCCAAGTTAGTTCTTTTTTGTTCCTTTGGTCTGTGAAAGTTAAGTGTTCTCTCTCTGTCTGTACAAGTAAACCTTCCTTCTCAACCACACACAAACACTACCTAACAACTTGTGATGAATAGTAGCAAAGTGTTCATCTTTCTCTTATTCCTGCAAAATACCAACAAAAAGATGGTAAAGAGAAGAGAAAAGAAAAGAAAAGAAAGTTGAGTGTAAAAATGAGCATTCCCGTGTGGTTTGATTAAAGGGAAAACAGAAGACGATGCTGAGAGTTGCCTTCGTTAAAAGGACAGAGAGAAAGGGAAAAGAAAAAAGATAAGACGTGGTGGTTGAATTTCTCGGTATAAAAAAAAAAGGTTGCAGAAACAAAAGGAGCGAGAAATGAAACAAGTGGTTAAAAACTTCCTTTTCTCTCTTCTTTTCCAAATCAAAATTAAAAACCACCTGTGGAGCATGAGAATACGGCTTACCCATGAAAGAAGGTCTTCTCCTTGCTTATCCTTGTTACTATTCTCTTTCCCGTCAAACATAACAACAATAACAAGAGTCAAACTTACTACAAAAGCCAAACCACCGCCTTTGTTTCCAACCGGCTGCAGAGGCTAGCTAACAGCAGCAGGAGCCGAGGAACCATTAATTTGCTTGCTTCGCTCCCGCTGCTTATGTTTTTAAGGTTCTGTGCAAAGTGGGCAGTGAACCTGAAAGCTCTCTCTCCTTTTAGATCTTCTTATCTTTCTTTGGACTCGCTTTCTACCTCTTTCTCTCTCCTTTGAAAATATAAGCACCTAATGGAAGCGGCGGTGAGTAAGAGAGTGTGTGTGTTTTGGGGGGGAGGAGTTGGGTCTGGTGCTTTGAGAGGATCCAGATCTGTGCTCAAATAATGCACGTTCACTTACCCTAATCTCTGACAGCCTGAATTTAAAACTACTGAATTCTTTCTTTCTTTCATGCTTTATTTCCCAAGCCGTCGATACATAATCAATCAAAATCCATTTCTCTTCCTGTCTGAATTTTAGTGTGTGGGGAGTGTTGTTGGACCAGGAGTAGGACCCATTTTCATTTGGTAGAGAGGTAGACACATGCGCCATGGGATTTGGTTGAAATTGGCTCGTCCTTCATGTGTTGTTGTGGGGAAGTCAATGTTCCTCCATCTTAAAAATCAGCACATCCTTTTGGGATAATTTATTTTGAAGATGTCCCACAAGAACATGAAGCATATGCTCGCCTCCCTTTTGCACCCTTCAAAATAATTGTTATTATGATGAGGATTATATGATACTATAATGTCTAATTATGTAAGAAAGAGAGAGATTTGTGTCTTTTGATGGGAGAAATTTGCAAAAAGGCAGGTGGGCGAATTGTGTAGGATTGGAGGCAAAAAAGTTCTTGCATTTTTGCTTTCTCAGTTTTCATTTTTAAATAATCTCTCTCTTCCTCTCCAAACACTCTGACTCAGACTCTCAGACCCACGTTATAATTTACACCACAGAACTCAATCACTTTATCATCATCTTTTTATGCTTTATTACATATCATTGATATGTACAAGAGAGAGGAGGAGGAGTGGTTTCCTCTGGGTGGTAACAAAAGTGGTTGCAGCATATAAATTATTGGTTTCAAGAGAGAGGACCATGGAGATGGAGCCTCCACATGGTGGGGTGGGCACTGCATTCCCATGACATGGATTCTTATGTTTAACATCAAAAGTCATATTCTTCATAGACAGTATTTAATGTTTTCAGAGATAGTATCTAGCTTCCTTTAAATTATAGAAATATATTTGAATCAGAAAATAATTAGAAGATTTTTACCATCATTTTGTAACAGTTGTGTAAGTCCTTATTAGTGTATATTACTCTGGCTCTTTTGGCAAGTGCAAATGAAACCATTTTGAGCAATTTCTAGCAGTCATACATCATATCAAGGAATTGCATGAAGGAATTTGAGTAATTTGACTAAGAAAATATTGGTATCAACAAAATCACCCTATTTCATATCTTTTACTTGTTTGATTTTCTATTATTACCCCACTTATCCGATTTTGCATTATTTGACTAACGATCATACTCATACGTCGCTCCTTATCTTTTGGACCTTCATGACCTAGCATCTGACACAACAATAATTGGCATTATAACTTTTGTACATAGACGACACAATGTTGTTAGTGACTAACGCCATGCAAGAGTATCTTAAACCGTTATTCTCTTTATAAGAAGCGAGCAACTACTTATGTTGTCGAGGATCTATAGAATGAATGAATAAATCTCTTCACCCACCACTCTAAATTGGAGAACTATAACATTTTTTAATCGACTTTGGTCTCTAATTAAAACATGACATAATTATCATATTCATCTAACTATCGATCACACTCATGCGTTGTTCCTTATCTTTTAAATTTATTGACTTAGCAGTCATTTAAACACTTAAATATATCATATTACCTGTAAATAGTGATCGATGACTCACATAATAACAGAGTGAATGAAAATATAAGACTCTTTAATAGTTATTTCTATCAAGTGGGTGTTTGATGGAGGGTTTTCATCATATACTTTTGTATGTTTAATGTCTAGTAAAAAACAGAGAAGTGTCATTCCCTAAGCGTAGGATGTGTTACTAAAATTTCACGTGCTTAGAATGCGCGTACCAATTGTCCATATACGTTGGGGCCTCATGTGTCTCAAAATCTTATGCCTTTTTGGGTGGTCGGATCATATACCAATTATCAAACTGTTCTTCTCTCTGTCTATCATTACGAGGGCCAATGGGTATACATAAAAGCAAACTAAAAACACCAAAGCTGGTACCAATCAGACCTCACTTGACACCATTATTTTAAGATTGTTTTTATGTCCTTCTTACCAAAATTATGCCCCAAATTCCTTGCAAATTAGGTGGCATATACTGCCATTTTGAAACTCATCTCAATCCTGTTTTCTCCTCTCAAAACGTACAAATCCCAACATGGGTTGTCATGAACACAAACCTGAGTTTCATAAGCTGACAAAAATAAATATAATTACTTTATATTTTTAATCAGTTTTTCAAATATGAGAAGTACATCATCTAGTCAATGTTTATCTTTACCTATATAAGAAAAGAGTAACGGTTGTTACAATTATGATTGGGTAAGTGCATGTTTAAGATTCTGGTGATAAATATAACTTATAATTTTAAGATTTATAATTTATAATTTAAATAATAAGTTTTATTATTAAAAATTTATTTACTGTGTCGTAATCATATGTTTAAAGCACTTTTAAACATGTTACGTTTGTTTGGAAACAAATTAAAAAAGTACTTTTTGAGGTAGAAATGACGATTATTTACATTTTTAAAAATTATGATCATATCCTTGAAAGTTTAAAAATTGTAATTATCTTAAAATTATATGGATATTTTCGTCCATTGATAGTCTTTTTAAAATTTGAATTATGTTCCATATTATTCGAAAAAATGTGATTTTTAGCTTATTTGAGATTAAAAGTGTTTTAATATGTAACACCTAAACGACCTAATTTTTTCTTTAGAAAGCTTTTAAAAATATTTAAACATTTTTTAATACTCCTACCGCAACCCCAAACAGGCCCTAAGTGTTATGCAAATACTTTTTAAAAAATGAATAAATATAAAATTTATATAAAAAGAAATTAATTTTTTCATAATAAATTCTACTCTTTTTAAAAAACAATTATACAATACTTTCGTATTCTATGACTATATGTAATATTAATTATAAGAAAAATAACGAAACTTGCCATGTTTTGCATTATTCACAGCATTTGAATGGGGAGACTTATTTTTTTTAAAAAAAGAAGCTTGAATCTGAAGATCTTGTTGAGAAAAATATGCAACTAGATCTAATGATATTCAGGTAAAAGTGATATTCTATCCTCTGGTGTTTTTAAGTGTCGCTTTTCTCACCATTAGTTGTATAGATAGACATGGGTTTGTGATTTTATGTGTCTTTCTTATAGGTAAAATATCACTTTCTAAAGTACATGTGGGGGCTGATGAAGTTCTATCTCTTAATAAACATCACGGTTAAGAGTAATGCTATCCAAAAACCAAAAAAACAAAAACTAACCTAGCAAGAAACGAAAAGAATGAAGGCCCAGATAATCAATCCAGACGATGCCTTTTAAAAGCCGATGACCTCTTTGAATGCCATCATAAATTTCCGTCATCCACCTTTCTCCTTCACGTGCTAAAAAATCCACCGCAAAATTTGCTTTCCGGAATTGGTGTTCAACCATGTAATTCATTCCCCTCAATTCCTCACATAAATCATCCCAAAAAGCTCAAAGATACCATAATGTGCACCTCCCTTTACAAATCCAATCGACGACAATTTTAGAGTCGCTTTCAATAATAATATTATTTATATGAAGCCATTTACAAAGCCGAATTCCTTCCACAATGGTCTTTAATTCCACACTATTATTAGTGACATGTCCGTAATAAGTAGAGAAAGCCCCTTTCACGAAGTCATGACTATCTCTTATTATGCCACCACTTCCTGTATTGTCAGGATTCCCTCGACAACTCCCATCGCAATTAAGCTTAAACCAACCCTCGGGGGGCCTAGACCATTTTACTATTTTTCCTGGTCTAGAAACAATGTTATGACATTGTAACTGAAAATTCTCAAAAATGGCTCTATCATGTTCCGAGAATTTTCAGGCTGTGCAAAGATTAGCACCCAGCAATTTAATCCATACACATACAGCTTGCCAAACCTGATCAGCATTTTCAGACTTCTCCTCCATTCTCACTTTATATCTTCTTTTCCAAAGGCACCAGGTAATTAAACAAGGGATTAAACCAATCAACATTCCCTAGATGGAAGACTTCTTAGCATAATTAAACCAATGCAAAACTCTGGTTTTTCAAGACGAATGATGTGTCGAAGGGACCCCCATTTCTGTGCTAGCAAACAACCAAACCTAAACCGCAACCTCACCCCAAAAGAAAATATGGTCAATACTTTTCATTTGACGCCTCGAGCAACAATCACAAGCGGAAGCTAACGAGACCCCTTGATGCTGAATTCGTTCATCCACAGCCAAAGAATTAAACCAGATCCTCCACATACACATAGATATCCATGTAGGCAAACTATTATGCCAAAACCACCCATAACCCGAGAATAACTGCCCTTTAATCGGAGTCGCCTCTCAAGCTATAGAAGTAGAAAAATTACCATCAAGAGAAGGCTTCCATACAGTTATATCCAAACCCATTTTCCCAACCGAAACATGTTGTATAATATCTGCCACCATGTCAACATCAACTAAATCCCTTAACAGATCCGTATTCTAAGAGTTATTTATCCAACAATCACTAATACGTAAGTTCAAATTAACAATATCTTGAGCTCTAGAGGAGAGCAATCCCGAAGATAACCATCTATCAAACTAGAAAGAAGCATTATCACCCTGACCAACACCTTCACATTATCCATTACTTCTGGTAAGACGGAAATAATAGATTTCCAAAAACGGGAATCCGTGGGTCTCCTGTTTTGTGCTAAAATATGTGTTTTACGGGAATACTTGGCTCGGAAAAAATCAGTCCACAAATTATTGATAGAAATAAGACGGAAAGCAAACTTCATTTGAAGCGACTTTTGCACCTCTTTAAAATCTCGAATACCCAACCACCTTCCTTTGTAGGCTTGCACACTTTTTTCCATGATAGCCAATGTAATTTTCTTTTATTGTCCGTCTCCCCCTATAAAAAATTAGCAAGAAGAGAATTTATATTGAAAAAAATAGTAATGTGACGCCCCCAACTTCCACCTACGGCCACGAGGAAGCCGAGACGTCGGGATGATGACAACACGGTCACATCCCATCGCCAAGTGTCCAAAGTGTGTGTACAAGCGAAATGTGTACAAATAAAAACACGCAGCGGATAGATAAGTCATAATACTAAGTACCAGAATTTTTCTTAGTTAAATACAAACCAGTTCAAAACATACATACTAAAATATTACAAGTTCAACATCGTTTCAAATCCCAAAAGCACACTAATAAAAACATCGGCAAATATAATATAATTAAAGATCATCCAGCTACTCCTCCGGCGGAGCCGCCTCCTGGGGCTCAGCCTCCTCCTCATCAAGAACTGCATCAAAATCTACGGTACCAAAAATGGTGCCGCAGGTAAGTAAAATCCAAACAACGCAAGATAAAAATATATTACAACCAAAACAAAAAATGCATGAAGTATGCCCAATGCACGTCCCAAAAACCATATTTTTCCACGCACGCCAAAATCTCATTTTGGCCCAAAAACATTTTTCCTTAAAACCTGTCCTCGCCATTATCCCAGATAATGGCCCAACCAATGAACTATCATTTTCCTAGAAAATGGATCACAAGCCACATATCACAATCTCGCCATTATCCCAGATAATGGCCCATATCCAAAACAATCCAAAACAATTCCATATTATGCATGCACCATGATCTCCCCTAGGGATCATCCGCACGCTCTGGCTCTGTGCCACACCGTAGGTAACGACTACGCATGTGGCACCTACACGAGTGATGCCCAGACTCGCGCCCAGCGCGTACCTGGCCAGGCCATCCTCTAGTCCCCGCCACTCGAAGGACCACGGAGTCGACACGACAGCGTTACCGTATCGTGCGATCCGGTCGTCGCCCAGCGACAACCCAGGGGATGTCACTCAATTTTATCCGCTCCCGAGTGACCAGAGAAGCTCCACCGAGATAATAACTCATCCCGGCTTGGGCTCGTGAGACACACGCACCCAAAGACAATTTAACACATGAGAAACCCATTTTCAGTAAAACGCACATGATCATGTATGTTCAATGCCATGCAATTAAATCACATAAAATAACCAACACAACCCGAACATCACCAACAACCAACAAACATCTCCTTCCTCAATTCCAACCAACCCCCGAACTCCTCGGACTCAGTCCGGAATCAACAAACCAACCAGATGACAAGATAAATTATTGTAAGGGCAATAATACATTTAAATCTAAAATGAAACTTGGAAAAATACTTACAGCGCTATATATGATTTTTAGAAGGTTCGGCGAGCAGCAAACGATAAGCGGAAAGCAACGTAACAGTGCAAATGCACTGTAGCCGTGGGTCGCAAAATACCCACTTTTGAACGGAGACAAACCAAGACACCAAATTGATAGGGAATGGTCTAGGGATGTTTATGAAGCTAGTGGAAGCGAGTTTTGGCGGTGAGTGGCGGTGGAAGCGAAAAATGAGTAAATCGGAGTTGAGCTCGTGGGAGATGCTCCGGTGACCGATCGAGGCCGTGGATGGGTGGGTTAGGTCGGCAAGAGGTAGGGGAAGAAGTGGTGAAGAGGTGGTGGCCGGAGGTGGAGCGACGGCGCCGGAAACGGCTCAAAACCGTGCGGCTTAGATTGGTTTTTCCGGCTAAACGGCCGGCCGGTTGGGGGAGATTTTCGGTGGGGTGGTTCACCAGAAGGAGGGGGTTCTTTTGGTGGTGGCTGTGCCGGCCACGTCGGCCGGACGGCAGTGGCTGGGTGGTTGGACGGTAAACGGCGTGGGTGAGGAGAGAGAGAGTTCGTGCGAGCTGGGCGTACGCGGGGAAGAAGGAAAAAGAAGAAGAAAAGAAAGAAAGAAGGAAAAGAAGAAAAGGAAAAGAGGGGAAAAAGAAAAAAAAGAAAAGAAAAGAAAAGAGGAAGAAAGAAAATGAGGTCCAATCCTCATTTTCGGAGTCCAACGACTGATCTAACGAAAAATAATTTTAAAAGCAATAAAAACCAAGAAAACATTTTTAAACACGTCGTAAAGCTAAAATATATTAAATAACTAGTGAAAACCAACTGTTAAATTTTAAATCCAAAAACAAGTTAAAATAAATTAAACAGCAATTTTAAACTCAACAGCGAATAAAATCCAATTAAAATCTGATTATTTAAAATACAAGCACTATAATATTAATTAAATTAAAATATTCTTTCAGTGAAAATATGCGTAAAAACGGGGTGTCACAGTAACCGGAACATTCATCACTGACATAAGATGAATAGACATGCTAGATAAAACATGTTTAACAAGAATCAACCTGCCACCTTGTGAAAGGAGTCGGAATTTCCATCCAGCTATTTTCTTTCTCACTTTTTCCACAAGATACTCAAAAAATTTGGTAGTCGATCTGCCCGAGTTCAAAGCAACCCCCAAATACATAACCAAAAAATTACCTTCCTTGAAACCTGTGATTCTGAGCAGATTACGCTTCTGATTTGATGCTATCATCTTAGATGCAAATAACGCTGACTTCTCCTTATTAATTTTCTGCCCCAACCATTTTTCATATAACTAAGTGCATGCATAAGATTTTTAGTCGAACGTTTCCCCCCATTAGCAAAAATGACGACGTCATCAGCATAGAGTAGGTGGAAAACCAAAGGAGTACCAATAGGATGGTGATATTTACCAATCCTTCATTCCTAGAAGTTTTTCCTCAACAGTCTGGTTAAAATCTCCTCAATGACAATAAATAAATATGGGGAGAGGGGATCTCCTTGACAGAAACCCCTTGAAGATTTAAAGAAGTCTTTCAGAATTCCATTCATCAAGATAGAGAACCACAGAGACTTTATACAATTATCAATCAACCCACAGAACCTCGCAGAAAAACAAAAGGCCCGGAAAACCTTTAATAAAAAATCTCAATTCACCCTATTGTAAGCCTTAGCCATATCGATTTTCAACATCACATTGCCACCGACAATTTTTTTATTCAAGGAATGAACAATTTCCTGTACCAGGGTAATATTTTCAAAGATGCTACGTCTCGGAACAAAAGCACCTTGTTTATGCGACACCACTTTATCAATAATGTCTGTCAGTCTGTTAACAATAATCTTGGAAAAAATCTGATACACCACGAAACAAAGACTTATAGGACAAGACTTATCAAAGCTCATCGGCTCAGGAACAATAAAAGAGGAAGAGTAAAACTTGGATAAGGAAGCGCCACTGAAAAAATCTTTGGCAGCAGCGATGACATCCTCCTTCATAATATCCTAGCAAGCCATGTAGAACTCTGACTCGAACCCATTAGGACATGGACTACTATTTTTTGGAATAGAGAAGATGGCTTGTTTAACTTCCATCTCGGACGGCTCTACACAAAGCATCGCATTGTCTTCATCCGAGACTTTTTCCTCTATTAACTCGCCCAAATCACAATGCTCTACTTTTGAACTTTCATTTAAAAAGCTTCAAAAATAACTCTCAGCACCAGAATGAACTGCTTTGGCACTCTCTAGAACCCTTCCATCTGAAAGCACCATCTCCTTGATCATGCCCTTTAGGCGACGTTGATTAGTAACGGCATGAAAGAATGCAGAGTTTTGATTGCGTTCAGTCAGCCATTTTTTCTTAGCAAGTTGACCCAGTCGAGAGGCTTCCCTCTTCTCCCATAAATCTAACTCTATTTTAGTCACTAAAAATTCAGCCTCAATCTCCTCAGAAAACTCAAGCTGAAGCTTATCCTCCAAAACTTTCATTCTCTCATCAAGGGCTCTTATATTACCTTCCACTCTTCGAAAAACATTTTTATTCCAAGCTCTTAAAGCAACCTTAGTACGTTTCAAACGGGTTGCAAGCCTCATTAGACCCGTCGCCACATCCGGTCTATTCCACACTTCCTTCACTACATTCAAAAAATCATCATGCAAACACCACATATTTAGGAAACGAAAAGGAGAAAGACCATATGCAGTAAACGGTATATCCAAAGAAACCACCATTGGGCAATGATCCAAAAATTTTCGATTGAGGTAATTCACTTTAGTAAACTGAAAACGAGTGAAGAAGATATTATTGATGAGCACTCTATCTAGTTTCGCCCAACTCTGGGAGGTCCCAGCATGCCCATTACACCAAGACATCCGTTGTCCCAAACAGGTTAACTCAAAGAGACCACACCTGTCAATAAAATCATTAAATTCATTCATAGAAAGCAAAGATCAAGGATTACCACCAATTCTCTCAGAGTTCGTTCTAATTGCATTGAAATCACCTACTACGATCCAAGGCTGATCAATCACCTTCATCCCCTCTAGTTCTTCCCAAAGAGCCCTTCTCAACATATAAGAACATTTAGCATAAACAAAAGTGATCAGAGTTTTTTGTCCATCCATCATAAACCACCCAGAAATGGATTGAGTCGAACACACTATTGTTTCAAAAATATTGGGGTTGTTCCAGAACACCCATAACTTCCCCCCTTGCAATTCATTTGAAATATGATAATTATAATTTAAGTTAAGATAATTCCCCAAAACATGCATACAGTCTGCTTTAATAAACGATTCCGCAACAGGAAACAAACTCACCTTAAACTTATTAAGTAACTGTTGTAAACGTCCTCTAGAATTGCCCAACCCTCTGATATTCCAAAAGAAAATCTTATCACTCATAAAAAATTTGTGTATGCATTATATAATATTAACCTAATAAAATGAAAATGATTTATTTGAAAATAGGAAACAAAGAAAAGAACTCTCATGAAGTTTACACTGGTCTAGGCCTTGTTTAAATGTTGAGTTGAGTTAAGATTGGTTGAATTTATGAATGGTAATGAGTTAAAATGCTCGAATGAGTTTTATGAGGCCTACTTAAAATGTGTTTGGATATTAAGATGAGTTTATATGTATTTATGAGAAGTTAAAAATAGTTATGGGTCTGCGTATAAAGAGGTGTTGAGTAAAAAATAATTGTGAATCTTACGTATAAAAAGATTTATGTATGCATTATAAAATCCTAACCTAGTAAAATGAAAGTAATTTATTTGAAAATAGGAATAAAATGCATGCATGGCCACCCAAAAAATGCATGCAAAATTCTCAACTTAAATACATAAAAATAAAGAAAGAAAGAGCTAAACATAATTGGGACCCCTCATCAAATAACAAGACATATGGTAGTAATCAAATTACATCAAGTAGCATATATGCATGGGCTCCCCCAATAAAACTACTCATTCCAACCTTATTTAAAAGACTTAGCTTTTGTATTTCTTCTTTCTTTTTCTTCTTAGACACAGAGATTTGTGTCTGTCTCTCAATAATATCAAACCCCACATTAATAATTTATGGGTAACCTATGTTTCCCACCTGTTGAACACGTTTTTTTCTTCTTTTCTTCAACCTAGTTTTAAACTTTGCTAGTGCTCTGCCCCCCAATGTGCACTTGACTTGTCCTCACCCTTCCCTCATTGCCTCTACACTACTGTACAAATTACATTTACCTTCATTTCTTTTATTTTTTGTTTTTTAGTATTTTTTTAGAGTTAAGATTCGAATTCAAAACATCTATTTTGATATTATATAAAATCATCGCTTGTCTAAAAGTTTAAACTAATGAAAATAAATATATTTAATTATTTATATTATATATTCTTAACAATATCAAAATAATGATCCTAAATTTAAACATTGACGATACACTCTATATCATTTAATTAGATATTTCATCTCTTCCGTCAAGATTCTTGAACATGATATAAGTATTTACTCATAGCAAAAGATCCTCTCTAGTTTTCTATAATTTATGGATGATCTTGCATGCATGCGTAGTGGTGACGCGCACCGGCCCTCATGTAGTTGAAACGATTAATATTGATAAAGAAACCAGTGGAGAATGGTCTTCCACTTTGAATATTCCTTCCTCTCAATAAATTTAAAAAAGAAAGAAAGAAAATGAAACCTTCAATATATTAGCCCTAACTTATAATAATAATAATATTATAGTGTGTCTATCACTTATACAATCTTGACATCACTTATACAATCTTGACAACGTCTACTTCACAAGTTCCATATATTACTTACCATTCGTTCGATTATATAGTTTAGATAAAATAAGATATTTTATTAAAAGTTAAATAAAATATTATTATAATATAATTTTTTAATAATAATTTTATTTTGAGATTTGAAAAATTGAATTGTTTATTATATTTTGTGTGGTAATTTGATAAAATTATAATAATTATATGAGATAAAATAAAATAATTTGATTTGTATAACCAAACTGCCATTAACTTTATTTAAATATAAAACTAGGGCCATTTGTATAAAAGCATTTCAAAAGATAAATATTTTGATAATAAAATAATTTCATTAAAATAAACTCACAAACTAACGTAATTTGATGTAGTACGTTAAATTGTAAATTTACTTTTATTATAAAATAGATATAATTTATCCACATAAAATTATATCAATTTATAAATTTTTTTTCTTTTTTAAAAAAAGACGAGACTCTAATTTTATTAATATCATCATTTATGGTGAAAGAATATGGTAAAAACAATAAGACAGCTCTTGAGAATACAAAATCCAAATCCAAAGTGTGAAGAGAGCTAAGATAATAAGACAGCCAAAAACCATAACCAATGAACTAAACATATATATATATATATATATAAAGAATCAAAGCCTATTACTTACATCGTCACACCAGCAATCATATCCTATATGGTATCAAACAAACTTATTATTTTTAGAAAATATATTGACATAGGAATTCTGATTTTCATGGTAGCCTCAAATGAATGAATAAGAATGGGTCTACCTGCATGCAGGCAGGCATGCGACAATTTAATGAAGTGACCCCCATGTCAGGGTTGAATCGGGTCCCCGCCCCTTCTTTCTTCTTTGACCATGCCAATATGCCAATATAGCTAAAGGATGAACTTTGTGTACAAGTAGGTGAATTTAAAATTTTTAAAAAAAGAAAAGAAAAAGAACTGAAAAATATATGAAGAAAAAGCAATCAAGATCTTGGTGTACTGACAGGCATTTTGGTGGTGAAGGTGTCGGAAAATATCTTGAAGAAGCAAACTCTGTTTCGAATAATATAACCAAGAGTTCATCTAAATATGTTGCAAAGTGCATTCTTGAAGCAACAGGGGGATTTTTATCTGTGTTCTTTGACCATTTAATGAATGAGTAAGGCTAATCATCCTTTCATTTTTCATTTTTATCTAATAATATAATATTAAATGATTAAAAATTATTTATTATTTATACCTATGAACTTATTATGAGGTGACGAGAAAGTGATAAAAAAAAAAGTAGGTAAATGAATATATCTTTTCAATGAATAGGTACTACTTTTTCTCTGAAACCAATATAAAGAGGTGCCACCTACTTGAACTTAATGCTGGTGTCAATCATATTTCTCTATTTTTACTGTGTTAAGAGGGATGATAAGGTGAAACTGTGAGATTTCCTGCTAGAAAGTAAAAGATTTCTCAAATAAAATTAGCAACTTTTTGGGGAAATTGGAAAATGTCAGCCATGAAGTTGGGTACGCTGAAAGAACAGTTGCAAGCAAGGGGGAAACTGCAACACGGGTGGAAGAAGACAGACTGAAAGGAAGAAAGGGCACTAGCTGTAAGGAAAATCCGATATCGTATGCATTATGCCCGCAATCGATGTTCCAAAAAGCGTCTCACCTGAGTTTGTATGGAGAAAATAGTGGCATGATTGACACAAATGGGACCTTTTCGCACGAATGAGGATTTCACAGTGAGAGAGAGAGATGTGGCATTGGTGGATGTGACTGAGCACTGCCGCTCTTGTCTGCTGATATGCTTAATCCTTTGTCCACTAGCTTAAATCTGGAGAATTGCTTAATCATTTGGTATAGACATTTTCTTTTTGTTAATAACAAGTGAGGTGGATATTATTTATTTGATAATATCAGTCAGGATCGTGCAGTTCTTGCAAGACACAGAGGAACAAATGCAGGAAAAAAACAAAGAAACAAACAAAGAGAAGAAATAAATAAGAAATGCAGTACTTATCAATAAGACATGAAAGTAGATAACACTGATTATATCTACGTCTGCTTCAGAGGTTTGGCCCATTAGAAGCAGCCCACACAAGATGGTGTAGATTTCCTAAAAGTCCAATTATAGGAGGGGAAAACTATTACATAGGAAGTGTTTATTTTTTTTTCTTTTTCCAATTGCACAATGAACAGTTGACTATAAATTGTGTATTTCGTAGGAAAAACCTCCTTTGACATGAGGTCGAAAGTCATTCACACTGGAAAGGTTGGCCAGCTCATTGATTTAACAAAAGAAATCTTCAATGGCAGCCTGCCAACCTTACCTACATGAGATCAAGCTGATTAGCTTAAATAACGCATAAAAACAATTCTCCAAACACTCCTTTCACCAACAAATCATGTCATCAATGCCTCGGTTTTATATTACAATATCTAATTACAGAAGCAAGACTTTTCTTCATATTCATCAACATCAACAGGCCGTTTCTTTTGTGTAGTTAAACTCTATCTTCCATCTGGCTCTTGAATTCATTACCCATTTAACTATACAAAAGATAATTGACCATATGATGACGGTCAAAGTTCATTTTGGATTCTTGTAACTGTGTTAGAGTTTCATTTTAGTCCTTGGAGTTTTAAGAACACCTGATGTTGTTACCTTTTCTTTCCCTTATCTTTAGGTGGACTATAGTCATACAAGATTATATCTGAGGGAAATAGCTCTATCCATACCAATTATATAGTGTGACACAAGAACGCCATTAAGAACATATCAACAGGCCCAAAATAAAAGTATTCAATATGCTCTCAAACCAAAAGTTAGAAGCAGAATGTCATTTTCTTAACACTGTCCAATACAAAGTATTCAGAGATTTCAAAATTAAAAGCTCCATCTTAAAGTATATCGACTTGTATGATTAAACTTTTATTCGGCAATGGAAATATATATGGTCTTGATAAAGACTTTGACTTCCAATATGAACATATGTAAATTATTACAACAAGATGATCAAAAGGGACATGAATCTTACAAATGTCCCGCTACTTATTTTGCCTGTGCTGCAGGTGACACCAAGGTTTCCATTGTCTCCATTGCTTGTCCTTCAGCACTCACCATCTCATTTGTGCTAGCTTGACAATCTATAATGGGAGGCTGACAGTTTTCTCCGTGTGCTATCAGCATCTTCCCACTTCTACCAACACCAGCCTGTGATGATGACATGGCATGTGGATGAAAGCATGGTAAATTAGTCTGACATTGTAGGCCAATTTCCGCATCAGCAGACTGCAACCCACAATCGCCTTCTTTGAACAGGCTACTGCTGTTACACTGCTTTTGGTAGGGTAATACACCCAACTCATTATCAATCTTTCCTCTAAGGTCTAGCAAAAGACCTCTCAACCTCAAAACCTCTGCTTCGAGAATTGCTTGCCCTTGTAATTTTCTAACCAGTTGTTGGTTCAATAGGTGCAACTTCCTGACTTCCTCTTCAAGATAAGCTGTATGAGCCTTCTTTTT
The DNA here is from genome assembly GCA_011037825.1 of Carya cathayensis. Lineage (NCBI taxonomy): Eukaryota > Viridiplantae > Streptophyta > Magnoliopsida > Fagales > Juglandaceae > Carya > Carya cathayensis. The sequence goes on along the minus strand of QGSO01000248.1, from coordinate 850,505 downwards.
CTCCCGATACTTCCGAACTGCTTCTCTGTTTCCTGAAGGTCTTCTTGGTCTTGAGCTGGTACTGTTTTTAATGTCTGGATGATCATCTTCTTCAGATGCAAGAACTTGGGTGTGAGTGTGATAACATGTATGTGTATGAGCCGCATCAGGGCCTGGTGGGTTGCAAGTGTGAGTATGGGTGCATGTTCGGGTGTTTGTAAAGAAGTCATCAAGAAATGAATCAGCGGATGCAGAACCCTGAAAATTGATGGATGAATCGAAATTTAAAAAATTAACATTTTCTGAAAGGTCTACCTCCCCGTCATCCATTGTTTCTGTCATTGCTTTAAATGATTCCTATCTGCAGTCAAACAAGTCCGTATCTGCAGCATCCAATTTCCAATATTTGGAAAGGATAAGCACTACAACTCCAGAAAATCTATAACATTAATGGAAATTCAATCTACTTTAAGTAGAAATGAGGTAAAACCACAGACATTTCGCTCAGAAGTAAGAATCCGAGATTATTGATTACACTACTCAAGAATATATCCAAAGAAACACAACCTTGAGAACAAAATCTATCAGTTATACACAGCATCGATTGTCATGACCAATAAATATTTCCAGCAAACAGCTTGACTTTTATGACCAACAAGGAGAAAAAAACCCTAAGGTGAATTCAAAGTTGAGAGTTAAAGCTATGAAAAACAGCTTTTTCAAGCAATTTGAAGAATACCCAGAAAGGGATTCTTCAAGAATGGACAGAATCAATCATAAAGACAATCTTTTGATGTTCAAATCGTTCAACTCCAGGAGAGAATCCAGACCTCACAAGCTTTAAGTGGGGCAATAGAATAGAACATTTAAAAGCAGAGCTTTTAGTGAAGAATCTAAGGAAAAGCATCAAACACGTTCTATCAGATTGTAGAAGCTGAGAATTCTGCAATTATTTGTTAGTTGCACTGAGATTTGTTTACCTGATTGTCGGTTGGATTCTCTGACCACGTTAGTTTCAGTTTATCTACCGCCGAGCCACAGAAGAAGCAACATCTTCGTACTAGCTTGGGATTGCGGTGAAAAAGTTTAAAAAGTGATTTAAAATGATTTAAAGTACTTAAATGATTAAATTTACATATTTGATAATTTTATATTAAAATACTTTTAAATAAAAAAAGTTAAAAAAATACGTTTTAACAAAAGCATCAAAGTGATGTTTTTTGTCAAAAACACTTTACAAAAATTTTCACTATTTTACCACAATGACAACTTTGCCCCTCCCCTTCCCCTCGCTTCTCTCTCTCTCTCTCTTTCTCTCTCGAACTCCGAAGACCTTCACGCCTTCAACTTTCAGATGGAGCTAAAAATTTTCAGATGACAATTTGTCTTCAACCTTTTTTTTTTTTTTTTTTTAATACCGAATCTCAGAGAGCTAATAAATTTGGAATTCGCAAACAAAAACATGACTGGAGAGATTCTCGAAGAGATAGGAACAAAGTTTTAAAATTCGTTCCGTTCCGGCCGGAATGACCGGAATTTTTCGTGCCGGAATAGTGACCGGAATGGGATAGGTATCTATTCCGTTCCGGGTCAAATTCTGGCCATTCCGGTCAAATTCCGGTATTCCGGCCAGAATAGTAATTCCGGTCCAAAATTAAAATTCAAATTAAAAATAAAAAATAAAAAATAGCTCTCTTGTAAATAAGTTGAAAAATAATGGATAAAATTGTACTTTTAGAATTCAAATACCCCTTTCCGTGCACTAGAAGTATTGTTACTTTTAATAATCTGTCTATTCTTTAATTTTTTTTTCCTTTATTTTTGTATCTTAACTCAAGTTTGTGATTTTTTTCAACATATATTCATTTTATAAATCTTTAATTCTTCTATATATATACACATATACATGATACACACTTACATATATATGTATTTATTTTATTAATTATTAGTTTATATATACATATAAATATTTATATATAATATATAATTAAGTCCGAAACGGTACACCGAAACATACCGGTACCGAAATATTCCGTTCCAGTGCCTCAACCGGAATGGTCTCCGGAACGGATTTCAAAACTTTGGATAGGAAACCTCGTGAACCTCTGGCAGCTTGAGCGTGATTATATTGCTCTTTCACTTATGCATGGTTGAAGTTATTTTCATTCAATTATAATTACTGAAAAATCTATTAGACTATTTTCGTTGTTATTTTATTATAATATTTTATTTCTATCAAGAATATACTTTTTTGTGCCATTTCTACCTTAAAAAGTGTTTTTTAAATTTATTTCCAAACAAATCTAATATATTTGAAAGTGCTTTAGACATACAGATCCTAAACAGTAAATAATTTTTTAATAATAAAGTTTATTACGTTAAGTTCTAAACTAAACTATAAATCTTAAGTTAAAAGTAATATTTTCTATCACAACCCCAAATATACACGTAGTCTACTCGTTTATAGATATGTTTTCGTCTGTTCTAGTGGGTCCACGAGACACGAGTACAGGCCTTCTGAGTAACCGTTCATTTCCCTCTCTGGCCCACACACTACATTGAGCCATTAGAAATTATTTTTGTCCAAATCAGAAAATTAAAAAATACTTTCATTGACTGTATATTACAAATAAAAATATTAAAAGCCCTTTTTTTTATTTTTAAACCAAAATTTCAAGATACTTAACTTACAAACAGTTCAACAAATTAAAGAGAGAAAAAGCAATTTGCAGACACCAAGCCCACGAAGGAAACTAGTCATATAAGGTCCATGGATATGTTCCATTTCCCACTAGCAATTTTGCAAGCGCTTAGCGTTTCTAAAATACTTTAATTACAACGAAAAATAAAATTACAAATTGATGTTATTTGATGTGTTACATTAGATTATAAATTTATTTTAATTATAAAATTGATCTAATATATTACATGAAATTATGTTAACTTGTGAATTTATTTTTATGGAATCTCTTCATGGATGTAGCACTTCTCTACGCATATAGCAACATTACACTTCAGTTAATGATCATTAGTCTTGGTAAGAGAAGCACTTTGTCAGAAAATGGCAACCTGAGCTTCCTCAAACTCCTGCATTCAGTTTATTTGAGTTGTTAGAATAAAAACTATTTGATAAATAGAACATAAAAAATACTAGTATGGGGAAAAATTCTTCTCAATTCAAAGGAGCATGAACATGTTAAGACTTCTACTCCCCAATACAAAAAAATACATGTGAATTGCCGTTGGTTCTTCAAAAGAACACCTAAATGACGCAAAGAACTATCAAATGTCAACCAACCAATCATATTGAAAAGCCTTGCGGTGGGGGGGGGGCGGGTGGTGTTGGGGGAATTGAAGCAGTACGTACCTGAGTGAAAGTTGGGTCTTGTGTAAGACCAAAGACTAATAAACATAGCTTATGAGTTAGAGTCGTCTTCAATCTCTATGCAAGAAATGTGAGCGATCTTGGGCCAGTCTTCCCCTTTCTCCCTCTGGCATGCTTCTCTCAGTAGGGGACATCTCCGGATGATGAGCTCAACAAGAGACATTGGCAGCCCTTCTTCTGGCATTGACTGGAGCTCCGAACACCCACTGATGACCAATGTTCTGAGGGATATAAGGTGTTGAATACCTCTGCCATCCAAGGTTTTGAGACATGAAAGTCCAACAATGGACAAGTAAGTAAGAGTATAGGGCAGTAGCTCCTCTTCCGGAAAGGACTCCACTTTTTCACATTCACCAAAGATTCCAAAGCTTGTCAGCAAAGGAAGATCTTGCAATTGCCAATCCATCCGACGTGCAATGAGTTCGTTGCAACCTCCGATATAAAGTGAAGACAAGCTAGAGGGCAAACCCCCTTCAGGAAAAGACACCAGTTTTGGACAACTGGAAACTCTTAGTTCACGTAAGGACGGGAGAAGGACATGCATTCGTTCAGGCAATGATGTTAGGTTCTCACATTCGTCAACCCAAAGATCATTCAAATTTGGTGCAGATAGTCCTCCTATGGGAAAAGAGACCAGATTCCGACAACCTTGGATTTTCAGACAAGTGATATATTCAAGAACTTGGCCTGGTCCCCCTATCACTGAAAGGTGTTCGAGACTCTTACACCTCCCAATTGTGAGACTGTTTAGATTGGGGAACAAATCTATTGGAAAATACTCGAGGAAGCCACAGCTATTTACTATCAACAAGTGTTCAAGGGATGTGTGGTATTGCTGCAGTGGAAGCTCTAACTTTTCACAATTTTTTATACTCAGGAAGCTTAAAGTAGTCGGTAGACAACTCCCAGGAAATGACATCAAAGTAGAACAATCAGAAATATCCAAACGTCGAGGACAAGCTTGGATTTGTGTCGATATTTCCCCCAACAATGTCTCTACAACAAATTGGCATCCCTTCATTTTCAGCGAGTGCAATGTCTGTGGCAGTTCCCTCAACACCACTTTATCACATTTGACTAGCTCTAATTCTCGGATTGCTAGAGCTCTTGGGAGTGGAGAAACAATCTGCTCGCAGTACTCAATTACAAGTTTCTTCAAAGAGGGAAGGTTCTTGGGAAAACTTCCGATTAGGCTTGGACAAGACTCTATTCGAAGCTCCTTGAGATGAAGAAAAGCTCCCATACATTGATCTTCAACTCCAAATGGACACCATTCTTCCCACGTAGACATCCCACCAAACTTCAATATTTCCAGAGACGGAAAAGGCTGAGAGCTATTACCATAAAACTCGGGACCAACAATCACTACTCCATCAAATCCTTCAATAGAAAGGTGTTTGAGGGAAGGTAGTTGACCAAGGGGTGGCAATATACAACAATGTTCACAGTCATGAAGGCTTACTGATATCATATTGCAGAATGCACGATCTCCTAACCAATGAGGAAATCTTGTACCCCCATAATTATGGACCTGAAGCTTTTTCAAGGCTTTATGAGGCACAAGCTTCTCCAGTATATATCTTACTCGATTTGTATCATCTGTGTTTCCATAACCCCAATCCAAGACTAACTCCTCAAGGTATTTCTTATCCTTCACCTTGGCCTCAAAGGCATCCATAACATTCGCAACATTGTTCAACTTCTTTATGGACAATGTTCCTCGAAGATTTGAGAGTTTTCCCAATTCTCCAATCTTGATCCCATTCTCTTTTCCCACAATAAAAGTACTCAACATTTGTAGACTTTCCAATTTACTCATTTGTGCTGGCATCTCCTCTACACATGTTCCATTCATATCTAGATTACGTAAATTAACCAGATTATGAATACCTGTAGGTAACTGCCTGAGACGATAACAATATGCCAACTTCAGCGTTTGCAAATTGTAGATAGTGCAGACAGATTCAGGTAACCTTTTGATCAAAGTGCGAGAGACGTCCAAATATCTTAGATGAATTAGCTCGCCAATTGAATCAGGTAGCTCGCTAATGCTATGATAGTTGGACAAAGATAGAACCCTCAAGCACCTTAGCTTAATCAACAGATCATGTTGCACCTTGTTTGATAAGCAATAAAATTCATCCGGCAAATATAGTGGTAGGAAGGTGCGCAGACATTTTGCTTTATAGAAAATCTCAAATCTTTTAAACAGATCTTCTAATGCCATAACATATGACAAATGTCGAGTCTTTTCTGAAATTTCTTCTGGGTTGTCATCCTCTAACCTGAAACAAAGTTCTCCAGATACAAATCTAGCCAAATCATTTATAAGATCATGCATAACAAAGCATGAGTTCTTACCTGCTGATCGTTGAAAAAATGACCTTGATACTAATTCATGGAAATACTCATCTCCCACTTCTTCAATTCTCTTGTTTCTTTTTGGCAGCTGCAAAAGATCTTCCGCCATCCATAGTTGGATTAACTGCCCCTTTTTGAACTCATAATCTTTGGGAAATATGGAACAATAGGCAAAGCATCGCTTCAGATGTGAGGGAAGATAGTTATAACTTAATCTCAAGGCTGGAAGAATGTTACTCTGGTCATCAGAGAATTCCCATATATCACTTTTGAGTATCTTGTCCCATTCCTCTGCATCCAGTTTAAAGCGCGAGAGACACCCAAGGGTCTTTGCAGCTAATGGCAAGCCTTTACATTTCTTCACGATTTCTCTACCAATTCCTTCTAGGATTGGATGTGCATCAGAGTTTCCGTAGTTCCCAAATGCACATTTTGCAAATAGTAGCCAACAATCTTCATCCGTTAACTGGTTTAGATAATGAACTGGAACAGTGCTCATGATGGAGGCCACACTTGCATTGCGTGTTGTCACAATGATCTTGCTTCCCTGTGTCCCTGAGTTAAAAGGTCTCCTCAAGGCCTCCCAACTGTCATAATTCTCATTCCAAACATCATCTAGAACAAGCAAGAATTTCTTCCCAGACAACTCCTCTTTTAGTTTAAGCTGAAGCAAATTTAGATCCTTGAAATCGCAACAAACCGAAGTGACTGCCTCAAGGACTGTTTTTGTTATCCTGCAAACGTCGAAATCTTCAGAAACACATATCCATGCTGCAAACTCAAAGTTCTCTTTCACTCTGTTGTCATTGTACACAACTTGAGCAAGAGTGGTCTTGCCAATCCCAGGCATGCCCACGATTGGAATCACGCAAATATTATTGCCATTACCACCATCCGATAGCAACAACTTGATTATGGCCTCCCTGTCATTGTCCCTGCCATACACATGAGATTCTTCTACCAAAGATGATGTTGGTATTTTCCATGACTGTTTTTCTGCAACACCATGTTTCAGGCCAAGGACATCTTTTTGTTTTGCAATGAATTCGAGTCTGTCAAGGATCTCTTCTATTTGGAGTTTCATCTGTTTCTAGTGTAAACCAAGTGAAATTTGTATAAGATAGTTTGTTTAAGGTAAACTGTGTGCTGGTCTAAAACAAAGGGATTCAGAAGAAAAAAAAAAAAAACAATGATGCAAAAAAAAAAAAAAGTACAATTCTGTGAGTTTAAATTTTAATGATGATGATCAAAAGGTTTGTTCTCATGAACATGCACTACTGTCATTTCAAGCACATTGTTTGGAATTAACGGCATTTAATTATAGAGAAAAGATATATACAATTCCTAAATGCACAAATTGTGGGACCTACATTTTTACAAAAAACTTATACACTGAGGCTTGTACATTACTCTTAATTCTAACCGTCTGATTACGCCATTATAACTCTTCTGGTCATGAAAGTAAAGTATAGATCAATACTATCATTGGCCATTCGAAATAAAGCTCTCACCGTATATTTATAGCCATCAAACTTTCAGTAGTACCGTCTGAGTGCAGCTAGTTTTAAGGATTTGCGGCGATATATTGCTGCCGCAAATGGTGTCGCAAATACTTATAATAAGCTGGTGTGAAGGGTCAGGATTCTGACGCATCAATATTCTACTTCTTCAATATTAAAAATTTTTATTATAATTTTAAAATATAAAAAAAAATGTTTATTTTTGTTCTAAATGAGTAGTAAAAATTAAAATCATGCAACACTTGTTATAAGAGTACAAATGTTGCATGCATGCAAACATACCACACTTATCTTATCCTACTTTCATCTTATCACTAAAATTTTCATATCATAATTATAATTTTTTTAAATTTTCACACAAAATATAATAAACAATTCAACTTTTTCAAATATCAAAATAATAATAATAATAATATTTTAAACTTTCATCTAAAACTAAAAATTCTCATCTCACTCCACAATGTGTCACTTTTATCGTCCTTATATGCTCTTTTATTTTTTTAAAGATAAATTCAAAGGTTAATATTAACTAGTAATACAATCTTTACACACGAGATGAAAGTGATATATGAATATATATATATATATATATATAGCGTATAGACTTTTCTTATTTATAATCCCATGAATGTGATAGTGCCACCTTATAAAAGATATTAATTTCTTCTAATCGAATTTTAATCTCTACATAAATGCACTACATTTAAAATTAATCATATTTCTACAAAGAGTTGTAAGAAAAGCTTTGGAGGCATATAATCCACTCTTTCAAAAATCTCTTCTTATCCAACAAGCTGTTCAGTTTTTACAAGACTCGAAAACTAATTAAAGTACCCATTCTCGAAGGGCTCAAGTATATAAAAATTTGAACAAGAATTTGCATGTACAAGTATTCAAGTAGTAAATACTATAATTAAGTTATTCTTAAAAGATAAATGATATTTGTAATTTTAGAGTGTGTAAGTTTCACGGCACTCATTTTGATAAAAAAAAAGTGAGTAAATCTAAGACTTATATGAAAAAAATTATTTTTTTAATGATAGACTCCACTTCTTTTAAAAGGAGTTTGCGTGACTTGCACACTTTAAAATTATATTTAGCATTAATTTTTCAAAAATATAAACGTACAAGAAAATTGAATTTAAACATTTAATTATCAATATCATTCTCATGACGTCGAAGTAATTCGCTATTAGGATGATCATTGACACTCATAAGGAGTGGCAATTTAAGGGTCTGTTTGGCATCACAACTACTCTTAAGTATTTTCAGATATTTCATTTCTAAACATCACTCAAATACAAAATATTTTTTAATTTCAAATCTTAATTTTTGCATCTAATCATTATAATTTTTTTAAACTTCCAAACAAAACACAAAAAATAATATTACTTTAATAATTTATCAAATTTTAAAAGACTAATGATACACTTATAACTTTTATACAATTATGTATTAAATTGAGGATATTTATGTAAAGTGATGTTAATTTTATAATAATCTATTTTATTTTTTCCTTCAAGTACTTAAAAGTAAGTGATGATTTAAGACCGTAGATATACACCTGATTGACGGTGGTGCTGGGTTTAGCTTGGAGATTATATTGCAAAGCATCGGTGGCGATCTCGTCCCAGAGGTCCTCAGCATCGTAGACAGCATCCTTAAGTTCATGGAGCCACTCTTTCACAAGAGGGCACCTGAACTGTTTCTCCTCCGCATCATTGAGCACAGCATTCACCGACAACAAGGTGATCTTCAGCTTCTTCAGCAGCCTCTCGTTGAGTTTCTTTCCCCGCATGTAGTCCAAAACCTCACGTGAAGCCACCCTATCGAACAACACCTGCAGGAATGCTGACAGAAATGCTCCTCCCACCACTGCTTCCATTATCTTCGATCTTCTGATCTCTTTTTTCGCAAAAGAATGAAGGAGGCCAGAAATATTCAAAGCAAAAGAGAGAGCAATATATGATATCAGAAGAAGAACCGGAGACAAAAGGGTAATAGATGCCAGGTTCTTTGTTCGTGGTGCATGTATATGTACACAAACATACACACACACCATGACATGCAAGGCGTTTAATCCTGCCTTGAACTTTGGGGCAATAAAAGCTATTCCTATGGTGGACCCTCCATGATAGATTTTTTTTTTTTTTTGTTTTTTCCCTTATAACATGGTAGCTTTTATTACCGAGTCAAGACTCAAGTTAAAAGGAAGTGGGAAAGAGGAATTGGCCGGGGGATCCGTGATAGTATTCATTGACTAGTATTCAAATGATACAAAGCTAGATAGCTGTATTAATACTTTCTGAAAGATCTAAATATTCTCCTTTTTAAGATCCACGGCTAGAACAAGATCAAACGGTCAAAACATCTCATCTTCTTCATCGAATAGATCATATTATTCACTATCAGAGAAAGTTCAGGCCGGAAAATTGAGGGAATCTTTATGAAGCTGCAAGTGGTACTAGTACTACACACCCATTAATTCGATCGTGTCTGACACGGAATGAAACAGCGAATTATATACCATGACTTTGATATCCTAAGAACCATAGTAATTAACACGTCGAAACTTAGAACCAGCTCGTTCCTAATTAATGCTAAAATTGACACATATAGTACTGATACTTAATTTCCCTTAATTTTACCTGCTTGAAGACTTCGGAATTAGTCCGACTTGGGTATACAAACAGTATTGTGTGGCTGAAACACGACCAGACCGAGTTGGTTAATGGAACGACGACCAAGAAAACCCATTAAGGACTTCGATCAACAAGCTGAGGACCTGAATTTTAAAAGTTATATACATATCATGTTAGCAGTGAGAGGATAGCCATTTAATCGATAGCATTTGTCTTTGGTGTGGCCAGGTATGCAGCAATGAAAGCATACTGGGAGACCCGAATTTGCCTTAAAACAACGCTCCAGCGAATGGCCTGGTACGTTGCAGTGAGAGAAAAATAGACGCTCCCTGCGATTAGCATTTGAGCTATGAGAATTCGGTCCCTTAGCAACCATGGCTAGAGGTGAGGGCATAGTATGCAGCTGGCAACGTCGTTCCTCTTGTTGAACAAGGGAAAGAACACGATTGAGAGCAGGAAGTGGATCATGCAATAAAATCTGCGCACGAACAGAATCATAAGAATTATCAAGCCCCACAAGAAATTGCATCACCTTGTGTCGATGAGAATAATCCAGCATGGTTTTGATTGCTCCACAAGTGCAGGTGGGTAGTAGTTCGTAGATCTCTAACTCGTCCCAAAATACTTTAAGTTTGTTGTAATAGTGGCTGATTGAATCCGTGTCCTGCGTCGTTGAGGAAATAGATTTGATGATTTGGAAAATTCGAGGAGCATTTTGAATGGAGAAACGGTCGCGAAGATCACTCCAAACGCTTTCAGAAGTGTCTGCGTGAGCAATACTTGAGCGGAGATCTATGCTCACCGAGTGCAATGAGCATGTCGTTGCAGTGTTCCCATGGTGCAAAGAGGGGGTTGGAAGTTTGGGTGGGCTTGGCGATGGAACCATCAATGAAACCAAGCTTATTTTTTATATTTAGAGAATGGTGCATCGTTCTCGCCCAGGTCACATAATTTTTTGAGGTAAGTAAGTCAGGGACCAGAGGGGAGGAAGCTCCCTCTCCAAGTTGAATGTAAAAGGGACTGGCTGGATGGTGTGGATTTTCGACATGGTTGGGTTGTTTGGGTGAATCGGTTTTTTTTGTCATTGCTCTGGTACCATATTAACCATGATGCACTGCAAGGTAGAAGATGGAGTAACAGAGTTGCATGCATTGGGTGATGAGCAATCGAAAGCAGAGAGAATGGAAAAGAATTTGTGATTATGTTATTATTGTATTGATTGTTGTGTACTGTCACTATTTATAATACAAGGAATCAAAATAACTAAATGAAATAAAATAATTACAATATGTATTTATGTTGAAAACCACCCAAGTTTGGCACCGTTTCTTAGCTTGTTTTATTAGGCACCGTTTGGTGCATCAAGTTCCAGATTTCTGCAGCAATTTATGCCCATAAATTGCTGCACCGAATTACCCACAGTAGGGTTTCCTCTCCTATAAAAGGAGAGCTCCTCTTGTGTAAAATGTAGAGGGAAGCAAGAGAGAAACAAGTGAGTGCAAAAACAGAAGAGAAGAGAGGGTACGTGAGAGAGTTGAGAGAGTTTTGTAAAATATTTTTACAAACTCAGTAAAAGAGGCTCCAGTGGACGTAGGCAATTTGCTGAACCACTTAAATATTGTTTTGTGTGATTTTCGGGCAGGTTTCAGTCCCAACAATTGGTATCAGAGCCCTGGTTCGAGCTGTCCGAAAATTCAAGTTGCTCAAAATCAAATTTTGACAACTCCAGGGTGTTCCTTGCGTCGAGACGAATTCGTTGCCGCAAACGGAATCGAAAACGGAGGTCGGAAGAGCCCACACGCGCCCCTAGAAGCTCAGAGCGTGCATCTGCTGCAACTCACGCTCCCCCACGCGCATCGGAGGTTGAAGACGACTGCACGACACGCGCCCACGCGCCCTCACGCGCTCCAAAGGAAGAAGACGCGTGACATCCACGCGCCCACGCGCCCCCACGCGCCCTACAGAGGTTCGGCGCGTGTGACACACGCGCCTCACGCGCCCCCACTCCCCAGCAGACTGTAGCGCGTGTACACCACGCGCCCGACGCGCTCCACTCGCACTGCAGCCCGCGCGTGCATCTCACGCGCCAGACGATCAGAACCGTCTGATTTCCAGATCCATTTCGGCTTGATCTAAGCCATTCGGAGTCCAATTTCAACAATCAAATAGTGCTTTCCTACTATTTGGATCGTTCCGGACTCATCCGTACGGTTAGAATTTTGAAATTTTGATTCTAAATTTTTTGAAATTCAAATGGAAGGATCTGGAAGAGATAGGAGCTCTGAAAATGCCAGTAGCTCAGGACGTCGGTCCACAGTGTCAAATGCAAAATTTGAAGTTGAAAAGTTCGATGGAACCAGCAACTTCGGCATGTGGCAGTGTGAGGTTATGGATGTGTTGATCCAACAGGAGTTGGATATTGCCTTGGAGGAGAAGCCAGATGAGATGACTGAGAAGGATTGGAGGAAGCTTAATACCCAAGCTTGCAGTACAATCCGGTTATGCCTTACCAAAGAGCAGAAGTATTTTGTCATGAGAGAGACAAATGCTAGGGAACTTTGGAAGAAATTGGAGGACAAGTTCATGAAGAAGAGCATTGAGAGCCGTCTGCACTTGAAGAAAAAGCTCTTCAGATTCCAATTTCGTGAAGGTATTTCCATGTCTGAGCATCTAAATAGTTACAACCAAATTCTTGCTGATTTGTTAAACTTGGATGTTGAAATCCAAGACGAAGATAAGGCTTTACTGCTGTTAAATTCCTTGCCTGATACATATGATCATTTAGTTACTACTCTATTGTATGGGAAGGAAAAGATCAGTTTTAATGATGTATCCAGCTCTTTGATTAGCAATGAGTACCGCAAAAAGGATAAGCAGGTACATCAAGATACATCAAGTGAAGCGCTAACAGCAAGGGGGAGACCACAGTCAAGGAATCCCGGAAGGAGGAAAGGTTTTCACTCGAAAACCCGGGCCACATCACGTGGTCCATCAGTCGGCAGAAAACTCGCCAAAGATGAGTGTTCCTTTTGTCACAACAAAGGACACTGGAAGAAGGATTGTCCCAAGCTGAAGGGACAACAGCAGAATCAACCCACCACAGCCAATGTCGTGGACAGAGATGACGAGTCAGATTTTGCCTTGGCAAGTTCATCATCCATTTGTCATTCCGATGAATGGATTATGGATTCGGATGTACCTATCATATGTGTCCCAATCGGGACTGGTTTACTGACTTCACAAAAATTGATGGTGGAGCGGTACTTATGGGCAATGATAGTGCCTGTAAGACTCAGGGAATAGGTAGCATTCGGTTAAAGCTGCATGATGGCAGCGTCAAGACTCTGACAGAAGTTCGGTACGTTCCGGACTTGCGGAAGAATCTCATCTCACTGGGATCTCTGGATTCAAAGGGATTCAGGATCACCATTGAAGACGGAACTCTCAAAGTACTAATGGGAGTTCAGGTGGCAATGAAGGGTTTGAGGCGAGGAAACCTGTACTTCTTGCAAGGAAGTACTGCTGATGGAAGAGCTTCCACATGCTGTGAGAAGCTAGATCAGACTGATGCTGACACCACCAGTCTTTGGCATATGCGGATGGGACACGCCGGAGAAAAAGCTTTGCAAACACTAGTGAAGCAAGGCTTACTCAAAGGTGCCAAGACTGGAAAACTGTCCTTCTGTGAGCACTGTGTATTAGGGAAGCAGAAGCGGATCAAGTTCGGAACCGCTGTACACAATACACAGGGAATTCTTGACTATGTACACTCCGACGTTTGGGGACCTACCCAAAATGCATCTTTGGGAGGTAAGCATTGGTTTGTAACATTTGTAGATGATTATTCTCGTCGTGTATGGGTATATACGATGAAGAGTAAAGATGAAGTGCTGAAAATCTTCCTTGATTGGAAGAAAATGGTTGAAACTCAGACCGGCAGAAAGATCAAGCGGCTCAGATCTGATAATGGAGGTGAGTACACTTCAGATCCCTTCATGGAAGTATGCCGGAGAGAGGGTATTATCAGACACTTCACGGTTCGAGGTACACCGCAGCAGAACGGTGTGGCAGAAAGAATGAATCGTACTTTACTAGAGAAAGTGCGATGTATGTTGCTGGATGCTGGATTCAGTAAACAATTTTGGGCGGAAGCTGTGACCTATGCCTGCCACCTCATCAACCGACTACCCGCAGCTGCCAATGATGGGAAGACGCCCATTGAAATGTGGAGAGGTAAACATGCTACTGATTATGATTTTTTACACGTTTTCGGATGTCCTGCTTACTATCATGCTAAAGAAAGTAAGCTTGATCCTAGAGCTAAGAAAGCAAAATTCTTAGGCTTCAGTACTGGTGTAAAAGGATATAGGCTCTGGTGCATAGAGTCTAAAAAGGTAATAATCAGTAGAGATGTTACATTCAACGAATCTGAGATGCTTAAGTCACATAAGCATAAAGATTCCAATGATGGCAGCAATGATGGCGAAACATCAGATGATTCGCAGACTGTGAAGTTTATTACTTCAATGAATTCGGGAAAACATGGACAAGATGAAGTTGATAGTCCAGTCACAGTACCTCCAAGTCAACCCAAATCAATAGCAACAACAGACCGAGAAGAGAGAAACGTGTACCGACACGTTTAGCAGACTATGTGACATATGCATTACCAGCTGAAGGGGGTGAGATCCCAACCACTTACAGAGAAGCCATACAGTCCAGTGAACAAGTGGAATGGACAAAGGCTATGAATGAAGAGATGCAGTCTCTTCACCAGAATCAGACTTGGGAGCTTGTGCCGCTTCCCAAAGGAAAGAAGACGATTGGCTGTAAGTGGATCTTCAATCAGAAAGATGATCAAGGTGCTAAAAATGGAGTGCGATACAAAGCAAGGTTGGTAGCCAAGGGCTACGCTCAGACAGAGGGAATTGACTACAGTGAAGTATTCTCTCCTGTTGTGAAGCATTCATCCATTCGGATATTGCTAGCTTTGGTTGCACAATATGACCTTGAGTTAGCACAACTTGATGTGAAAACAGCTTTCTTACATGGTGATCTGGAAGAGGAGATTTATCTGTCTCAACCAGAAGGATTCAAAGAAGCTGGCAGAGAAAATTGGGTATGCAGTCTGAAGAAATCTCTCTATGGCTTGAAGCAGTCACCTCGGCAATGGTATAAACGGTTTGACCGTTTTATGATGGATCTGAAATACACTCGTTGCCAATACGATCATTGTGTATATTTCAGAAAACTTGCAAATGGATCTTTCATTTATTTGCTTTTATATGTAGATGATATGTTAATAGCATGTAAAAGCAAGGGGGAGATAGATCGTTTAAAAACTCAGTTAAGTCATGAGTTTGAAATGAAAGATCTAGGAGAAGCACGGAAAATATTGGGGATGGAGATCAACAGAGATAGGGTGAAAGGCACAGTTCACCTTACTCAGAAGCAGTATCTGAAGAAAGTACTGAAACGCTTCAACATCGACTCGAAGACGAAGCCGGTAAGTACTCCTATGGCCCCATATTTCAAGCTCAGTGCATTGCAGTCTCCTAAAACTGATGAAGATCGGGACTACATGAGGAATGTCCCATATGCAAGTGTTGTTGGAAGCTTAATGTATGCCATGGTGTGTACACGACCTGATATCTCCCAGGCCGTCAGCTTAGTTAGTCGCTATATGCATAATCCTGGAAAGGTTCATTGGCATGCGGCTAAGTGGATTCTACGGTACATTTTAGGGACCGTAGATGTTGGTTTGAAGTTCGAGAAGAGTGAAGATAGTCTGGTAACTGGATATGTTGACTCAGACTATGCAGGTGATCTTGACAAGCGCCGATCGACAACTGGATATGTGTTCACTATGGGTGGAGGACCAGTTAGTTGGCGTTCAACTTTGCAGTCGACAATTGCACTATCATCAACTGAGGCTGAATACATGGCTGTAACAGAAGCCATGAAAGAAGCTATCTGGTTACAAGGATTGGTAACAGATTTGGGTTTTAAGCAGCAACAGGTTACCGTTCACTGTGACAGTCAAAGTGCAATTCATTTGGCAAAGAATCAAGTATATCATTCTCGAACAAAACACATAGATGTCCGATTTCACTTTGTACGTGAAATATTAGAAGAAGAGGACATCAAACTTCAGAAGATTGGCACTGAAGATAATCCAGCAGATATGTTGACGAAAGTCGTCACAGGGATCAAGTTTCAACATTGTTTGGACTTGATCAACATCATACACTGCTGAGCACCCTCGGGTGCATTGGAGCGCATTCAACAGCGGAAGTCTCTCATGTCAAAGAATGAGGTGCATTCATTTGAAGAATGAATCAGTTTGTAAGCATCCTAGTATGGCACACTTGGGTGGAGGGGGTGATTGTTGAAAACCACCCAAGTTTGGCACCGTTTCTTAGCTTGTTTTATTAGGCACCGTTTGGTGCATCAAGTTCCAGATTTCTGCAGCAATTTATGCCCATAAATTGCTGCACCGAATTACCCACAGTAGGGTTTCCTCTCCTATAAAAGGAGAGCTCCTCTTGTGTAAAATGTAGAGGGAAGCAAGAGAGAAACAAGTGAGTGCAAAAACAGAAGAGAAGAGAGGGTACGTGAGAGAGTTGAGAGAGTTTTGTAAAATATTTTTACAAACTCAGTAAAAGAGGCTCCAGTGGACGTAGGCAATTTGCTGAACCACTTAAATATTGTTTTGTGTGATTTTCGGGCAGGTTTCAATCCCAACAATTTACAACTCAATATTTACTAGTCACTATTTTGATGCCACGTTTAGTCTGGTGGGCTTCCAGGCAGTTGATGATTTGCTTCTTTCATGGTC
Source organism: Carya cathayensis (assembly GCA_011037825.1). Classification (NCBI taxonomy): domain Eukaryota; kingdom Viridiplantae; phylum Streptophyta; class Magnoliopsida; order Fagales; family Juglandaceae; genus Carya; species Carya cathayensis. The sequence continues at coordinate 833,777 of QGSO01000248.1, read as the reverse complement.
AATATGTCTGGAACATCTTTTGGTGTCATCATAGTTAGCTAGTATGTATATGCGGTGCTTAATTCTTACGGTTTAATTGGACTTTGGTAAACGTCATTTCGGAAAGACCATTTCCCAATTTGACTGCAACAAAGATTGTTAAATTCAAGAGATCACCTCATCAATGTTGATCAAGATTTCAACAAAGACTTCAATGGCATAGAGAGAGAGAGAGAGAGAGAGAGAGAGAGAGAGAGAGAGAGGAGGGGGGGCTAAGTAAAGGATGGGTTGGCCAAAGCAAGTGCAGAAGGCCGGCTTCTTTGTTCGTGGTGCATGTATATATACACATACATATTACATACACACACACACCATGACATTCAAGACGATTAATCCTTGAAAGTTGGGGCAGGAAAAGCTATTCCTATGGTGGACCCTCCATGACAGATACTTTTTTTTTATTTTTCCTTGTAACATGGTAGCTTCTATTACTGAGTCAAGACTCAAGATAAAGAAGTGGATTCTATTACTGAGTCAAGACTCAAGATCTTTCTGAAAGATCTAGATATTCTCCTTTTTAAGATCCACTGCTAGAACAAGATCAAACGGTCAAAACATCTCATCTTCTTCATCGAATAGATCATATTATTCACTATCAGAGAAAGTTCATGGAAAATTAAGGGAGTCATTATGAAGCCGTAAGTGGTAGTACCACACAATATGACCCATTAATTCGATCGTGTCTGACACGGAATGAAAATGCGACTTCTTTACCATGACTTTGATATCACTTGGAAACTTAAAAGCTAAAATTGGCACATATAGTACTCCTTAATTTTACCAGCTTGGAGACTTCGGAATTAGTCCGACTTGGGTAAACAAACACTAGTATTGTGTGGCTAAAACACGACCAGATCACCGAGTTGATTGGAACGACGACCAAGAAAACCCATTATTTAATCAACATGCTGAGGACCTGAATTTTAAAAGTCATATATGTATCATGGTAGCAACGCGCGAGAGAAGCTATCTAGCTCATGACGTGAATGGAGGATTAATATTTGCTACGAAGCTGTACGTACGTCGTGATTATAAGTACTTAAAGATCAAACAAAGATCAGATACTTGAAGCTGAACGTACGTACGTGGGTGAATCGTCTGGAAAATCTTTTGTTGTCATTTTAGTTAGCTAGTATGTATATGCGGTGCTTAATTCTTACGGTTTAATTGGACTTTGGTAAACGTCATTTCGGAAAGACCATTTCCCAATTTGACTGCAACAAAGATTGTTAAATTCAAGAGATCACCTCATCAATGTTGATCAAGATTTCAACAAAGACTTCAATGGCATAGAGAGAGAGAGAGAGGAGGGGGGGCTAAGTAAAGGATGGGTTGGCCAAAGTAAGTGCAGAAGGCTGGAGAGTCGAAATTAAACTTAATATAAATAGAATGAGCTGCCATGAACGTTCGTGGAGTTAGGGGAGCTAGCTAGCTGATCTAGCTAGCAGTGGTTAGGGCAAAGATTACGTACAGAGATCCATTGTAAATGAATTTGAGTTGTTTTAGGGCTTGCATGTGTTTAGGTTGGACTTTTGGTTTTATTTTCTTGCAAGTCTTATAAATAATTATATATATATATAAATATATATATATATATATATATATATGCTGTTTTACATTATCTTGATTTTTGGATTATAAGTACGGCCAAACAGTCGTTGCTTGAAACCACTTGTTCAATCTAACCTTTGACGTATTGGCTCTATATCATGTAGCTAGCTAGCAAGGGTTTGTCCAATATTCAAACTTCAAACAAGACTATTACTTTGAAATTATTAAGAGGAATGACAATTCAAACTTCAATATCGTGAAGGTAACCATGCAGCTGATTTTCTTGCCTGGGCAAGAGGAGATGGGGAGGAATATTACCTACGTACCCAAGCAATCGTATTTTACCTCGGCTTATGAAAGACATAGTTTGGCTTGATAAATTGAGTCTTCCGAATTTTAGAAATTAATTTATGGCTGTGTTCGATTGTCTTTTCTATCATTTTATTGTTTGTTGTTGGGTGTGCTTCCAAGTTACAAGGATTTATTGGTTTGTATTTCTTTAGTGATAAGGTTGAGTTGGATGGACATCTAATCACGGTTTTTCTCCATCATAAATGAGAGATTATTAATAAATTTTTAAAAATGGGTTACTCTAGGACATGTGGCCCTGACTCTTTAATTAAAAAAAAATCTAATCGTTACAATATTCTCAAATTCCTACACAAAATATAAAAATAAACAATTCAACTTTTTCAAATTCTAATACAAAAGTAATATTAAAATAATATATTTTAATAATATTTTATTCAATTTTTAACTTTAATCTCAACTTATCTCATCTCATATCTGAAAACAAACGAGACCAATTTGGTTTTATATTTATTGGGTTTTAACTCTAAACTCAAATAATATATAGATTCTAAGCTATAGTTTATTTAGAATTGAGCTCTAAGCTATAGTTTCTGTTGCCCAGATGACTAACATAAGAGGGGGGTGAATTGAGTTGTATTAAAAAAAAATAACAATTATAAATCAAATATACAATATAAAATATAAATAAAATATAAAACAACAATAAATATAAAGAGTAAGGGTAAGAGAGAAGCAAACTCAGTATGTTAACGAGGTTCGGCCCCACTGCCTACGTCCTCGCCTCAAGCTACCCCTTGAGAATCCCCGAATTCACTATTCAACCTCTTTCAGATGGAGATAGAAACCTATTACACCTTTGAACAACACCGCTACAAAGGATCCGTGTAGAACACCTTCTACACTTGCAATCACCTTACACGTGGTGATTCAATTATGCCCTGTGTAGAATACTTTCTACACACACAAGGATTATACACACCCTCTTACTGATACAAGAATTGATAGTGGGTAGATTATCAGAAAACACTCCTCAATGGGTGAAATAAGAACAATACAGCACAGACTATATCTCTCAAAATGAACAAGGGTTAAGACTCAATGCTTAGAGAAAAGAGAATGAAAACTTTGAATGAATGTTGTATGCTCTTGGTGTTGTGAATGTGAAGCTCTCAAATGATCTATTTATAGGCATATGAGACTTCATATTCAAATTTAAAAAGATTCACATGTCAAAGACATCATCATTCATTTTTCAAAAATTCAAACCTAATCTTTTACTTTTTGCATATGACAAAAGAAGCACACTTTGCTTTTCAAACATTTCAAACCTAATCTTTTACTTTTTACATATGACAAAAGGAGCACACTTTACTTTTTAAATTTTTCAAACAAAGACATCTTCCTTTTGCATAAGTCAAGAAAAGCATCAATCACTTTTGAAAATATTCAAATAAAATATGCACATGTGAAAGATGACAATCAATCATCTTTAATATTTTCAAAGTTCAAACATTTAATCATGTCATACACATGTGAGAGATGACAATCAATTATCTTTCAAAATTTTCAAATTTAATTTTCAAAATATTCATGCACATATGGAAAATGTATTTTAATGCTTTATGATAAAATATTAATTTTGAGCCTTAATCCTAATTTCGAATTTTTAAGAGATTTACAACATTACTCTATGACTTTAATGTGAACTTGTTCCCTTCTTGTTCATGCTTGGTTCCTTGATGTGCTTGACTCCATTGTATGGACAACTTGAACTTGAGACTCCTTTATTCTTTGAATTCATTTGTTATCATCAAAATCCATGTGTAGATTTTTAATTACATGAAACTTGAAACCTTGGGTTCAACAATCTCCCCCTTTTTGATGATGACAAATACTTGATAGAACCTGAAACTTGTATTAATACTTAAGCTCCCCCTGAGAATGTGCGTTAGTTTTTCAAGCAAAAGTATAAATATAATTCCAAGCATATATAACAAGTTTAGCAATTTAAACAATGTTAATGTTCTAGTTTAAAACTTCTCCCCCTTTTGGCATCATTAAAAAGGATCGGTAGCAAGTAAATAGACTGAAGAAAACGATGCGTTAATAGACACTGTAGATAGTTGAAAAAGGGAGCCGTCCGTGACCCGACAAGTGCTGCAAAGCCTCGAGGCCTAACTCTATAAATTTAGTGCGGCTGAAGATTGAATCAATCGCCTGATATTGTTGACAAACGGGATTGAAGGTTCTGAGTTTCTATAAAAAAAATATCATTTTCACCTATCGGATACAAAAAAAAATATCGCTTCTTGACCTGAGTTCTGTTTTTCCATAATGATAGAATGGCCGAACAATTCTCTTCCACTAATGTTCCAGACTTGAATCAGGAACTCTTGACGCATCAACCATCAATCTTCTCTCCTGAAGCCGTCAATACCAAGATAGGAGCAGAGAACCGTTTTTCTAGTAGGGCTGATTCTGAGATTATTGCAGAATCAAGAATGCTCAGTAGTCAATATGCTGCCTCTGTTACGATCATGTCTCGGAGGTTAATGGCGAGGGTGAGTGAGATTGATCATCTTAACATCCAACTATCTGAGTTACGACAGAAGCTTGCTAATAAGGATAGAGAGAATAAAAGGCTAAAGCAAGAAAATAAAGAGTTGAAAAAATTTGCAGATACAAGGTCAACATCGGCAGATAACAGCAGAGGTTCATCGTTTACTAGAACAATAGGGACAATCTACTATTAATCTCGCTGGCTTAGTAAGAAAACTTTTGACAAAGTGTGTCCAGCATATCTTGTATTTCTTTTGACTAAATAAGATTTGAAGAGACAATTGTTTGTCTTGTTCTTTATGCTATCTCTATAAAATCAGTCTTAAAGTTCATCCAATTTACATCAAATCTTATTCTCATCTCTATAACTCATCTGCATTCTTTCAACATTCTCACTTTAAGTTTTCAATTCTTTTCTCAATGGCTCATTCTTCTAACATTCTTCTAGATTCATCCATAAGGTATTCAGCACCTCAACCTCCTGTCCTTTCTGCAGCTGCCATTGGTGCTATGTGGCAGCAAGAAAATAATAGTTTAGCTAATAAGTCAGACTCCAATGTTATCTATGACTTGGTGAGTCTCGGGACTCGCTACTCATCCTCTATTGTTGCTTTTTCCCAGCGGGTACAAGCCAAAAACCATAAGGTTAAAAGGCTCAAAGAACAAATTGTTGTACTTCAACGAATTGTTCAAGAGTCTCACACAAGGGAAGGAATCCTTCGGCAGAAGAATAAACAATTGAAATCTCTATTGGATTTTTCATTCCGCTTGCCAATTCCCATGGATAGGGATGACATGATTTTGTATGAAGAGAATGAGCGTCTCAAACATGAGGCTAAGAACCTCAAGTTTATGTAAAAGTATTTAAAAAAATATCTCTTTATTTTTATGAACTCTGATTTATCTTTTAAGAGATATTCATAATATGCATCATACCTATTTCTCTTCTAATCATACATAATCTATCTTCTAGTAAAGGTTTTGTGAATATATCTACTAACTGATCGTGTGTGTTTGTGAACTCTAGTACTATATCGCCTTTCTGCACATGATTTCGAAGAAAATGATATCTTATTTCAATATGTTTAGTTCTAGAATGTTGTATTAGGTTCTTTGAAAGATTTATAGAACTTATATTATCACATTTTATTGGAATGTGATTATACATGAGTTTAAAATTTTTAAGTTGTTGCTTCATGTAAAGAACTTGAGCACAACTACCCGCAGCAACATATTCTGCCTCAGCAGTAGATAGTGTAACAGAATTTTGTTTTTTACCAAACCAGGAAACTAGTGCATGTCCTAAGAAATGACATGCTCCACTAGTGCTTTTTCGATCTATTTTACAACCAGCATAATCTGCATCTGTGTAGCTGATTAGATGGAAAGATGAGTGTTTAGGGTACTATAACCCTAGGTTAATTGTACCACTAAGATATCTAAGAATGCGCTTAACTGCAATTAAATGTGATTCTTTTGGAGATGATTGAAAGCGTGCACATAAGCACACACTAAACATAATATCTGGTCTACTGGCTGTCAAATATAATAAGCTACCAATCATACCTCGATATACCTTCGAGTCAACTGGTTTACCGGATTCATCTTTATCAAGTTTAGTGAATGGGCTCATAGGTGTTTCAGTTTCCTTAGCACCTTCCATTCCAAATTTCTTCAGCAATTCCTTAATATATTTTGATTGATTGATGAATATCCCACTTTTTGCTTACTTAATTTGCAATCCGAGAAAGAATGTAAGCTCTCCCATCATGCTCATTTCAAATTCTTCCTGCATAGTCTTAACAAAAACTTGGCACATATTTTCATTAGTAGCACCGAATATTATATCATCAACATAAATCTGAATCAAAAGAATATCATCATTTTGGTATTTAATGAAAAGAGTTGTATCAATTTTTTCTCTTGAAAAACCTTTTTCAATCAAGAAACCACTTAGTCTTTCATACCAAGATCTAGGAGCTTGTTTGAGTCCATATAGTGCTTTTGTGAGTTTGAAAACATGATTTAGAGAAATATGATTTTCAAAACCTGGAGGTTGCTCAACATATACCTCTTCATTTATAAAACCGTTTAAGAAAACACTTTTAACATCCATTTGAAAAAGTTTGAAATCTTTATAACAAGCATATGCAAGTAGCATTCGAATAGCTTCTAATCTTGCGACTGGTGCATATGTCTCATCATAATTGATTCCTTCTTCTTGATTGAAACCTTGGGCTACAAGTCGAGTCTTATTTCTAGTAATGACTCCGGACTCATCTTTCTTGTTTCTAAAAACCCATTTTGTTCCAATAATAGTATGATTTTTGGGTCTAGGAACAAGTGTCCAAACATCATTTCTTTCAAATTGATTAAGCTCTTCTTGCATAGCTAGAATCCAAGATTCATCAAGAAGTGCTTCATCAATATTTTTAGGTTCAATCTGAGATAGAAAAGCAGTATGATTGCAAATATTTCTAAGAGATGATCGAGTGCTTACACCTTGTGAAGGTTCTCCCAGAATTTGTTCCACTGGATGATCTTTCACAAATTTCCACTGTTTGGTTGCATCTCGTATTAAATTTTGATGATCTTTCCTGATGTCTCCATGTTGGACTTCCTCTATTGTGTTCTCTTTGTTGAGATTGAGACTTTCTGTATTATTTATACCTCTTGTTTCTTCATCAATGGATTTCTTGGAGAGTAGAGAATTAGATTCATCAAATACTACATGCATAGATTCTTGTACAGTCAAAGTCTTTTTATTGAATACTCTATAAGCTTTACTATTAGTAGAATACCCGAGAAAAATACCTTCATCAGATTTTGCATCAAATTTGCCTAAATTATCCCTGTCATTTAAAATAAAACATTTGCATCCAAATACATGAAAGTAACCAATGTTGGGCTTTTTCTCATTCCAAAGCTCATAGGGGGTTTTATCTAATTTAGACCTTAGCATAACTCTATTTATAACATAACATGCAGTACTTACCGCTTCGGCCCAAAAATAACTAGGCAAGTTGTTCTCATTAAGCATTGTTCTTGCCATCTCTTGAAGAGATCTATTTTTCCTCTCTACTACCCCATTTTGTTGAGGAGTTCGAGGAGCAGAAAAATTATGCACAAAACCATTTTCATCACAAAATGTTTCAATATTTTTATTAACAAACTCTTTTCCCCTATCACTTCGGATACTTGAAATAGTATAGCCCTTTTCATTTTGAATTCTCTTGCATAACTTGGTAAAGGCATTATGTGCCTCATCTTTATGAGCAAGAAAGATGACCCAAGTATATCTAGAGAAATCATCAACAATAACAAAAGCATAATATTTTCCTCCTAGACTTGCAACTCTATTTGGTCCAAAAAGATCCATGTGTATCAGTTGCAGTGGTCTAGTTGTGGAAATATGTTTCTTGGTTTTAAAAGAAGTTTTTGTTTGTTTACCAAGTTGGCATGCATCACAAATTTTGTCTTTAAGAAAATTTGCCTTTGGTAAACCTCTTACAAGATCATTTTTTGAAAGTTTAGAAATAAGTTCCATATTGGCATGACCTAGTCTTCTATGCCATAGCCAACTAGTTTCATTTTGAGCTGAAAAACAAATAGCATCTTGTGAAGTAATTTCTTCAAAATCGATTGTATAAACATTGTTGTTTCTAAAAGCAGTAAAACAAATATTACAATCATGATCATTCAAAATAATGCACTTATCCATTTTGAAAGTAACTGTAAATCTTTATCACATAATTGACTTATACTCAAAAGATTATGTTTTAGACCTTCAACAAGTAGAACATCTTCAATTATGAGAGAAGATTTATTACCAATTTTACCTATTCCCACGATCTTCCCTTTCGAGTTGTCTCCAAATGTCACGTGTCCTTCTTCTTTAGATCTAAGATCAAAGAACTTAGTCTTGTCTCCCGTCATGTGTCTTGAACATCCACTATCTAAAAACCATTTGTTTTTGCTTGTAGAGGACTTCATGCATACCTATAAAAACAATTAAAATGATTTTTCTTGGTACCCAAGTTCTTTGGGTCCTTTATTTATTAGTATTAAAGAAACAAGATTTTTAGGTACCCATATGGCCCTAATAGTCATTGTATGCTTTCTTCTAATAGGACAAGTATGATAATTATGACCATTTCTATTACAAAAATTGCAAATAACATGCGACATATATGAAGATCTTGAGTGATTATAATAGTATCCTTTTTTGACAAACTTATTATGAAAAGAATTTTGAATATTGGACTTTGATATAGAAGGATTATCAAAGAAGTTTTTATAAGGTTTATATTTTTGTTTTGGCATATATTCCAAGCCTGCTTTGTCAAAAACACATCTTTGACTACCAAGAAGTTTTTCAAAATTTCTTTTTCCATTCGTAAATTTTTCAACAATATTTTCTAAATCAGTTTTCTTCTTCTTTAACTCAAGATTTTCATCTTTCAAAACAATACTTTCTTTTCTTAAAAAATCAATTTCGTTTGTTAAAGAAGAATTTTTCTTTTTCAAAGCAGTATACTTGATACCCAATTTTTCAAATTCCTCATATACCTCTTCTAAAACATTTTGCAATTCTTCATATGAAGGATTTTCAATATTATCAAGATTTGTTACCTCAATGTCATCTTTAGCCATAAGACAAAGATTTGCTGATTCTTCATTGCTTGCTTCACCATCTGAGCTACTTGAATCATCATCCCATGTAGCTTTCATTGCTTTCTTGCATTTGTTTCGATCTTTCTTTAGCAGAGGACAATCTGGTTTGATATGACCAGGCTTATTGCATTTATAACAAATTAAAGTGTTATTTTTACCTGAGTCTTTCTTGGAAAACTTTTTGAAGGATTTCCTCGGAGGAGTTTTATTTTTCTTTAAGAACCTCTGAATTCTTCTTGTTATCATCGCAACTTCTTCATCTTTGTCGTTATTTTCCTCATCTTCATCACTTTCACTTTCATGAGTAACAGCTTTAAGTGCCAAGCTCTTCTTTGGCTTTCCTTCTTCTTCTCCTCTTTTCAATGTGTACTCATGGGTGATAAGTAACCCGATGAGTTCATTTACTTCGAGCTTCTTGAGGTCTCTAACTTCAAGAATCGCTGTCACTTTTGATTCCCAACGTTTTGGTAGAGAGTTGAGGATTTTTCTTACCATCTCCACTTTGGAATAAACTTTGCCAACAGCTGTCAAGCTGTTTATGATGTTAGTAAAACGAGTGTGCATACTAGAAATAGATTCATCATCATTCATCTTAAATATTTCATATTCATGAGTAAGAATATAAATTTTTGATTCCTTGATTTGAGAATTTCCTTCATAAGTAACTTCCAAGTTATCCCAAATTTCCTTTACCGTAGCGCAAGTCATTACTCTATTAAACTCATTACCATTGAGAGCATTATATAATAAATTCATAGCAGTTAAATTCAAAGTATAAAGTCTATCATCTTCACGATCAAACTCTTCTTCTTCCTTTTTGACCTTTATTCCATCAACCACTTTTGTTGGAATATAAGGTCCATTTACAATGCATTTCCAGATTTCTCGACCTTGAGCCTGAAGGAATATTCTCATTCTAACTTTCCAGAATGAGTAATTGTCTCCACAAAAGAGTGGAGGTCGACTGCTAGATTGACCTTCACCAAATGAAGCTGCAATGTTAGCCATAAGATCTTAACTCAAAAGATAGTTAATCTTATAACAGAGCTCTAGCTCTGATACCAATTGTTGCCCAGATGACTAACACAAGAGGGGGGTGAATTGAGTTGTATTAAAAAAAATAACAATTATAAATCAAATATACAATATAAAATATAAATAAAATATAAAACAACAATAAATATAAAGAGTAAGGGTAAGAGAGAAGCAAACTCGGTATGTTAACGAGGTTCGGCCCCACTGCCTACGTCCTCGCCTCAAGCTACCCCTTGAGGATCCCCGAATTCACTATTCAACCTCCTTCAGGTGGAGATAGAAACCTATTACACTTTTGAACAACACCGCTACAAAGATTCCGTGTAGAACACCCTCTACACTTGCAATCACCTTACACGTGGTGATCCAACTATACCCTGTGTAGAACACTTTCTACACACACAAGGGTTATACACACCCTCTTACTGATACAAGAATTGATAGTGGGTAGATTATCAGAAAACACTCCTCAATGAGTAAAATAAGAACAATACAGCACAGACTATATCTCTCAAAATGAACAAGGGTTAAGACTCAATGCTTAGAGAAGAGAGAATGAAAACTTTGAATGAATGTTGTATGCTCTTGGTGTTGTGAATGTGAAGCTCTCAAATGATCTATTTATAGGCATATGAGACTTCATATTCAAATTTAAAAAGATTCACATGTCAAAGACATCATCATTCATTTTTCAAAAATTCAAACCTAATCTTTTACTTTTTGCATATGACAAAAAGAACACACTTTGCTTTTCAAAAATTTCAAACCTAATCTTTTACTTTTTACATATGACAAAAGGAGCACACTTTACTTTTTAAATTTTTCAAACAAAGACATCTTCCTTTTGCATAAGTCAAGAAAAGTATCAATCACTTTTGAAAATATTCAAATAAAGCATGCACATGTGAAAGATGACAATCAATCATCTTTAATATTTTCAAAGTTCAAACCTTTAATCATGTCATACATATGTGAGAGATGACAATCAATTATCTTTCAAAATTTTCAAATTTAATTTTCAAAATATTCATGCACATGTGGAAAATGTATTTTAATGCTTTATGATAAAATATTAATTTTGAGCCTTAATCCTAATTTCAAATTTTTAAGAGATTTATAACATTACTTTATGATTTTAATGTGAACTTGTTCCTTTCTTGTTCATGCTTGGTTCCTTGATGTGTTTGACTCCATTGTATGGACAACTTGAGCTTGAGACTCCTTTATTCTTTGAATTCATTTGTTATCATCAAAATCTATGTGTAGATTTTTAATTACATGAAACTTGAAACCTTGAGTTCAACAGTTTCAACTTGATTTGAGAGAACGTTTGTGACCCTTTAAATATTTTCAATGTGAGGTTTACTTTTTTCTAAATATTTTTGCAGAATATATCTATTTAAAATTTATTTCTTTATTATTATGGTCCCTAAGACATCTCAATTGCTCCATCTTACAATTTATAATTTATAAAAATAAAATAAAATTCAATACAAGTTGAAGGGATGAGTTGGGGTTCTTAAAATTGATCGGTCGAACGAAGTACACGTGATCGGAACAGGCGTTCAAACAAGGAGGAAAATGAAAAAGAAAAAATTTAGTTTCAAGCACAACTGTACACTAATATATGTACTAATCTAATGTGATTGGTCAAAAAGTAGATTTTATTAAAAACAGTGCTAACTTAAATTTTAAATATGAAAGAATCAGTACTGGTACGCAGATTAGTATGTGACTTTACTTGTACACAGCAAAACTCAATGAAAAATCGAAGCAACAAAGAGAGACAGAGGAAGTTTGAACTTGAAGTCTTGAACATAGCTAACCCAATAGATGTCGTGAACAAATGCTCTGCTCTGTATGGGCTTTCAGTCTCTGCAACTGAATTTCTGGTTTCTTATTTATAGTCGGCCAGATGGTAACAGAAAAGATTGCCACGTCTATATCACAATTGTTTTCTAGCTAATTTAGTGCATGTTTGTCATTGCAATTAGAAATATAACTTATAGTTTATAATTTATGTGATTTAGTGCATGTTTGTGTTTGCAATTAGAAATATAACTTATAGTTTATAATTTATGTAATAAGTTCTACTGTCAAGATTCTTTGTATCAATTGGCCACATCATGCATAAGAAAAAAAAAATAATAAGTTCTATTATCAAAAAGTTATTTATTATTTAGTAATCATATGTTTAAAATATTTTTAAATATATTATATTTGTTTGAAAATAAATCAAAAAAGTACTTTCTGAATGTAGAGATGACGATTCTTTAATTTTTAAAAATTATAATCATATTTTTAAAAATTTGAAAATTGTATTTATCTAAAAGTTGTATAAGTATTTTTGCCAATTAAGAGTCTTTTTAAAATTCAAAGTACGCTCCACATTATTGGAAAAAATACATTTAAGAAAAAGTATCAAAATGATATTTTTCTTTAAATGTACTTTTTAACCTATTTGAGATTAAAAAATATTTTAATACCTGACACCAAACAATTTAATTTTTTTATTAAAGAACTTTTAAAGCTATTTAAATATTTTTTATGACTCCCACCATAATTCTAAACAGACCATTACTCGAATAATAGTTAATACAATACATATTGTTTACGTGACATAATTTAATTTAAAAGATAAATGATATATTCTACTCGTACCAACTTAAGAATAAGATGTATCAAACATCTTGGTTGGAATGTAATATGAATATGTGAAGGGAGATGGAGCCGATTGTAGGGAACGCCGACTATAGTGGTAGGCAGAGGAGAATGCGCTCAACGTTTGTTGTGTGACGGAATTGCAAAAGGATTTTTGTTTTGTCCAGAAAATACCAAATAATTTAGGCCAGTTTCAGTTTGTCCGCTTCTAAGTTCTAATTTTGAAATTGACCTCTTGCATGTATCCTCCTGACATTTTGCTGGCCACATCCTAGCCGTTAGATATATCTAATTTAATTTGAGATTTAAAATCCAATCAGAAATTAAGTTAACACTTACGATATACCTAACAAAAAAAAAAAAATCTTCATTTAATGATTTTTTTTATCAATTTTAATATTAATATTTATAAAAATCTTATCAATTTTATGTATCCTTGCCTATTCAAATAAATCAAAATCTTTGTGATCAATAATGGTGAAAAGTATTTATGTATTTTTTATTTGAGAAATGCTATTTGAAAATGCTACAATATTAAAAATATTTTATAAAAATAAATTTATAAATTGAGATGACTTAATATGATATATTATATCTATTTTATAATAAAAATAATTTTATAAGATCCTGTTACTGGTATCGATAAATAATATCGATAGCTAGACCGATGAAGTCAAAATATTTTTTTTCCTTTTCTTTACACTTTTTTTAAATATTTTTAAACGTATATTTTAAAAAATATCAATTCATAATTAATAATTTTTTAATTATTAAATATTTTTATTAAAAAATTACAAGCATAGGTTAAATTGAGGACAGTTCATCGGGCCTCCAGTATTTTCTAATTTTATAATTTAATATATTACATTAAATTACTTCAATTTATAAATTTATTTATATAAATTTTTATGTAATTAAAACATTTATATTTTTTAAAACTTTTCACCTCCAATTGTAATGTAATTGAAAACTACAAAACAAGGATGAGAAAAAATAAAGAACAGTACAAAACAAAGCCAATAATTCAACGTACAAGCACATCGCAGAAATCCTGGACCTTCCTTTCTCTGAGGGGGATTTTTGGTAATTGATGTTCACGCCAAAATTTATTTTTAGAAATTCCAGATTTTTTTTTTTCCCATGGCTTTAATAGGAAGTTGAAGCTTGCAAGCAACAGAATTTCTCTCTTGTCAGTATCTCCTAAATACTTGGAGAATCCTCCTAAAATACTCTCAGATTTTAGAGAGAATCAGACTCTGATGCCACTTCTCTCTCTGAAAATTAAAGGTTAGCAGATATTTTTCATTCTGGTTCTTGCCGAGGGTCTGTTTGATTTGCTATTTGGATTTGGTAATTGTAATACTAATCCCAAGTCGGTTTTTTCTTACAATATATGAATAAGCTCTTCTGGGTGTGAATAACTGTATGTTTTGAACTGTTTCACAGTTAATACTGTATGCTTCCTTGTTTTTGTTCGGTTTCCTATGCAGTGAGTGATATTGGGTCTGTTTGATTCGTTGATGGAGCTAAAAGACCGAAATAGTAATTGCAAAGTTCTCTTCGAGTTGAGTTTTTTTATTGAAAAGGAATGGAATTTGTTTTATTTTCTTTAAGTTAAAAAGACGGAAAGCATTTGCTTGGTGTGATTTAATCTTATAACTATACTTTTCAATAATATCTGTTTATAGCCGTTTCTTCCCAATCTCTAAGCTTTGTTTGGTTTTTAAGAAAGAAAAAAGTTGCATGATAAAGGATAGTAAAAGTCGTATAATTTTTTATTTTTGTTTATTTTCGGATTTGTACTAGTTCGATCATGTAACCATTTTGGAAACTGATACAACTTTGAACTTACATCATTTGATTTCATCATTCTTCTTCTACAAACAGAAAATCATTTGCTTTGGGTGGCCATTACAGGCAGAGTTTCTTTGCTATGGAAATTCTCTCCTACAACTTTGCACCACTCTCTCGTGATGTAAATTTAAGACTGGGATTGGTTCTGAAAAGCTCAAATTCACGTCATTCAAAGCTCAACTTCAGAAAATATAAATTTTTGTGCACTAAAATTGATTCCAAATGTGGATCTTTGAGATTATGCAATTTGGATCAGTCTTTTGTAAAGAAGCTCAGCAACCAGGGCAGCTCTAGTTCACTAAATATTCTTCAAGGCTTTAGAAATGTTGAATCGAAGGTCCTGAGTGGAGGATACGATGGTTATGTGATTGGTGGGGAAGACGATGCTAGAGATATTTCAGAAAAGGGGGAGTCAGGGACTAAGGTTGTAATTCCAAACTTGCCTGGTGAATCCGACGGTGAATCTACTGCTCCAATCAGTAGTTGTTTCTGGGAATGGAAGCCTAAATTCAAAGTACATT
Organism: Carya cathayensis; assembly: GCA_011037825.1. Lineage (NCBI taxonomy): Eukaryota > Viridiplantae > Streptophyta > Magnoliopsida > Fagales > Juglandaceae > Carya > Carya cathayensis. The sequence goes on along the minus strand of QGSO01000248.1, from coordinate 818,571 downwards.
ATGAGAAAGCAGGGTGTGAAAATGTGAATTCCCCAAAGGTGCTCTTTCTTCCTGGTTTTGGCGTTGGTTCTTTTCATTATGAGAAACAACTAAAGGATTTAGGACGTGATTGTAGAGTTTGGGCAATTGATTTTCTTGGGCAAGGCATGTCATTGCCTGTGGAAGATCCTACTCCTAGTTCTAGTGAAGGAGACGATACATCAGAGAGGAAAGATCATGCCTGGGGCTTTGGAGATGAAACCAAACCATGGGCAAGTGATCTTGTTTACTCTATTGATTTATGGCAGGATCAAGTTCAATATTTCATAGAACAGGTATGCTATTGGCTAAAATTTTCCTCTCTTTTCTTGCTGTCACTTTACATCTTGATGTTGTACCAAAATGAGCACTACACCGTGTATTTGGTAGTTAAGCTGGTTTGACTTTCATGTTTCTTCTAATCCATATGGCCTAAATAATACGTTAAGTTCATGATAGCCTTTACATAATACTAGATCTTGTTAGTGTAGTTCATCATGGTTAATCCCATTATATATCATCTATGTGATTTCAAACATGTGAGCAAATCAGTAGCTGTCAATCTATCTTAATATCACTGGTTAGTTTAACTTTTATGGTAGTTCAAGTATTTTCTGCATCAGTATATGTTAGATGACAAAGTCTTGTCTTTGTGGACAGCTATAAATTTTTTTTTTTTAAATGTTTGTCATATCACCTGTCAATTATCATTCTCGTTACACATAATCTTGTGATAGCCATGCAGGAAACTGGTTAAGAGCAAGATTTTGTTGCTATTTCAGTCAACATCGATTTAGGATCTTGAACCTATTATCAATTTGGCCTGCTAGATTTCAGATATAGGATTGCTTCAATTTAGTTTATAACCTAGGAGATTAAATCAATCAATTTTTTTCAGGTTATTGGTGAACCAGTCTATATCGTTGGAAACTCACTAGGAGGATTTGTAGCCCTATACTTTGCAGCATGCTGTCCTCATTTGGTGAAAGGTGTAACATTGGTTAATGCAACCCCTTTTTGGGGATTTCTACCGAACCCCATAAGATCTCCTCAACTAGCGAGACTATTTCCATGGGCCGGAACATTTCCCCTGCCTTCCATTGTGAGAAAGCTCACAGAACTTATGTAAGTTTAAGTAATTGTTTGGATCACCTGGTTTCTGTTTTTGGGATATGTTCCTGCATTTCACAATCATCTTGTAAACTAGTGTTGCATCTCAAAATCACATCATCTTATCAAAAATCTTCTCCAATAGTGTGGAGTCTAATGCTTGAAAAATGAAAATTTTGGAATTTATATGTTCAAACTCTATTCTCTAACAGCATCTTCAAATATTTTTTTGGGAGATTTCAGTTGGCAAAAATTAAGTGATCCTAGGAGTATTGCAGAAGTACTCAAGCAAGTTTATGCAGATCATTCAACAAATGTTGACAAGGTGTTTTCTCGTATAGTTGAGATAACACAGCATCCAGCTGCTGCTGCATCATTTGCCTCAATCATGTTCGCTCCTCAGGGAAAATTATCTTTTAGGGAAGCTTTATTAAGGTGAATATTACAGAGGATCAAGCTGCTACACATTTCTAGTGTCTTCTTTCCCCCTTTTCTTTTGTTCAAACTTATGGATTTCCGGTTCATTTTTATCCGTAGATCTCACATGAACAATGTACCAATCTGCCTCATGTATGGAAAAGAAGACCCCTGGGTGAGACCTGTCTGGGGGCTTCAGGTGAAACGGCAGGTGCCTGAAGTTCCATATTATCAGATCAGCCCAGCTGGTCATTGTCCTCATGATGAAGTTCCCGAGGTATGTATCTTGTTGTATAGAATAGTCACAACTACTAACTGATGGTTGTCTTCTCTGGCTTATTTAACTATTTTTTCCAACCTTGTCAACTTAGACTAGTAACTGTTTGTTATCAACAGGTTGTGAATTACTTATTGCGCGGGTGGATAAAAAATCTAGAAACCCAGGGTTCAGTTTCATTACCTCTGCTTGATGATAGAGAAAATGCCCTGTGCAATATTGACAGGGACTTGGAATTTGTGAGAGATGGATCAAGAAAATCAGTGAGGGTGCGTTTCTTTGGATCTAAATTCTCACTTTGGAACACGATAATCTCTTATATCAGATTTCTCTTTGGGAAATCGTGATATTGCGGAATTGCCTTTGTCTAATACATAAGGTGAATTTGGAAATGTACCATATTTCTCATATTCTTGTGCAAGTATTGATCAACTTCTCATATGTATTCTTTAGAAGCCAAAGCTTACTTTTTATGTCCAACTTCTTTGCCCCATAAGCCTAGAGATGGCTGCATTCGTCACAGGCAAATAAATATATACAGTAATTTAATTCATTGTGGTCAAAGAGAAATGTAACTCGCAAGTCCTCTCGGCACCTAAATTTCAGCAACATGAGTGCTCTTTCGTCCCAAAACTCCATTTCTTCATGTTCAGCAAATGTGCACTGCGCTGTGTGCTCGAAATTCAAACCTACATTATCAATGTTCTATTCGTCCCAAATTTCAAACGCAGTGGTTCCTTGCAGTCCAAAACCTGTTTACAATTTTTAATTCAATACATAATAACAATGTGTATGTATTTAATGGCCAACCCATTTCATGGTTCTCCTTCAAAAGGAAAAGATAAGAAAGAAGCTTTAATATTGACTTGGGTTAATTCAGCTTACGGAAAACTTGTTTGATGTACAAATGCTTTTTATGCTCCATGAAAATCATTTGAACTAATACAACAGCAAAACAAGCGGTTTCATGACAGCCTATATTTAAAAAATAAAATAAAAGCGGTTTTCACGGCGGATATTCACGAGATCTTTCCAAGTTTTCATGTTATAGGTAGCTTACAAAATGGGGAAAAAGTCAGTGCCGCAGTGCATATCCCGACAAACGTTAGTTAATTCGTTGGTTTTGAGTTTCAGTTCCCGTTTATTTTTAGCTCATGTTGTAACTTTTTGTTTTAAAATATTTGTTGGAATTTATCATCCATTATTGTGCAGTTAATTTTAGAAATGTCTTGTTAAAAAAAAAAAAAAACATAGACCGACGTCTGAGGCAGCGGATGTACCTCTTCTTTCTCGTTGAGGTTCACACTTGCAAGAAAAAGAAGAATCATTTTGAGGTAGGAAAATACAATCCCAAAGCTAGAAGTACTTCCCGAGATGGTGAGGCTGCTGTCTAGGACATTCCGATCTCTTAAACACCCATTCCCTGATCCTAATCCATCAAAACCATCGTCATCACCATCACAATCATGCTCATCATCATCGCCAACACCAAGAGTATCTCTAGATAGATTGAGCTCAAGATCATGGTGCGTATACCTCATTCTCTCCACCAACGCCCCCATCAAAACCTACGTTGGGGTCACCACTGATTTCAATCGTCGGTACGTTCCATACGTTTTTGGCAAAGATTTGTTCTTTTGAAGGGTTTTTAGGTGAATTGTTGAGAATTCTCATCTGGGCAAATCATAATTGGTTTATTTTACTGCACAAAAGGGGGTAATTTCGATGTTTGTAATTTGATCGAAGATATATCAAATGTTATCAAATTCTATAATTTGATTATGTGTCTATAGCTATGGCTGTCTAATTACTCCGCTGATAATGGGTTCCACTGTGTATGTTGAATTGAATTTAAAAAAAAGCAATCTTTAAATGTCTCATTTTGTTATTTTGATTGTATCTCATTAAATACTGTGCATGCATATGCTCTCTGTAATTGATGCCTGAATCTTTTAAAATCTTGTAGTCGTTTACAGTTTGTGTTAGCATGTTGATTTGGATTAAAAAATAGTCATATACTCTTATCTGAGTTTGACTGAAAACATTGTTGGTATTATGCTAAAATTCAGATTTTTTTCCCTTTAATACTTACTAGTACTTTTGGAAACCTTAAAAGATTTTTAAGGTTGTTCTAACCAGAAAAATTACTGGGCCCTGCACCATTTGAAGCTCACTTTTCTAAGGAGCTCCTTGTGCCTCCCTCCTAGTGGGAATGGCCATACGGTCTACTTGTTACCTCTACTTTTCTTTGTATTCAGGTTTCTTTTGTGCAAGTGTTGGTGTTTGACAGCTTGTTAGCAATTATGGCTTTGTATACCGTATGCCTCAGACATGCATAAGGCATTTTCTATTAATATTTATTATAGGGGAAAAACAAAAGAGGGGATTTTTTTTTTTTTTTGTTTTTGGGAGGGCGGGGGGGGATGTGTGGTGGGTGGGTTATAAGAGAGGAATTAGTCACGGGTGTTCTGCTTCCAAAAGGTGTTAGCTGGTTCAGAGCCTAGTGTCATTCATATTAGATAAGTCACATTAATATTCACTTTAACAAATGGAACTTTTCCTGTAGCCTCAAACAACATAATGGTGAACTTAGAGGTGGTGCAAAAGCATCTCGGGCAGGAAGGCCATGGATATGTGCATGCATTATCCATGGTTATAAGGATCAAAGCGAAGGTATCTTACTTTGCAGAAAGCAAGTAGCTAACATTCTGTGAGTTTATGCTGTCTCATAAGTGTAGAATTTGAAAAGAATCTTGTGAATTCTGACATTCTTGGTTCTAGTGTTATTTTGTTTCATTCGGGTTTTACTTCTCATTTGCCTCATTTTCTTGGGATTTCTATTATCATCAGATCAAATTCCATACATTTTTATATATAATAAAAAAATCAACCTATTTTTGGTTTGCTGCATATTCATTCATTTATTGCTATTGTTTTTAATTGCATTACAAAGGTACTTGGATGGTAGTTGTTGCGATGAGAAAAGGAAAAAAGGAAGAAGAAAGCCCATTATGGTGGCTAAATGCAATATGGCTACTTCGACATAGTGCAACCAGTTTGTTAATTGCAGATACTTCGTAGGCACTACAGTTTGTGACCTTCCCTGACATACATCATCTGCTCTTTTGTCTTAACTTCTGGATTGAATTGTTATGACAATTGATGTGGAAATACCTGAATTGAGAATAGGAAGGTGGTGAATGGGATCCCACTTTGCCCATGAGGGAGAAGTTCTTAACCTTTGTAATAATTCCAAGGGACTCCAATTGTAACATTGACTAATTATTCTGGACTATAAGCCCAGATTTGGCTTGAGTTTTCCTTGGATAGTTACAGATTGTGTTTTCAAATTTACTAAACTATGTTGCAAGTAATGTGCTTAATGACAGTAAACTCTTTCCCGTGAAATCAGATATTTAGCTAGACTGTTTCTTCTTTACATCAGTGATACATTTGGGAGTAGCTGAATTCCCACTTCTTATTTGCATACAGCATACACTTGATGAAAATGTTGTCAACAAGCATGACGATTTGATTTGGCATACTGCTGATGACTAACCTGCTCTGGTTTATCAGAGAATATTGTTTCCATATTCTTTACTGAATGTAATTACAGTTAAGGCCTATTATAAACTTATATTGGCTGAATATCCCCAGTTAGTTAGTTGGATATCTGTATCTTTTTCTTTTTGAACATGCTCGTGTAGTATAAGTGTTGTTCAACCAGTCCATCATCCTCTTTGTGTGTTACCATTGTAACTGTATGCATAACCCGGTTTTTGTGGATTGGAAATGTTACTATCTCATGATAATGTTCTACTTTAGATTTTGTTTTACTCAGTTGACCAATGATATACTGTTGTGTTTGGGGGCGTTTGTGACAGTGCTTTTTGTTTTCTTAATCACATTTGTAGCTTGTGAGTTTGAATCAAAATGGAAAAGATTTTCAAGGAAATTGCCACGCAGAAGGGAAAACAAAGAAATTCCAAAACATTTGGATGAGACCTCACTTCACTTGTTGCAGCACAGGCAAGCAGCTCTGAATAGAGTTAAAGGTTTGTTTGATTGCCGTCACCTAGAAATTGACTGGCAATTGAATCCTTACTGATTGGTAAAATACATTCTTTTTCATCTGGTTTTTGTAGTTTAATAATCTAAATCAATTTAACCAAGTCAAATATATTGTATAATTTGGAAAGATCATAATACATCAACATGATTGACAAACGGTACATGTATGCAGAAACCAGACAGACTGATCAATGGTTTACTCTAATGTGTTCTCACATGTCATGTTAATAAACAGATGTGTGATTGAAATATTTTATGGGCTCCTGTGCATCTCAGATTTCTGTATGACATGTTTTAGTGGCTAATTTTCGTGGTTATGTCATATTGACTGTGTTTTGTATCCATATTAATCAAAGTGTCAATCATTAAACGCAAGTTAATCTCCTTTCTTAAGATGCAATGTACTTTCTTAATCTTATTTTATTTTCTTGAAAAGTAAGGATTTCAGTGTAGAATAACGCAACAAGCAAACATAGACGAAACCAAAAGATAAGTACTTGTGTGTTGTGTAATGATAGAAGAGTAATGTTAGATACAGTCATAAAGTGTTTAAGTCTTACACACTCCCATTTAAAAAAAAAAAAAGTAGAGCCCACAATTAAAAAATAGATTTTTTTCATGTGGGTTTTAAATTTGTCTACTTTTTCAAAGAAAGCACACGGAACTTGTCCACCTTAAGTACATCAAGTATTCTCAATATACTCAATTACTATTCATTAATTTATTATTATTTTTTACTATTATTCATTACTTTTTACTATTATTTAATATTCTCTTATTACTTTTTCACTATTATTCATAGTACTTCTCAACACTTCTCACTACTCAAACCTAAAACTCTACATTCTACAAACCATTTTTCAATGATGGAAATGGTTGATCTTCTGAACTATTATTCAACATAAGACTTGCAAAGCAAACCAAGTGTTATCCATCACAACCAAAAGGTTTTACGTGCTTGGATTTTCGTGTTTTTGGGTAGAATGCACGTATCTTGGTACTTAAACTAGACTTAAGACGGCATTCTGGTTGAGATGCCATGGAATAGATAAAACAGATAAGCCAACTTTATGATCTTAACCAACTTCTAAGCAAGACTTAGTTGCTCGATATTAAAGAGGCCTTATCACATGATCATTTAGGATGATGCTAAAGATCAATTGCAGAGAGTTTCAGCTTCAATTTATCTTAAAAAAACTTGAAGGATTCTACGAGTGACATTCTTCCAAAATTCGACCAAGACAGCGTACTCTTGAAATGCCCTCTCGTCAGCCTTGAACCGGAGGAACTGCGGAAAGAACAGCCAAAAACTAGTGATTATAACAAATCCGACAGTCAAGGGCCCCGAGATCAGCCAAGGCAACTGCCACCTGCTGGAGAAAAATTTCTTCAAGACAATCTCAACCATTAAACAACCACCATGGAGGACGAAGAACCAAGTGACCTCCCAAGTTGGCCTCAAGCGCCCCATGCAGTAGAACACGAGCTCATGCATGAGCCCCGACACCAAGAATGTGGTTAAGATGGCTGGGAGTGGGGCCCACTTGCGTCCAATGACACTTGTAGCAGCATGGCGGGTGGGGTTGTATACGGTCATTCGTAGGATGTTGGTGACCATGAGGTTCCACCTCCTGCCCCAAAAGTCTTGTAGTGAGGTCGTGAAGTAAGGCTCATTGAACTGTGGCTCTAATTCCACTCCTAATAAGGCTCGAGCCAGGGCTGCCGCCACAGCTAGGATGATTTCAAGGAGGAAATAAATATGAAAGCAATAGAGAAGCAATATGACCTTTGGATGGATATGATCATTATAGTCATACACATGTATCATAATGGCCAAAAGGATGCCCATTACTGCATGCTTTATGGGGAATACATGGCTATCTTCAGACTTGTTGGAAATGGGGTTTTCTTTGCTGTAGCCATTAAGATGTGACATTATTAGTGGAGAAGAGTCTGTTTGATTTGGGGTATTACTGGGTATCTGTATGAATGGTTTTGGAGGTGTTTTTTGTTGGATCTTAATGGGAAAACAACCAACAGACACAAAGCGCCCCAGAGAGATTGATGGGTCAGAACACAGAGGACCTTGACCAAAAGCAAAGAGTAAGAGCTTGAAATTGGCAAGCCATGAAATGAAAAATGCAGATATGGATCCAAGATGTATCGAATGGATATAGAGAGGAAGAAAGAGAAAGACGCATAAGATTGGGAGTATACAAAGCAGTCTTATAAGACCTTTGGAGACTATCTGACTAATTGCATAGCAATAAGAAAGACATACGAAGACTGAGATCCAAACCTCTATGAACTTGTTAATCTCCCCCTCCATATATTATCTTCTTTTCGATCCTCCTGGATTTGTGCTTGCTCTTGATGCTTGCAATGTAGGAGGCAAAGAACAACTAAATAATGGGGATAATCCAAGATCAAGAGGTGGGTGAAGAAAAATTCAATGCACAGACATGAAGAAGACGACAGGAAAGAGACTATTTTTAGTAGCAGATTGACCATTTTGCATTGCATTGCATTGCACAAGTACTTTGATTAATGCATTAAAAATGAAATGTTGAAGTTGGAATTATGGAGATGAGTGGTCATCAACAGTTGACCAGATCCAGTGGCATGCAGATCTCCCAAATGGGTGGTGACAATATTAGCTAGCAAATAGCTAAATAGCTGGAAGGTTGGCATGTTGTTAATTTCACGTGGATATAGTGATTGCCAACTGATAATAATTACTTAAATGATAATTTGAGTGTGGGCTCATGGATCACGATGATTTACATCATTATTATATATATATATATATATATATATATAATATTACATGTCAATTCCTGCGCATTTCACACTTCTTGAACATGTTGTCAACTGCGAAAAACCAGCCCTTTGAGGCCCAACCGTGATTCGTGGCAAATATTTTAAAAGATTTGGCCTAAGTTTTGACTTTCAACAAAAATCTATTTGCACTTATATTTTAGATTTAGATTTTCTGGAGAGACTATTGTGTTTTTTGTTTATATATATATATATATATATATATATATATATCTATTATAATAAGCGCATATGCGCTTACTACAGTAAACAACAGTTAAATTGTCGTTCCGTTTCCGTAATTCCATTTTGCACAGTAACATTCTGTTTTTATTTTCGTTAATTTACACAGTAATATAATAATTAGATTACTACACAGTAATGAATAATAAGATAATAATTGATTCCTACACAGTAATGAATAGTAAGATAATAATTCGAAACCTACACAGTAATGAATAGTAAGATAATTAGATTCCTGCACAGTAATAAATAGTAAGATAATAATTCGAAATAATAATACAAAATTCAAAATGCACAGTAAAGATAATAAAAAATTCGATATCATCGAAAATTTTCATCAATACACAATAACGATGTACAGTAATATACTAATTAGATTCCTGTACAGTAATGAATAGTAAGATAATAATTCAAAATAATAATAAAAAATTTAAAATGCACAGTAAAGATAATAAAAAATTCGAAATCGTCGAAAATTTCCGTCAATACACAGTAACGATGCACAGTAATATAATAATTCGATTCCTGCACAGTAATGAATAGTAAGATAATAATTCGAAATAATAATAAAAAATTCAAAATGCACAGTAAAGATAATAAAAATTTCGATATCGTCGAAAATTTCCGTCAACACACAGTAACGATGCACAGTAATATAATAATTCGATTCCTGCACAGTAACGATAATAAAAAATTTGAAATGCACAGTAAAGATAATTATTTCTTCTTCTTTCTTTCTTTCTTTTCTCTTCCCGTGCATTTTTCTTTTCTCTCCCGTGCTTCTTTCTTCTTTTCTCTCTCTCCCCGTGCTCTCCCCTTCTCTTTTCTCCTTCCCGTCGCCCCTACTTCGGCCGGCCATTGCACCCCCGTCCGGTGGAGCTGTCGTACACCACCCACCCAGTTTTCTTCCCCTCTCACTGGTGAACATCCCCACCAAGTTTCACCTCCATCCGAGCCACCGTTAGCCACCTACAGCCCATCTAAGCCGCACGGTTTTGAGCCGTTTCCGGCGCCGTTGCACCACCTCCGCCCACCTTCTCTTCACAGCTTCTTCCCCTATCTCTTGCCGACCTAACCACCTAATTTCAGCCCCGATCCGTTGCCAAAGCACCACGAGCTCAACTCCGATTTGACCTTTTTCCACTTCCACCGCCACCCACGGCCAAAGCTCACTTCCCTTAGCTTCATAAACATCTCAAGGCCAAAGTAAACTTCTTCACCAGAATAACAAAACCACTTTTGCACATGTGTTTTTTGAAAGAGAAAAAAAAATTGATTTTTTTGGGTGTTGAACATATATTTTTGTTGTGTATTGACAGATTTATATGTATTTTTGTTGTGTATTGACAGATCTATATCTATGATCAACACGCAGGTGACCTTTGCTAAGCGGAGGAAAGCTGCACGAGTTTTGCTGCAATTCAAGGTATTCACCAGAACAACAAAACCACTTTTGCACATGTATTTTTTGAAAGAGAACAAAAAAAAATTGATTTTTTTGGGTGTTGAACATGTATTTTTGTTGTGTATTGACAGATCTATATCTATTCTTTTAGATCTATTAGTTTTCAATTTAAACGTAGAAGTGAATGCAACCCTCATCTGCGCAGAATATGATTTTAGCTACCAAAAATAAAATAGAGCACACAGAAGATCTACAAGAAGATAGATACACAATATAAATATTTGTGAGATATTATTTTATTATCTCGAAACAAAATTACAGAAATTTGAGACTCTTCGCCTCATTCTTCAAACGATCTTGCTCTTCTAAAATTTGCATGGCATCTCTGTCTAAAGGAGTAGGCAATCTAAAAGAAGAATTAAGCAAGGATTTTAATTTCTTATTCTCTTGCTTTACTGCTTCTATCTTCATTTGAGACTCCTGAAGAAGTCGCTGAAGGATAGAAATTTTCTCATTGAGTTTGTCCAAATCATAAGGTTTGGATTGTAGTCGCTGAGAAAATGCATAAATACTTAAAGAGTAATGGGTACCGAGATTTACAAGGTCGTAGATAGCTTCAACATCTGACTTATTAGTCAGATCATTATTGTATTGTATTATAGCACCCGTAGTAGAAGCAGGAACAGCTGATGAACGAGGTGCGTAATACCTTATATATTGGCCATGAGAAGATTGCTGAACCATTGCAGAGTTAGAATGCAGAAAGATATTGCAGAGTAAAAATACAGTATTATTATAGAAAAGTGAAGAAGATGAGATGCGAATGAAGGTAAGCTGAATATCTCTTTTATAGAGAAAATTATGACTAAGCACCTCTATTGCTTCACGAGAGATGTAGCATCATAGCTCTGCGGCGCCTGACAGCTACAGAAAAGCTGAAAAAGCTTGTGGTGCTTGTCTGATCTAAAAAGCTAGCCACCGTTTTTGTTGAAAAATGAGGTTAGCGGTTTAACATTGATGAATTCTTCACTAACTGTGTTATTTACAATTTGCGGTGCTTTCCCAATTTGCTGCTTTTCGTCGATGGTGGTGTAAATCTACAAACTGATTTAAACTACATCAACGTGCCTTGCACGTTCCTGTTACCTAGTATATATATATACTGATAATGTTTAGTCATCGAGACTTTATATCGTTATAATATTTTAACGATATTGTAATTTTCTTTTAAATATTTATAAATATAAAAATATATATATATGAAAAAAAGGCAAGTTGGCCTTGTTCGTAGCTTCTCTAGGTGTAGCAAGATCATACATACATACATACATATATATATATATATATATTTGTTTTAGGATTAAGATTTGTTTCGATATTTTTTGGGGCTAAAAATAGTTCTAAAGCTTAATTTTTAAAGCTAACTATGAAAGAAAAATTCTATTCATCGTCCTCCCACACCACACACTACACTTATTTTTATTTTTTTTCTCTTATCATATATATGGTTTATGGATAATGAGTAGAAGAATTCAATTAGTTTAAGAAGAATAAAACAAAAAAAAATTAAAAATATATATAAAAAAAATAAAAATAAGAGTTGTGTGTGGTGTGTATGGATGATGAGTAGTAAAACTCATATGTATGCATCCATAATGAGTTATTCCATTCTCAAGCTATTGTGAAGACTGTAGAGCACACCATCCACATCACTTAAATGGTAAGATTTATTTCGTGAAACTCAAATTCTAATACTTATCTTTCAAATCAAATTATATCATATGACAAATAAACACTTGGTAGGTGTGCTCTCTGCATCAGCTTGATAATAAAAAATTTCATACGCAATTGGATCGATCTGACAAAGTCCAAAACCCTAATTGTCAAGAAAATTACTAGATGTAACCTCCTGCAGAAATCGCAGGATAATCGTGTCTCACGTGGCATTAAATTAAACGGCACCGTCTTATTTTTTTCTCAAAACGGTTCATTCCAACATTCCTTCATCTTCATCTCAGCGTCTTCAGTCTTCCCATTTCCAACTTTCAAACAAAAATGCTCTCCAAGCATAGAGGTTACTTCGTATTCCCTAAGCACAGAGTTAACATCCAAATTCAAGACTACAAATTAAGAGTTAACAGTTGTGGGTTTCTCTATTTTTCAGGCCCAGGATAGATTCTGGGTAAATCGAGATGAATTATAAGCTGAGAAAAAGGAAGAAAGATCCAAAAGCCAATTGCTTTCTTGCAGGAGCTATGAAAGGGCATGTAATTAAAGAAGAAATATCCAAAAGCCAATTAGTTTCTTGCAAGAGCTGTGAAATGGCATGTAATTAAAGAAGAGTGAGGTGGGCCAATACCCAATATTTCTTGGCTTGAGAAACCTGGTTCGCAGAAAGCTAAGAGATTCATGGTCTATATATTATATGAGATTCAGTGCTCAAGCCCCCTAATAAACATTGACCCTGGTCTCCGATGCCATTCCTTATCACTTTTTATTATTATTTGCAGTCCAGCTCTATAATAGAATCCTTAAGTTAGTAAAGGAAATTTTTACACATTATGCACACATTTGTAATAGAATCCTCAGCACCAACGAGCTCTACAAATCTCCACCTCCACCCTTTTTGAAGCACTGAATCTCAGGAACCAAGTGGGAATCAATGCAAGCGAAAGTTGGCATCAGAAGAAGAATCAAAAGATGACCCAAAGTTCTGCTTTTTCTCCTACCCACAAAAAAACATAGATCTAAGACCCACGAAGACGACCCCTCCGCTTTTTCTAGAAACCACGAAGACTCTGCTTATATCGTTTTGGTGTTGGTTTCTGTCTTTTTCATGTCCTCTGATTTACTGTCATTTGTTTGTTTGTTTTTTTTTTTAAATAATGTATCAGCGGATGTAGCCAGCCGATTCCGCCACGGTTTCTCACTGCGGTTTTACGTAGAACTGCTCAATTGTCAAAGAGAAAACTTGCAAGAAGACATAGTACTTGTCGTTTCAAATGTTGCTAACATATTTTTCCTACTGGTTTCTTGGCCTCTATTTATTTTAAAAAATTATATTTCTTATTAGCCTTTTGTCTGTGGTCCTGTGGATGGATATTGGTGGAAAACAGTTGCCCGGGTGGTTCGCACAGTAACATACCAACAACTAAAAGCAACAAGCAGGCACAAAACACAGAGAAGATGCCTTTTCATTCCAATGACTGCAATCGAAGAAACCCAGCTGCTGGGGGACACAGACCAACTGACCAAGAAAACCCAGATCATGGATTGCATTTCAATTCAACACAAAACACAGGTATCGATGAGACACATAATCATGTGCCAAGAACTGCTTTACAAACCAAAGAAAAAGTGCATATAATTTACTCTTAATCCTAATATTCTCTATGATGTTTTATAGGGTAATAAAACTTTAAAAAAGTGATTTTTTTTTTTAATTTCCATTAACTTTTCCTCTGGATGGGTGTTTATAGCTAAATCACATTGGAAGTTAAGATGTGTGTTTCAGGTTTGGTGGATGGATGGTGTGTTGAGTGGACCAGAGGTAGATGTGCCTGTTAAGGTTCTTCTGCAAGGCATCTGCTACTGATTGTCAATCATACTTTGGGTAAAAGAAAAAACACATGCAAGAAGAAGCATCCAACCAAAAAAAAAAAATTAAAGCTTGAAGATAGTTTTGTTGAAATTGGAGAGCTTAAATCCAGTCTTGCAATATTTATGCTTTAAAAAAAATAAAATAAAATAAAATTCAACCCAATGTGTAGAACATAATCCACATAATTTAAGAGTAATGCTACATATAATCGTAGAATGTGCAAGCGTCGTACAATCACTTTGAAAAAAAGTAGGATCTACTATTTAAAAATTAATTTTTTTTATATGGGTTCTGTATTTATTAACTTTTTTTCAAAATGATTGTGCGATACTTACACACTTACAATTGTAACTATTATTTTTCATAATTTAAAAGGTAAATTTTAGTTTATAAGATTTAGATTTTAAAATTTCTTTTTCAAATCAAATTTTATCATTTAAATTATGCGAGCTCTCTCTACACAACAATAAAATAACTCTTAAGCTTTTTCTTTTTGTGAATATATACGAAATTCAAATTCTAATGTAATTGTTTCTCCTTTTTCCTTAAAAACTTCAAAAAATAAATACTAATTTTATTCTGTCTTACAATTATACTGTTGAAACAAAAGCAGGAAGAGGAAATGATTGTTGCTAATATAAAAACAATGATAAGAAAAAGAAAATGATTACAGCATCAAAAGAATAAGATAAATAATTTGTATTAATTTCAAATAGATAAATCTCGCACAAGTTTTTATAATACAGTAAACTCATCTTAAAATAGTTATATTTTTAATGAGACCCACCTTTTTATAAAGAGTATTGCAACATTTACTAAAGAATTATACAAAATAACCTCACGAGTTAACATAATTTCATCCTGTTAGATTTATTTTATAATAAAAATAATTTTATAATTTGACGAAACACATTAATTTATAAAAAATATTTTTATATAATTATTTTGTGACTAAAATGTTTTTTTTTATATAAAATTAGACATTTTTCAATAAATAATATATATATTTATATATTTGAGGTAGGCAGATGCATATGGCTGACGAAATAACTTTCCAAAATTCAACGCTGACGATGCTTCAAATTCAATTATTTTAAGTTCTTTGTCTGCTTGCCAGTTGCTTCTAGTCTACCAAAAGTAATTACCATTTTCTAATCATCTGGTCAATTCTATACCATTTTATACTCCATTTTCTCATTGACTATAGCATTTGGTTTCAATTTTCTTTATCATTACATTTTTAAAAAAAAAAAAACCTCTAGAGAATATTGAATATTATCCACTTTATTTATTTATTAAAAATAATATTTACAGTCTTACTCACATATTTCTTTAAAAAAAAAGAAATATTTTTTTAAAAAATAATGAGACTTGCACAGCATAAAATTATATATAATTTTATGATTTATTTATATTTAAAAAAATTAAATAATCTAATTTACAAGAATCTTTATACTATATTTTACACTTGGTAAAAATAATGACTTTCAAGTTTCACCAATGTGATTCCAACTTGGTGGGCTCCAAAGACATTACCCTTGCAGCCCGCCACTCATCTCTCTCTCACCAACAAAGAACACTGAGAAACGACACATAACAACAGTTGTCTGTTTCCCAATCCCAAAGGCATCTGCAAAACCCAAAAACCTCTTCTTTCTCCATTACTTCCTTCTTACTCATTCTATATTTGTAATTGGTCAAAAAGGGAGATCCTTTTGATTATTTGACATATATCTTATCCAACATCACAGCCTATTCCTCCACAATCCTAAAGAACCGAAGAGAAAAAGGAAACTATCTATGATGGGATACCTCTCCTGCAAAGCTGAATCCGCCATTGCTGTATCCTCCAACTCCCACACTCCAACTTCCAAGTCCAAAACCGCTCACAGCCCACGACACAAGAAACCCATCAAGATCCAGCATTTTCACTACAGTGACCTTGAGGCTGCCACTAACAACTTCTCTGACCAAAAACTGTTGGGCAAAGGCAGCCATGGCTACGTCTACAAGGCCATCCTCCACGGACGCCACGTTGCCGTCAAGAAGCCCTCTCGGACTCCCTCAGTCAAAGCCGATGTCTTGACGAGCGAGGTCGATAACGAAATCGAAATCCTGTCCCAAATCCATAGCCCAAGACTGGTAAATCTAGTGGGTTTTACCAATGATTCTGAGAATAGGCTTTTGGTGGTTGAGTTCATGTGCAATGGGACTTTGTACGACATTCTTCATTCCACAACTCGATCCCCAACTTGGGGTCGAAGAATGCGATTGGCTTTGCAAACTGCAAAAGCCATCGACATTTTGCACTCCTCAAACCCACCTGTGATTCATAGAGATATAAAGTCTGCCAATGTGCTAATAGATAGAAACTATAATGCCCGGTTGGGTGATTTTGGTTTAGCCCTTAGGTGCCATGTGGATGACTATAGGCTAAGATCCACACCTCCTGCTGGGACTATGGGGTACTTAGACCCTTGCTATGTGACCCCCGATAATTTGAGCACAAAGACTGATGTGTTTAGTTTTGGGATTTTGTTGTTGGAGATTATTAGTGGGAGAAAGGCTATTGATGTTGGGCACTCACCGCCTTCGATAGTGGATTGGGCGATTCCCCTTATAAAAAAAGGGAAGCTTTCTGCCATCTATGATCCAAGGATAATGCCTCCTAAGGATTTGGTTGTGAGGAAGCAATTGGCAGTGATTGCCTCCAAGTGTGTAAGGTCTTGTAGGGAGAGGAGGCCGGCAATGAAGGAGGTTGTTGAATGGCTCAGTGGTTTAAGTAAATTGGTTCCACTTCATTCGTGGAACGGTTTTAATAATCCATGTATGATGGTGGACACTGTTGGAGGTCCTGTGGGATTGAGAAATGTGAATAATTCGAGAATGGAGGGTGTGGAAGGTGGGGATTTTGATGCAATGGATGGGAATTTTGGTAGATTGTCAACTAGGCATTCCCGGAGAGTGTATTCTGATTTGGGGTTCAGGAGCAACTTGATGGAGCTTATGGCTGGTAACGATGGGGATGTTGAGGGGGATGAGCTGAGTTCAAAATCAGCGAATCAAAGTTCCAAATTTGGTAGTGGGAGATATTTCCGCAGACGGAGAAATCAATCCCAGACTCAAGGTTGTGATGACAATGTCTTCCGTTTGAGGCGACATCAATCTGTTGGGGGCAGTTCAGAGATATTTTCTAGAGAAGACTTGATTTCAAGTTCGAATTTAGCTCCTGAGCAGCTGAGGGTGTAAGTAATATACTACCAGAGATTCAATCTGAACGATTCTGGCAATGGAGCAAAGCCCCTCCATCTTGTAAGCCTTATCTTGTTTGCAAATTACATTGATGAAGATTTGTTGGTAGCTCATTACTATTGGATTTTTCAAAGTTAACCTACCCCATGTTCATTCAAATCTCAATGTATTGTTATTTCCACAAGGGTACATAGCTGATGTCCCCCTCATAGGTTATTTAATCTTTCTTTGTATGA
The DNA here is from genome assembly GCA_011037825.1 of Carya cathayensis. Classification (NCBI taxonomy): domain Eukaryota; kingdom Viridiplantae; phylum Streptophyta; class Magnoliopsida; order Fagales; family Juglandaceae; genus Carya; species Carya cathayensis. The sequence continues at coordinate 801,124 of QGSO01000248.1, read as the reverse complement.
AAAATCTGAATACAGATGAAAATCCTTTTTTTGGGTGGTAATCAGAATTCCATCCCTAGTTTCAAATTCCTGCAGTCAAAAGATTCTTTTGAATTTCGGTAGATAGTCTTGCTTTATTCCAAAATATAGCGCCTGCAGACAATTATTTAATTTCTAGACTTGTTGATTATTTTCAAAGAGGAAAAAACAATTGCAACTCTCTATACTTTCAAATAAGTTTTCACTTTTCTAGCACCTGATGCTGGGCAGAGTTCATCTCACACATAACAGATAAGCATGATGTTGGTGGAGCGCCTAAAAGTAAATTGTGTTGGTCCATGCTATGCCCTTTAAAATATGAGAAGGACATTTTCAACCAATCTGCTGGGATGATAAATGTACAGTCGACAATGATGAAAAGATTAAGGGCACTGTTTCTCTAATCGATTTTTTATGTCTGTTTAGGCATCCACTCAAATAGTCTCGTCTTCTTGATATAGATGTAACTCATTCAAAATTATAATCCTAATGCATCAATGCAATTGGGAATAGATCGACCTTTTTCTTCCAGGAAAACCTATTCTAAGGTTTATGCTTGCTTCCGAGTAAGCTTCTTTTTTTTTTATTTTTGTTTAGCATGTGAAATTTGAAGCAAACTGAAATGTTGCTTTCAACAAGTTTTCAAGCTTCTGTAATTAACCATCACAGAGTAGATTTGTCACTTCCCCTTTGCAATCTAGCATTGTTAATGTATCCTACTGGATCCCTCATATATGTTAGAACCTTTGAAGTGACATAAGATCATGAATCAGCTGCTTACTACATGGACTGTTTTGTTGGACACATCTGTGTGTGTCTGGTGCAACTCTTCTTTGGATTTTGTTTCCTTATCATTTGTAGTATTATTTTCGGTTTGAATGAATAGGCTAATCCATTAGAAGATCGAATGAAACGTGAAAACTGTGTTAGTATAGGATGTGGCATCATGATTTATTTTTACTGTTAAGGTGGCAACCGATGTTTGACATACAGAGTTTCCTCCCTTTCTCTTCTTTTCTATTCAACTGTCATCATTAAAGGCATAAATCTTGGATTTTATTTATTGATGCCCTCTGTCGGCTAAATCATTGCACTATTTTATTTTTTCTTTACTCGGGTTTTTAATCTGAACATTGATTTCCTTCTTTCTATTTTTTCCCTTTTTTTTTATATTATATATATTTAACTCCATACAGATCTAACGATTGGAAACAGTGAGAGTTCCCTCGTGTCTATGCTACCTCTCTAATCTCGTGTTCCAAGCATTCCCATGTAATCATTGACTTAACATGAACACATAACTAAGATCTAAGGAGATTAACGTATCATTATTTCTTTCTTTATATAACAATTATGTTAGATGGGTCGGATTCCTTGCTGTCTGAGTCATTAGTTATTTATTGGCTAGTAAGTGGGTAAGAGTCCGCATCACCTGTGGGGGTGATTGAGATTAGGTGAAGAGAAATTAACCATTTAGAATTTTCATCAATGGGTCAAAAGTCATCGTTTAAAATGGAATGCCCCTTTCCACCCATGGATTTAGATTTCTTGCGTCTAATTCGGCTTTTATCCCTTGACGTATGGGTTTTGTGTCACAAAAGAAGAATTTGATCTGTTCACCGTTCAAGGGAATGAGAAAATTTCTAGAATCAGTAACTTCATGTACTTGGTGATATTACAGATTTCAAATTTCAATTGACTTAAAGTTACATTAAAAGAGAAATTGAAGGAGGGAGTAGAGGAATCTCTAAAGGGTCTGACTTCTGACTTATTAAAATAAAATTTTTAAAAAAAAAATCTCCAAAAATGGATACCTTGATCAACTAATTATTTAGTTCAACTCTTAACTCTCATTTTGAAGGAGAAGATTTACGAAGCTGATTATCTTTTCTCAAATTCAAAATCAACTTGGATATGACAATTTTAGGTTCAATACACAAGGGGGACAGGTTTTAGTAAGGATAATGCTTCATTGCAGAATACCTCATCACAGGAGGCAGAAAATAAAAATAAAATAAAATAAAATAAACGTAAGAAAAAACATTAAAATGCCACTAATCTCAACGAAACATGTTTATATTATTCAAAACTGTGCGTTTCTATTAATAATAACATCACAAAGGTGGTACAATTTTTAGTGGCCAAAATAATGACACTAGGTGACAACAGAAAACAGCTTTGTTTGTACCAGCTCACTGAAAGACTGAAAACATTCAGAAAGGAAAGGTAGAAGCATCTATGAATTTTTAGAATTCAAAAAAAAATAAAAGAAAAGAAAAACTATTTCCAACTAATACCAGTATTTTAAATAAAAAAACAATCGGCACCATTCTATCAATGTCCTGAGAACTATCTCCACTAACAGCACTCTAAAGAAGGAAGCCATTCTTTCTTGTGTACATTGAAGAAAGGATTATCGCCCAAGCAGATTTAGACCACTCAATGCAAAATGTTTTACCTATCCAATTATCGGATACTAGAAGGAATCTGCACCCTTCTTCAGCTCAATCTCACGTTCTGCCTAGTCTTGATCATTCGCTTTAGTGTAGCTAGCCAGAAGTTGCACTCGTCCCACTCGCTAGTTGTGAGAAGTACCTGAACCAGGAAGAAACAAAAGAAAAACAATTAGAACTTGCTATCTCAAGGTTTTTTTTAATTTTTAATTTTTATAAGTTAATGAATCAGATAGAGCTCTACCTGGATTTGAAGAGCATTACTGAAATCTCCATTGTCCAAAGCCTGGCAGAGCTGAACAAGCTTATCAGCAGCATTTTTGGATATGTCCCCACTGTTGAGTTTTGCAAACAAGGCACCTAATTTCCTGGAATTGTCTTCTATTTCACGCTTCTTGGCTGGATTTGCGCGTGAACCGCCCAGCGCTTCTGATGTCTCATTGAAAAGTCTTGTCAATGTTGCAATGACAGGTTTCTGGTTGACTGGGGGAATTAAGTAATAACAAACACAAAGTTAGCATGAAATCAGTGAATAAGAATAGCACATAGCTTAGAAACCTATATGAAACTAACATCAGCACATTAAATGAATACAAAATTGGAGAAAAATAAAACAATTTTCAGGAGGCATGAAAGGAGTTCAAAAGGCCATTCAAGAGTTACAAGATACTTGTTTTCTTCCTTGTATTTATTTAACCGAGGGCAATCCCCCACTGTTCTTCATATATCTTCGTTTGATGAGTTCAGAGTAAGCCAAATGTGAAAGTAAACTTAATGTGAAATTCAAAGAATCATGGAATCATTGAGAGCCAGGGGGGACCTACAGGTCTAGGGAGGTCTCGTTGAATTAAGTGAAATATCATATATAACAAACTACCTGGAACATTTGAAGTATCAACTGTCTGTATAGTAGGTGGTGGAGCAGCAGGTGTAACAGTTGGTTGTGCCAATGCTGCCCGAGTAGGACTGGGTGGTTGTAGTGACCCCATCCCAGGTCTTTGAACAAGCCCTGAATTAACTGGCATAAATCCCTTTTGGGGAGGGGAGGGAGCTATCATCTGTGGCATTTTATGGCCAGGAACTGAGCCTGGATGTGATGTGACAGGTGCAGCCGGACCAGTCCCAGATGGAATAGGTTGATAACCAGGGTTGGTGGTTCCCTGAAACACATGCAAAAAATTTTAAGATCAATCACAAGTTCATAGTACCATCAAAATAGCAAATGTTTTGTGCTATATATACATTATACATATAAATACATATATATACAAATATGTATATATATACATATAGAGAGAGAGAGAGAGAGAGAGAGAGAGAGAGAGAGAACAAAAGTATATCTACATACAGGATACAGCTGAGAACCCAATGTGGGCTGCTGATATTGCTCTGCATTTTTCAGTGCAGGAGGAGTTGCAGGAATAAAGGGCCTAGCGACAGGTTGAGTGGCGACAGGAGGTGCTGGAAAATTTGGCTGGTAGGAAGGAAAAAAGGTCATAAAACTCAAATAATAAGACTATTTAGAGTCAACAAATTAACATGCTGAATGCCAGAAGTTTATTAAATGACATAAAACAATAAACTTTACACAACATAACACTGGCAATAGAGGGATCAAGTTCAATTCAGAAGATTTATATATGAACTACATCCAGCCATAAGGGTGTGAATATAAATAGAAACAAAATGAAAATATGCTAGAAGTACTTGATGAAGCCTGAAGCCACAACACAAACTACCTGAGACGGTGTCTGCGATGGAAGGAATAAATTTGGTGGCTGATACGGGGCAGGAGCACCATATCCCCCTCCATAAGGAGCGCCAGAAGGATGCTGATAATTCCCACCATATTGACTGCTAGGAACACTTGGTTGCATATGTGATGTTGCTGTTTCCTAAGCAGCAAAAATCATTGGAAAAACACACATAAGATTACCCTCTAAGTAGCAAAACAAAGTTGGTAATTAAACAGCATCTGAAACCACTCTCTCTCTCTATCTCACACACACACACACACACACAGATTCATGAATAGAACACCTGATAATAAGATTGAGAAGCATCAACCAAGCCAAAATTGGATTGATCAGCACCATATACTGCTGCACTTGGTGCTTGAGAGTTTTCAACAACTTCTTTCTCTGCAACAAATGTAAAAGAAATTCATAAATTGAAACTAAATATGGAGGCAAAAGAGAAGACAATATGAGAGGGTAAGCTCCACAAAAAATAGCTTAATCAAGAGAGAAGTGAACCATCTGATTATTCAATATGGAAAATGATTAACTTACCACTCTTTTATAACTATTTTACAACTCTATACGAAAGGAGGGTAGCTTTGTAAAATTGAAATTCATTTTTAATGAAGTGGCACAATTGCATTGGTCGATTGTAACATGGGCTGTAAAATAGTTGTAAAAGTGCTGTAGGTGTATCATTACTCTTTCCAGATATTTTTATACAAGGCTAATTGGAGATGGCAATACAAAATACAAGCACCGTGAGCCTTGAAGCAATTTTATGTCCCTCAAGGGGCCACATTGGTCAAACCCACACCAGTCGACTGGCAATTGCAAAGAAACCAGAAATATTGGGTTTAATTTCCCTTTTCTTACTTCCTGCATGTGGCTTATGGGCAACTATTACCACCAGTGAAGACTACGCTCCATTAAAACAACTCAAGTATAGCAAGCTAATCCTGGGGGTGGGGGAGGCCAAAACCCAGTTGCTTACTTATTGATCTTACTCTCCTGTACCAGATTCTGAAATATTTATCCATAAAAACATTGTAAGCTTAAAAACAGATAGAGGATTGGTATATAAGATTTTGGTTTGAGTAATGGTTAAATTATAAACTGAATTGTACTTTCTTATTTTTGGTTCCATCAGAAGGTAACCTTGGCCATTGGTTACATAAAAGGAAGTATCCCATCCCTCACCCATAAAAACCACCAAAATAGAAACTGACCTTAGGGCATTACTCCACCAGCCATTTCCTAAAAACTTAGTGTTGTCACCAACAAACAAATAATTGAAGAGCATCTAAATGCCACATTATAAACTCACAGATAAGCTCATGATTTAGAAAATTAAAATAATCTAGAACATATAACCAGGAAAATTTTTCATTCAACAAAAGAAGATGGTAAGAACACCCTCGCTATATGCAACCGAGCTACAAATGACTTCATCACTAACGTCATTGGGAAAATATCAATTGCAACAACCTTGTTATATGAATTAGTCCAGAAATAAATATGATCATATTGAAAAATGACAAATTTATACATATAATTTCAGGTAAAACAGTAGTACAACAAAAGGAAGAATAGAAGTGTCTTATAAATTAAAATAAAAAATAACATATGCCAAAAATATGTAAAAATATGAGAGAATTTCATCCAGCAAGCAAGGGGGTTCAAACACCATATCAAAGATATTACCAAAAGCCCATACCAGGTACTGTAGACAATGCAATACGATCTCTTAAGATCACAAGCTCAGGTGACAATTCATCAGAGCCCAAAAGTTTAAGGTACTCCATGGCCGTTGTTAAAAGCCCTTGGCTTGCTAAAATTTCAGCATATTTCTCAACAAGCTTACACAAAGATGCACTGAATCGTTTTTGCCCCGTTGCCAAGGCAAGGACAATAGTCTTTTCCATCAGATCCTAATAAAATAATTGAAAAAGTATAAATAAGCTTTTTGGCAATACATGCATAACTGAACCTCTCAAACTAATGAAATTAACCTGAAGAAGATCGACATAGGATTTCCCTTCATGCTCAGTTTGAAGACTCCTCGACCAGATTTCCACAGTTTTATCAATATTTCCAGCACATATATAACAAAGGGTAGCAGCCAATGTGTTACCAGCATTCAAGAGTTTAGAAGCAAGTGTGTCACAGAGCACAGTCCATTCCTCTCTCTGTGCAAACTGTTAACTGAAGATGATTAATTAAAAGAAAAAATTGTTTGTACTTGATGCAATAATTTCTTGATCAATAAATATTACTTCCACTTGAAACTATTTCATATAATTACAACTAAGTAATAGCCATAATTTCAGAGAAATGAAACAAATACGCTAGTCCAAAAAATGCCAAAGAAAACGCTTTCCAGATATTCTTGCAACTAAATGCAGCTATTGGGGCCGGGGGAGTGAGGTCAGTCTTGCAAGGATGTATCTATATATATATTTATTTATTTTGATCAGAAAATAATAATTTTGTTGATAGAAAATAGGCAGAGTCAAGTACATCGGGCGGATAAAAGAGTGGATATATATAATATCTGCAAACATGAACATGGAAATAAGAAAAACTGCAGTGTGAATAATGCACATTAAGGCCTTTTTTATGTAACATATTCTCAGATATTTCCTTCCCAAACATCACTCAAACACAACACTTTCCAATTTCAAATCTTTAACTTTTCATCTAATCATTACCCAATTTTACAATCTTCAAAACAAAACACAAAAAACAGTACAATTTTTTCAAATTTCAAAACAAAAATTATATTCAAACAATTTTTAACTTTACAATATTTTTATTCAACTTTTTCTCTCTCATTTCCCAAAACCCAATAAAACATTTTAACTCAAATCATTTCACTACTATTCACAGATATTACGAGATATTCGAGTGTCCAAACAAGCCCCAAAACTCCAAAACAATGAAAATAATGATGGGGCAAAAGCTCAGCAATGTAATTTCTTCTGTATGGTAATAAAAAAATTCATTCAAATGCACCTACTATAAGAATATGTTGCCCTATTCTTATACAAAAACAGAATGTGTTGCCATATCGCAATACAAAACATTTTGATTATTAAGAGTTATGAAACTTACACTACAGAGAAGAGCAAGGGTTTCTTTCCAGAACTTCAGGGGTCTACTATTAACAATGCTCAAGAGATCATTGTTCACCATAGCAGAAACAACCTGAAAGTGAAAATGAAGCAAGCCAAGAGTCCTTAAAAATCCATAACAAATAAAAGATTGACGAGATGGAATGGTATATCTATCTCTGATCCTATTACAAGGATTATATGTTCATTAAGTTAAATATGAAGCTCTTTAAGATGTTTTTTAAACTATCAAAGGGAAAAAAAAAAAAAAAAAACTCTTCAAGATGAATATTCGGACAACCTTTAGGTAAGGTGAATGGCTCGTCCTAAAGTATTGATCACGAGTGCTCTCCCACAAAGATGCACCACCAACGTGGGCAATAACTAAAGCATCAGCCATTTTATTTGCAGATATGCACTGTGCAACTGCCCCCTTGTAATCTCCAACAATTAAAGCACGTTGGACACCATCATTAAATGCGGGGTCAACACTCTCCCCAACTCCATCTGGTTCTTGTTGCAATTGTTCCAAACCATCCACAGCATCAGGTATAGCAAAATTATCATGAGAGGTTGACAAAGGTGTATCAGCCTTGGGGCTAGGGATATTGTTAAAGAAGTCTTCCCCATTATCAGTAGGGAAAATGGTGGCTTCTTTATCATCCCCAGATCCAACCTTCTCCGGCACAACATCCTCAAGTCCAAGTGCATTTACTTCCTGGGAGAGAGCATCTTGGACACTCTCCTTTTCATTAGTAGGTACACTGAAACCAAGGTGACCAAGCAGCTTTGTCCTAGCTGTCCCATCATCTTCAAACATAACCTTCAAGAAGCTCCAAGTTTCTCGGTCATCCTCCGCTCTGTTAAATAAACTCATAAGGTTTCTCATTGCCAAAAAAGAAAATAATAAAAATAATCCATTCCCCAGTACAGGTAACATACTCAGACTCTTGTGACTTCTTATCACATAGTACCCTCAACAAAGACCTGTCGCCATTTTGTATTGCAGCTTCAAATTCAGACGATCGACCAACCAAACTGTCTTCAGTAACTAAGTTGTGCACATAAACCTGTACAAAGAGGGAAAATAAGAAGAAAAAAAATCCTATTTCCTAACAAAACAAAGAGGCACTGCTCAATGGAGATACCTCTGAACCACCAGCTGGAACACCTGCAGGAGAGGACCTAGGGCAAAACCACATAAGCTTGCCACCAAACCCAAAAGATGCCCCAACAGGACGTTTAAACCATTTTGGAGCCCTCAGAGGACCTGCGCAGAAGAGACTGATGTAAAAAGAGCTACTAGCTGCTAGGATATTGAAGTTCACAGGCACTAGAATGAGTTAAAAGAACTTAGCAGCAGCGGATTTTTTTTATTCTTTGGAATGGGGGCCTGCTAGGGATACATATCAGTACTAATTTGCTGCATCAGTCCAGAAATCCCTTCTTAGGATGCATAATTTTTTTTTCTTCCCCACATGAAATCGCTACTAACCAACTAATGATTTGTGGCAATTACCCATTGAAAGTCAAAAGTCGTGGCAGCCCACCCAAGTCTCCTTAGTTATAACTTCCAAGATTTTCTTGATCTCCTTTCTCTAATGAGCTTTGCTACACATAAGCCCACATTCCACACATATTTTTATTTTAAAAAAAAAAAGTTCGGTTTATTCTTCTTAAACTAATTGAATTATTCTACTCATTATCCATATACCAAACATTTGATAAAAAATTTAAAAAAAAAAAAAGTGGTGTGAGGTGAGTGGGCTTGTGTTTAGAATTTTTCTTCTCTAATTATGTGTATCTGATGTTAATTACTTTGATCATACCATTTTTTCTTTTTCTTGATTATTTTTAAACCTAATCCTATTTAAAAATGACAAAACTTGCTTAAACAAACTGATTAAAAGAACAGAAAATCAAACCTAAAATAGAAACTTTAAAAATTCAGATAAAATGAACATATTAGATTGAACTGAATAAATGTTTTAACAAGAAACTATTTGAACAAAATAAATAAATAAATAAATATCCTTGTTCAACTGTATGTTACCTCAAAGCACTCCAACAATGTAAGTTCAAGAATATCATTCCTTTTTTTTGGATTGGTAAAATAACTCCCTTAAGATGTCGAGTCTTAGTTTTGTCAACCACCCCTATGTTACTGGGCCCGAAAGTTCCATTCAGAACAAAGGCCAACACCTATATATGCATTGATGCAGTGTGTGTGTATACTTACTTTATCTAGACCCTTCCTAATACACCAAAAATGGCTTAACAATCAATACAGATGGAAAACATGCATTACCTGCACCAAACACATTCTCTCCAACGCCATACCGACTGCAACCCTGGAAAAGGATAAGTAAAACCCATTAATAAAGATGGAAACAAAAGAAGGCTCAAAGGTAAGCCATTTAACAAATGAGTCGACCAGTTCTACCAGGGTAGAGAAACCAATAAAAGAAAACATTAATAATATCACAGAACCGTCTTGGTGATCTTTAGTAGTTTCAAGACCAAAGTTTCCATAAAAACTTTGCTCCACATGCCAAAGCCAGCTTATAGATTCAAAGGGCATATAACATGGATAAAAAAATGTTCATCACTTTCTCCACTTGCTTCCATTGTAATTGAACCCAGTTTTCTTTTTATAAGTAAATTGTACCCAATTTTTCATCAGTTTTAAAGTGACTCAAATAAAACAAAACCTTTCACACAGATCCATGAGAATAAAATAGGTAGATACCTCAACATTATAAAAGCCGACTTTTCCATCAAATGAAGATGCCGATATGACCCCGGGTATCTTTGGATACCAGTGTACATCAAAATTCCAGTTGTTTCCAGCAGGCAATTCACAGACAATCTGAGTCAAAAGTTTTTTGATAAGCGACAATCGAAGTCAAAACTAAAACAAAGAAGCATCAACATGGTGCAAAGTATTTTCCACTGAAACCACGATCCAGGATAAAAATCATAATAGGAGGAGATTTATTACAATAAATTTAAAAAAATATGGGGTCATGGCAAGAAGACGAACTTCATACCTCACCAGAAACAGTGTCCCAGCAAATAGTCCGACTATCTTTGGCACAAGTAATCAAATAGGAACTGTCAATGGGACACCACGCCATCGCAATTACGCCTGGTGCAATTCATAGGCCAAAAAGGCACAAAATATCAAAAGCAAGAATGGCAAAACAAAAATGATTATGATACATTTGGATATTGGAAAATACAGGAACAGCTTAGCTAAAAAAATTATTGTATCATTGAAAGTAAAACTACTCACACTCAGTGGCAACAAGAAACACATATGAGTTTGAGCCTTTATACAAGCAAGAAATTATGAAACAAAACGTATTACAATGTAGTATATGGAAACCCCGGGATTTCTCGGGATGCTGCTCCCAGATACATGGTGCCAATCAAAAAAAGTATATGGCATCCATTTACACATATAATAAAGCAACAATCGGTAAACATTTAAACTTCAGGTAATGTAAAATTTTATGAATGCCATTTAAAATCAAATTAGGGTGCAAATTTCACAATCATCAAACTATATCAATCATAAGGATCAGACTCTGGCTTGGACAACTTCAATAATTATGTTGAGTCAATTTCTTTGACAAGTTTTCCATTGACCCTGCTTACATAGCTACCCTACTCATTGAGATATAATGAGTGTGCATGTATAAATATGCACGTTAGTTTCACATTATACCTGGTGTAACTCTGTTAAATATTACACTACTTAATAGCTCTCATATATTGCAACACTTAATAAATTCTCAAAATATCAATACTATTGCAAACCAGCCATTAGATATATGACCTCTAGAAGCCCATCATACTTGGAAAATAACATTTAAAAAAAAAAATTGATAAGAAATTTATCAAACCATGTAATTAGGCATAGCCCAAGTACAATAACATAAAAACCAATCATTAAGAACTACATTGCACAGAGTTATAGCCTTTTTATAATTAAAAAGTACATTAAGCGAGCAGTTTTTTTATAAGTTAGCAAATGACAATGAATGATATGAAATTTCAAATGCAAGAAAAGCACATGGAGTATATGCCATCCAATGGTAGACTTGGCAAAATATCTTCTTCTTTTTTTTTTTTGATAAGCCGACTTGGCAAAAGATTAATATAATCAGATGTTACCAAGTGGTATAAAATGACAGAGCTACATCGATTGTAACTAAAACTGGTCCACTATGAGATTCAATATCACAGGAATGAGGGAGAGGAACCACAACATATTCGATAACCTAAACAAAATGTCTAAGACAGCAGGGCTTATATAGCAAAGTTCATTCACTCATTGTCTACTCCATGCATGATAAATTCAAAATTTTTAAAAGAAAGGCAAAAGTTAAAAGAAGATCCTAAAATAGTCATTACCTTTAGTATGTCCTGTGAACTCTTTAAGAGGTGACATTACGTTCCGCACATCCCACAGCTGCTTAGATAAACATTACAATAAATTAGTGAACAGAACACTTATTTTTAATTTTTTTCCAACAATATAACCTCAAAAAAAAAAAAAACACGTAAAGCACCATCAGTCGCAAAATCAATACCCTAACAGAAGGTGAATTATCTTCATCCGATGCAACAAGAAGATGAGTAGCAAAATCAGGATTCCACTGCAAAACAGAGCACCTCCTTCTAACAGGGTCCGAAAAGCTGCAAGTTGAAAGAGGCCATGTGAGGTGTTTAGAAAGATCACCCCAGGAATCATATCAGACTGCAGCACTTAAAAAAATGCGAGTGCACGCACACAGAAAACTTTACATTAATAGTGAAAAGATTACCTTATTACTGGCTTTTGCTTCTTTAGGTCCCAAACCACTAGATAAAAAAAGATAAAAAATACATCACGGATGTTGTGAAATAGAAAACAAATAATTTGAATAACATTTTCCTTCCTCACCAGTTGTCCCATTATATGAAGTGGATGCCAAGACATGTTGAACCTTGCTATTCCAAGATAAGCACGAAATCTCTCCCTGCGCAGTTGAGCTGCCACTCTGCAGAAAGTTCTCAGAAAATTATTACATGCCCAGGTAAATTTTAATCCTCCATGACTAAAATATAAAGAGGGGGGGGGGGGGGNGGGGGAGAGAGAGAGAGAGAGAGAGAGAGAGAGAGAGAGTTTGGCTGAATTCAAATTTTAAATCGTCCAAAATGGATAAACTGGGCATAAACAACTAAAGAACATACCCTTAGGGGTGGAAAATGAGAAGGTTCTGCAGGGTTTGCTAAATCCCATATGCAAATTTCACCATCATCAGCCCCGGATGCAAGTAGGTTTGGTGTGATGGTATTAAATTCAAGACCACGCACCTGAAATAGAAAAGAAAGTGCTCAATAAAGCATGACTTGCAATCATCAAATCTGTTCAAGGATGAAATAACATCAATAAAGATACGGCTAACATAATGCAATACTTACTGGCCCTTTATGCCGTGAGAGATGTCCAACAAGAGCATTTTCATTTCCTTCAGGACTGGGAAAAGAAGGAAATAGAAAATTACGCAATTATGACAAAAAGAAGGCAAAAACTCTCCTAAAACGACACAATTATGTAGTCCTCGATTCACACAATAACTCAAGAGTTCGGAAAACACAACAAAAGGCCCTAATGACTCCTTTCCAAACATGTTGTAACAAAGAAAATTAATGATCAGAAAGAAATAAGGCATTCCACCAGCATTTTAACCAGAATGAAAGTAAAATGCCCCAGCACCAATAACTCATGAGCTGAATCAGCAAGTCATCACGATTCATTTTTAAATCAGAACCATTTCTCAAGTCAAATCACAAATTCAAAAATTACATTCTGTTCCTGTTTCAGGGAAAAAATGTATTTCTAACAACAAATTCTAATCACATCAGACGCATGATTCATGGATGCCAACTACCATACTTTAAAAAAAATAAAAACCTCGTATATCCCTCGGGGGCACGTTAAAATTATAAATTCTCTATCATCTGACTGCGTACAATTGATTAAATTTTGCGTTATTTTGATGACTAAGAAACCAAACTAAACAATGCCTCCGAACTGCAAAATCCGCTTTGATTTCAAAAAGGCAACAAAAGGGGGGAATAACCCACGTTCCAATTCACCGGAAGCCGAAAGCCCTCAACCTATACAACTCAAATCAAATATCCACCATCAATACAACTCAATTCGATACTAAATACTCTCTACTTTGACTGTGTGGATCAATTATTATTTATTAAATTTTGGTGAAACAATGAACGTCCATTACAAATTTCGGCTTAACTATTAAGCACAAACTCCCTGAGACCAATTCAATATATATTTCCAGGTCAATTACCGGATCAGACCGAGGGGGTTCCAGATATCAATGGTTCCGTCGACGAGTCCACCCGCGATAAGACCGAGCGAGAACTTCTCGGAAGCGGATCCGGCAGTCGCCTTGCCCCAAGAGAGGCGGTTAAAGCGCTCAGAGCTCGGAGACTCGCCAACAAGAGGCAGCTCCCAATCTTCGGACTGGAAATCAAGCTTGAATATCTCGAGACTGGCTGATGAGCTGAACGACAGATCCACAGCCCCCGCCATGGTCCCCGCCGCCATGTACGGAGCGTCCGGCGCCAAAGCGACGGACGCCGATCTACTTACCCCCTTTATAGACGCCATTTGCCTCAAATTCACAAGCCCTAGTCCACCAATCAAAATTCAAATCCCTACCAAATAAAGATATATATGATCTGTTCTGTAGAGAGGGAGAGATGAATTTCACAGAGAAAGTGGATCTGGGAAACAAGAAATGGGGGGAAAACTAGAGAAGTTAGGGTTTGGAAGCGTGGATATTTTACGATCTGATCTGAAGTGAGATGTATGTGTGAGATGAGGGACTGTCTTTTCTCTCTCTCTCTCTCTCTTCCTCCCTCCCAAGTCCTACCTCCTTTTCTTTTTCGCTTGGGTTGGGACTTGGGATTATTTTCAATCGTCGTTCTTAGTTATTTCATTTTGCGTTTTGGAGGTTGTAGAGTATAGAGGAGACGTGTGTGAATCGTCAGTGATCCAATCAAAGCGTGACATGTGTCATGCAGTGTTATTTTTTTCTTTTTACTTTTTTTTCTGAGGATTTATTTGGAAATAGATTTAGTTCCAAAATTCTCATCTTATTTTATATTATTTTTAAATATAAATTAAATTAATCATTACAATTTTTTTAAATTTTTAAATAAAAAATAAAAAACAATTCAATTTTTTTAAATATCTAAACATAAATAATATTATAAAACTATATTGTAACAATATTTTAACTTTATAATATTTTTTATTTCATTTTTTCTATTTCATTTTTCAAAACTAAAAAAATACTTAATTCAAACTATTTAACCACTATTCACAAACTATCTTATTATTATTTACATAATTTTCATCTCATCTCTCTTAAATGTTTTAAATGACCTAAATGTTCTTTTTTCTTATCTTCACATCCTTGATTAAAATATATATATATACTATTTTTAGTCCTAAGTTTTGTAAAAAAAAATTAAATTATATATTTTAAATTGTTGTTCATAATTTAAACAATATACAAATGAAATAATTTAAAATGCATCATATTATAGTAATCATAATATATATATATATATAGAGAGAGAGAGAGAGAGAGAGAGAGTAATTAATTTGAACTGAAAGAAATGCATCCAAATTATTAAACCCATTAAATATAATAGAGGAAGAATAAAAACAAAAAAAATTGAAGAAATTACTGGCCGATGCCGATGGTGACCACATCATCATCAAGGCCGGCCATGTGAGTGTTTAAGACCGACCAGTACCAGAGATATATAATTTGATCCAGCATTAAAATAGGCAATGGTTGCTTTCAAATCCTTTTTATATGTACCACCGAATGTGAGTACTGATTCTATTTTTATTTTTTATTTTTACTTAATAATTAAAAAAGTATTTTTTAATGATGGTATATATTTTTTAAAAGTATTTAAAAAAATGTAAAAAAAAAAAAAGTTACATTTACTAAATTCGAATTCTCAACGTAGCAGTCCCCTATATATATATATATATATATATATATATATATATAAACATCATAAGTACTCGATCCATATCGTGTTGAATGTATGATATTATTTTATATGCTGGTTTTCCATTTCAACGTACAGGCGGATTGTGCCTATCAAAAGGAAGCTTTATTTTGCCCAAGGAACTAGCTGGAACAAGCTTCAGATTCTCACAATTACATATTTCGATCATGAACCCATCTGGGTCTTTGAAGAAGAGTTGATCAATGGCCGTCCCCTTTTCTTCATCTTCCTCCACACTCCTCTTCACATACTTTATATCCAGATCTTTAAGCTTTTGCTCCATTTCTTCCATGTTTGCACACTACCATCCATGCAGGTTGAATATCATCGCCAAGACAATCAGCAACGTCGATATATATTTAGCAAACAATTACGGAAGATAATCATGATTATACACCCAAACTAAATCTGAAAAGTAAGCTGGAAGGAAGATGAAATTTTCAAGCACCTGAAATGATCATATGTGGTTGTCCATGGGATCCAAGTGATCTTGATGATCGGGTTGGTCATTAAGCAGCCTATCCTCATGATCTTTGGATTGCAACAGGTGAATCCCAACTCCATAGTTGAACAGCCAAGCACCATCGAAGTCAAAAGCTTGAGGACGCTCAATCAAAACGAACCCAAGAACCTTGGTGTAGAAATCAACGGATTCCTTCACATTTCTGCATAGTCTGGATACGTGATTCAAAGCCATTATGGGAAGCGGGGTCTCGGCCTGATCATCCTTCTCTTTTCCAGCATGGTGATCTTTTTCCGTGGTTTTCTCGTGAGTACTGTTTCTCACTTCTCCGTTAGCCTGATCTTGATCTTTCTTTTTCCATTTTGATCTGCACTTTCTATTAGACTGATATATCTTCTTTTGGTCTTTAATTTCCGTGTTTCGAAATTCAGAGAGATATCATGATCAAGATGAGTTTGCTGCATGGTTTTCGAAACCCCATTAATGGTGGCTGACACGTAGGGAACAAGAGTGTTATGGTGCTAAAGGGAGTTACAGCTTGGGAGAGAGAATAAAACTGGAAACTTGAAGTTTGGAAGAGAGACATTGAAGAGGGCTAGGGCAAGAGTGGATCGGAAGTGATTTGGGCGTGCTTTATGTCAGAGGTCGAAACAATATGCAGGGAGATAAGGAGCACTAGAGCAGGCGACGTCGTTCTCATTTTATTGCTTTAGATAAAATAAAGACAAAACGTTGTAGTTTAACTAAGCTTGTAAACGCTGTGTTTTACAGCTGGATTTAGGGACTTTTATGTCTTTTGATTGTATTCTGTTAGGGTCACGCATATATGGTGGGGAACGGAAACATGGGAATTACTGAATGTTTTGTATTGCTTTTGGTAACCGCTTGGGAGGTTTTGGATTCCTCGAAAATCCATTTATCATTAATGGAAACACTACAGCTTCCATTGTCATCTTCTACATGTGCTTACGTTCCTTTTTACTACTCTGTTATTGATCTATTTTGTCATTCCAGTAAATCCATAACAAGTGGTATCATTAGAGCCAACATTCCTCAATATTCCGCAACCCAGAAATTCCATTTCCAGCTCCTATTATTTACACTTTCCACTTTCCAGCAACCAAACCACATTTACAACCCATAAATTCTTCCTACAAATTACTATATGGCTGACAACACTAGATCCAAAGCGGATAATAAGGAGTCCAAGCAACGCAAGGCTGAAGACCAAGAGAATGCCATCACCCGTTTGACAGAAAGGCTGGATCAAATGTCTGAATTGCTGCGCACCGTATGGGAGCACCAACAACAGCATACTCCTGAAACCAAATTTGAACGAGATCATGAGAACAATGATAATCGACGAGCAATGATAAAGGGAGTCAAATTAGACTTTCCTCAATTTGATGGGATTGACCCAGCGGGTTGGTTGTTTAAGGTCAGCCATTATTTTGACTTTCATCAAACACCACCAACACACAAGCTATTGATGGCATCATATCACATGCAAGGAGAGGCACTTATCTGGTATAAAGGGGCTTGGGCAAGTGGCTAGTTCACAAGCTGGGAGACTCTCTCTCGCATTATGCTCATCCGGTTTGGTCCTTCCACTTATGATGATCCAATGGAAACCTTGGCAAAGCTCAAACAGACCTCCATTGTAGCAGCATACCAAACGCAGTTTGAAGCACTATGTAACAGGATCAATGGCCTGACAGATGCCCACAAGTTAAGTTGTTTTGTTAGTGGCTTGAAAGATGAGGTCAGACTTCTCTTGAAAATGTTTAACCCTACAAGTTTAATTGGTGCATTTGGCCTAGCAAAATCCCAAGAGGAGTATCTTATTAGTGCTAGGAAGGTACTAAAACCAGGAGGGGATCGAAGCATCCTTCCTACGGTTAACAAGACTTCAGGTGGGGATCCTTTCACTGAAGGCAGTAGTAAATAGACCAAACCCGGAGGGTTTTCTCAACAGAATGGGATGAAAAAAGGAAAAAGGGTCTATGTTATCATTGTGATGAAAAATGGCATGCTGGCCACATTTGTAAGAAGACCAAGATCTATCTATTGCAAGGGTGTAAGGATGAAGAGGAAGAAAACTGTACAGAGGGCAAAGAAGATGGGAAACTGGAACCTGACACTGTGTTAACCACTAAGGGGGAAGGAATCCTTGAGATTTCCTTGAATGCCATTGCAGGAACTCCTAGTCCTAGTATGATGCGAGTTAAGGGAGCAATCCGTGGAGAACCAGTGGTAATTCTGGTGGACTCAGGCAGCTCTCACAGTTTCCTAGATCCGGCAGTTGCACAAAGGGCCAAGTTGACTACCAACCAGTCCACAAGGTTGGCGGTGCGGGTAACAAATGGAGCTATTATTCAAAGTGAAGGCCACTGTGACTCGGTGCCTCTAAAAATGCAAGGTATTCAGTTCTGCCCACCTCTTTATATTCTTGAGTTGGGTGGTTGTGATGTTGTGTTGGGTGTTAATTGGTTAGGGACCTTAGGTCCCATTGTATGGGATTTTTCGAAATTATCTATGCAATTTAACCATGGGGGTCATAAGGTGGAGCTTAGAGGATTGGAACCCCAACCAATCTCTATTGAGGAAAGTAGTAAAGCCATGTTGTCTTCGATGGCTAAGGGAATGGGGTTTTTGCTTCAAATCCAAATGGAATCAAGAGAAGAAAATGTGGCTGTGCAGAATAATGAAGTTACTGAACTGTTGCGACAGTTCAAAGGGGTGTTTGAGGAGCCCAAAGGGCTGCCTCCTGTGAGGGACCATGATCATAAGATTGTGTTGAAAGAGGGTACACAACCTATCGCCAATCGACCCTACCGTTATCCATATTACCAGAAAACTGAGATAGAGAAGATAGTGTCAGAGTTGCTGGAAATAGGTGTAATTCGACCCAGTTCCAGTCCTTTTTCTTCACCCATGTTACTAGTCCGTAAGGCTGATGGGAGTTGGCACATGTGTGTGGATTATCGTGCACTCAATCAACACACAATAAAAGATAAATTTCCCATCCCAGTTATAAATGAGCTATTGGATGAATTGTGTGGGGCAAGGGTGTTTTCGAAACTGGACCTACGTTCTGGATATCATCAGATTAGGGTGGTTCCCGAGGACATTGAGAAAACAGCGTTTAGAACTCACGAAGGGCACTACGAGTTCTTAGTTATGCCCTTCGGGCTTACTAATGCTCCGTCGACCTTTCAAGGTCTGATGAATCAGGTATTCAAACAGCACTTAAGAAAATTTGTGCTAGTGTTCTTCGATGACATTTTGGTGTATAGTAGAAGCTGGAAGGAACACTTACAACACCTACAACAGGTACTGCAAGTGCTACAGCAACACCAACTCTATGCTAAATTATCCAAATGTCGTTTTGGAGTCGATGAGGTGGATTATTTAGGTCATATCATTTCATCCGAGGGGGTAAGGGTTGATCCAAATAAAATTCAATCGATGCTTGATTGGCCAACACCAAAGAATACTAAGGCTTTGAGAGGGTTCCTGGGCCTAACAGGGTACTATCGAAAATTCATTAAGGGGTATGGAGTACTTGCAGCCCCATTAACCAGTTTGCTCAAGAAAAATAATTTTGGTTGGAATGAAGATGCTAAACAGGCCTTTCAGAGGCTGAAAGAAGTAGTTACTCAACCCCCGGTATTGCGGCTTCCAGATTTTACCCGTCCTTTTACCATTGAATGCGATGCTAGTGGCACAGGAATTGGAGCTGTTTTAATGCAGTCTGGACAGCCTATCTGTTTCCTAAGCAAGGTATTGAAGGGCATAGCTCTTCTCATCTCCACCTGTGAGAGGGAATTATTGGCATTGGTGACAACTGTTCAGAAGTGGAGACCCTATTTACTAGGGTAGTCTTTTATAGTCAAAACAGATCAGCAGGCGCTGAAATTTTTATTGGAACAAAGGGTAGGCACCGAAGCACAACAAAAATGGCTCACTAAGTTGATGGGGTATGAATTTAAAATTGAGTACAAACGGGGACAAGAGAATAGAGTGGCTGATGCTCTTTCTCGAAAGGGGGGGAATGGTGACGCTGTAGAAGCAATCTTCACTCAGATTTCATTGCCAAAACTAGAGTGGGTGGAGGAAGTGAAACTGAGTTACCAAACATCCCAAGAGTTCACAGATATTCTTTCAGCAAGAGATTTCTAAAGGGATTTCTATCATGCAAGGCCTACTGTTAAAGAAAGGGAGGTTGATGTTGGTACCAGGAACACCTTTTATTAAAAGAGTTCTTCATTATATTCATACTGAACCGATGGTGGGACACACTGGATACTTGAAAACTTACCAGCGTGCAAAAAGGGATTTTTACTGGTTCGATATGAAAACAGACATTAAGAAGTGGGTAAGGGAATGTGAAGTGTGCCAGACAGTTAAGTACGAGAATGTCCTTCCCACGGGCCTGCTCCAACCATTACCCATCCCAGAGCAAGCTTGGACAGAAATATCTATGGACTTCATAGAAGGGTTACCCAAATCAAAAGGGGCCTCAGTGATTTTGGTGGTTGTTGACAGATTCACTAAATATGGCCACTTCATGACCCTCTCACATCCCTATACAGCCCAAGATGTAGCCCAGGTTTTTATGGATGCAGTTTTTAAACTGCATGGCTTGCCTAAAATCATTGTGTCTGACCGTGATCCTGTCTTTCTAAGCTCGTTTTGGAAGGGATTATTTGAATTACAGGGAACGACATTGAACTTCAGCTCAGCCTACCACCCTCAGAGTGACGGCCAAACTGAAGCCTTGAACAAGGATTTGGAAGAGTATTTGAGGTGCTACGTGGGACAAAAGCCAAGGGATTGGGTGCAGTGGCTAACTTTAGCCGAGTGGTGCTACAACACGAGCTATCACAGCTCAACAAAGCTGTCACCTTTTGAAACTTTGTACGGGTATCCTCCCCCAAAACTCATCTCTTACATAACAGGGACCTCAAACAACAATGCAGTGGATAAAATATTAGGGGACAGAACAAAAATGTTGGAACTTTTGAAGCACAATCTCAAGACAGCTCAAAACAGAATGAAAATTTTTGCAAACAAAAGAAGAACTGAGAGAGAGTTCAAGGTAGGAGACTGGGTTTACCTACGTCTTCAGCCTTACCGACAGAAGACAGTTGTCGTACGCCACAACTTGAAGTTGGCTCCTCGTTTTTACGGTCCTTTTCAAGTGATCCAACGAATGGGATCAGTAGCGTACCAACTGGAGCTGCCATCCACATGCAAGATCCATCCCGTCTTCCATGTGTCCTGTTTGAAGAAAAAAATCAGTGAAAATGTCCAAATCTTGCCAACTCTTCCACCCATTGATGAGAAAGGAGAGGTCTTACCTGAACCGGAGCAAATCATGGAGCGCCGTGTGAGAAAGCTGGGAAATCGTGCAGTGACCGAGGTCCTGGTGAAGTGGACGGGTGCTTCCATGGAAGATAGCACATGGGAAAAGCTTTGGGATCTTAGAGCCTTGTACCCACACCTTGTGGGCAAGGTCTTGTAAGTGTGGGGGATTGTTATGGTGCTAAAGGGAGTTACGGCCTGGGAGAGAGAATAAAGCTGGAAACTTGAAGTTTGGAAGAGAGACATTGAAGAGGGCTAGGGCAAGAGTGGATCGGAAGTGATTTGGGCATGCTCTATGTCAGAGGTCGAAACAATATGCAGGGAGATAAGGAGCACTGGAGCAGGCGACGTCGTTCTCATTTTATTGCTTTAGATAAAATAAAGATAAAATGTTGTAGTTTAACTAAGCTTGTAAACGCTGTGTTTTACAGCTGGATTTAGGGATTTTTATGTCTTTTGATTGTATTCTGTTAGGGTCACGCATATATGGAGGGGAACGGAAACATGGGAATTACTGAATGTTTTGTATTGCTTTTGGTAACCGCTTGGGAGGTTTTGGATTCCTCGAAAATCCATTTATCATCAATGGAAACACTGTAGCTTCCATTGTCATCTTCTATCTGTGCTTACGTTCCTTTTTACTACTCTGTTATTGATCTATTTTGTCATTCCAGTAAATCCATAACAAAGAGAGGCAGGGGAGGACGCATGGTGCATGGGAAGACTGCATGGATGTTTGCACGTGTGAGGATCCGCAGGAGACATCTTCGTTTCGTATGGTTACGAGGTTAAATAGTTTGGGGGATAACAAAATTTATTGTCTTGTGTCAATTGGGGCTGCATGCATGGCTTCAAGAATTGTTGGGAAAGCAGATCAGATGGATCAGTTTAGAAAATTTATGTAGCAGCTAGGACTTATAATTGGTTAACGTTCGAGTCACCTTTGTATATCTTTCATGATCAATATTTTCTCAAACTTGTTGGATTAATAGTCAAGTAATCTAAGTTAGAATTACATTAGCTGCTAGCTCATATATATAAGTAAATTATTATTGTTAACATCATGTTTTGCATCTTTTGGATCTGGTTCTTAGTAATTCAGGTCTTCTTTTGGGCTCGTAGGCACAAAAAAAAACACCGTAAGATGGGAGTCGTGATGGTGGGCAGGGAGTTTATGATGCCAAAGTATGTATCATCTTAAAGTTTAGTGTAAGCAGACAGAGAGTTTAGATAGAGTTCATAATACTTAGGGATCGTCTTTTATACTTGATTTTCTGGAGGTCAACTACCCATTCATTATGTCAGAGGTACATGTCACCTCAACTGTATCCTCAGTCAGATGTCATAAATGCCGTGTGGCCTTTTATCCCATCTGTCTGGTGGCAGGCGTGATATGTCAGATCTCCCTTTTTTCATTGCTTGTTGTAAGGGGATTAAGGGTTCTCCATGTTTATCGCCTACCCGCCTGTTCAGACCCTCAAGAGTTTGGGGCTAGGTGGCGTAAGGGGGAACCAAGGCGCTATATCTCTTGTTCCCCTTCCTCTATAATTGAGGGCCCTTTATGAGTTGAGGGGTTGCCTAGTCGACTCGGGCTCATTATATATGTGCTTGCGCTCCTAGGCGTCAGGGAGAGAAAAAATTCTCTTACAATAATAATTTAGCTATCTACATGTTTTATGTTATTTTCTTTCTTCTTCTAGCCAAATGGTAATAGTTTCACGGTACCTCCTCTCACAATTTTAGGATTTTATATAGGGTCGTGTTACATCCACTCTGACAATTTGTTTTGAGGAGGCTAATTGCCTTTTTTTTAAAAATATTTTTTTATATTCTTAAATATCTTTTAAAAAAAATTATAACATCAACAAAAAATACTTTCTTAATTATTAAGTAAAACAAATTATCGAGACTTAGCTCTCGATAGTTACATCATTTTCCCTTTATATATTTAGTTTTTAGCTAGTTTATTAGATGTAAACATGAGTTAATTTCTTACATATTTTGATGCTTTATGTAAGGGTGTCAAATCGTGTTAATGGGTCGTGTTTGTGTCATATCAAAGTATGTATATTATATTATATATGTTAACCCTAATCTGACTCGTTAAGCTTATCGTGTCAAAATCTCAAATCCTAACACGACCCATTAATATAATGGGTCGTGTCGTGTCAACCTGTTTTGACCCATTAGTGAATATTATGAAATTTGTTAATACAACATAATACTACCCGTTTCAAACTGTTTATGTAAATGAGTTGAATGTGCCTGAAATTAATTCGTTTAACTTGATTAAATTTAGCATAATTTTATATAAATATTAAAATCATAATATCTATAAAAATTATAAAACTAACTACAAGTCCATAATTATAATCCAAACAATAAAAATATCAAAATTAAAATTTTAACAATTTTATTTTTAGGTAGGTATAATTGTAATTTTAACTTTCTTAACGTGTCAAAACGAGTTAACTCGTTTTCAACTGTTAAGCAATCATGTTTTAACGGGTTAACTTGTTATTATCGTATCGTGTTCATGTTGAATTAACAGGTCGTGTAACATATTGACACTCCTAACTTTATATTTGTGAATGAAGTTGGTGTAGGTTTTTCTATGGATATTATATATTTTAATGTATGGAAACTTCAAAAAACTTAGTGTTGAACAAAATAGATTTAAAAAGTACAAAAAATAAAAACAAGATATATTATATCATATAGCGGAAGATGGCCAGTCTAACATGTAGATCAATTTTTGATTGAAAATATTTCATCTCATTATTATAATTTTTTTAAATTTTTATATAAAATATAATAAACAATTCAATTTTTTAAATCTTAATTCAATTTTTTTAAATATTAAAATAATAATAAAATTAAAACATAATATTTTAATAATATTTTATTTAATTTTTATCTTACATCTAAACCTATTTTATTTCTAAATCCAAACCAATCCATAATATAGACACGTGATCGATGGTCAAACAGTTCGGGAAAATAGATGTTTGGCAATCTTTTTATTTACATAATAAAATTTAATTTACTAAAAAAATTAAAAAATTAAATTATTTTATTTTTATGAATCAAGTATTGCCATAGAAATGAAACGAGGGTGTGACTGGATGCCAGCTTCGAAGTGAAGAACTCATTCATTTTGCCAATTGGGTGCATGGTGGGAGGGGTGGAAAGTTGGCAAGGAACATGATTCCCCAAAAACTTTTGGGCAGCTGCGGTCGAACTCTAATTCTGGAAATCTTTTACCAGGTCTACCGGGCGGATAGAAGATGATAGAGGCCAACTGTCCTTTCTATGGAGCTCACTTTAAGTTAATTTTGCAAAATCTACCCACCTATCATAGCCAGGCAACGTTCCTGTCACTTTCACATCCAAAAGCCAAGACCAGAAGCTTCCAAAGCCAAACCCCACTTGCAGTTTGCTTTGCACAGTGCACACCCACCCGAGGCAAACCAACCACACAGGAGATAGACCCAAACCCCCCCGCCCCCAAGCCCCAAGGTATTAGCTTTGCAAGCAAAGCTAACAATCATGTACAGGGACACTTCGAGCTGCAACACGTACAACTATGGCGACGCTCAGTACTGGGACGCGCGGTACGTCCAGGAGGGCGGCTCCTTCGACTGGTACCAGCGCTACACTGCTCTCCGTCCTTTCGTTCGGAAGTACATCCCCACCTCTTCTCGGGTTCTCATGGTCGGCTGTGGCAATGCCGGTAATTTCCCCTGCCTCTTTTTGTTATTTGGATTTCGACTTTTATCTGTTTGGTTGCTGGGAAGTTGTGATAGAAGATAATAAAGGAGACGAGATTTGGTATGATTCACTGATTCTTTTCCCTTCCCTGTTTGATTCGTTGCGAATGTGAGGAATGAAAATGAAATTTCTTTTTGGAATATAGGGTTTTCTTGCACTTCCCCATGTTTCGTTGATGCAAATGAAAGCGTATGAAAGGAAAAAATGTAAAATTTTTTCAAAATTGCGGGAGTAGATTGTTTTGTACGTGAGACTTAAAAAACCAACGAAAATTTGCACCCAATTTTACAAGATTAACTATTTTGTTGTCTACGTCCGGTTGCTGGGAAACTGTGAGAAAAGAAAGGAGAAGGAACAAATTTTCGTTTTTGGAATTTGGGTTGTTGACTATTTGAGTCACTTTGTTTTCCTGATCCGTTTGCTTGCCGGAAATGTGAGCAGAGAGAGTAATATTGGACTTGGAAATTTTATGATTTTCTTTCACTTTTCCATGTTTGGTTGCTGGGAAAGAATGGAAATAAAGTATAAATTTTCTTAAATTGTAGGTGTAGATTAGTTATGAACCGGCACTTGAGAGAGAAAAAAAGATGGAAAATTTACCCGTAATTTGGCCAGATTTAATCCCTGCCCCTTTGTGCTTATTATTCAAATAATGCGAATCAAACTTCAGATCTTCTTTTATTTTTTATTTTTATTTATTTTTTCTGTTTGGTTGTCATGAAAGTTCAGGAGGAATAAGGGGTTTTTGCAAAATCATTGGTTGTTCAGTACTTGGGACCCGGAAGACAATTTTGGAAAAAATACACGTAATCCCCTCAAACTACTACACAATTTTCCATTGCGCCTTATTAAAAAAAATTGCCATCACTACCCTGAACTATCAATTTTGGCAATCACCACCCCTAAAAATTGCATTGTACACTTCATTAAAAGTACAAAAAAAGAAAGAAAAAGAAAACAAACTTACAAAAAAGAAAAAATTTATTTTTTTATTTCTCTCTCTTTTTACCTCTTTTGTTTTTGTTCTGTTTTTTTAATTTGATAGGACTATATTGTCTTTTTGAAGATTTTTAGGGGTAATTTGGGCACTTTAAAAGGAAAAAGGGGGGGGGGGGGGGTTGATATCTAAAATTATATTAAGGGAGCTGATTGCAAATGGTGTGGTAGTTTGAGGGGGTTATGTGTATTTTCCTCAAACAATTTAGAGTTGAGTTCAAAAGTTTCTTTCTTCGCAATCAAGAGGGTGTGGGCCTCTGTTGGTTAGATTATGTGAATGGTATAAAACTCCACATTGACTAATGAACAAAAATTTTAATTCTTAGAGTTAGTTGGATACTTTCATCTGAAGTTCCCAAGCACTTTAAAACGTGTGGGGCCTGAGCAGTATGAAATTCTAAATTTTATTTTATTTTCTTGTACTTATTGTTGGTTTCTTACCTCTCTGGAGGTTTTAGTCACGATTGGACTTCAAAGTGGAGATGGGTAAGTAGTTCTTTCTCAAATAATACCATAACTTCATTTCAGCGATCAACTTAAAAATAAAAATAAAAAATTCATTTCAACGATCAATAATTATAGTGAACATTTTTTATGATGAGGAATCTCAAACACTTTGCAAATGCAACATGTTTCAAACCCTGGACCGTGTAACCGTCCCCATCACCAGGTTGGGTAAATCATTGGCTTTTCACTAATGTGGCATGGACCCTAAAAATTGTTTGAACCTTAGACTTAGAGGTAGCATACCACAAAGACCAAGGCCGCTTGAGCCAACCACTAGGGGTTTACAGTGAATATTAAGTATCACAAAACTGGACGACCGCCAAATCCCACTCCCATGGGAGCAAGAGGCAGATAGACAATTGGGAATCGGTGAATACCCAGGAGAATTGGGAATTTGATCATCTGGGTGTTCACATAAAATATAACTGAAAGGTAAGAATCCTGTAACAATACAACTACGTAGAATTAGGCAGGTTCAGAAGCCTTTAGACCATCATCCTTACGCTGTCTTAAAGCCCAACCAGCTTTGGTTTCCAATCCCAAACCTATTCCTAGACCAGCTCAAGCAGGGTCAGGAGTTTCCTTCAAACATGGTTATTTTGGGCTACTGTAATGCTCACTCATAACTTCCAATTTTTCCTTAACTTCAGGTAGACATGTTCTTTGAGTAGAATGTTGTTTTTTCACAGTAAACATCTATTTATTCTTTAGTATATTTTTCACTCTGTATTACTACTGCATGTTTATTTTGGACATCATCGCACATTTAATTTATACATTGATGTACATTTTTGCTTTCCAAAATTTGTCATATTGTTTTTGAGACGAACTATTTTGTTACCTTATAGTTATGTCAGAGGACATGGTCAAGGATGGATATGAAGACATAATGAATATTGATATTTCATCAGTGGCCATTGACATGATGAGAAGAAAATATGAGAACATCCCTCAGCTGAAATGTATCCTGTTAAAAGATCAACAAACCTGAATTTCTATGTACAATCTTACATTACTTTTTCTGGAGTAAGCACAAAAATTTGTGGCCAACTTTCCTTCATGAATCTCAACAGATATGCAAATGGATGTCAGGAACATGAACTTCTTCCCTGATGAATCAGTTGACAGTGTCATTGATAAAGGTATGGATCTGTCCCCTGATTACGTGCTTTGTCAATGGTTCAACCTGTTGAACTAAACTTGTGTTTTATATGTTAATATTTTGTTGTCACCGTGGCATTTGCACTCTGCTGGTCCTGGAGCTAGGAACCCTTGATTCTTTGATGGTATGATGGGTATTAAAATGTTCCCTTTACTTCTCAAATTCAGTGTTTGGCATGCTCTAAAGCTTTCATTCTTGCTTTTAACTTTCAGTGTAGCACTGATGCTCCGATTAATTCTGCTCAAATGCTAGCGGAAGTGAGTAGGTTGTAGACGTCATCACCCTTAAAGCTAAAATTGTGACTATTATTTGTTACAAAATAAATATATGAATCTACAATTTTTTATATAGAAATTTATTTATAAATCTCCTTACTAGGTATTTTTCCTTCTTTTTTTGGCTTGTAGGCTTCTTAAACCTGGAGGGATCTATATGTTGGTAACCATACACCTGTAGATGAGAATTTGTTATTGTTGTCCCATTTCCTCATTCATAATGCATGACGTGCTTCTAATTTTCCATCTGCAGATTACCTATGGTGATCCTACAGTGAGGATGCCACATTTGAGCCGACCCGTGTACAAATGGAAAACTGTGTTGTACATCATACGTAAGTTCTTTTTATCTTTGCTTGAAGATATTCAAAAATATCGATGTTTCTCATTGTTCCTTTGATTGTCTAGAAGCTTGTCATGCATCCAGATTGTTTTTCATTTATTTTTCTCTAAATATTGTAGTGAATCCTGGTTACATTATATTTGTTGGTTTTGTTTTGTTCCAGATTTTAATCTCTTACTTTTTCTAGGATGATGGATGTTGCAAGGAGTTAAGTGGCTTTGGCTCTTTACACGTGATATTTAAAATTTAATCCTCTCTCTTCTCAAATATTTAAGATTATTTCATTTTAACAAATCCAAATTGCATGCCAATTCTGTATCAAATAAACTCAAGGGTTTGAATTGTTAATTTTGTAATTCTTTCTTGTTTCTCTTTTGCTTAATATAATTTGGCCTAGTGTTCAGTTTCAGTGCATTGTAAAATTAATCTTGACTTTGTGTGTGCATGTTTGGAGTGGAGGTCTGCACATTAAATTTCTTTGGTAAATTATATTACGGAACATGCACATTAAATTTCTTTGGTTAGTGGCATCTACAAAATCATTTCGAAGGTGTTAGCCGACCGATTAAGCCCTGTTTTGGATTTTATTATTTCTAAGCCTCAGAATGCTTTCATTCATGGGAAGCAAATTCTTGATTCAGTACTTATTGCAAACGAGTGTTTGGATCATAGATTGAGAGAGGGAAGACCAGCGATCCTATGCAAGCTTGACATGGAAAAGGCATATGATCATGTGAACTGGGAATTCCTCCTCTATCTTCTTAGGAGGTGCGGTTTTGGTGATAGATGGATTGCTTGGATGCGTCACTGTATTTCTACCGCTCAGTATTCAGTCCTAGTCAATGGTACACCTGCTGGTTTTTTCGATAGCTCTCGGGGTTTGCAGCAAGACGAACCTCTATCTCCCCTCCTGTTTGTTATAGTTATGGAGGCACTCAGTCGGATGGTACAGGCTGTGGTGAGTGGAGGGCTCATATCTGGTTTTCAGGTGGGTCATGGTTCTGGTGGCTCGACTATCCTTTCACATCTTCTATTTGCAGACGACACTCTTTTGTTTTGTGAAGCAGATACTAGCCAAATCCAAACTTTACGCGCATTGTTACTTTGCTTTGAAGCAGTGTCGGGGCTCAAGGTGAATCTTGACAAGTCCGAGTTGGTACCGGTGGGTGTGGTTTCGAACATATGCAATTTAGCAAGTCTACTGGATTGCAAGGTGTCTTCCTTGCCACTGAAGTATCTGGGTCTCCCTTTGGGTGCAACTTTTAAGGCTAGAGCTATTTAGGACGAGGTGGTGGAAAAGATAGAAAAAAGATTGGCTAGTTGGAAACGGGTGTATTTATCGAAAGGGGGCCACCTCACTCTTATTAAGAGCACTCTTACTAATCTACCCACGTATTTTTTATCTTTGTTTCCTTTGCCGGTAAGGGTGGGGAACAGGATTGAAAAACTTTTTAGGGCGTTTCTATGGGGAGGTTTGGGGGAGGAGAAGAAATTTCACATGGTTAGATGGAAGACAGTATGTGATCCAGTGGCTCATGGGGGGTTGGGAGTGTGTGACTTGAGAACTTTTAATAAAGCTTTACTGGGCAAATGGCTTTGGAGATATCATTTGGAGGGGGGTTCATTGTGGAAGGAAGTTATCGATGCAAGACATGGAACCGCTTGGGGTGGTTAGTGCTCCAACGAAGTGAGAGGGGGGCATGGAGTGGGATTATGGAAGTTTAAGGAGGGGGTGGTCTTGCTTTGAAAAACACATTCGTTTTGTAGCAGGCGAGGGAAACCGAATTAGTTTCTGGCGGGATGTGTGGTGTGGAGAGCATGCCTTGGAAAGAGCCTTTCCGGTTCTCTATCGTATTGCTACTAATAGGGAGGCTTTAGTAGCAGATATGCGACTACTCTCTCATCATTCTCCTCAGTCGAATATCCTTTTTAATAGGGATTTCCATGATTGGGAAGTACCTATTGTTGCAGATTTTTTCAGCCTCTTATACTCCATGGGGCCTTCTGGGACACAGCATGATCATATGAAGTGGAGATCTAATAACCACAAGAAATGCACTGTTAGGGGGTATTATCAAATTTTGACAACACAAGAGCATCTTAAGTTCCCTTGGAAGAACATCTGGAGGACACGTGTGCCTTCCAAAGTTGCCTTCTTTGTATGGAACGCCGCTCTTGGGAAGATCTTGACCACGGACAATCTGAGGAAGAGGGGTTGTGTAGTTATGGATTGGTGTTATTTATGTAAAAAAAATGGAGAATCTGTGGACCACCTCTTATTGCATTGTGAGGTAACAAGGGAGTTGTGGGATGAGATCTTTCACAGGGTTGAAGTGGCTTGGGTTATGCCTGCGAGGGTTGTGGATTTGTTGGGTTGCTGGAGAAAGATACAAGGTTGTCATCAAGTAGCAGTTGTATGGAAGATGATCCCGTTGTGCATCATGTGGTGTATTTGGCTGAAAAGGAATGCGCTTTAAGGACAAGGAACGCACTAGGGAGGAGTTAAAGAACTTTTTTCTACACACTTTAATGCTTTGGTTTTCTGCTATTGTACTAAACGGGGACAACGTTCATGATTTCCTCTCGTTAATTTATCGCTCTTAGAATGTAATTAGGGGTGCTATGTATACTTCCTGTGTACGCTGGCTATGCCTTTTCTTTCTGATCAATAATATTTTTCTCTTACTTATAAAAAAAAAAACCCTATACTACACTGACTGCGTGATTTCAAGGAAGGTTTTTGGCATAGACAATCTAAGAAAGCGTCACCTTATTGCAGTAAATTGGTGTTATATGTGTAAGAAGAGTGGAGAGATCATGGAGAACTGATCCCTATCTTTTCCAAATGTAATAATAATCTCCTAAATGATAAGAAAGGGCTTTCTTCTTTCTATTAAAGTTTCTTTATGGAAATTTCTTGTCCATTTCTATTTATCATTTCTTTGAGGTCATATTCATGAATTTCCATTCCTTAAGAAAGGAACCTTAATTATTGTTTTTTTATTTTTTTTTACCATCCTTCTACAGCCAGACCGGGATTTGAGAGGCCTGGAAGTTGTAGCTTGACAACAAAGTCATACTTGGAGCCTGTTCCTACCACTGAGAAGGGTTTACTTCCAGCAGACTTTGTTTTGGAAGATCCAGATTCTCACTTTATATACGTGTGTAAAAAGATGGATGAAACAGAGCTAAGTAATATGCCCATCTTCCCCTTGACAAACAATGTTTTTTAGCTTACCAGTGAAGCACTGATAAGGTAATTCTTTAGCTGTTTACAATGCTTTGCATGTATCAGTATGTTTAAATGATTATCAGTGCCAAATGTACAACATGGACTAGTCATTAGCATCGTTGGATTTGGTTGTAAAGGGTTAGGGTTTTATTTTTTATTTTTTGACTTGACACTGTAGGCCAGAGTTAGATATGAAGAATAAAAATAAGTGAAAAAAAAGGATACCCATTGGAGAAACCATTGTGAGATTGTGTTCTTTTTATGTCCTGTCACTGTTTTACTGAACATGAATTTTATTAACAGGTGGTATTCTTTTGGTACATTCTTTTCTTTGTTTCATTTCTTTCTTCACACGATGAAGAGATGAAAATTACAAGCCGTTGTATGGTTGCACAATATATACTAAATCTAATAAAACTCAAGGGGTTAAATGCTAGTTACAACCTGAATGAGTCAGAAATTGTGATTTTTTAATATTATCCTCCTCACCTCCTCCTGGACCAAGTTGCATTTTGCTGGTCTGTAGTACATATGATATATGCCAGATAATAGATAATGCTCATCTATTATCACCTTCCGGAGTGCATAATGTCGATTATATGAAAGCACCTATATTGTTGTTGGTGGCCTCAAATTTATGAGTGACATCTACTGATATCCTCTGAAGATTGTGGTCTGTTATGCAAGTTAAATTGTGTATAATTCGTGAGATTTGAAAGGCAGGAGATGTGATTTGCATCTGAATCTACAATTTCTAAGATTAGAACAAAAAATGTTAACATGCATGGTTTCTCTTTCTTTGCATACACATATTCAGGCTTGTCAGTGATTAAGGCACGGTGGTCATGGAGGAAAAGTATTGATGCAATTGAGGTTTTAGCCTTTCTTGATTAACCATCAATCCAAAATGTAAAGAATGATTCCTGAAACGGAAGGAAATGATCTTATTAACGAAAGAAACCCAGAAGAGTGGCCTAGTTGCTCAAGGCAATGAAGGCATGACATGTATTGGCCCCACTGGGATATAATTTTCCACAGGGTAAACCAAACATTATCGATAAGTTAAGGTGATGAAATAAACAAAGTTTTGGTTTAATAATTGAAGAGTGCGAATGAATGGATTGGTTTCAACTAAAGTTGGCGCAATAGTTTCAAGGAGACTTTGCATCGGGTGGTAAAGACAAATAAAGAGGGTTATTAAGACATAATCCAGCTTTCATTGAAAGAGATCAGGGGCTGGTGTACCATCATGAATACGACAGCCGGTATGGCACTAATGGTATTTATGAAGCCGACGAAAGAGTCCACGAAAGGGTATTTTTCACTAGAATAATGCTCTTCATTAAACACAAATTTACCATTATATTTATACTCAAGTCTAACTTTGGAAATCTTCTGTTAATTATATAAAATCTTCAGCAAATCTGGTGGAAAATTGGAAATCATTAAGTATTAGCCTCTAAATGGAACAATTATGCTTTAAAAAAACTTGTTTATGCTGAAAGTCTATAGAATGACAGACGTTATATTCACGGATTACGATTATTTAGAGTTTTTATCGAAACTCTAGAATTTAGAGCAAAAGAATGATAGATGCGTAAAATGAAATTATTTTTAAATTTTTTCACTATCCATCAGTTTTCAAGCAGTACTAAAATGACAGTAATAACACTATATTTATAAGGAGAAATACTTTAGTCACAAATAGATTTCACAAAAGTATCTCACAAACTGACGTAATTTTGTATGATTCGTCAGATTATAAAGTTACTTTTGTTGTAAAGTAGATTAAACATATCATATCAAATCATGTCAATTTGTAAGATTATTTTTATATAATCTCTTTTTATTGCTATAGCACTCTTTATTTATAAATTTAAATATAATAACTATCATGTAAAAAAAACTGTCCTTATCTAATATTGGTACATCAGTGCTATATGTAGCAGAAGACACAAGACCTGGAAAACAAATCTGAAAGCCAAGGGCCACTGGCTCTCTCAAATTGGCAGGGACTTCACTAAATGTGGCAAGATTTAAATACACCAATAAATAAAATGTTGCAAATATAGAAGGCAAAAGTTGAAAACTTGAAACCAAGAGTGTGAGGTCCACAAAAAGGACCTCTCACCACAAAACACTCTAAAAGTGGCAAGACAACTATTTGGACTCTTCCTAAAACAGCAAACTGCACAGTAACACCCAATCTGCCTTTCTCTAAATCTGGCATTGGATTTGCTATATGTGGTAGCTGTATTAAATACATATAAAAATTAAAAATGAAAATAGAAGAAAATTGAAGTCCAATGGGACCAGCTAGAAATTTAGTGGGACCCTGACGGATATTGTTCTTTACCTAAAACAAATAAATAAGAAACTCAATGGGGCCCAGAAGAGCCGAGAGAACCAATAACATCAAAAGAACACTCCAAATGTGGTAAAGAGAGTCATGCATAAACTCTAAAATAGACTACAGAAGCCATGCAAGCTTGCCGTTTCCAGGCTCTCGCCATTAAAAACGGTCGCTTTCCCCCCTCCTCCTATCTCTCTCTCACGCCTCTTTATCTTCTTCCTCTAAATTTGGCAACCCTCCTCACCTTTCCCAAGTTTAACAGGGAACCCAAAAAAGCCAAAGAGAGCTCCTTCTCAGCGAGAGAAAACAGAGATTTTTGTATTGATAAAAATTAGTTTGGTTTTCTAGGCT
Source organism: Carya cathayensis (assembly GCA_011037825.1). Classification (NCBI taxonomy): domain Eukaryota; kingdom Viridiplantae; phylum Streptophyta; class Magnoliopsida; order Fagales; family Juglandaceae; genus Carya; species Carya cathayensis. The sequence goes on along the minus strand of QGSO01000248.1, from coordinate 766,869 downwards.
TTTGAGGTTTCGATCAATTGGGTTTGTGCGTTTTGAGGCTCTCAAGAATGGGTAGAGGCAAGATTGAGATCAAGAGGATCGAGAATGCGAATAGCAGGCAAGTCACATTCTCAAAGAGACGTGCTGGCCTGCTCAAGAAGGCTCAGGAACTCGCTATTCTCTGCGATGCCGAGGTCGCTGTTATTATCTTTTCCAACACTGGAAAACTCTTTGAGTTTTCAAGTTCTGGGTAAGTATCAGGATTTTTTCTTTATATTTTCTATTCTTACAATTATTTTTGGATGCTTGCATGTTTTTATCGGTTATACCAGTTTCTAAGTGCTCTGTTTTATATTTTTTTAATGTTTGGTTGTAAACTCAATTTGATCCTCTTTAAGTTTGTACTTATTATGGGGGTTGTAGATTTTCTTTTAATAATTTATTTCGACAGTGCTGCATGCGTTTTGTTTTTTCGCTTTGAAAAAATTGAAATTTTATTTTGGATGCTCTGTTTTTATCTTCTCCAAATATTTTAACAAAGTTTTTGATGTCTTAAATGCTCGTTGGAATAATTTGTTTTACGAGATTTAATGTAAATACAGTGGGTGGTTTTAATTTTTTGTCCATATTTTTGCATCATTTTCTCTAATTTTCATTTATTCTTTCAGGAAATTTTGCTGAAGTTTCTTATATTTAGGCAGCAATATTGAATTTCCCACTTAGTTGCATCCGTTTGTTGATATTCACCTCATTTTTCATTTTTCCACTCTTTTGTTGTTTATGGATGAAATAAAATGGTCATCTCAGTCAGATTCTAGTAAATTCCACTTGACTTTTGAAGGGAAACTTTTTAGTTCTGCTTTTATTTTCTGGTAATTGTTTGTGATTATTTTCAGTGATCTATAGAAGTTTTTTCCTATTTTTTGTGAAATACGCATGCTCCAACTTGTTCAACAGAGATATTTGAGTTGTAATCAGAAGTCACGAATTGGACTCTTACTCTTTTCTACTCCTTTCCCCCTCTTAGAACCAATATAATTCATCCACTTCATAGAGCTCTTCATTTGATGTGATTACCAAAAGTGATTTGACTTGGATTTTAACCGTCATTTGCGCGTATGGCTTGTTTGCTGAAATAAGATCCTAATTTGCATGATGTTGGGTGGTTGCGCCTCTAAGCCTTTCCTAGCGCATCGGCTTTAGCTTTTTCTCTGTTGTTGGCTGGCAACAAAGCCATCTAGTTTGGAATAAAATGGTATGAGAGTCTTGGCTTTGCGCAAATACCAGAGGCTAGCCTGTGCAAGATATTAGAGGACTTAGGTAGCCGCAGCTCACTGTGAACAGTCCCAATAGCTTATTGACCTTTTGGACTCGCTTACCTTTGTCAATCATTGTCTACGGTCCCAATGGCATTCACCTTGCAGGGATTAGCCTCCAATCTATATTTGACAGTCCTCTGTTTGTATATGGTTGATTTAGGCCTGCAGTTTAGTGCAGTCCTCCTGCAAATTCATTGCTTACAGATGGCACACTAGGCTTACTTGGAAGTTTTTGACTCCTTTCCCATTGTTGGACTTTTGGATCCCTCCCACTAGCCCTTGTCCTTCCTTACAAGTTGATTCTCTCTCCTTAGGGCTAGGCGCATATTTTCACTGCCTTCTGTTTGTTGCATTGGCCTTGTAATATGAATCCTCACCATTAGTTTGTTTTTGTAAAATAAACATTAGCCAAACTGGAAAAATTGTAATCGATAAAATCGCTTCTGCAATGAAAGTGTTTGATTATTTAAAAAAAAAAAAACTGTAGTTTCTCTTGGCTGCTTAGAAATGATTTAGATTGGTGCCAGCCACAGATCAATACTAAAGGAGTTTTTTAAATTTTGCACCAACTTACAACTATGAATGTACTGAAGAACAGAAAGGAACACAATGTGTACTGAAGGAAGAAGGAAGTGAAGCTGTTTCACAATAACAATTTGAAAAGGATTTATCTCCACTTCTGGTTTAAGAAAGAAAGAAGGAAAAAATAAAATTCTTTTATGAAGAAGACAGAGATTGGGCGATGGGTCTCAACGGAGAGAAAATGATAAAGGCATGAAGCTGAGAAGCAATATAATTCAGAGACGTTCTAAGATATATGAGAGAGAGAGAGAGAGAGAGAGAGAGAGAGAGAGAGAGAGAGAGAGGATGGCGTGTGTATGAAATTAAAGTTCCTTTGTGATTGCGTTGGAGTTGAGAGTGGAAAACATAAACAGGAAGGCCAGAGAATTTAGAGTTCCTGGTGTCGTTAAACAATGGAATGATTAATGAGAAAGCATGTTGAAGAACTTTACTACAGCAAGGAATTATTAATCATGGTATGAAAAGTAAAATTTTCGTTTTTAAAATAGTGGAAAAGATTGAGTAAATGTTCATACAGTTTAAAGAAAGTATTTTAGCTAATTTATTTCTGTTGCTATTGGATACATGATACTAACAAATTGAATAAGTTCCTTGTTTCTTGTAATACACTCTACCGATCATTTACATTCATTTCCCCAAATTTTTGCAGTATGAAGGCAACACTTTCAAGGTACAACAAGTGTCTAGATTCTCCTGAGGCTGCTATGGTAGAATACAGAGCAGAGGTATTCTGTCATACGTGTTTAGACTCATATATAATTTTCCCCATGTGGAATTCAACTGCAGATGGAAATGTTCGTTAATTGTTGTCTTACTTGTAGTTCTTGTTGTGATAACACATTCTCTTCCCGCCATGCCCCCCAGGTTTTAGCAAAGTTCTAGTTTATTGTAGAATCCAACAAAGAGAACGAAATTGACATCTGTTGAGAAACTATGAACTGAGGTTTTGACTGGAAGTAGATGTATTGAGAGGAAAAAAGTGTTATCATATATAGTCCTTAAGTTTCATTTTAGGGGGTATGTTATGTTTTATAAAGAGATACGTTTTCTCGTATCGAATACTTATCCCCATCAGTTAACTGTTAATCAATAATAGTGCCTACGGTTCTGTGAATGTCTTGTTACACATGTTCACTTAAATTTGCATGAATTGTTAGCCAAATATATGAATGAAGTGAAAAATGATGATGAGGGGAGTCTCAGAGGAAAAAAGTTCCTGAATGTGGCGGGTGCTCTAAAGTGTGAGAACATCTAACTCCATACTGTGATCCTTGATGGGATTCAGAGAAAAGAACCATCCAATGGACAATCTCCCTCTTTTTTTCTTTTTTTCTCCCTATGCTTCATTGATGACTGGTGATAATTGCGATTGCAGTAAATTGTAATAATAAACAAACTTCTGTTATCACTCTTTTGGGATTATGACAAGCTCTCTCTTTAATACTTCCAACTAAGCTTTTTTGTGATGATGATTGAAGAGGAAAAAAGAGTGTTTTGTTTCCATATTATCATTCATACTATCAATTTAAATAAGTGGAAAGGATCCTAAACTGATAGGTGAGCCATGGGGAAGACTATTTTATGGCGTTACCTGTTTGCTTCCAATTTTGTTCGATGACCATCATATGCTTTCTTGAGTACCTTTAAAGACTATTGTTGTCCATGTTAATTTTCCTCTTGACCATACATCATCTAAAGTCATGTGGAGGATTGATGCATTGGACTTTACTTTTCTATCAGAAGCAAGACCCAAAGGAGGTGGATGTTCTAAAAGACGAAATTGCAAAGCTACACGTCAAACAGTTGTATGTAATTAGTAATCTTTTTAATTAGTTCAGCTTTACCATATGAAATTTCGGTTATATGTGATGAGTTGTTCCAATTATCTAGACGGCTGTTGGGTGAGGATCTGACTGGCGTGGGCTTAAAAGAATTGCAGCACCTTGAACAGCAATTAAGTGAAGGATTATTGTCAGTGAAGGAGAGGAAGGTTCTATAGAAGTTTTGTTTTCCTTGATTCCTTCTCCTAGATTTTATTTTCCTCTTTTAATTTTTTTTTCAAATATCATATTTTGTGGTTATAATTAATATTTAATTATTTGAGGATCAGAAAGGCCTTAACAAATGTTCCCTCAATTCAGGAGCAATTACTGATGGAGCAGCTGGAGCAATCTAGAATGCAGGTATGTTGGAGCCCTTTCATGGTTTGAAAGTCTTCATTTGATCCAAAATATTGAGCAACTGAGATTACATCTATCCTTATTCTCAAGTAAAAATATATATTTTTTGAATAATAAGAAAAAACTATACTCTTGGTCTGTAGCAGGCTGGGACCTACACTCTGCTAGCATATGAGGTGAGATGTCACATTAGGGTTAATTCATTTTTGTTTAAAAAACAATTGAAGGTAAATTATTTCTGAATGATAAATACTTATTGTATAACAAACCTTTTCCCCCTTTACAATTCTCTTAAAATTGCAGTTTTTTAATTAGTCAATACTTGAGTATTGCAACTAGCACTTTTTCGCAAAAAGTTGCAGTATGTCAGGTTCTTTCCTAGTATGAATTTGAGTCAGAAGATCTGTTGGAGTTCGGCATTTGGTCTCTGGCCCTGATTGAGGTGGTACAAGGATGGGGGTAAGGTTGGACCTAAGTAGGTCTTAGGTTCATATCTTACTAAGACAGACAAAATTATAGTAAGAAACTGTTTTATTACTGATCATGATGAAAAAAAGAGATCAACTCTTTTTGAAGATTTACTTTGTTCAATTATCTGTTTCAGGAGCAGCGGACTATGTTGGAGAATGAGACTTTGCGGAGACAGGTAATGCAATATTCTTCTTGATCAATGATGTCTACCTGAGTTTCTGATGTTCACTTTTCTTCGGTGCTTATTTTGGTCTGCGGTCATTTTTGTCTACTATGTTTTTTTTATAAGTAAATTTTTGTTAGGTTGAGGAGCTTCGAGGTTTCTTTCCACCAGCTGACCACCCTGTCTCATCTTATCTTGAATGTTACCCTGTGAAAAGGAAAAATACCTTTGCAAACCAGAGTGTTGCCAGTCCTGATGTGTGCTGCAATTACCGAATTGTGAAAGAAGATTCAGATACTACCTTGCATTTAGGGTATTATTATTTTCTCATTTTGAATTTAGCCTTTAACTAAATTTTAATCTACTGCTGCCTCTCTAGACCTCTGGAATAAAGTGCATTGTTTTAAGTCCCTTCAAATAATGAATTTGGATTAGTATCATCTAGTTTAATGATTGGCTACTCCTAAGGCTTAAAGATCGAGCTAAGTTTGGCAATTCAAGTTTCATTTCCTCATGTATCGAACTCATTGGATATGCTTCCCATGCTGTTTTTCTTGTCATATCTAGTCCTCTGATAATTGTAAGACCACTGGTTAAAGGGACATGCTAGCTTAAGCCACAGAGTATGCTGTTTTCAAAGGACTGACTAATGGTTTTGCCCTTGTTCTCTACATTATGCAACCTCCTTGCATCCTAGGCCTGCAATTATGTAGACATGTAAAAGGTAGGGCTCTAAACAGGATATGGAGTACGAAGAAGTGAAAAGAAAGAGGCCTGGAATAAATTCGATTTATTTTAATTTCTCGTGTTATTTTCTTAAGTCAATTCCTCTTTTCAGATTAATGTATGATTTGAAATAGATTTCTTCTATTAAATTTCACTATTCAACTTCTACTACTTCAGAGTCTCATATTTACTCTTCATGATTTCCAGACTGCCAATTGATGTTTATCACAAGACAAAGGAACCAGAGAGAGACGCCCTTTCTAATGACGCAGGGAGCCAAATGGGCCTCTTCTGATATCTTTATGCCAGGCCATCTCCTTTTGCTTTTCAACATAACTGATAGAACTGACTTCATAGTTCATACAGTTGACTCTAGTTTAGCAGTTTTTGTTGATGCTCCATTTTATGCCTTATAAAAAGAGAAAAAGAAGAAGAAGAAGAAGAAGAAGAAAGAGATTAGCGTGATCCCTAGCTGATCCCAAAATCATCAAATTGGAGATAGGAGGCTTGGCTAATTGGGATGCAAAATGTCGTAGCTCTAGTTTCACTAGTCTTTATGGTAATGCTGATATAGTTTGCAGAGTATAGTAGCTTTCTTTTTTCTTCTTCCTCTGTGTCAGAAGGGATCAGTATTTTACTTTTCTGTTGCAAATTTATCTATTTGCAACAGAAAATAAATCTACATAAACTGGGACCTAGGCTTGCATGATTACATTAGATTCCAACTTTTCTTCATTTAGTACATTTAAAAAAAAAAAAAAAAAAAACTTCGGAAACTAATTATGTTGCTTTGGACTTGGAAGTCTTATTCCCTGAATTCTGTCCTCTGTTCTAAAAGGCAAAAACTGCCCAAGTAACGAGTTCATTTAATTTGGGATTAAGAAGTGTTTGTTTCTCAGAAAGAACAATCCTGAGATGATATAATTATAAATAGCTAGAATGAATATTGCAGAATCAACCAATTACATACAATTGATACAAACTTTACAAACAAAATAATACAGATGTTTCTATTCCTTAACGGTGTCCAAGGCAATTAAGCAACTTATTTCTGCCCGCTATAACCTCATAGAAGAGACGATCCACATCTTTATGCAAGCCCTCCAACAGTTTTTCAGAGACCTCCAATTCTCTCTGCAACTCTTCAGCTGCTTCGATGTATTTCCCACTTACAATGGCAGCAACAAGGGAAGTCACTGTATCATTCAGCTCCTTTATCTCCTTTAAGACAGTCCCTTTCTCCATAACAAGCTCACATATACTTGAATCCAATTCGAGAAATGAAGAAAAAACCAACCCACCCACCAATTTTCTCATCTCCAAATATGGCTTCCCATCACTGCTTAAACCGGACAACACAATCCCACATACCCAGAATCCGATACTCTTCACGACTATCAAGGCTTGATGCATAACCCATTGATTGCCAGAGAAAATCTTTCCTTCACCATCTTCCTTAGTTTCACCTTTCTTGAAATCCTTGTTGGGACTTCTTTGCTGAATTGCTGTCAGACGCACTACCGCTGAGGAAGGAGAATTCTCCACAAGGCTTAATGCATGAGCTAGCGAAAGCCGAACGTGCTCAAAACATGCAAGAGAGGAACTAATTGAATTGAAAAGTCCCAGCAAACTCAAGCTGTAGTTTAGATATTCTTCAACTGCAGAATCCTCCCAGTTACTAACAGGGTAGTCTATATCCACAACAAGTTTTGCAAAAGCTTTGTTGATGACGGGAATGAGGGCTAAACATTGTCGAATCCATGGTAAGGACAGGATTTCTGATCCGGGTTTCGAATCCAACCATAACTGGTTTAAGCAATTCGAGACCTCAGATTGAAAGGCCTGTAGGGAAACCGATAAGGTTTCAGAATATTGGTGATGCTTGTGGTCTTGGTGGTGGCAATTCTCCAGTTTGGAATAGAGCTTACTGATTTTTTCTACCAAGAGAACCATTTGACAGGCACAAAATGCGCTTTGTTACAAGTTTGGTTTGTGGTCGGTTTTGGTGCAAGCTAGGTGCTGCATTTATACAACAGATTTTGTGAAGAAGTTCAAAAGTTGTACGTGTGTTGCTTAAGCTCTCATTAGAAAAACGGCAGCTTTTTGACTTTCTTTTAAACAATGGACATTAATGGCGGCTGGTCAAAGGTGCTTATCCATTTGTGTTTGATATCAGTTATAATACTCAAACACGGTTTTGGAACAACATGTGCTACTTGGGCCGCGCCGCGTTGCCTTGCAGGCGAATCAAAGGACACAGGAAATGGTCAAATTACATAAAGTATATTATACTAAAAAAACAGGTGCTTTGCTCCATTTTCAGTCTAAAAAAGAAATGTATTTTGGAGCTTGCCACCCTAATCTTTTCCTTTACCTTGAAGTTAGTTACAGGAAACGGAAGATTCCCCCCGCAACATGACACAGTACCATAGATTAAAAGGTGCAATGCCCCTAGGTTAACATGCCTTTTGGCTTTTGCCTTGCAGCAGTTTATTAAATCCACACACTAATTATATAAAAATAATTTTATAAATTGTGGTGATTTTATTTTATTTATTAGATTTATTTTATAATTTATAATTAAAAAAATAAAATTAACTCACAAATTATTTTTCTATTACTTTTCTAAAACGCTTTTAACCTACAGATCTGGTCAACGGCTAACTGCACCCTAAATGATTTATTTAGATTTGGGCTGTGGTCTACTATTGTCCGTTTTTTTATAGGGTCTCTATGGGTTTCATTTAGGTACGGTTTGGCCACTAAAATTTCTCATCTCAAACACAAAGTTCTTATTTCATCATTACAACTTTTACAAATCTTTCATATAAAATATAATAAATTATTCAATTTTTTCTTAACTTTTTTAAATTTCAAAATAATAATAATATTTCATCTAAAAATTCTTAATAGCCAAGCAAAACCTACTAGATCCATAGAAATTATTTTCCTAATTTAATTTGACTCTTCCTTGGCTTCCATAAAAGATCTGAATTTTGACGAGGAAAATCTGCTGTACGTAAGGCTTGCTTTCCGTTTGCAGTTGCACAAAAGCTGGAAGTCCATAGGAGTCTTTTACGGCTTGGCCGCTTGTGCTTTTTCTCTGAGTCACATTTAGAAAGTCAGTTCGGTTGAATCTAATTTTAAATTAAATATAATATTTAAATACTAAAATTTTAAATTATTAAATTTATTTTAACTTAAAATATTTTTTCAGTTAGAATCCATAATATTTTTTATTTCAACACCTATTTACATGCAATACTCATAGACTTTTTTCAACTTCTCATAAATATATATATGTACTCGTTTTAACATCCAAACTTATCGTAAGTGAGTCTCACAAAACTTACTCTACCATATCAACTTACTAATTTTTTTTTAAATAGACTTCAATTCAATTAATGAATAAAGGAAGTTACAGCTTTGACTAATAAGTCTGGGTAACAAGCCCCGATTACAAGCTAACTATTCATCAGTTATAAGCTCCCCGCACACAACTTTCCTTGTGCTGGACAATTTCTAAAAACTTCAAAAACTCTCTAATGATACAGCCCTTCTGATATGCGAGACTCTGTGAAAACAAATGTGTCCATCTCGACTTGTCTGCAAGAAACAACTCATTTCTTATATGAACTTACTACTATTTATAAAGAACTCAACTTATTTCAACTTAGCCCAACATCCAAACGGGCCCTGAATTAATTTAATGTGGTTGAGTACGTTTGCTTATGATTGAAAACACATTTATTTATTTTTTTAAAATAAAAGAGATGGCTCAAACTTTATTATTTATTAGAGCATTCACATCTCATTTCTCATTAAATTTCTAATAATTTAGCTAAAAAGTACATTCCTTAAAAAATTTTCCTAAATTTTACTCATCTTTCCAAAACCTCCTACATCCATTCCCTATCATTTTTCTATTCATTCTTTATTACTTTTTTCTCTCACTTCTATTTACAAACTTAACTAGGCAATATTTTTTCTTATGTTTTGAACTATTACTCTAGTGAATATTTTTAACAAAAATCTAAATTATTTTTTGTGGATATGATAATATTTTTAAAATTATTATTTTTTTTATATTTTTGTAATGAATTAATTAGTTTTAAAATTATTATTTAAAACTATAATAAATATAAGTATGAGAAAAAGTGTAGATGATTGGAAAAATAATTTATTTTATGTATTAAAATAAAATATTGATAAAAAATAATTTAGGGGATGAATAGTGATTCTCTATATTTAGAAAACCATTGTTCATCTCCTAAACTTTTTCCCTAGAGTAGGGATTTGAATATATTATGGGGGATGTTTTGATCAAAACCTTAAAATAAACGTCAAATTATAGGAAAATTTGTACTTTGAGGCACCGAATTTGATTGCTCTTAGTGAACCTTTATTTTTTTGGAAAAACTTCAAAAAAAATAAAATAAAAATTGAAGTCACAAGAACCTTAAAAGCAAATACTTTACAAATATAAATTATGATTTCCTAATGAAAAATGATAGTTACAGTTATGAGTGTATAAGTGTCTCACAATTACTTTTAAAAAAGTAAATAAATACGGGATCAACATAAAAAATATTAATATTTTAATAATAAATTTCATTATTTTTCAAAACGACTACGCGATGCTTACATACTCAATGATTTTATGTAATATTACTTTTTTCTAATTCTAATTGATCTCATATATATCATGAATTAACTTAATGAAAAAATGAAAAAAAGATAAAAGATAAAAAAAAAAAAAGGAAATTAAGTTCAATCATATAGAATTGTCTTTTAGGTCAACAGACGAACGATCCCATCAAAGACAGATCACTATCATCCTCATTACCATTGATAATAAAAGAAAGTTGTTACAAGATTCCATCTTCCCTTGTCTTATATATAGTTATATATACTGATTTCACGGATAACCCATATCACAATGAGTATGCCGTGCGCCAATGTTGGACTAATACTTGCAGATAGTTCCAAATTTGGTCAAGATTTACACCACGATATTCGTTGCATCCTACGATAACGTTGCCTCGATCTCCTGTAATGTTGATCTGTCGACTATATATATACACCATAACAACAACCGTCTTGGAATATATATAATATCTGAACCCATTTGACTTTTTCCAATAATAATTATAATATACTATTGTCTCTCTTCATATTGTTCCAATCACCTTTTGGGGACTAGGAGATAACAGACAACAGATAGATCATCAATTGAAGGAGTTAGCTAGGTAGTAGAATGGAAGGTAGTAATCGGGTGATTCTTTTGTTGTTCTGTCTCGTTCTTTCATGCTTTGTGGCTCAAACTCATGGGAAGCAGAAAGAACAAGGTATCCCTCTCTACAGATATTCCGGGTTGAAGCCGAAGTCCTCTGGGGCATTCGACACGAGTCTTTTCGAGGAAGAAACGGCTGCCAATATTCATCATATTCCTCAGGAGGGCTCCAAGGAGGGTGACAAGATCGGGAAACTGCCTGGACAACCTCCGGTGGACTTCTCTCAGTATGGTGGATATGTTACGGTGAATAAAGTTGCCGGCCGTGCGCTTTATTACTATTTTGCTGAGGCTGATGATCAGCATAAGGCTTCATTGCCTCTCCTTCTTTGGCTTAATGGAGGTACTGTACTTGATCCAATCTCTCTGGATGATCTCCATTTTCCTGGATTTTGGAAACACTTGAGAATCTTGCAGGTTGTTTTTTTAAGCCGTCTAGTTAATATCATGAATCTATATATGTTTTTTCTTTTCGTTTTTCTGTCTTAATTTGTTTCGTTTGATTTTTCTTTTCGGTTTTCCTTTAAATTGTTTCGTTTTTTAATTTAGTTCAAGTAACCCCTTCCTGGGGTACTGCATGGCTGGCATGTTCTTATAACATGATGATCATAATCATGCATGCAATTAAATAATCTGAGATAATTTTCTCATTTTTTTTTTTTTGCTCATCTGGCCTAATTATCAGCGTCAACGTACATGCATGTATATATATTTCCATTCCATTTTTTAAAAAGCAGTGCTGCTGCAATTGGGAATCTTCTACTTTAAGCAATATCTAATAATGCTAAAATTAATTTGACAACGTAAGTACGTACAGGCCCAGGTTGTTCATCTTTGGCCTATGGAGCAATGCAAGAGCTCGGACCATTCCGGGTGCACAGCGACGGCAAAACACTTTTCGCAAACCGATTTGCTTGGAATAAGGGTAAAAACTTGATCCTTTTTCATTGGTTTATATATATGTATTTTTATTTTATTCTCACATGCATGCACGTATGTGCATGAATATCGTGGATCGATGATCGATCAGCTGCAAACGTTCTGTTCCTGGAGTCTCCTGCCGGGGTAGGGTTTTCGTACTCGAATACAACAAGAGATTATGGAACGCGAGGGGATACAAACACTGCAAAAGATAATTATGCGTTCCTGGTGAACTGGTTAGAGAGATTTCCAGAGTACAAGAACCGGCCTTTCTATATTGCTGGAGAAAGCTATGCTGGCCATTATGTTCCTCAGCTTGCACATACCATTCTCCACCATAACAAGAAGGCTACAAAGGCCATTATCAATCTCAAAGGAATCATTGTAAGTCTCTCATCATCATCATCATCTCTCTCTCTCTCTCTCTCTAGCCCAGGTGCACACACAGTACATGACACATTAGATGATCAAATCATTAGATCAACTCATGCAGCTTGAAATGAATTAGTAGTGGTTATGCTTAATGATCTTTTACAACCTCCGAATTAAGTTACGTACACAACTCATTAATAATGTTGTCTATCTAACTTTCTTTCTTAATTACGTTTTCATGATGGCATGCATGCATGCAAAGACATATCATGGGGCTTAATCCCATGATCATGACAGCCTTGTAAAACGCCTAAATATCAAACGAAGTACTGATTAAAAATTATCTTTTAATTTCACCATTTCTTTATACTATATAAATAATATATATGATAATTAAAGAAATATTTGATGTTTTTTTCCTTATATATCATGAATTATTTGATATTATGTGAGGCCGCCGGGATGTTAAAAAGATTAATATATAGTACTATATATATAATGACGTACGGTGAATATATAACAATTTTGTTAATTATATCATTTAATTAACAAATATATTATATATTTGTTATAATAACATTAATCAAAATATATATTAAATCGCTATGGGAGACGTGCTACCAACCGATCATCATGTATATGCAGCAAATTATTGCAGTTAGTACTCATGCAAAAGTACTAATCGATCGATAGCAATTGTCAACTTTCTATATATATATATATATATGCTCAGTAGTCTGTTTGTCATGATTTTTGCTTCCACAATGCAATATCATTGTTAATGGAGGACCCATAAATATATAAAAAAAAAAAAAACAAATTAAGAGGTCATCATGATGGGGCTAGTACTCATGATCATTATCATGAAGTTAGCTAGCAGCTAGCTCTGAGGTCCATATCTGCAATATTCTATGATATGACCATGGGGTAGTACTGCGACAAGGTTAATTGTTGATATTTTTTCATGATCAAGCGATAAATTGTAATTAAAATTACATTATTTCCCATGCATAGAGTAGTACTATTTACTGTCTGTTAGTATATGTATAGTATTTTACATATCATTTTGGTATGTACGTATGTTGTTAATGTACGTTTCGCAGATCGGGAATGCAGTAATCAATGACGAAACTGATAACCGGGGAATGTATGATTTCCTTGCGTCCCATGCTCTCGCCACAGATGAGGATGCCTATAACGTGAACCATCTTTGTGATTTTTCACCCAATGTCACCACTCAAAGTAATCAGTGCATTGACTCCAACGACGCAATCAACAATGATGTTTCCTCCCTAGATATCTATAACATCTATGCTCCTCTTTGCTTCTCTTCCAGTGTCACTGAGAGGCCCAAGAAAGCTTCTGTAAGTTGAAGTGACATTTTTTTTTTTTTTTTTTCAGTACTAGCTTTGATCTTTTCTGAGAAGTATTGAAAAGAGAGAGACCTAATTAATTAACAAAGGTTCATGATCTAGCAGCTAGCAAAATGAAGATTTGACAGCTTTGATCATCTGCAAGTAAATTTTTCATTCATCATGTACTAAATCATGTACTAAATCAAACTGGTGCATTATATATTATTTTGTGGTGCAGATATTGCAATTCGATCCGTGCAGCGACAATTACGTACATTTTTACCTGAATCGGCCTGATGTTCAAAGAGCTCTTCATGCCAATGTAACGAATCTTACACACGACTGGGAAGCATGCAGTGATGTGATAAATGGCTGGGGAGATAGCCCGCCAACCATTATTCCCCTTCTGCAGGAGTTCATGGCCAATGGACTTCGAGTTTGGGTTTTCAGGTAAAGAAAAAACAAACAATATCATTGGCATTGAATTTTCCTGCATCAACGTAGCCTATACTCTTGACACGGCCAAGATTATCTATATATATATATATGTGTGTGTGTGTGTGTGTGTGTGTAAGGATAATAAGATTTTGCATCTTTATTGGATCAAATGCAGTGGTGACATCGATGGAAGGGTTCCAGTTACTTCAACAAAGTATTCTATAAAGAAAATGAACCTTCCTGTCAAGACTGCATGGCACGCTTGGTACTTGAATGGAGAGGTATACATAGTATATAACTTCTGATCATCTTCTTGTTATCGTGAAATGGTGGATTTAATTCAGTTATTACGTACTAGCTTTGATATCAGTTAAAACTGACAAAGGAAAACACACACACACACACAAGTTCAAAACATGATCTGGTTTTGTAATGATCAAAATGTACGTCTGTTCTGCTGTTTGTGTCATGACTGCAGGTTGGTGGGTATACAGAAGTGTACAAGGGAGACCTAACATTCGCGACAGTGAGAGAAGCAGGTCATCAAGTGCCCAGCTACCAGCCTGCCAGAGGCCTTTCTTTGATCAGTCATTTTCTCAATGGCACCCCTCTTCCTAACACGGCAAGACCGACTTAGTGTTCAACATTTAATGTATTTATTTTCCTTAATTTCATTCTTTTGATCACTACCTCGATTTGCTCAATATATAAACTCCTTAATCATGCATAGCAGTTTGCTTTTCTAAGCAACGTACATCCTTGAGAAATTCTCTACACATTTTAATATTTAATTTGATTTGTATCAACAACGTTCAGCTCAGCTAGAACGTAGTAGTACTACTACTTAATTCTATAATAATATGCTAATTTGAGAATAATGCTCATGAATGGGTACTAGAAGATCTCGCTTTCAAGTGAATCGACGACTTGGAAACAATGTGAGGGAGGTGGTTCTAAATTTATGTGAGATGGTTGGCGTTTAAGATCTTGTTTTGATCAAAAGCTCAGGGAAAATTTCCATTTATATTTCCATTTCTTAACTTGTAAAAGCGATATTTCGCCTCTATAAGTGTTCTGGCAATGCCTAAATGTAAGGGTCGTTGTCATAAGTTGCGAACAAGGCGATTCTTTAAAGGTAAAGACGGAATCATGTTGCCGCAATATAGTCGTATAGTCTTCGTACTAATACCGAACCTGCGAACCGCACCCACAGAAAAGAATACATTTTTCCTGCTTCCGAGCACTGGAGAGCCTCCCGGAAGCAAAAGGGCCTCTTCCAATGGGTCCTGCTTCCGCCCGCGAAAGATCGCAGAGCAAGAGGATTAAATCAGCAGGTGGGACTACCGCAATCCAATCCCTCGACCATGATATCCTCTGCATGATCTTCGCGTTTCTCGACTTCTTCGACCTCGTTCGATGTTCCGTCGTTTGCAAATTCTGGTGCTTTCCGCTGGTTTCTGGATTTATTTTGAGAGTTTTATACGCAAATGGAAAATTTAATTTCTTATGAGCATTCTCCCCTTGTTTCTGCGTCATATATACTCTTGCGATGCATCTGACCAACTTAGTTTTCCAATTTTATGAAGGAATACAATTATCAGTAAATCTAAATTACTGCAAATATTCTACTCCAAGCAGCAGCGGGATTCCATGGATTTTACCAATAACTCTACGTACTCAGAGAGATCACTAAAGATGTATTTAGAGAAGCTGGCTATGAAGCATCACAGATTGTCCTTACTAGAAGGTATGATTGACGTTGATCATTGGAAGGGTCATTCAGTTGGGTAAGTACTTAATCCTCTTTCTACTGTTCAGTGTCTTTTCTACTTACGATTTCTAAGGGCTTTGGCCGTGTTGACTCATTGAACATTAGTTTCCAATGTCTGATAGTATCGCTAGGAGAGTTTAAAATTCGTCTTTGGACTCTGCATTTGGCTCTTGGAATGTTTACATATTATGACTACAAAATATAAATTCTGGGGGCTTATCGAAAGCAATAAAACTATTGGAGCTAGCGGGATTCCCCTTTGAGATGGAGTTAGAACCAGTAAGATTATATAAGCAAGGTCAGGGGAATAATTATTATTACAGAATTCTGAAACCTAAAATTTTAACCATATCTCAAACTACGTGTCTGAATTTTGTGTGTCAGTGTGTGCGTGTGAGCTGGCATCTTGATGGAATATTATCCACCTGACCTTGCTTTCTCTTAGGGTTGATCAGTGCCGAATGAAGATGGGCTTGATTCTTACTGGTGTAGGTGACAAGGTATTGCTACCCAGATTGACTACAACTTATCATTAAGGATTTTTAATTTTTAATAATGAGAAATCAACTTTTGTTTTCTTTTAATTCTCCCTTCTAGGAGTAGATTTTACCTGAGCCGCCACTGGACAGACTTTCTTAGTTTTCCAGCAACAAGAACAACTTTATTTTAGGCTTTCAGACATGCATTGTAATGTAATGTGCTCTAATTTTCTGTCCTCTCAAGCTCGATTTGCACTCTTATCATCCTTTCATTCTTTTAGCTTGGCAACATTTGATCCATAGTTCTAGCCTCATCTTACCTTACCCTTTTACCACCTAAGCCAAAGCCCAAGGGTCGTATTACTCTTTCCCTCATCCTAATAAGACATTCGAATAAAATTAAATCACCTTTTGTGAACATTACTAAATCGGTCTTCATGTCAGGACCAAGCCTTCTATGCTCACTTCCCTCATTCAAGTCTTCTTGATAGTTTTTATATGAAATTTCAAAACAAACTTGAATTTCCTTTTCTCTTCTTTTCCTATTTTTTAAAGTGTTAATCCTCGTATTATTTGCACCCAAATGCTATTAACTGATGTAAATGCGGATAGGTGATGCGTCTCTGGTCGTTAGAAAGCTACAAATGTGTGGAAGAATATTCAGCTTCGGACACGATTCCTCTGGTTGACTTCGATTTTGATGAGAGCAAGGTAGCATGATCAAATCAGTATGCTCTTACTTTGTGTACCTTGTATGTAAGACTTCACTATAATGATACCTTATTCCAATAAACAAACTTGAAGGGGCATGGCTTAGTCTTGATGTATCACTAGGTGAGAGTCCACTGCGAAGTATGAATTTATGTGTTTGGTATATCCTTGCTTCTTCTTAAAGGACCAATAAGGTCATGAATGCATCTTCCTTGAAAATATTAATAAATATTTGCTAGGACACTTCTTTTTCGGAGTAATTTCATGAAGTAGTATATAAAAGATCTTTCCAACATGCTATCAGAATTTGCATCATGGTTTCTACCTTTCTTGGAAAGTTTAATAGCAGGGATAAAGTTTACATTCCTTTTTCCTTTTCCCCTCCTATAAATTTGGCTTTATGCAGATTGCGGTTGAATGATAAATCAATATCATTTAGATCATCTTTGATCTCAGTTGCTATGAGTGTTCTCATGAAGTTCTTTTGATTTATTGAGACGTGTGCATGGATTATTTTATTATCTCTCTAGGTGATTCTTCTTGCATGCGTACTTGTACTTGGGTTACGCACTTCGCAGTTATTAATAAAATATTTGATTACTTATCAAAGAAATTAATCTCTCTAGGTAACTAATTTTTGAGGTACGATTTATCTTTTTAGATTGTTGGTTTGGTCGGTACTCGTATATGCATATGGAGCCGGAATGGGAAAAGAAGTATATTTCCCTCAAGTCAAGGCACCTTTGTGAAGGGCTTATGCATGCGGTATGTGAAACGTTCTGGCTTTAGCTATCCTTCTTGCTACTGAATGATTGAAGTTAAATATCCATTGACAAACCCATATCAAGTCAAAGCATCTAACCCATTAACTAATATTGTATATTTGTATCTACATATATATCTACTTTATCATTAAGATGCTATGTATCAGACATTAATGGTCAAACTAAAAAGCTAGATTTATTTCGGAGATCTTCCTTTGTCTTTGATTTGGGGACCTGGTTGCGATCCACATCTACTTTTTTTCACTTGTCCAAACAATTTGGACGTTTCCTTGTTGTGTGCAAAATTAATCTTCTTCCTTCTCTGGTTACAGGTACTATGATCCTGAGGCAGTGGTTGGATGCGAGGATGGAACAGCTCGTGTATTTGACATCTACAGTAGGAAGTGTTCTCGAATAATTAGGTACGAGAGTGAGAAACTTATCAATTACGAATCCATCACTCTTGCCTTTTTTAAAGAAACAACCAAACTCTAGTGGTTCAGAATATTATGTTATCTGGGAGTAAAGGTTGGTTAGCTCTGGGGTTGAATACTATGTTATTGATATGTTTGATTCAAGTTTTGTCATGCACATTGTTGCAAATGGTAGGTTTGATACATAAGTCTTCATCCGAACCAAATTGGCACGCAACTTACCTGGTCTGCCATATTTAGTTTTCAACTTTCAATGAATTAAACCTATGCTTGACATTTATGGTTCAGTAGTAAGCCCTGTCATAACAGCACTCTTATTTTATGAATCGAGAATGGCTGCTCTGAAAAATGCCTCGTCTATGCCACCATGAATTGCCCCCATTTTCTCTGCATGCACACATCCTAATTACTGAAAAAATCCAAATGAATAATGAAGAAATTAAATGCCTTCATTAAAATTGACGGAACGATCTACCTGACTCAGAAAGAAAGGTAACATTTTCAATGGAGCATGTTGGATTTGAATGAATTAAATGGTTTGTAAGTTGTCATGTGGGAATATTTCCAATTTCTAATTGTAGGATGCATGCCGGACCTGTAAAATGCTTATGTTTGAGCGATGATCACTTGATACTTAGTGGTTCCTCTCTTGGAAGCATCACAGTCTCAGGAATCTCATCTGATCAGCGGGTAGCAACGCTAAGATCGACAGACTCAACAGGTTTTATTGTATTCCGCTCTCTTATTTGGCCATGCATTTGCCTTTTTTTCCTTTTGGTATTCTTTCGGAATTTGCTTATTACGTTGATTAATATCACACATTCATTGATTTGGTTGTCCTTCCTCATCTCTGTTTAGGTCTTTGATTTGCTTTCTTTTCACACACACACACGTGCGCGTGAGTGTATATTAAAAGATAAATACCGTTCCATAGGAAAGTAAAAATTGGAGATGGCTTATCCTGTGTCCGGTAATATTCCCACCTGTCATGTCGATCATAGTTTTGGATTTTTGCCATTTAAATACTGTTATAAAATGCCAGAGAAATGGACTGTTTTCCTGGTGCCTTTTTTCCATTCCTCCAATTATATAGGTACTTATAAGGACAATTCCTGCCAATATGCTCATCTGACCTTTCTGTATCTATTTTATTCGTGGGAAGTAAAATGGTTGAGATCTCCTTCCAGTTTTGAAGAAAGTTGCCACTTTTTGTTGATCTTCTGTCTCTAAATATAATTGGCTTGAAGCAGTTTTTGTGGAGGTACCAAGGTTTTGTTCTTTGTTTGTAAGTGCATGAGTTTTCAACTTCTCCCGACAGGCATAAGGACTTTGTGTTACAATGCTTCCTCGCATCTAGTGTTTGCCGGATCAACAGCTGGATATGCTTCTTGTTGGGACCTTAGGTATGCAAGTATTAGCTTCAAATACTATTTTATGCATGCAACTTTCACAGTCGAACTGTCTTTCAGAGCATGGTCTGTTAAAGTTTTTTAGAAGAATCTGCACGGTTTACTATCCAATTGCTTTTTGCTATCATCTTTAAATGCGCAGTTTGTGCGGTTGTCAAAAACATCATTAACTTTCTACAGGCCATAACCAAACAAAATATTCGCCGCCCCCCCCGCCGGGGCCGCTTTTTTCCTTTTTTCCTGACTTTACAACCAAATAGCTGTAACCTTGTTTTGTAGAATCAATAAATTTGGGAGAAGATATCATGAAATTATAGGTGTAACCCCATGATGGGAAGACAAAGGCTGTTGTCTCTGAAATTGCTTGTTTTTTTTTTTTTTCATATAAATAGGCAGAAAGTTCAATTTCAAAACAATTCTTTGAATTTCATCATGGATACTTCTTGTTGGTGAATTGCGTTTCCTGTAAACAGTAATTATCTTACCTTCCAGGACAATGAGATCTCTATGGGAGGCACGAGTGAGTCCAAATGTTGTATATTCTTTGCAACACCTACGAAATGACACATCAACTTTAGTTGTTGGTGGAATAGATGGTGTGCTACGCATTTTAGATCAGAACACAGGTCAAGTTCTTTCAAGCTGCGTTATGGAAGGTAATATGCTATCAACCTCCCAAAACTCCCTTGGAGCCATTGGAAGAAAGAAGGGAATGAGGCTTTCAGAAGATACTCGCATTGACAGCATTCCTAGAAGTGATCGGCCTCCCATCACGTGCTTGGCTGTTGGGATGAACAAGGTTGTCACCACACATAATAGTAGGTACATCAGACTGTGGAAATTCAAGAAATGAGAGAACAATGCTGATTTTCCATTTAAGAGGTGAGGAAACATCACATTTTCAGTTCACCATATGATTTCAGTCCTCTACTTGCCAATTTCAAAGCCAGCTTATTCCTTCTGCCTTCTAATAATAATATGTTATATCATAAGCTCTGTATTTCAATGTGTTCCTGATTGAATTGGGTCATCGATCAGGAGATATCCATATGCACATAAGCACCAGTCCAAAAGAGAGAAAAAAAGTAGGTGTCATGTGCGTATGAGGAGCTGAGCCGAATTTGCAGTTCAAGATGAGTACAGAGAAGCCAAATTTCAATGCTCCACTTGATCAAAAACTCAAGCAACCATGCCCACCAAAATGCTTTTATGGAATCTAATATTATTTGTTCTTATACTTTCAGTATGGGATCTCATGCCATACAAAATGACATTGACCTTTATTTAATGCCTAGACATTATGTATTTCTATCTGCATAGCTGATGTACTACTGTAGTTTCAATATGAATGCAGCAACAGATCATATAAAAAGGACGTCTCAGTTTCTTTCAATTTTTTGTTTTCGTCTTTTAGTGGCCAAGATTTGCATCCATATTAGATCTCAATGGTTCGTTTGGTAGGAGAAGTAAAATGAAGGTTTGTCAATCAAGAAATGCTATGCCTCAACATAAAACAGTTCGAGTGGGCTTATCAATTTCCTACATTTCTTTCTTGAGCAATCCAGGATAAGTTAGTTCCAAATGTACAAGCTTGTGACCCCGTAAACAGAAAAAACTGATTTTTTCACTCGAGTCTTTTTTTTTTTTTCCTTATAAAAATCCTCCTCAAAGACTGGTACTTTTAACGTTGAATATATCTTTCAGTTCTTTCAATTCTTCTTTCAATTCTTGCTCAAGACAAAAAGATACTAAAATAAACGTTGGAAGAAAAAAAGCTCAATCAGAATGCAAAACTGCAGAGGCAAAGCCTAATATAAGCGAAACAATTTGTCTCCTTTGGACAGCTTGATCGGCTGATCTTCTTCTTCACCACGAAATTTCCAAATCCAAAAACCACCATACAAACCCTGACTCTTAAAATCAACCCACCTAATCAGCTAAAATCAAGACCGACCCAAAAATGGTGTGCATGCGCAAAGCCACCGTATATGACCTCTTGGACATGCAGACCTGCAACCACTTATGCCTCCCGGAGAACTACCAGATGAAATACTACCTCTACTACATCCTCACGTGGCCGAAGCTCCTCTACGTGGCTGAGGACTACAAGGGCCACATCGTCGGCTACGTACTGGCGAAGATGAAGGAGGAGAGCAACGAGTGCCACGGCCACATCACCTCCCTAGCGGTGCTCCGCACCCACCGGAAGCTCGGCCTGGCCACGAAGCTCATGCACGCGGCACAGAACGCCATGGAGCAAGTGTATGGAGCCGAGTATGTGTCGCTTCATGTGAGGAAGAGCAATAGGGCGGCCTTCAATCTGTATAAGGAGACGTTAGGGTACAAGATTCATTATGTGGAGGCCAAGTATTACGAGGACGGGGAGGATGCCTATGATATGAGGAAGAAGTTGAAGGGGAAGCAGATTCATCACCATCATGATGATGGACAGCATGGGCATGGGCACCATCATGAGCATGGTGGTGGGTGTTGTTCTTCGGCGGAGGCAAAGGTAAGCGGAAAGAAGGAAGCGGAGGCTACGTAATGGTGGTGAGAGAGAGGACAGAGGTAAAGATAAAATTTTTTTATGAATCGATCATTTGGGGAAATTGGTGTTATTGGGATTTTGTCATTTCGTTTTTTTTCTTGTGGGTTTGATGGATTGGTTCTGTGAGCAAGAATGCATGAAAGAACTAAATTGTCTATGGTGGGCATGGATAGGTAACGTCGTCTGCCTGCACTTTTTTGTGTAGATCGTATTGGGTTCTGTTGCCAAGCTTACGTCTTTTTAGAATTTTTGGAATCTTTACATGAAATTTACTGTTCCCAAGCAATATACACGCTTCTGGAATGGTGTGTTTCTTTCTTCTTTCACGTATTACCAATGTCTTCAAGGAATGGAGTTTATTTGTTGTTGGATGGTTGTCTTATTATTTAGGATCGGGGCTGTGCATTGGTGTGATTCCCATATATTTCTATTGGGATTTCTTCTGGTTGACAGATGGAGGGTTTTTGCGTCAAATTCTATGATGTTTCGAGTAGATCATAATGGAACTATTACGAAGATAAAAATTGAAAGTTAAATAAAATATTATTAAAATAAAATATTTTTAATATAATTTTTATTTTAAGATTTAAAAAAATTGAATTATTTATTATATTTTATTTAAAATTTTAAAAAATATATATAATAATTAAATGAGATAAATTGAAAAGAGTTATAAAAACAGGCGATGAAATTTATGGTGTATATTATCTCATTATTTTTAATCAAATACTTTTGTTACCACATGCACCTGATGGGTCTTTAATCCGATCTCCTCATGACCCTTCAGCACATTCTTACGAGGGGAGGATATATTTATGTGCTGGTATTGGTTCTATACTCTACTCTACATGTCTCTATTGGTTCTGTACACTACGACGAGACTCTGGACCTTGCAAAAAATATTTATGTGCTAGAATTGGTTCTATACACTACTCTACATGGCGTTTAGTACTTGGTTAATGTCTTTGATACAGCATATTAATTCTAATGAAAACGTCTTGGTGTTTGGCCATTTCCTCCCACATATATCTGATTATTCAACAAAATACTGAGATAAAGTTAAAGATCGTGTGATACTGTTGACTAAGAAAACATCGTGGGGAAGGTTCAAGAAATCAAGGAGCTTTCAGTCCACGTGAAATTGATGTAGCGTAAAATATTGGAGCTTCACAAATTTGTCGTTGAGTCATTGAAATGTGTTATGGTTGAAACTTGAAAGTGGTTACTGTTTAAGTGTGCATTGAACGGGAACTTTCTTGTGAGTTGTACGTAATATCATGAATGATGAAACTGTCTTTATAGCCTTAGGGATGGTTTTGTAAAAGGCGTACATGTAAATAGTTCTCTCTCCTAATTTATTGTCCTCCTAAATAGGTTTCTTTTGTTTTGTGAACCGTGCATCATATAGGGTGAGCCTCACGGTTATTGTGCTTTAATTGATTGTCTGCTAACTGAAGGCAATGTCTGCTGGTACCAATGGTGAGTTGCATGCAATTTATCAGATTTTAGTTGATGAGGAGATCATTTGCTTGGTTTGGTTTCCTCATCTAGGATGTGAGGAAGAAAAGAAAAATCCTATTGGAGTCATTCCTTATGGACAGTTCTCTTCTGGGTTTTATTTATGCAAGTAACAAGATTCTCTGTTGCAAGGAGGTTCTGGGTGATGCTTAGGAATGGAGGAGGGTGCCACCCCCTGGTGTTGCTGTCGTGCTTGGGATTTGTGTTTGCTTTCTCAATTTAGAGGCAGGCTGGCTGCGCTGCCCTTAGCATCGGTATTGGAAGGAAGTAGTGCAAATACAAGGATAGGGATAATGCAAACGTCAAGAACCAAACGTTGCTTTCGTGCTTGGAATAATCTAGTAGTTTCAAATCATAATCCGACGAATTAGGTGACTGTCAGCTTTCAAACATATTCATTCTTCCTCCACCCCCCAAAATATTTATTTATAATAAAAAAGGTGATTTTTTTTTTTTTTTTTTTTTTGCATTAACGAAGGAAAATCAGTTGAATACAGTAAATGGAATATTTACGAAATCAAAATCATCTCCTTTAATTGTCTATGAATAATTAATTATCAACAAAATTTTGAGAGAAGTCAAAGAGAAGGGGCATTTGAGATGAGTGACGTGCTTAAATTTTAGTCCCCATTAGGCATTAAATATGTGAAATGAAAAGATGTTTTTGAGTAAAGATTAGGGGGCTGGAGTTGGAGTTGGAAGGCTACAAGCAAAGATCATATCCACGAAAGACAGAACAATATTTGTGTTTTCAAGGGGAAAGTTCGGTTGCTTCCATAACGGGGAATTTGCATGGTGAGTCAGAGATCATTCCTACCCACAACAAGCTATTTAATTTAAAACTATGTTGTAGAGCTTCTTCTTCTTCAAGCAAGTGTTGCATATAAAGTGCAACACTAATATCTACTGCATATGATATGGATCTCCTAAAAGTGGCTTGAGAAAGGTCCCTTTTTTTATGCTCCTTTTCAAAAGGCCTATAAAGCAAAACAGAGCCAATTAGGAAAGGTCCCTGAATCATTCACCTTTTGACCGGATTGACATCCACCCTATAAGTTTCTGGCTCCTCTCAACTAACAAAAAGGAAGTGTGCAATTTCAATATATGGTGAATAGTGGGGACAATACATGTGGAGAGCAATGAAATTTATCATAACTGCTAAAGAGAATGTCATTATTTACATAACTTTACATGTACAAAAAATAATCTGTTATTCAACAATGAGTGGAAGCTTGATTAGAAAGCAGTTAAAACAAAGAACTGGGAAAAAATGTGGCTAATTTGGCAAGCATATGATTTTCACGACCGTTGAAGAGGATTGCATTGGGAGTAAAAAGTTGTCAGATAAAGTAAAGCTAATAAATCAATCAATGGTAGGCTCTTTCAAAAGTATTTTAAAATGTAATATCAATATTCCGATAGTCTATGCATTAAACAAAGGAGTAGGACACAGCCAAAGGACACTTTGTCTTGTAGCCTTCTTGTTCGCTGGAATCTGAGTGGGCTCCCCACTTTCTTTCCAATGCAAAAACATCCAATAATGGTTGAGCTTTCACATTCAAAATCATTGCCATGGGCACCACCACCTCAACCATTGCTTATCTTTAGGTTGAGTTCGGTTGGGTTGAGTGAAGTCTTCAAAAGCTCCAATTGAGGGTGATCATACTATGGAACTTCTTGATGGTATGATCAAAAAATGATGCCAGCATAGTTTTAATACCATTAGAGGAAAAATCGAACCCGGGCTACCGTGCTGCAAGTCCGTGGGGAGCTCTTGGTGTAGGTACAACCGCATCACGGCCAGCTTTGATCAAGTGGAGACGATCCTTTATTATTTTATCATTCACATACAGCCTGTTGTCAGGATTCTCTGCATAGCAAACGTAGTAACAGTTCACGCAGGCATGTGGTACTGCCATGGCTATCCTGGTCTGGTGCACCATAATAACAATTTATTAATTTAAACTGATCGTATGAATTGAATTGCACAGAGAACGAATCAAATAAAGTAGGATTGGTCAAGATATGGCCACCAACCATTAGGTATCCAATGAAGAATGCAAGCAGTGAAACGGTGGCAGTGTAAGTTTGGTGGACTTTGGCAGTCCAAGCAGCTACAACTATGACGCAGATAGAGCCACTACAGACTCCGGTTAGGAAGCAAATTGAGCTGGTTATGTCAGAGTCAACGATAGCTTCCATTTCTTGCTGCTTAAAGAGCTCCCAAGTGTCTTGTGATGCCTTCACAAAACCTTTTCCATATGCTGCTATCTGTAAAAATGGTTTAAAAGATTGTTAAATAAACATCTCTAAATTAAAGAGCCCCAAAATATTCTCCAAAAATGTAGTTTGTGAATAATTTAAGTGGACTGCATTGACAATCACAACTCCGTTAATGAGGGCATTGCAAATCATCGGAATTTATAAAATCATCCAAGTAAAACATTGGGAGGTGAGAATGATAACTTGCAAAACAAAAGTATATCATTCTTCTCCTAGAATCAATGCAGATGCATTGTGAAAAACTTAAGAACAATTCAAGCTGACAAAATATCGAGAATGAACCATGAGATATTATTCCTAACTAAATCAAATTACACCATTACGTAAAAAGTATTCAACTCAAAATGAAATTCTCAAGCTTTAAGTCAGAATAATGACTATCAGAAAAAATTTGTATTTCGATAGCCACATAAATCACAATTGGAAAAATTCAGCCATCACCACAATTCAGCTATTAACATAACGCTTCTCAACTAGTGATCACTAGATAAAGTACTTCTGGTTGCAATGTATGGTTACTTTTTTCCTTGAAATAGAGCCATTTTTAATGGTGAATTATCTGGCCACAAATTAGTAGAAAAGTCCCTGATTTAGCGTTCCTCTACTTCATAAAATGGCATTGGAGTGAAGACAATACACAGGTGGAAAAGGATTTTCAGTAACATTACCTGCACATAGGCCCAGCCATTTCCATTTCTGAAGATGGAGTCCATGACTCTGAGACAGCAATGTGCACAGCAAAACATAAACTCATCTTCTCCCTCAAGCAAATTCAAAGCCCGAGCAACAACTCTCAGGGCCTCAATCGCAGGCACAAAGAGAGAGCCTAAGGAAGCACTTCCAAGATTCTGAGTCAAGGCTCTTTGGAAGCAGTATTGGATATTAGATTGCATTCCCCTGAGATAATAGAGAGCAATTACCCTACTTACTGTCAAATTAGCAACATTTCTCATTACTTCAGCGGTCCAAGCCAAGCTCAAAACCAATGCAACTATGATCAATGGGGGAAAGTAAAAATTCAAGGCTCCAACCACAGCGAAAATCCACAGGGACATCCACATGAATCCGGCCCCAAGCATCCAGTAAATAGGCTGATTCAAACCAGGGAATTTTGAAACAGGTTCAAGTGATTTAACCAGGACCTTACAACAAAACTCAATTCGCTGTGTGACCCAACAAGCATATAATCCATTGCCTACTGCAAAGGCAACAAAACAGACTCCAAGGCCATCCGTGGGAGGCTTTTGGAAGCAAATAAGTAGAATTCCAGCAGATAGCGACAAGAGAAAAGAACTCCATAGTATAAAATGAACCATGAATCTAGGCCATTCCCTGACTGTCTTTTGCCATGCAAACGCAAGACTGATGCTTAAAAGAGATGCAGCTTCGACTTGTGGTAGATAATGCATTAACACCTTTTTCTCTTTTCTTTTAACAGATTTTGAACCTACAATCAGCCCTTGAATACCCTTGAATATAAGAAACCCAAATAGCCCAACAACCACAACCATATGCACAAGGAACAGAATTAGAGATATTCTGTTGGTGTATGCTCTTGAATTCAGTGTCGTTTGTGACGGCTGCATTGCAAAGAAAGAAAAAACCAGAAATTTTATTCTTGAAAATTGCTCAGAGAGAGAGAGAGAGAGAGAGAGAGAGCCAACAGACATTCAAGATTTTCATTTGTGGATAGCAGAAGTATAAGCTACCATTGTGTGTAATCTTATGGAATCTGACTTCTAATTTAACCCATAAAAAATAGGCTTGCAAGATTGCGAAGATTGACAGGAAGCCGTTAGAATTTCTCTTTTTGTAGTTTTAGAAAGAACAAACGGTAAGTTTCAGACAAATAACTAAAAACATTATAAATATGAGTATGAATTGAAAAATACAAAAAAAAATTTAGAAAAAAAAAATTGTTTCTTTTTCAGGAACGCACTTGCAAATTTCAGGAATGAAACTTTGAAAAGCCATCAAAGTCAAACTTTGGCAAACACAGGAGAACTCACTTGTGGGGTTGGTGTAGAGCGAGCCTGAGCAGGCTGGGAAAGCTGAGAAAGTTGAGAAGGAGAGGGAGTTCCAACTCTAGTGGCACTGTTGATGGCGATTCGCAAGGGGTTTGAGGGGTTCAGCCTCTGCACCCTTGACAAGTGAAAATCTCCATGATTATTCCTCCCAACCAACTCTTCTTGAAAACCCACCTCACCTTTCTCCACATCTTTCACTTCCTCCTCTTCTTTCTTGTCATTCTCCTCTCTCGCTTCAACCCCACCGGTCTCTCTCTCATCCACCTAACACCACCAGATACACCAACATTTCAAACTCTTGGCTTGAACATACAATAACATAAACAACAACAGACAGAAATAAAAAACCGGATCTGTTGTATATCTACCTGTTCTGTGGCACCCATCAACAGCGGCTGTGGCTGTGGCTGTGGCTGCGGCTGCGGTTGCGGTGGTGTCTGGAATTTTGTTGATTTTTATGTTCTGGGTTGGAAGAACGTCAGAGACGGTCTTCCTTACTAAATATGTAGTATTTCTCGCTGTGCTTTTACCCGTTACCACCAAGCATCAGAATGGTGGGACCCCATCGATGAATCTAACACAAACGTGGACAAATTGATATCAACTTTACAATAAGCATTAATCAATGACGACATACAACAGTGTACGAATGTCAGAATAACATGTTCCTGTATTTATTTCTTTTAAAAATATTTGAATAATATATACAGATAATATCAATTCTGATTCACATCTCATCTATAACATTATCTATAATATTACCTACTATTATGGGTGTATTTTTATTTCAATAAAATAAGAATGTTTGGTCAAATAGTTTGATTTCTTTGTGGAGCAATATCTCAGGACTTAGACACAACAAATAATATTTGCTTTAAGTAGTGCATATATACAAGAATTTACTAAGAATGTAAGGCCCCCAAAGTTATGTCTTAAAATAATGCCAATATTGACGTAATTCAATCCAAAACATGTAAATAAAATCACAGCTCCATTGTGATCAATTACTATTCCTAGCTGGTGCCTGGTGGAACGCCAAAGCATAGTTCCTTATCTGCAGGCAGCTTCGGAATTAGAGCTCTACATTTGACCGATGATATAAATTTGTCGAGTGCGACGTTCTGAGGTGGGCCTAACCGTCAGATATGATGACTCAGATCCATCTCATCTTGTCAATTTTATCTTTTGTAATCATCATGACGAAAAGGGTATAGACTACAGAGAGGGCATCCTCATGATACCATCCGTGGAGACTCTTCTGAGCCTTTCTTTTGAAATCTCCCACTTGTCATCGTGTCACGTGTGATTCATTTCTGCCGTTAAAATCAATTTCAGTTGCTATTCTACATAACTTTATGTTGCCGTCTGTGGAATTTCTGTACCCTATATATATATATACACAAAGATATATAGATAATGTCTGGAGATGATCAAGAGATAGTGTACACTCTTTGTTTCATCAAACAATTGGAATTTGGAGGTCTGACGTATCAATTAGCAAGTCCATTGTGCATTTGCCACTAAGCTTCATAGCAGAAAATGCAAATTAAGACGTTCAATTCAATCATATAAACTGCTTAGATTTCCTTAACTATTTGAATACAATGTTAGTCTACCTCACAAACTGTAAAGATGATGTATTTCTTACAAACCAGTAGATAAAGTCAATCAACCTCACGTAGCATTAAAATCCCTGTCTGCTGAACTTTACAAAAAGATTTAGCAGCACAAGCTATTAACATCTTGTTGATTGTTTTATGGAACACAATCAACATAAGCCGGAAATTGAAAAAGGAATTGCAAAATGAAGGCCGCTTGACATCATCTTTCGATACAACTTATAATTCTCTCTGTCCATGCTTATGCTGTCTTATCATCTACTATTTCTTCTCGCCGGCACTTGAGTCTGCAGGTGTTTTGACAATACTTAGTTGGCCACCATCCTTGTTAGCTGCAGTGGCTGCTTTTACCTCATTGCAGTGATTAATAAACTTACTCAGCTCCTGTTTCAATCAAGTTGAATACGAGAACATCATCATTGATGTATCTAAATAAGTAAATTATTCTGGAGTGAGGAAACATAAGAAGAAAACTGGAACAACGTTTTCTAAAGGCTCCTCTGCGTGCAGAGACCCTTTGGCTTCCTTTATCATCTATTTTCCAACCTCTTCATTATTTGTATAGTTTTCGTTATGGTATGGTGACACCAGCTGAGCTGATAACAAGGCTTATAAGCCCATCCTAGATAACCCACAAAACTACTCGTGACTGCCTGTGTTCTCAAGTACCAAAAGTTAAAAAAGAAAAAATGGCATTTCCTTCCAACCCTGCTTCAAGTCTTGCCTCATTTTGTACTTGAGAAATTCACTAAGCTAGGTTTCGTTGAAAGCATAAATCTTGCCCCATCTTGGCCATTCATTTGGCTGGAGAAGAGTTAAAACTTTCTTGTAAGTAATTCGTAAAGATCATCTTGTGAACTTATTACCCACTGCCGGATTACTAAGGGCAAGAGAGTCAAGCTGATTAGACTTTTAATACAAATCCCGAACCTATTAACATAGACCAAACCAGACCTAACAGACAGAAAAACAAAGGGGGAAAAAAGACAGGTAAAAGGAAAAGTTTTTTATAAGTGTGAGGAAAATGGAACATACACGATCAACATCCATCTCCTTGGTAATCTTGGATGGCTTCACATATCTTTTCCCTGCCGAAAAAATAGATGAATTAAATGTCAATTACAAAAATTCCCCAAAGTGACAAAAATACAGACATACAGATACACAGAGACATAGCGATGGGTACCTTTGCGGATTTGAGGGAGTTTGCCATGGCGGTTGGGAGGAACGGATTTATTCTTGCGTTGGCCTTTGAAAAGGTTTGATTTCTGCGTCATATCTCTCTCGCTCTCTCTCTCAGTCGTCCACTCTTCTGTCTCTAGGGTTTTAAGTAGGGTTAGGGTATTCGGCGGAGAAAATGGGTTCAAAATTTGCCCATTAAGCCCACTCAAAACCCTACCTTATTTAGTTGAGCGGTGCTACAGTCACCGATGGAGCCACCGTGCGGCAAAAAGAAATTTTTTTATTTTTTTAAATCATTTTTTAATATTTTTAAAAAATATAAAAAATTTATAATAATATTAAATAATTTCTTTTAATCATTAAAAAAAAAATTTTTTTTTGCTAACAGTAGCCCAGCAGAAGCCACCAGTGGTGGCCTTAGAGTTTTCCTATTTTTTTTCCCATTTGTTTTTTTTTTTACTTTATATATATATATAATCACGTCATGCATTAAATTTTTTTTTATTAAATATTAAGAAATTTATTAAATTATTTTTTTCTTAAATATTAAAAACTATTTTTCTTAATGTTTAAGGAAAACAAAAAACAATTTAGTGGTAATCAGTCAATTCTATTAATAGACTTTCGATCTCTGAAGAACTGCCAATAGAAAAATGTTAAAGGGACCGACCGGTGGAGGTATAAGGACCTTTAATTATAAGAAATGAAGTTCAATAGTTTCATGGTATTGTATATTTCAAATAAAATTCTAAATAACATAATTAGTAAAGTGCTTACGTAACATACTTTGTTTAAAAGAGAAATTTTAAAATTTGAATATTACAAATCAAATTTTATCATTAAATAATATGAACTGTCTACTCACCGGCTGGAAAATAAAATAACTCTAAAACAACTAAATAAAAATATTTACAGCTATAAAAATTGAAAA
This sequence comes from Carya cathayensis, assembly GCA_011037825.1. Lineage (NCBI taxonomy): Eukaryota > Viridiplantae > Streptophyta > Magnoliopsida > Fagales > Juglandaceae > Carya > Carya cathayensis. The sequence goes on along the minus strand of QGSO01000248.1, from coordinate 735,394 downwards.
AGCAAGGAAGACTAGGTTAAGGTGTATGCTACCAAGTTGAGAATTGGCAGCTACCCATTGCAGAGAAATATGTTGATTGGTTTTGGAACCGACAATTCTACTCATCATTCTTACGCCACACGTTACACTTGATTTTTTTATTATTTATTTATTTATTTATTTTTATTTTATTCTTGCTAAACTAAAGAAATTTTTCTACCCATCATCCATATATCACACTTTTTGTAAAGGAAAAAATAAAAACAAAAATATGTATGGTGTATAATATAAACATGACGAGTAGAAGTTTCTTAGGATTTTGGGGTATTCAGTTATAAACGACACAAGAATGGACGAGATGTATTGTATGATGGGATCAATTCTCCAATCTTCAGATATTTAAGAATTTTGGATGGCTGTGGTGACTGCTTCGGTTTCGCCTTCTATTATTATTGTCTCAAGTTTTCTGAATAAAGCCTCATTAAGAGCCGCTGCTGCTTCTCCTTTTGTTTCAGATATGTTGTAGCCATAAAGCTTGTGCACTGCAAAGATGATCTCTCCTTCCTTGGTGGTTTCCATCAATTGCTGCATTATATGAGATTGAGTATGTTTCCTGCCGAATGGAGGGAGGGTCCAGTCTGGTTGTTTTCAGAGTTCTGGGAAATTCTCTGTTTTGAGAGTGTTGGCTCATTTGAGTTTGCATTAAATTATTTAAATTTAAATCATAAATAAGTAATCATATTTTAAACGTGCCATTTGAATTGGTATCAGTTCAGCATATATAAATAGAGTGCTGTTCAGGTGCCACCCAGCGGGCCAGCAGCGACCGCTGGGTGTGCCTCCTAGGCAAATTTCTATTTTTTAATTTTTCTTCATTTTTTTTTTATACATGTAGCAAGCAGAAGAAGCAGGGCTACAATGTCAAAACATCCATTGAAACCAAAACAAAGGATGAATAGTATTGGATCTAACTTGCTGGACAATTTGCTTGCAATTGGAGAAAGCAGCACATAAGATGGACTCTGCTTCAGATTTGAAACTAGCATACTGTAAAAAGAGGCAAGTGAAATTCACTCACAAATGAAAGTTAGACATTGACAAAGATGTCAACCTATCTTTCCCATCAGCTCACCAAAGCAAACATTCATTCCATTCTTCAAACTCCACAAATCTAACAAATATCAAACCCCTGTTTACAATTCTGCACCTGGATGTTACCATAGTTGGGTTTTTCTGCAGTTGATTGCTAGTGACAGTGACATTCTGGAATATAAGGAGGTTCTTGGGGCCCATAACATTATTAATTACAATAAATTTATGGCCAGAGTTCTACCACGGAGTATGCAACACCGAAGCACCCAAATCGATCCCCAATCATCCTATGCAATTCCACATATAAAAGTTATATCTTATTCAAATGTGAATTTTACTTACAACAATGATGTAACTTAGTTTTTCCAGCCAATGCTCTACTCCCTTATCTTTTGTATTCCAGTCCAGCGTGCATAATCCACCCACCTATATGCAGAATATACAGTGATCATAAGAAGTGGAAAAGGAAGTGCAACAACCTGAAGAGATGACATCGAAGGAGAGCTCAATTCTTACATCAATGACCCTAAGAATGTGTTGCCAGTTCGAACAGCAAAGCAAATAGCACTTAGTATAATCTTGTGCTGGTGTAGCAAGGGTTCTAGGATTCGTTGTTCAATTATTCCCGCAAGTACTTGGTACCTATTGACAAAAAAAGCAAAATATCCCTGTTAACTGGCTGCATATGGAGATGATAATCCGTTATTACTAGCCTCGCCCATTTATAATATTGATCCAAATACTTCCTAGCACGCATTTGGGAAAAATTACATCAATTTATTTCTTTTCTTTTTTTTTTCCCATCAGTGGAGTGACCAATTAAAAATTTATGGAAAAAACTACTACATAGAAAACCCCCCCTGAAACTCTCCCAAAACCCCAGTGCGGCTGATCTTCGGGAGGAGGGAGAAGCCCTCTCTTCATCCTCTCATCTTTCATCACCCACCTCTCCTCTCATCTTTCTTTTCTAACACTACATTCGAAATATGTAAGAGGAAAGTTCCTTAACTTGACGTGTTTTAAAAAAACAATGGATAATCAAGAATATTAGACTTGAGATAATTTGAATAGGGTTTCAAATACAATGATACAGTTGACAACAGTAAATTCCTAGAAGAGTAATTATAGATATTTATTTCCTTTAAAACCTCATACCTTAGGTTGCTAGAAACAGCCATATAAACACCATATGCAACACTGGTTGATAATACAGGTACATCCTCTGCTTCGCCAGCGAAAGATTTATCCACAGCCTTTCGGGCATTAATCAATACATTTGTTATACCAGTACCAACCTGAAAATGCTACTATCAGTCATATGACATTGAATGGATAATGATTTTGTCAATCATATACAACAAATTTCAGCTGATGGAACTTTGCGATGAGCCCTTTTATTCTTTACCACATAGAAGTTCAACAGAATACCATACCACCAAGGATTTTAAATACCAAACTTTCACCGGTACATATTTATTCAAGCATACCATTTGGTTTTTTCACTTTCAAAGAGCATTCACTGTCAAATATACAAACTCACATAAAAGAATCTGCCAAAAAGCCTTAATTGTTGATTCAGTCTTTTGATTAAGAACAACTCGTACAAAAAATTATTCTTCTATGCATTTTTCTATTTCTTTGTAACAGAAGTTTTGAGTATTAAAAGTTATATTGCAGGACTCAAAGAGGTTAATTCTTAGAAAACTATTCTCACATTTATCAACTGCCATCAATTTCAAAACCACATAAAACAGTTTGCACCCAATTACATTCAATTTGAAATAGCCTTATGCACTGTTTCCTCATTTCAAACCAGAAAGTTGTGTATCATTGTGAATGGGAACAGACTCCAAATAAGTTTTCCACAAAGAATACCTGAAAAACAGAGGTAGTTATAGAACAATATCACAATTGTTTGGGAAAGCACTAATTATAGCTTTCCCTCATTCATAATGCATGGGGATTGTGGATGGCAATCAACAATGGAAATGCACATTTCTGGACCATAAAGCACAATGATGTTTCACAGCATTAGAACAAGGAGGAATTCTAAAGGAAAAATTTATAGGGAATTTCAAAACATTATAGTATTTCACTTACCAGAGATGCACCGGTCCCAACAACAAATAGTTTGGCTCCATTACGCTGCATAACAGATAGATATACCATGAAGTCCCGATACATTTCAAAGAACTAAAATTTCTCTAATCATCCAACACATACCATTATTGCACCTATTCTTTGCAAAAATGAATAAGATGTTCCAGCCAAAGCCACCTGCAGACAGGATTTTAAAAGCATGCCACTGACAACATTAGGTTCATATGATGCTGCAGTTGCCTGTGAAAACGACAACCTAAACACCAACAACCAAATAAATACTGATATAAACAATAACCTGAAATGCATTATCGGGACAGCCATAGAAGAACTTAGCAATAGGTCCAGCACTAACTGCAAGAGGTGGCCGGAGAGAAACAGTAGGTGCTGGAAGCCAGACAAGCATAAAATCTGCTATAATGGCCATTATCTGAGGTAAAGGACAAAATAGAAAGATGGGAAAGGTATTGATATGGCATGAATTAGTACAAAACCAAGAGATATCGAGTTAAAACAAACAAGAGACGAGAGTAAAACCATAAAACTTTGGAAGCACGCGACATTCCATAGAGAAGAATGACTAAATATATATGTAGCTGGTGGAAGGCTTATTAAATTTATATTACAAAATGAAAATACATATGTAGCTCATGGGTGTTAGAGCTGAACTAAGATAATTTTTTGTGAAGGCATGTGTGAATTGCATTGAAGTTTGGCTCTAGCTTATGTATCAATTAAATATGTACTCACTGAGAACAGTTCCTTTTGCGACTAGTTTTTTTCTTTAATTGGTGTAGCATGTAAAAAACTTTTGAGACTGGACAAGAATAATTTAGATGTAGCGTGGAACAATCCTTCATTCTTACTCAACTCGACAAAAGCAGTGATAAATTTATCCACTTTCTGCTCTCGAGGGCCATATATTTGATTAACCTGGGTTCATAATACCTTTCTTCAAAGCCTTAAAGGGCCATGTATGTAGTCAGTGTCACTCACTCATACGTATATGTGCGTTGTACTTACTTTAGAACACATACTATTCAGTATGAAAAATTTGTTTACTAAAGTTGCTTTGTAATGGGTTATATTGCATTAAACTTTTCATCTAATGCTGAAGGAAACTATACTTAATTTAGAGAGAGAGAGAGATTCTTTTGGGGGATGCAACATATTCTAATATTCTATATCCAAGAAAAACGCACCACATCGGCAAAGACAAAATCCAGTTCCTTGGTGAACTTTTCTCTACGCCGCTCCAATTCTGCCGCAGTCTGATAATAAATCAAACGAAAATTACTAATAAAGGGAACAACACACAAAACACACATATATATACTATAACGATGAAAATAAGCATAGAATGGAGAAGTGTGATGTGAAGCTGAAAGCAAACCTTGGTGAAGATCCCAACGCCACATTCCATGGCAACCTTGGCCAAGAAAAGATCATCGGCCAGCAACCGCTCCTTGAACCCACCGAACTGAAGCAACCAGCGGAATAGCGCCGACCTCTCCAGCTCAAAGTACCTCCTCACAATTGACCCCGGCACCCTCCCGGCCTCAATCGCCGCCCTCAAGTCCTTGTCCACGCTTTCCACCGACCTCCCCGCCTCTCCCAAGGCCATTACCGCCTCTTCTCTGTTCCTCTCCCGGTCTTCTGCGTTATCATCACCATCACCACCACCACCACCACCACCACCTCCTCCTCCTCCTCCTCCACCGCTTCCTCCATTTCCAGTGGAGTAGATGGTGGTGGGTCTGGGACGGGTGGTGAAAGTTAAAGACGGGTTGAAGAGGTTGGAAGTGGCAGGGGGGGTAGTGACAAAGCGACGGGTAATGACAGTGAAGGTTTGAGGTGAAGCGCGGTAGTGGTGGTGGTAGGAATGAGATGGTGAGGGGAGAAAGAAGCTGGAGACATTGGCGATTGCCATGAGAGAGAGAGAGAGAGAGAGAGAGGAGGTGGTGGCGTAGCTGCGAGACTGTTGAGACTTGGAACTGAGGGGGACTGACTGACTGACTGGGGGCTGGTAGGGGAGTTTGGGTTCGGTTTGTTTGGTGGTAGATAAATTAGTAGATGATGGCGTGTGACAACGATGACCACCCGACACCGGCGGCTTCCATGCTTTTTAGCCTAAACTCAATCTATTATTATACTAATACACTGTATAAACACACGTACCTTCATTATCCAGCTCTCACTAGCAACCTTGCAATCAGATTTCTAATTCTTGGTAAATATGAGAATTCCTTTTCATTCTTTTTGGACTCGAATTCCCACCAGATGTTTTGTCTCCCTACCTTACCTGTTTAATTCAGTTGGGACATTCACTCCAAAAGGACAAGAATTTGATTACATTATTCATTCCACCAAACCAGATTACTGCTAAGCTCCAAACATGTGAATGACTTCCTTTCAAAATAAAAAATAAAAAAAACATGTGAATGACTTTGCAGTTTGCACACTCTCATCCATTAGAAGCCACAGAAATTCGCAAAATATTAAGGACCATTATCTTAGTCAAGTCATGCACTGCATGACGAAACATGGGCCCATTCCCAGCTGAAACGGAGAGCCTCTTCTCCATATTATTGCTTGCCACAAGAAAAGAGGTGACGCGCCAAGAGCGCTTGGGGATTGTTTGGCCAAATCCGTGACCGATGACCAGTTACTGTGTGTGGCACGCACCTGATCCTCCTTCATGACTCCCCAATGCCGGACCTCCCTCCCTGTCCAGCCAAAATTTATTTTCCAGCATTTTTTTTTCTTGTTTCTTGTTTAGATTGGGGAAGATGAAATCCAATTTTCAACTCAAGACCATGTCTGGGTCACAGGGTCACATAATATTATTTCATATTATAGTGGTGTCGTAAATAGATGGGCTCATGAGCATCACGAACCGTTCGAGCTACGCATGAGACTCACGCGTCGGTATGCATCTCGCTCTCCAACGATGACACATCACACTGTCAAAGTGACTTATATACTATTCTATATGAAAATTATGTGAATTTTATTACATTAGTAATAATCACACCATTTATTAGACTGATTGCCACCATCAAGATTTGATATTCTTCCATGAGAAATCAGGAGTTGATAATAGTGTAGGGAGAGTAGGGATAAGAATATTAAACATACAACTCGGAACAAGACACTTGTAATATGTCACTCATAAAGACAAATGTAATTGAATAATGACAGGTCTGTGCATCTCTTTTAAGTGGTCTACGTTTTCAGTACAAATCCTTTTTCAAAATATAATATTTGTAGATAAGATCATTTATAAAATATATATATTTTTAATTTTATTAAAAGATTTTTTATTAAATTTATCAATAATAAAAAAATATTATCGATAAATTTAAAAAGAAAATGATTAAAAAATTACTAATCATTATTTTTGGGGTTTAGAAATTTTATCTGAATTTGTTGGTATTATTATTATTATTATTATTTTTGTAAAATTGAAATAGCGTACTGTAATGGTCTATGATCCCGAGAAGCTCTACGACACACAAAGTGAATCCCTCTTATCTCCATATACATATATACATATACCCTGATATTGTTTCAGACAACGAACGCTCCTCACGTCTGCTACACTCACTCAGAAACGCAGCTCTCAAATGGCTTCCTGTACCGCACCCTCATCTCTGATGCTAACATACGCCGCCTCATCCGTGCACCACCAAGACCTCATCCCTTCCCTTCTGTCCTTCAAGCCCAAACCACTCGCCACCACCTTCTCCCTCTACCCCTTGGTCTTGAAGCCTAGAGAGAGAAGGCCAAACAGGTGGGCCAATGTGAATTTTCACAGACGAGACCAGTCTGGTGGGTTCTACCATACCCGTGTTGTTGTTGTTGCTGCTTTGGCTGCAGAGGCAGAGGTGGCTGAGGCTGTGGAAGAGAAAGAAGGAGTGGAAGGGGCTGCTGAGTCTGGTACTGTTTCCGTGCCAAAACCAAAAAAAGGAAAGGCAGCATTGCTTTTGAAGAGAGACAGGGTATGTGGAAAAAAAGTTTTGAGCTTTTTATGATTTTGTTTTGGTTTTGTATGTTTTTTGGTGATCGGTGGTTTTGCTTGTTTAGGTTTATGTTACTGCCCTGGGGTTTCGATTTCGGAAATTGTTGTTGCCAATTTATACAAATAGAGTATGCCTTTTTTTTTTTAAATTTATTTTTTTATTTACGTTTTTAGAGAGAGTACCGCTCATGATTTCCAGTTGCTATTCTCTTTATACTTTTTGATAGTTACTATTCTCTTTTTACTTGGGCATTGTTGTTTCTATTCTCCCTGCTGTTGTTGTTCCGATTACATGAACTATGCGTGTTAATGTGTTGATCTTTGGGTTATCATTTCAGAATTGAAGTTCAAGAAATGCTTTCTGTTTCTTCTGGAAAGAAGCGTTGTATTTTTAGCTAATTTCGTTTGTTAGCTGCTTTGGTTTCTAAAATCCATGATTAGTTGACAGCCTGTTTGGGAGGACGGAATGTAATGGAAAAAATAGATTTTTTTTTTTTAAAAAAATTATTCTATTCTTTCTGTTGTTTGGGAATTTAATTAGAAGGGCATGAAATGAGCGTTCCCTCCTTTGGAAGTTTAATTAAGAGGGAATGAAATGGGTGGAAGGGAACTCTCGTTCAAGAAATGCTCTCTGTTTCTTCTGGAAAGAAGCATCGTATTTTTTCTAATTTCGTTTTTTAGCTGCTCTGGTTTCTAAAATCCATGATTAGTTGACTGCCTGTTTGGGAGGACGGAATGTAATGGAAATAATAGATTTTTTTTTTAATTATTCTATTCTTTCTGTTGTTTGGGAGTTTAATTAGAAGGGAATGAAATGAACATTTCCTCCTTTGGAAGTTTGATTAAGATGGAATGAAATGGGTGGAAGGGAACTCTCATTCGGCCGTTCCCTCCATTTCCCTCGTAGTCTCATTTTTCTCTCCGAAATTGGGAGGAATATGAGAGAATGGAACGAGAGTTAATAAGGTATTGACCAAAGTCTCTATAATACCCCTTATATATTTTTTTTGATAAGTAAAACGGTAGTATTAATAGAATAGGCATAGCCCCAGTACACAAGATGGTATACAAGAGATAAAGACCTATTTAGTGCGCTATAGAAGTCGCAAGAAAATCATATACATTCACCCCATTGAAATCTATAGCTAAAGTCCACAAAAGTAAAGTACTGAAAAATAAAGAACGAAGCTCCTCTATGGTCCGCTCCCCTTATATTTTGTTAAAATACTAAACAACTTTTCTCTGTCATTTTCACCTGTAGATTCCCCTTCATTTTCTTCTCATTCTCTCTCTTTAGCCTCCCTCCACTTTCATAAATGCTTTGTTTAGACGGTGTAGAGTGAAAAAGATAATCAAAATAGATCTAGTAACTTTTATTGTTTGGTGGTGAAAGAATTGCCTATTGATATAATTATTAAGTGAAATTACATTTGAAAGTTCATCTTCTGTAATTATTAAATGAAAATGATATTTGAAAGCTTGTCTCAATAAAGTACAATTTATAAATTAAAATAGAAAAATTACGTAAAAGGCATAATAGTAATGTTATTACAAGTTATTCACTTGCTTTCATTTTTTTATTATATACTTCTAAATAAGGTTATTCACTTTCCATTCATTTTTTTAACTGGTAAAAAATATTATTGATATTAATGAAGAAATAGGCGTAGCCCAAGTACACAAGACGAATGCTAGAAAAAACACCTAGTCAAGAGCTTGAAATAGATACATGGAATCTAAACCCATTGAAGTCTATAGCATTTGCCCATAAAAATAAAGCACTGAAGAAGAAACTTTTGACATCATCCATGGAGTGCTCCGTATCTTCAATGTTTCGGTTGTTCCTCTCCCACCCAACTTCCCAATCCCTTTAAAACATCCAAACAAAAAGGATTCTATTCCATTTGTTTCCTTATAGTCATTCCATTCTATTCATTTTCTCTCCAGTATTTATGTTCCATTCTATTTCACTCTTTTATAAGCTCCCAAACAGAGAACCCCTAGGGGTTGGCTCAAGTGGTAAAGGCCGTGGTCTTGGTGGTAGGCTCCCTTCAGGTCTAAGGATTGAATCCTCTTGGGTGCAAACAATTTCTATGGGCCATCAGATTGGGGAAACTTCCCCTTGAATTACTTGAGGTGCACTTGCAGAAACTCCTTGCCGAGGGTCTGTGCACTCCCGGAATTAGTCGAGACTTTGTTCTCGGACATCTGATGCCAATAAAAATAAAGCTCCCAAACAGAGTGCATATGGTGTGTATGAATGCCCAGTGGAAAACTGCTATGGCCCTTATTAGTCTGAATATCCATACTATAAAGTTAAATAACTTGAAATTTTTTTTTTTTTTTGATAAGTAAGATTTTTTCAAAATTTACTAATAAAAAAAAAAAAAATTGAAATTTTGTATACTATCAGTTGTCTTAGCAGTTCCAGTTTTCTTTAAGGGCCCCGTTTATGGTGAGGGAATGTTACTATTAAGCACTGCTTTAGATAATGAAGCTGTTCGATTTCCATCAGTGACTAAACGTGCCCTTGATTTATGTTTTCATTTTTTATTACTTAATTTGGACTACAAGTCAATAATGATTTTTTTTTTTTTTTTTATGAATAAAATTTTTATCAAGACAAGTAACAAGGCAAAGCCAAGTACACAGGAAATATAAAAATACTGAACCTATTACATGTCAGGAACTAGAAAAAGAAACAAGAAAATCATGGACAATAGCTCCATTAAAAATACAATAGCCCAAGCCCACTGAAATAAGGAATTAAAGAAAAAACATCTGAGTTCATCCACCGAGCGTTCCTTATCTTCAAAGCATTGAACATTTCTCTCAACCCAAATACACCGCATAAGCTATTTGCACATTACCCCTTAAACCTCTCCAACAAGAAAAAGGTCCACCACCCTCCTAGCCATCACCCAAGCCATACCACAACCTGGTCACTTCACAATGTAATAATAGATGATCCACTGATTCACCAGATTTCTTGAATAAGAAACGCCAATCCAAAACAATGAAAATTTTAAACGCTAGAAGCTCTGCCTAATGAAAATTTTAAATGCTAGAAGCTCTGCCTATGAAGAGTTCCTGTAAGTTAAGTTTGTATTGAGCTTATCAAACAAATTGTCTTTATTGAGTGATTTCAAAAATGAGATTTACTTGGTTTCTCATATTATTTCTTTTTTTGATTCAGAGATTTTGCCCATTTCCTTTGAGTGCGTTGCTTATTTAGGTTGTTATATTTCATGTTTTTTGTGTACCTAGTTATACATTATTTGATTCATAAGATCCAGCTTTGGTCTTAAACTCCAGTTTTCTCCTTTTCAGTAAAAATTTTGAGTTTTAAGAAAGCTGTTAGTTGATTATATTAGTAGTTTAGTTTGATTGCTTCTCCTGAGATTTTCCAAGAACTCAAAGTTGTTTTTATTTTTTTTATAATTTCAGAGGAGGTCTAAGAGATTCTTGGAAATTCAAAAATTACGCGAAAACAAAAAAGAATATGACCTGAATTCAGCAATAGCTTTGATAAAAGAAATGGCCAGTACAAAGTTTGTGGAAACCGTTGAAGCCCATTTCCGTCTAAACATCGATCCTAAATATAACGACCAACAGCTGAGGGCAACTGTAAGTTTTCTGGTCTCTAGTTGATTATAGGAAAGTATCTTATTGGTTGCCTCTTTATTTTCCTCATCTTTTGTCTTGTCAAATTTGTTATTAGGTAAATCTGCCCAAGGGAACTGGACAGACTGTTAAAGTGGCTGTTCTTACTCAAGGTAGTTGATCTTCTCAATTTTCAGTCTTTATACCCAATTCTTTTATACTTGATCGTATATTTTATCATTGTCATCTATTATAAGCACAATGTTTTTTTTATCAATAAAAACAAGGTTTTCTATTTTAAGAGAGTAGGTGCAAAAAGAAATGATGTACAGCACTTTATGCATATAATGAGTATATGGATTGCTAACATTTTAGTTAGTGAACTTAAAATAGTATAGGATTACCATGCAGGAGATTTCTGTGTTAGGGGCTGTAAATAGGTAGCCCGGATCATCCTCGAGATTCTGAGTTGCATTTTCCTTTGTCTAATTGCTCTGACAACATCTACCTATTTATGCATCTACCCTTGTCTAAGAGTACATTATTTTTGCTTTCTTCATAGAAGTCTTGGTACTTTGGTTGTATGTTTTAGTCTCCAGTGGTTATCTATGTGAACGCATTCTTGGTCTGAGCCTCTGAAGGTTTTGTTTTTGCGTATCGTGTGCCTCCACAATTTGAATTTGTGGATCTTCTTTATATGTTGTAATCAGCAATTTTTCCCAAGTTTAGACTTAGTTCCTCTAGTTGCCTTTTGTGGTGTATTTGGAGGGATGGAAACGATCGGAACTTAAAAGATAAGGAACATTTGTTGGAGGAACTCAGAAGCTTCTTTTTCAACACGTTATTTCTCTGGGCAATAGTTTTTGATTTTAATGGGCTTAATTTTCATGATTTCCTTGTATCTATTTTTCTTCCTAGCTAGGGGTCTCTCTTCTACATCCCTTCCGTGCACTTGGGCTGTGCCTATTGACATTAATAAAATTTTTACTTATAAAAAAATAAAGAGAAATTCTACTCCTGGGCCAGTCGATTACTCCAACACCACACACTGTGACGTGGCGAACCTGGTCTAGTCGCCACATCACGATTTTACACCCATCTCTCGTCTGTTTCTCCCTCCTGTCTCTCATCTGAGTACCCTAAGCCCTTTCTCCAATTCGTCTCTCACTTTCCTCTGAGATCTACTTGATCCGTCTCTCACTTCCCTCCCATCTGAGTATCCTCGAGCCCTCTCTCCCTGTCTCACTTCTGTAGCCCTCTGTCCCTCCATTTGGTGTTGTTGAAGATCTGATTCCATTTACTTGTCAGTTTTTCTTCAATTTTCTTCCATATAAGTTTGAAGCTGAAGCTGAAGAGGGGGAAAAAAAACTGGTCTAGTTTTTGAAAATTTCTATGACCATTCTAATGAAATCAAACAAAAAGCATTGGAAACCAGTAAATTTCCATAAACCACCAACAAGAACAAAGTTTGAGTCCGTTTAGTTCCTAACAAAAAGTACTTCCCATCAAGCTTTCCAAAAAAATTGCTGCCAATTCGGGTGGATCTAACAACAAATATTAAACCCAGTTTTTTCTTAAACTGGTATTAAAGTAGCCTTAAGAGATAGAGGAAACTGGATAATAAAGTTACTAACTTTTTCCTTATAAACACCAACCACTATTAAATCTGATGGCAACCCAGTTTTCCATTTGTGAATCTGAACCACTTAGCTGAAGAAAAGAACGTTAACAATAAAAGCAGCAATCACTGAAAAGAAAAGAAAAAATATCAGATTGGAACAGTGGCCAAGAAGGAAAGGCAAAATATCTCTTCCTCTTGCTTTCTCTCTCTAAAATCTCTCTGTACCAGAAGTGGTGAAGCGCTGCTGGGAGTGGAGGTGGTGATGCCTGTGAGTGAGAAGAGAGAGTGAAAATCACAAAATAAAACATTTTCTTACCTCTTCCGTGAGTTGGGCCGATGAGAAGTGAGCAGAGGAGATAAATCCTATATTTGCTACGTCCCCCACCAGTGTGTGGTATAGGAAAAGGGAAGGTAGATGAGTAGAATTACTAAAAAATAAATGGTTTCTTCCTCTACATCTTTATTGGTTGAAAACTCTATATGATATATTGTGCGAGGATTTTTATTAATAAGCGAAATAGTTTTCCTTTCAGCATGTGCATGAAAAGTATTGTTGTTCTTATTTCTTTTTTGTTACCTGGAATATTCTAAATTAAGCTTAATATCTACAGGTGAGAGGTTTGATGAAGCGAAAAATGCTGGGGCTGATTTGGTTGGTGGAGAGGACTTGATAGAACAAATAAAAGGAGGATTTATGGAATTTGATAAATTAATTGCTTCACCAGATATGATGCCCAAGGTGTATCTTTGATATCCTTTTCTAATTAATTATATTAACTGCTGAATGCATTTGATATATCCATCAGACAAAAAGATATATTAACCATTTGAATTTCAAGGTAACTGCGTTGAAAAGTTTCTGCATAAAAAGAATCTGGAGTTATATCACTAAAGGGATTTTGATTGCCTACTTGAGATTTGAATGGAGGTTGTGCAGTTTTCTCCTCCTTTCATGCATGTAGCACATTACCAGTATATCACACAAGCTTGACTGGTCTACTTCTAGTTTATTAGTTCTTAATGTTAAGGTGCTTGAAAGTATAATAATTATGGGCATTGTCATGGTGAAGTGTCACTAACCAGATGTGACTAATTCATAATGATGATTGAATCTGATTTTGTATATGTTCCTGTTTCTGTGTAATTTATCTGCCTTTGACATGTTGTTCTTATTTTGACTAGATAACATAATAAGTAAGTATATTTCATTTACATAGACTTGCTGATTGTACCAGGTTGCAAGCCTAGGAAAGATTCTGGGACCCCGAGGGCTGATGCCAAATCCAAAAGCTGGTACTGTCACCCCTAATATACCTCAGGTATGGTATAAATATCTTTGTTTGCTTTTTCTTTCAGAAAATTACAAGTGGATCCTCATTTGTTTGCTATTTCCTAGAGGGTGTTTGTGGCCTTTCCATTGGTTACACGAGTAGACTACATTGCCTTTGCCATCTAGTTACTTTGCATGGCTAGCCATGATGGTTGTCAATCAAGTACTATGATTACTTGGGCTTCTGTGATTGCTAGGATGATTTCTGAACTTTTATGTAGGGCTGAGCACTGAAAATGTTGGAGTTGGAGTGCCCTACCTTTGACTCCGACTTTGTTATAGGTTGAATCCGACCTCTGACTCTGACTTTGATGCGCTAATTGGATTGGGCTTCCAGATTTCAGTTTTTTTTTTTTTTAAATATTTTTTAAAATTTCAATTTTATTAAAACATTGAAAAAATAAATCATTGTACAAATTAATGTTATTATACATTAGTATTCTATGTTATTATATATTAATGTTTATGCATTAGTATTAGATGTTATTACACATTGATTATTATACATTACTAGTACATGTTATTATACTTTAGTTATTATACATTAGTATTACATGTTATTATAATACATTAATGTTTATACGTTAGTTGTTATTATAAATTAGCGTTATATGGTCGTAATAGTTAATAGTATGGTGTTTACATATACTAAACTATTATTAGTCAATTTATATTATAGTATAAGTAAATTATTGTATAATAATTTGCTCATACTAGTATATTATTGAATTTAACTAACCATATAAGTTATAGTCATATAAAATATATATGATTAATATATTAAAAATACTTATTTATAATAATATATATGTATTTTCAGAGTTGGATTTTTGGATTTTTTATCAGCCCTACTTTTGTGCTTGACGGTGCCAAGATCCTCTGTTTGCTTTATTTCTGAATAGTTAAGTGCAAAAAGTCCCTCTGCGTGGTTCCAAGCATGGGAGAGTATTGTCCTTATAATTCAAAACAGTATGGTTGGCATAAAACTACATGACTACTTGTAATTATGAAACTTGCAACTGACTCAGGTGGAATATAGACTTAAGTAAGATACCCAAATGCACTGTTCTTTTCCATTTCTTTTTGCGTTTGTGGTTATTACTCTTTCTTGATTCTGGACATTTAACTGGAACTCAGCAATTTTCTTTAGATTTTCCTTGTTCATGTAGGAATACATGCATAAAGATACAAGTCTCTGCAAAAGTGAGAATAATGGAGTGAAAGGGAAATTGGAATCATCCGGCTTTAACTAGCAATTATGAATTGCTTTTCTGAGAATGATGTGATAAGAACAGTATAATGATGACAAAATTTAAGAGAACAAAAGGAGAAACAACCGAGTGGATTAACATTTTTCTTCTTTTGCTTGTGAAAAAGGAAGCATTGTGAATGTTTGTTCTATTATGTATTTCAGGCTATAGCGGAATTCAAGCAGGGAAAAGTTGAATACAGAGCGGACAAAACTGGAATTGTCCACTTACCTTTTGGAAAGGCTGACTTTTCTGAGGAAGATCTTCTTATTAATTTGCTGGCTGCAATAGTACGATCTTCCCCTTATTTCCTAAACTTACTTGGTTTCTGAAATGCTTCATAATTCTTACCGATTGCTGCCTTTATCCAACAGAGATCGGTAGAAGCCAACAAGCCACCGGGTGCGAAAGGTGTGTACTGGAAAAGTGCGCATATTTGCTCATCAATGGGGCCTTCTATTCGGTTACATATAAAGGAGATGCTCGAATATAAGCTTCCTTCAAAGGTTTGAAGAACATTATACTCTGTAAATGCTGTCTTCAATTGGTTGCATAAAACCCATAGGTGCCTTTTTCGGATCTTGACAATGTTTAGTGAAGATGGTAGGAGGGCAACTGATATGAAAGAGAAGGAGACCATGATGATTGTTTTGGTTTGAACTGGCATGAAAGTGCGCACACTCCATGGCCTTCTCTACACTGACCTGGAAAGCCCTTTTGTTATTGTTGCCATCAAATATTATTAAAGTTTTTTTTTTTTTTTAAATAATCTTACTCCAAGTGAACTGAGAATACAAAATTCAGGAATTTATCCCGGCAAACCAGGCGGCAACTGCTTCACACATACAACAATAGAGCAACCCAAGATCATGGTAGATAATTATAATAGATGCTTGTTTTTTCCTTGAGCAGCCGGAGGTAGCTGCTCTATCATGTGGTGACTATAATAGCTTCCTACTCACTGGGACCGGATAGGAGGAGCTAAACAATGGAAAGCTGCAGGGTGCTCTTGAAGTTGGGTTTAAGCCATAGCTTAGACCACAGCCCCGCTAAAGGGCAACTGATACACATAACAAAACGAACAAAACCCAATAAAGCACACCCCATGCAGCTTGAGATATTTTTCTGCAGAGTATAATGTTCTTCAAACCGACAATACCAATCAGCGTTACCAAGGCCGATATACCCAACAATGGCAGCAGTTGCGTTAAACCAGCGATTCATAACCAAACCAGCAGCCTCCGGTGTATTGTGCAGCATACAACAAACAAAACACCAGTAGGAAGAAAACCAGCAGCTGAAAATAGAACTAGCTTTTATCGTGCATTGATTCTCAAGCCCAGCCCGGGAACCATTCAAGATGCGGCTATCATAATCTTATCAAAGTTACTACGATATTTC
The DNA here is from genome assembly GCA_011037825.1 of Carya cathayensis. Lineage (NCBI taxonomy): Eukaryota > Viridiplantae > Streptophyta > Magnoliopsida > Fagales > Juglandaceae > Carya > Carya cathayensis. Next base: position 718,997 of record QGSO01000248.1, on the reverse strand, counting down.
ATTTTGCAAATCGGGAATTTGGGTTGGTGTAGAACATCCAAATATGGCTTCCTTGGAGTCCCTTTTCAATGATTAGGAAGAATTATATGCTGCATGGCTTTGCATCGTGTTCCGTTCTCTCTGCAAATGAGCTTTTAGCGTTTAATAGTATCTGATAATGCTTCTTTTGCATCAACAATTACAACAATTATATAACAGTGCCGCCCACGGCTTGTGGAAAAGTTGTCTCTCTCCATCATGCTCAGAGGAGCATAATGGTAAAATATATAGGATCATCGTAAAGGCTAAAGGAACTAAATTAAATATACACAAAATATCTGGGACACTTTACAACAAATTGACTAATCTATTGGATCTGTAGCAAAGAGTGGGAAGCAACTGAAACCCAATGGAGGAGCATAACAGCAACTATATATATATATATATAGGATCATCACAGAGGCAAAAGGAACTAAGTTATACATGCATACGCAATAAAAATCTGAAACGCTTCACAAAAACCATTTGATACGACAATAGAAGGCTCGCTTCAGATGGATTACAATAGTTGCTCTATATTCTTCCTTTTAACGAAAGTTTTAACCTTAGATTGTTATTCTAGCATCGACTTTCTCCTAGTAAACCTGTGACAGTTCCCCAGCAATCTCCACTGCTCCATGCTGAATTAACAGAAAACAAAGTCTTGCCAGTAAGTGAACTATAAGTAAAACAAACAAATAGAGATTAATCTGACAGTGACGATACCTTTCGAGGGCTGCTCAATCCAAGGCCCATTCATTATATTCAGAATACTACATGCTTCACTGTACTCCAAATCGGGAAGCAACTTCGGGGTAAGTAAGAAACACCTGCATACCGACGGAAACCAACATTTCAACCACCTCTACATTTTGGAAAGAAAGTCTGCGACAAACATAACTTTCTAACCAAATCGTAGCCCTTTCTTCTGGTACCCAATCTTATAATCCTTTGGTTGCAAATACAAGGAAAATTGAAATCTCACTGAAATACTAGCATAATTTTCTCTTTGCATGACAATGGCGAGTGCCCCTCCATATTATAGTACATACGGATGCTGGCAGCGACTGTAAAGTGCATGTTGGACCTAACTGGGTTCATTGGCGTAAAACTTGGCATAAAGAAAATTAATATCATGGCCTAGGTAATTATATGCTTCTCTTCAACAAAATATTGTATTCCTACCACTACCACTACACATGTAAACCAATTCTCAGTTCAACTATCTTTTTAATTGGTAATCAAGAAGTTTCATTCACAATAAATCTGAAGTCCAACTATTATAACGCCCCGAATATAACCACCATTTGAACCTCATGAATCATGCTTGGAACAGATGTCCACAAGCTTGCCAAACCAAATGAAGACATTAATTATCAAGTTGAACTATGTTCTTACTGAGGAGTGTTTGGTTGGCTAGCAGCTCTCACTAATTGCTGGAACATCTTTCTTTCATTTATAGGGTCCATCCCTGAGAAATAATTGAAGGTCAAGTATTTTCATACAAGCTGTATTAATAAAAGAATTTGAAAAACACATCGTCTTGTAACTGACCTTGATTTATCTCATCAACCACCCTAAATGGGCAGTCTGTAAGATCTTGAAGAGAAACAAGATAAAGAATGGTCGAAACTGACCGCTCCTAGATAATAAAAATTTCAGGACACAGTAAGATAAGTGGTCATGCTAACAATCAAGAATACAAATTGAATAAAATGCGATACCCCTCCAGATTGATGGTGGGCGCTGAGAACTTGAAGCTGTCCTGCTTGCCTGAAAGTCGTAATGTGAAAACAAAGGAAAGTGCGAACCTGAGTGATTTTGAATATCAAAATTGTATATTCTGCAACTAAATGAGAAATATTCAGCAACAAAAGCACGTGTCAGATCAATCAGATCAAGTTTATCTCTTCTCCCTTAGTGTGCTTTTAAAAAGATTTTTGGGCGTTTTTCTTGATTAAACTGATTCTAGCATTACAATCCAGTTACCCTAGTTCAAAAGGCAAGTTTATCTTTTACATTGAAGTTCATTGATAAGACCCAAACTAGACGGTCAGAACTCACCCGTTCAAATAATTAAAAAGCCAAATTTTTTAAAAACTTACAACAGACACAGCTGCAGTTACCTGAACTTGACTTTTATAAGTATTCCAAATTGATCAAAGTCTTTGCCATGCTCATCTGAGGAGAAGAAGAAGAAACATCCCACAAAAAGTAGTGAGAGAGACTCCTAAAGTATTTTTTTTTTTTTTTGATAGGTAAAAGTAAGTTTTATTAATAAAAGAGGCATAGCCTGAGTACGCTAGGGGTATACAAAGAACATGCCAGGTTACAACTAAGTACTAGTGAGACCTCCTAAAGTACATTCCCTTTAAGCACCACAATAAATACCTAATGAAACTTCTCCTGCAACAGCCATCTCTTGAAAGTTTCGGCTGAAAGTCTCATTTATCTGAGCAACAAGCTTTCTCAATGTAGGAAGCCAATTTTCCTGTACAGTTCAAAATTAAGGACAATTCTTAGGAGAACTTGGACTACATAAACAGATATACTGACATCCCTAGTTCATAACAAAAAATATGGTGAGCTGAGAAAATCCATGAGAAACATGGAAAAAGTAATGAGACCTCTTTATCTTAAAAAAAAAAACAAAGGCTTTAAAAGCGAATGGTGTACAATAGAATCACTGATATTATAAGATAGACATCAAGTTCACCACTCGCTGAAGGTTTTGATTGGACCTGCAGGGAGTAATATTACCCTGATTTCGGGAACATGCTAGTTTGTTCCCAAACTAGCAATAACAAAGACAATATCAAAACTGTTAGGATAAATGTCCATTATGAAGATGATATCATCAGCAAAAGACTATGAACATCATAAAATGGAACCATGGCCAAAGCTGTAGATTTCAATGGCCTCAATTTTCATGATTTTCTTGTTTCTATTTCTTCTTCCTATATACTTTCTTTTTATAAGTAAATGGTAATATTAATACGAATAGGCAAAGCCCAAGTATACAAGATGTAATACAAGAGATAAGACCTATCTAGTTCGCTAAAGAAGAAAGAAGAAAATCGTGTACATTTTGGCCATTAAAGTCTAAAGCAATGGCCCAAAGAAATAAAGTGGTGAAAAAAAGAGAGCTAAACTCCTCTAGTGTCTGCTTCTTATCTTTGAAGGTTCTTTCATTGCGCTCTCGCCAAATACACCACATGATGCAAATAGGAACCATCTTCCACATAGCTTTAATCTGTGGGAGTCCTCCTGGTATCCCCCAACAAGCCAAAACATCAACTACCGTAACAGGCATTACCCAGTTTAACCCAATTCTGCTGAACACTTCACACCACAAAGCTCTAGCTGTCTCACAATGTAACAAGAGATGGTCCACTGACTCACCGGCTTTCTTACACATACAACACCAGTCCGCAATAATTATCCGACGCTTTCGCAAGTTATCGGTAGTCAAAATCTTACCCAAGGCTGTCGTCTAGGTGAAAAAAAGTGCTTTGGGAGGCGCCTTATTCCTCCATAATTTTTTCCAAGGGAAGTGACAGTTTGGTGTGGCTAAAAGAGTCTTGCAGAAAGAGCTTACCGAGAAATTTCCTTTACTCGCAGGTGTCCACCACAACTTATCTTCACGCAGGCCATTTAGCTTCAAAGAGTAAAGTAGGCTGACGAAAGCCTCAAAACTGTCAACTTCCCAATCTTGGGCTGCTCTACTAAAGATAATGTTCCAATGGATTTGGTCCCCTGAACGAATCAAAAGGTCTGCTACCAAAGCATTTGGCTCACAAGCCACTCGGAACACAGCTGGAAAAGCCTCCTTCAATGCCAGATGTCCCTCCAGAAATTTATACAAGTCCCATCCCCCAGCAGGAATCTAGTATGATTAGCAAACACTCCCCACCCTCGTCTAATATGTTTCCAAATCCCCACCCCATGAGGCTCATTCCCCTCTCTAGTACACCAATCCCCCCATGATCTGCCATGCCTGTAGACAACTGCTAGTTTCTATATAGGTGTTACCTCTTGTATACCTTCTTGTGTACTTGGGCTATGCCTATTCATATTAATATTAATATAATCGTTTACTTATAAAAAGAAACAGAACCAAACACCTGGACCATTTTATGCTTGTGGGCCATTTGGATTTTCAAGTAGAACGCCATTGAATTTGCATGCCATGAATGCATATCTTCCTTGTTTTTTTTCCTCCTTTAAAATCAATTTTTTTAATATATCTAGAAGCGCAATCTAACAATAATCAATTGAATGTTATCTAGATGATTTACGACCTGTCAGGACATGATTCCATGCTCTTACACAATATGAAAAGTTATCTTTGATCAACATGTGGCAAGCCATACACAAAGGCTTTGCAAGGCCTTGCATACCCATGCTCATATTCTTTAGCATCTGACGAGTACACTTTTATTGGCTTTTCCCTTTTTGTTGACTTTGATCAAAAGATAAAGCTCAATGAGAAGGAATAAACGAGAAACACCAACTTTACTCACCTTCAGGTTATCTACCTCAGCTAAACATCTCATCAGTTCCTCATTATCGGCTTCAAGTTTTGTTGCAAGAGCTTCTATCTGTAATGCAAACACAACTATGGTGAAACATCAAACAAACAATAGTAAAAAGAAGCAAGAAAAAGCATAAGAATACCTGACGCTTTCGGTGTTCATATTCTTCCAAAATATTGTTGTTTAGAAAAAGAATAGAATTGGCTTGAGAAACATTATCTTGAATTGCAGCTTCCAATTCCTCAATCGTAGTAGGCATCTACATGTGAACATGAATATTCTTTAAATAAAGAGTACTGGAAACATGATGCAATGAAGATAAAACAGTTCAAAATTTTTACCTCTATACCACCTCCCTACTTCATATAATTTTTTTGTTTCTGTCAAATTATGAATGAACCATATCACCATGTTCTGGAAACATTTAACTTCTGGAATTTCCAAAAGTCCAGTACATCTCCACACAAATGCTAACACAAAAGCTAGTATCACGAATGTTGTTGGTAAAAGCCCCAAGGCCAAAGCACTTTGCTTACCAAAACCCAATTTGCACTTTTTGGCCCTTTTTGAGTGAGCTTAAAGGGCAAAATGTGAACTTGTAGTTAAATATATGGTGTGTATACATATCAGTTTTCACTATTACTGTTTTTCTTGATCATTAATTTAGATGAAGTAGATGAGGAAGATGGTGAGGGCTACAAATCTTATGATGACAATGCTGATGCTCAAATGCTTAATGATGAGAATGATTATATAATTTAGGATTGCATTATATTGCTTATGTTAGCATAGAAGTCAATACTTACAAATTTAATGCTTTTCTGGTCATTGCCTTTTGGTAAATTTTGATTAAACCATGCCCTTTATGTTGGTTGTGGCCATCAAATACATGGTTGTGAATATTTCATAAAGCACAAGAATTATATAAAATGCTACGCCTAACTTCTGTGAGATTAATCAATCATGTGGTTGTCATGTCATCATAATACTCTTAACAATATACAAGAGAGAAATACCTAATTACAGCCTACGAGCAAAGAAAGAAGCATACAACTCATTAAAATTAACCCCCTCTAATACAATATAGCCTAAATATATGACTATCTTGCTTTTTTTAAACCTTTTTTTTTTTTTTGGTGTTTCCACCATAATACCAACCTCAAGAAATTCCTTTTCGAGTTCTGGAGTGATAATGGCAATTGATTCTGCATGCCTCTTGGCAACTGACAGCTGCTGTCTACAACCCTCTACATCCTTCTTACCTTCACAAGAAACAAAATGGTTTATGGTCAGCTTCACACGAACAAATATTTTTTTGAAAGTACAATAAAAATACATGAACAAATATTTCACACATATAAAAGCCTGTATCTCCTAAATCTCCTCATCCTCCAAGGAGAATAGAAGCTGTTGGAACTACAATAGAGAGGAAAACATCTTTGCCAAGATATAGTTTGTGTCAACCATTTTCTGGTAGTGTTGCTAGCAATTCTGAGATGCTAAATGATACCAACTCACCAATACCTGATGAAGACATCAAATTCTCCTCCCTTAACTGAGGCAAAGATCCAGTGCTTCAAATAGGAACCAATTTGATTTTACCATACATTTCAGGCCAGCAAACCAGGTTATATAATATGAATTCCACATTAGTAAAAAAGTCAAATAGGGATGCTAAGTGTCTAGAAAAGAAAGGAGAAAAAACCTTTATAATTCCCTCTGAAGTTGAAAAGTAACATAATCCATTACAACTTCAAGGATATTTCTCAAAATGGATTGTCTCCAGAAAAAGAATCACAGTTCACTAATGAGGAGTATCATTAAAATTGGTTTGCCTAGCAATATTATAGAACTTAATTGCCTTGCATGAAGAAGAGAGAGACCAAAGTAAGAAAAGGTTAAAGTGAGAAGAAAGCACACATTTCAATGAAGGTAGCAAGATGTGTTATAACTTGTAACAAAATGTTGCCATCAGTTGCAGTACATCAGGATATGTTTAGTTAATCAAATTAGTTAATAAGGTTTTGTGAAGTACAGAAATACGGACCCAAGGTCCTAATGTAGAATTGTAAAAGATGCATATGCAAGAATAGACAACTCAGCATAGTGCATAATCCCATGAAATTAATAAATGGAGGTCAGTAAACATGTTCATATAGACAATCCAGGTGGGACAGTGCGCTGACATCTGGATGTACGAATATCTAAATGAAGATGGTTCCTTAAACACTCGGGTGAGACACCAGACTGACATCTGAATCCTGGTGCATATATGAAGATTAAACTATCAGAAACCATGACTTTCAATTAAGTTTTGTCCCAGTTGAAGAGTTTAACTTGAAAGATTACTCAATCTCTTCAATGGATTTGCAAATTGAGTTCTTCAAGTGCATCTAGTAAAGAACTCGTGGAAATCAAGTCATTCACCAGGAATGAAGAAAAAATTTATACATAATTTATCATTGCACTCCACAGATCAGTAAGAAAATTGGAATCACATGTAGATAACTTCTTTTTGGATAAGTAGAATCACATGAAGATAACTACTTACAACATTCATAGTGCAGTGATGCTTGCATGGAAAACTTTTCATGCTCCTTGAGACCAATTTCCAAATCTCTAATCTAAAAAAAGTTCAAAACCAATCATATCAAGAACGTGATCAGAAACTGAATAGATACATTTGTGCTCGCTGAAATTAATCACTGAAAATACCTTTGCATCAAATTCAATGGATGACATATGTGTTTCTGCCAAACTTCGTTTGTAAGAAACAGCCTCAACAAGTAGGTTCTGTCAAAAAGAAATGAAGATAAAAGAATGAAGCTCTCGATCATTTAACACACCAAATAATTGTTTATTACTTAATCAACATAAATATGCAAACAAAGTCACTATATAAAACACCTAAAAAGGAGCAGAAAACTTGAACCTGAAAGCAACTTCACCTTAAGTTCAATTGCACAATGAAACCTCTGAATGTTACATTTTGCAGCTTGATCGATAAGCTTTGCCATAACAGTATCTAGGTCATCCCCCTTTTCCATGGATTCTAATTTTCTTCTCCTCTGAGCTAAAGATCACCAGAATATATTTATCTTTTATAATAAATACAAATATATATATATTTTTATAAGTGAAGCATACTTGGTGGCCTTTTTCTTTTTTTTTTGATAAGTAATAAATGAAAATATTGGATGCAACAGTCCTCTAATAGCCATATTTATTCTTACCGATAAGGTTTTCCATTTCACGCCGTTTTCTCTTCTCTTGCTGTGAAATCTTGATAATCTCCTCCTATAATATGTATCAGGAATGAATTACACACTCAAATTTGCATGTCTGATTAAAATATTAAGGTTAAATCTGGCAGAAAACAAAGAAGCAACGTCAAAGAATAGCCAGGTATCTGTCTTTAACATTGCAAAACAATTGTATGCTTTTCAGCATACCCGCTGTTTATGAAGTTTAGCTGCTTCATCCTCTAAGTATCTTAGCTCACTCTGAAGTGATTTAAGACTTCCTTCAAAAGCAGCAACAGATTCTTCCAGCTCCTTTTTCCTAGACCGCATAACTTCAATTTCCCCCAAATCCAAACCTATAAAGTAGAAGGTAAGAGTTGGCAACTTGCACAATCATTAAGGTAGATTATGATGATTTCAAGAAAGGGTTAATAGAAACCTACTACACAAAAGAAGACTTGAACGATTCACGGGTTCTACGCTAGCGGAAAAATGATCACCATATCTAGATTTAGACCACCGATAGTGATTTTCAGGTGTCCAACAATCCAAAATATGCAACTTTAGAAGCTCATCAGCTTTTTGATCAGTTTCCTTGGACCCTATATACTGAGCCAAGTACAAGTACATTAGATAGATAGATAAGCTTTAGATGTCAAACATAATCAGCAACCACATTTTCTAACTTCACAACTTCATGAGGCTTGGCCACACCAACTAATATTCAAATCAATCACCAGTACAAAAAATGAAGTTTTAGGAAGCATACTGAACGATCCAAACCACATTGACCAGTCAAAACCTCCTTGACAGCATTAGGAGCATCAAAAATTTGGTCAAGCCGAGAATAGATGCCAAGCAAACGCATCTGCTTGATATTAAAAATAAAAATCAAAAATCAAAACGACAATAAGATAACCCAAGACCATCCAAATATTGCACATAGAGGAGCCCCAATGGCACATACCTCCTCAGAAAGTTGGAAGGGCAAATTTGGACGACCATCCCCCATATAATTTAAGACTGGAACATCAAATAACCGTAGATTTTTTACTAAAAAGTCCCGATCACCAGGATCCTGAGTTATGAAAGACTGGGAATGGAGCAAAAAATCAAATCATTAACAAATAACATTAGGAGTCAATTGTCAAAACGAACTTTCCCTCACCACCCAAAAAACAAAATCATTTTCTGCAATACTGTATCCCATGCAAAAGAAAGTTGAAAAAATACAAGATAATTTTTTTTTGACAAGTAAGAAAATTTATTAATCCACATAATTAGGCATAGCCCTGAAAAAATACAAGATAATTAATGGCAACTCCATAAGACTATGATAACAAAGGAAGACATAGTGCAGCATCAATTGAGAGAGAGAGAGAGAAGAGACGGAGAGAGACAGACAATCAGATCCAGCTCAATTTTTCACAAGCTGGCAGCCTACATAGAAAGGAGTTATTCATATAGCAAGGCAAGGCAATGATCTATGGCTTTGTGCACTTAAGGTCTTAATTTCTGGATAAATACAGAAGCCTCAAGTTAAGGTTACAGTGGATCCAAATCAATCCCAAAAGAGTGAAGTAATTGAGATGTACAGCAAGTTCATGTAAACACTTGGTTAATGAGATGGCCATGATGTTCCTATTAAGTATATATGTTCCTAATACATGATGGCAACTGATTCATAAATGCATACAGTCCATCTGTACAAGAAAAATTAACATTTTCCAATTTATGTACTCATTTAAGATACTTTTATGTTTTCTGCAGATCGAGACAAATATTTACCAAAAAAATACAGATCAAGAAGACTAGATAGAAAAATAATTGAATACCTTCCAAATGTAATATGGGACATGACCTTCTAAATAGTCTGCATGAACCCGATCTGAGACATTAACCTGCACAAAAATTCATGAAAATGCAAGTGGAAAGGAAGCTTCATTCATAAACATTTTTTTTTTATAAGTAAACGGTAGTATTAATAATAATAGGCATAGCCCCAGTACACAAGATGGTATACAAGAGATTAGCTTCATTCATAAACATGACAATCTAAATGTTAACATATTTACCTCAAGCAAAACTGGACCATACACCTCCTTATTGAACTCATCTCGATGTTCTTGCAACCACTGATAGGCCTCAAATATCTTCTCAGCTCCAGATTTCTTTAGTGCCTGCAGGCATTTATTATGTGTATTCTCCATATCTGTCAGCCTGCAAAAAAATACTTTGAAAAGATGGTGTAGGGGAAAAAAGCATATGAAAAAACATGTTATTGTCTTCAAAATTTCACCTGTCTAGGCAGTGCCTGAGGCTCAATTTTTTTTGAGATAAAAGTCTTTCCTTCTCTGACTTTTGATACCTCTTCTGATTAGCAGAATCTTCTTGCTCAAGAATGCGAGCACCTAATTTTTCCTGGTGATAAAAGTTTATCCAGTGAAAAAAAAGAAGAGAATCATCCAAGTCAGAAGACTGGAATGAGAAACTAATTAATAATTTTCATAAAATTTATCGGGTTGAATTATCCTCAACAGAAATCACACAAACACGGATTAGTTGAAATCACATAAATACTGAAGCTAATCATTCTCTTCAATTTGTATTATAGGTCTATCAGTAATTGATGATTATTTATGTGCAAACTAATACTACAAAACTTAATAGACTATATTTTCCCCCAAAAAGTTTGATGAAAACCAGAGAAGAGCAACAACAACCTCTTCAAAATGTTAACCATTATAGGCAAGAACTAAGTTACTAGCATAACTCACATTGAGCCTGCACATCCAGAAGAAATTAATGCTTAAAGCTGCAAGGCTTACTTACTAGTTCATCCTTTGGAGGTTCAAAAAGCGGCAGATTTCCAAATTCTAGTTCAGCTGTAGCAAGATCCTCTTTAGCTTTTAAGATTCTTTGTTGATGAGATTCTTCTTGCCTCCTCAAATCTTCCATTTCATTGTATTTCCCTCGTACTTGCACCCCCTATAAATAGTAAATGGGTTTTGAAGGCAAGGGAAAGTATTCAACTGTGTAACAAAATATTTTTTTTTTATAGGTAACTGTGTAACAAAATATTAGAGGAATTGGAAAACATAATAGAGCAAAAAAGAAAAGAGTAACAATATGCAAGTACCAAATGGCTTTCACTTTCCACAAGTGCAACACGTTTTTTCAAATTTTCATCTATGCGGCTGCTAATTTTTTTACATTTAGCTTCCAACACTGATTTCTCCTTCTTTTGTTTCCTGCAGACAATTGATTGATTATGAGTACACCAGCGCCCTAGAAGAAGAACAAATACATTCAAACAAGTATATATATATTTGATAAATAATATATATTTATATATATATATAACAATGCTTATTGCCTTTTCGAATTGGAAATGGAGGAAAGCTGCCCATTGGTTCCCTCATCGTCCTAAGCATAATTTTTTATTTTTTTGTTTTATTTTATTTTATTTTATTTTATAAGTAAGAAGATATTTTATTGATATAGAGATAGGCATAGCCCAAGTACACAGGAAGTATACATGTGATTGCACCTATTTAGGAACGAAAAACATTTATAAGGAAATCATGGAAGTCCTAAGCATAATTATTCAAAGGGCTAAATACATTTTCACCCCTAAACTATCAGGGGTTTTACATTTTGCACCTCAAACTACCAAGATTAAACCCAAGTAGCGAAGCATGCACCTCTACAATATCACATAGACCATAAAAATGACCATATGACAGACATGCCCATTCAGTAGAATATGAAACAGGTGTAAAAAGATATATTTATCACAAACCCACATAACACAGAATAAACCATAAAAAATGTCTGGCACAAAAATAACATATCTAAAGTTGAAACTTAAGCTTAAGCTGTGACATAGCCACCACACATATTTGCATGGAACTATGTCAACACATCAATGATCACACAAAATACAAAACTGTCCTTAGATATATGACAGTACATATTTTATAAATGGACAACAATTTTTTTTTATACGTAAAAGTTTTGGATGGTGTTTTGAATCCAAGGCCTCATATAAATGGACAATAATTGCTCGTGTTAAGCATTGTACAATTAGGTAAACCAAGTCATCATACTCAATTGGTTCTCTAAGGCCATTTAAAGTTTTTGCAGCTTCATCCAACTTTTTCCTGGCATCCTTTTCTCGCTCCTTAGACTCCATATATTTGGCCTTCTCCATGTCATACTTCAGCCAGGGCAATTTCTTTTTCATGGACTCAACCTGTATGACAGAAAAAATGCATTTGAAATGCTATCAAGCATAATAAAAAAATGCAAATCCTTGAAAAACGAACCTTCACTAGGAGTTCTTCTCTTTGACGGACACGCTCAACATCTTTTTCTAGTTCAGCATTAAGTGCCTTCCACTGATTCAAAGTTTCTCCATTTCTCTCAACTGACTAAATCAGGGAAAAATTTTAGCAGTTGTTATGATATTATTAGTGTACAATTTTTACCATTTCAAATCACAAAATCTACATCCTGGAAGAAGGTGAATCATTAAAATCTCACTAGCTTAATATTCTTCAGCTCGCGGCTTTTTTCAACAAGGGCACGATGTTGGATTGGAAGTTGAGGATCAACAGCCTTTTCAGTCTCTTCTAGAAGTTGCACAGGAGTTAATCTGGCAAACTCACAGACCCTGTCTTGTGGTAGAAACTACAAACCATATCACCCCCCCACGGGAAAAAAGAAAAAAACAAGAAAATTAGAAATTTAAGCATATATCTAAACCACATACACCTAAAGTAAAAAAACAATTAGATACTACATATCAAAACTATAATAATTCACAGTTTATCTTTCTGCAACCTGGCAATAAAAAGACAACCTGCTTGATGAGATGAAGGAACCTCAGCAGGATCCCACATTGAACAACAGAAAATACCAGCATATAACAGGGGTCATAGATTCATAAGGGTGCTCAATGCCAACCAACTGGTATTTGAGATTAAGGGCAGAGCATATGGTATGAGATAAACATTTCTGAAGCATTTCAAACCAGCAATAGACACGCATGCACGTGCTTTCAGACAATGAACTCAGATTCAATAACAAAGCCATTCTTCTATGAGCCATTCTTCCATGACAAGGAATGTAACATCCGTACTAATACTTACTAATCCTTATTTTATATATAGAGAGTATATGTCTAAATGTTGTTATATAAAATATCCTGATCTAGTCTTCAAACTTACTCACTTGAGTCAAATTGTTGACTTGGATGTTGAACCTTTGAATGATTTCGGCAATATCTTTCTTAGGTACTACTTTTCCTGAAAGCAAAAGTGATGGATAAGAAATAACTAGCTTGTTATAATTGCTAGATCGCTCATCTCAGATTGGGTACATATTTCTTCTCTTCATATAAAACATGAATGTGTGTGAGGAAAAGAGGAAGAGGGGGGGGGGGGGGGGGGGGGGGGTGTGTCTTATCAAAAAGTGACATACAACTCGTCCAAAGTCCTATATTTCTTGCAAATGAATAACTAAAATTTGTAATGGTACAATCTGATATAGTATCAATGCTATTTAAAATTATTATAAAACTATCATCATTTTAATGCCCTTTATTTAGAACATGGTTGTATGAGAGTTGTGAAAAGGGTTGTGTGTTTATCATTTTCCAATATAGTATTGTGCAAGACAGGCTTTCCTAGACCCAGCCACAGCTCCCTAGGACTGTCCCAAGCTCAGGCCAGTCCAGACTCAGCCAGCAATCTAAGTGTCATCATATGGTGCTGGTCGAGCCCAGGCCAACCCATGGATGCTCCTATTTGCAGCTAGAAACCGCCCTGTTTCACTAGTTAAGATCATCACAAATGTGTTATTTATTCCCTCTCATCTTCCAAGTTAATGTCAATCAAGAAACTGTAACTCTATCTTACCATTGAACAACCACTCTGACTTATTACGAGTATCAATTTTACGCATAATGGTGATCTTCTCGTCTTTAGTATCCCCTCTTAGCAAAATTGTAACATAACCAGACTCCTCTCCACGCTTCACATATGCTCCAATACTTGTTGCCCTCCCAAGTAGCTGAACCAAAAAACTCCCCATCATTATAAAAAAACACTAGGATGTGCAATTCAAAGAAGGCACCAACCTGTAGCTAACCTGAGGCTCACCGCCAAGACCAAGTGCAATGGCACATACGAGAGAGCTCTTCCCAGATCCATTTGGCCCAATTACAAGGTTGAGGCGTGATCCTGGCTTGCATTTCAGGTGATTAAAGGTCATGAAATTGTGGAGCTCAATCTCAATTATATTTCCACGCATATAATCATCTTCCCCTCTGAAAGAAAAAGTAGAAGAGCATTAATTTTCCATTTTATTGCGAACAATGCTGACTAAGTTACAGGATAACTTCAAACCACGACATATACGATTGAATTCTAAATATTGAATTTTATTTTTTGATAGGTAAGATTATTTTAGAAGGATAGTCTTTTAAGAGGGAGACCAATCCTTTAGTAAAGAAAGAAGCTTCCTTGAAACCTGGAACTTAAAAATATACGTTAAATGAGAAAAACCTAACTCTTTTCTTGGTTTCTGAAGAAGCTGAAAACAAGAAAAGAAAATAAAAGAAATATACTTTTAAAAATTATAAACACCAAATTGCGGCTTTTTGTTCGTCAAAATGGCGAAAAACAAGAACTTTCGGTTTCAAATATTCAAATTCACCAATTCGATGCCATTTTTTACAGCCCGCAAATTTTCTGGGCGACCAAACAAAACCTTTACGCAATAAACGAGCAAGAAAAAAACAGAAAATTTCGGATTCAAATCTTCAAATTCACCAATGCCATGCCATTTTCTACCTCCACCAGATTTTCTCGGCGACCAAACAGAACTTTAACGCAATAAACCAGCAAGAAAAGTAAAAACCTAATGCTTTACACCAAAGACAAGGTCACCAGTAAAGAACATAGAAAACACTTAAAAAATGTAGTCGAGAGTGGGAAGTGTACGCACCTTGTGATCTTGGGGCGCTTAGCGCGAGGCTCGCCCATTGTCGAAGGTCTTCCGTTTTCGTTGGAGTCTTGAGAATTAGGAGCTTCAATCAATGTCTCTGCGAAACCCTAGGTCGTTGATTTAGGACATGGCAGTGAGCGTTAGGGTTTCAGAGAGACGGAGAAGGAGGGAGAATTGGCGCGAAACGATGGCTATTTATATCATGGAGCGACTAACTGCAGTGTAGTCCTATAAAATAAATTAAAAATTTCAGTGTTAATAAATATAATATATATATATATATATATAAACAATCTATGATTCAACTAAAAGTTTCAAAATATTTTTTTAAAAAAAGTTCCAAAATAATTTTAATAAAAATATGAAATAAACTCAAATAATGCAATTCACGTATTTGATCTCAAAAATCATTTTTTTTTTCAAATTTCCTTGTTTAAAAAAAAAATCTTAAGCTAATAAGGTTTTGATAATGTTGGATTTTTGTACATCATTATAAATTTTCTCTTCAATCAAACAAGAAAAAAAAATCATATTTTTATCATTTAATTCTCTTATAATATACAGTCATTTTAATATATTTTTTATATATTCTAGTAATATAATTAATTATGTATTAAAATAATTAATATAATTAATTATATTAGTAAAATATATAAAAATAACTATAATAAATATAATTAATTATATTAATAAAATATATAAAAATAACTATACATAAAATTACTCATATATTATATAATAAAAGCCTCACCGCCTTTGATTGAATTGTATTTTTAATTACCATAAAAATTGAAAGGAAAACAATTTAAGAAGCTGCAAAAGTTTGATTTATTCAGTACATAGATTTTGTTCATACTAAGAATGAAAGGGGTAAAGGACATCCACACAGGTTCCAACTACCCTTTTTATCTTCTCTGCTGCAGCAGCACTGAAAACGGACAAAGCAGTTTGTCCCACATGAAACTATGGCAGGACAGAAATATCTATCAAGAAAAATCTCCCAATTCTGTTTTGTTAACCCAAGTTTCCACTCACTCACTCACTCACTTTTTCGTCTACTGCCCTCTCTATGGCTATCACCACCATATGCTCGTCCCCAGCCCACTCCCCAACTCTTCCTGCCATTTCATCACTCAAAACCCACCACCATATTCAACCCCACTTAATAGTTTCCTCGTCATTTTCCACCAAGTTTGGCTCAAACTTTGTCTCCAACGATGCATTAGTCATTGCCGCGGCAGCCCAGGCAGTGGCGCTAGCGCATGCTGCCATGCTGGCAGCCAGAGATGCTGTGTTGGCTGCAGCTGAGACTGGAGAGGTTTGGAGTGGCAGAGAGAGTGAGAAGGGGCTGGTGAGGTATGGGAGTGGCAGTGGAGTGAGAAGGAGGAAAAGAAGAAAAGGGTTGGAGGGAAAAAATGGTGTAGGGTCAAGAAGTTCGCGTGGGTCTGTGAAGTCCAGGAATTTGAGCTCAATAGAGGAAGCAGAGCTTTGTTTATGCATCAAGGTAGGTTTGCTTGTAAAAGTGCTATAGTGGCTGCCATTCAGTGTTAGTATCATCGAAGTGATGCAGATTCTGAATTTTAGTATGTCTTGTGGGGCTTGAATAATTGTCTGTGTTAACCTCTTTACATAGTTTGTTTACGGCCAATATTTTTCTAAGTTGTTTGTGAATCTCAGAACTCCAATTGTCTGCTACCATATTGCAATGGTTGGCTTCTTGCGTGTGTTCTACAAATTTCCCGTTAAGATATATAACGGAATTCAATGGTAGATTGTTCCAATAGTAATTGTTAATTTACTCTTTTCAGGAGTTCGAAAAGTAGTCAAATTCAGTATTATCTATATAAGAAAAATATATGCTTTTGAAAATTGATAGGAGGGAGCAAGACTAGAAGTGGCAAGAACAAGAATCACCAAAGCTCAAGGGCGTCAGCCAACCTCAAAACAGCTGGCCAAGGCCATAGGGATGGAAAGGAGTGTAGATAAGATGTTGTGCGATGGGAGAAACTCACGAGAAAGGATTTCTCAGAGCTACCGGAGACTAGTTGTCTCCATTGCCAAAGGTTATCAAGGCAAAGGATTAAGCTTCCAAGACCTCATTCAGGTTGCCATACATTTTACTCTTAAACACTACTTACTAGCAGAGTGCTGATAACCATTTTTTATTTTTTTTGGAGCAGGAAGGAAGCATTGGACTCCTTAGAGGGGTTGAGAAATTCGAACCAGAAAGAGGATACAGACTCTCAACATATGTGTACTGGTGGATCAAACAAGCTATTATCAAAGCCATAGCAAATGAATCTAGAATAGTGAGATTACCGGTGAGATATCGCATGAATCAACAATTTCTTTAAAATCATTACCGCTTCCTGGTTAAGCCTGTCCAACTGCTGAGCAATATTATTTTCTGTTGAGGATGATTTAATCGTCCAGAGTATAGATTTTGTAAACATGTGTAGAGTCTATATGCTTGTCAGTTTGTGTAAATATGTTTACATCAATCTTCCCAAAAAAAAAAAAAATTGTCTGGCTGAGGAAAGAAGGGAGGGGTAGGAAGTTGTGTGGCATTTCAATGCAATATATCGTGCTCAAGCAGAAACAAACCCAGGTTTTGTTGTCAATCTATACTGGCTCAAAACTAACGTCTTCTGTGTATTGTCAAAGGATATATCTGTGAGGTGTTCTAAATCTTCATGGTATGTCAAACCTGTGAAAGTATTAGTATCTCAAGTAACTTATTTGCATGAGTATTTATAAATTCCTGATGAACCGAGTTATTTCATGTCTTTGGGATTCTTTCTTTTGTTCTCTCATCATGATGCTTCTAGCAAAAACATGATGTTCCCATTGAGCCTGGCCTGATTTATTTATTTCTTCTCTTTCTATTTTGTTGGCATTTTTGTAAATTGTATTTCCTAAAACTGTTCTGTCAGGCGGTTGTGACATCGATAGATCTCTTATGATTTAAGAGGAGTTCTAAGTTTAAAATAGTTATTTCCTTCTGGTTCACAAATTTCCTTCACTCTCTAGTTTTGGGAGGTAAACCGGAAATGAGTGAATGCATGGTTAGCTGGTTATATGCAGGGACACATGTGCAGGATGGTGGCAAGAATTGCAGAAGCTAGAAACCTCTTGAGCAAAAGATTAGGGCGGCTGCCTACTCATGATGAAATTGCTGAAGTGCTCAATGTGCATATTTCGATTGTGGGACTTGTTTCTGAGAGGAACAGGCCACCAATTTCACTGGATCGATCAATAACTGATCAGGGTCGCATAACTCTCCAGGTTCTTTTCTTGAAATTTATTTGAAACCTCAGCTTATTTTTTTATTTGAAACTTAATTTTTTCAAAAGGAAGCTTGTGGTTAATGTTTGCTTTCAGCTTCTTGTTCATGCTTCCTTACTTCCCGCAACATATTGGTGGCTCAGATGATAAGAAATCATGTATCCATGTTGAAAGTCAGGCCATGAGTTTTCATGTTAAAGCCCAATATTTCCTATATTTTGAGAATGCTCAAATGTTCATGGATCCCCCCTTCTGAGAATTGTGCTGGGAGAAGGGATTGAAGTATCGCCACCATAAAAATTTCAAATTCTTTGTTTCTATCATCTGGTGTGCTCGATCTCTCTGCCCTTTTTAGGATTATAGTCCCATTTGGTTCTACTTTTGCACTAGCCTTTCCTCCATTGTCATGTGTCAGGATGGAAAAATTGGTTCAAAATATGAAGATTATGACACATGCCTGATGTACTAACTCTGATCCAAGTTCACAATCTTTTGCAGGAGATTATATCAGGACCAGATGAAACAATGCCTGAAAAGATGGTAAAGAAACAGCTAATGAAACAAGAGCTGGAGAAACTTCTCACATCACTTGATAAACGAGAAGAACATGTATTGAGATTACACTTTGGGCTCAATGGAGAGCCACCCCGGTCCTGTGAGGAGATAGGAAGAATATTAAAACTTTCAAGAGAGAGGATCCGACAGATCAATGGCATCGCATTATCAAAGTTACGGCATACAAGTGTTTTAGACATTCTAGAATTATATTTTGTATAGATGTTCTTGCATTGATTAACAGAATCAGAAGATAGAGGGGGGGAAAAATATAATATGATGATTTAGAATTGTACATTTTGACTGCATCATATTTTTTAAGCTTTACTAAACCAACGCATAAGAATTCTCATATTCCAATGTCAGATCAATTTGGCTACTTTTCACAAGCTTTTCCTTTGTGCTTATTCTCCCTTCGTCAAATGCTACCAACCTGACATCCTATCACATGCTGCACCAACCTGATATCCTATCACATGTACAAGGAGATGACTAGCATAATTTACCTTCTAAGTTACACATTTAGGATGAAATGCCCAGGTGGCTTAGCAATAACAGCAATGATGGACTGGATCTTATTGGTTACAAGAAACAAAAATAGTTAATAATAAAGAAAGAACAAGGAGAAGAGAAGATGATGTAAATATGAAGTAAATATGAATAACCTTAAGGTACGAGATTAACCCATCGTTGTAAATATGAAGTAAATATGAATAACCTTAAGGTACGAGATTAACCCATCGTTATAGGCAAAAGTGATACAAATAGCTAAATGCATACGGGTGTAGACTCAAAAAGAAAAGAGGGCAATCCCCACTGTAGATTATATTTTATCCCGATTAAGTTTCTGCTGACATATATAGTTTTAGCAAGTTACCATAGATCATAAGATGGCATCTCTTTACACAATGATCCACGACTTGATTTTACCTTCAAGTGCTGCACAAACACGATCGATCATTGACTACGATGAAGATCCTTCAATGCACTCCATAGGCAATCTTTTGGAAAATGAACAATCACTTTTTGAGGTGGGAACAAATGTTACATCGTTTGTTTGTGCAGATTATGAAGGATGTACAAAGAGGCAGATGATAAGACATCCCTAGTCTGATTTACAAAGAGGCTGATGATAAGACATCCCTAGTCTGATTTGCGCAGATTATGAAGGATGTACAAAGAGGCAGATGATAAGAAAATACATACAGAATAACTTAACAGATCCACACCAGTGGCAATTGTTACCATCTTGCTCCTCTCAAACATCTTAACTAATAGAATCATGACAATAACATGTCCCACTTTTGTCTTCAATTCATCAAGTGAGCAAATTTTCATCCATTTAGGCCTCTCCTACAAATCAATAAGAATCATTTGGTTATCTTTGTGAACTCAAAGAAGAAGGGAATAAATATAAAATGGAGGGGAGAGAAAAAGCCATCTAGCTGAAATAATATCAGCAATTCTGCAATGTATGCTTTGGGGAGGGGTGGGGGGGTGGTTTGTGGTGTTGGGGGGGGGTGTTGTGGGGAGAGGGGGGAGGAGCGGGAAAAGTGTATGGACATGAGTTCTTATTCCACTGCTCCGTATACAGAACTTAGTCTATTGCCCCTCATGCAGTGAGGAGAGGCAAAACACAAGCTCCTACTGCTCATAGGCTACATACATTTGATGTATGGGCAGTAAAGTTAGAAGCTTTGCATTCAGTCTAATATCCTAACAAGGCAGCATACTACATGATTGAAAAAAGCCAGTAGATGAAGGAATGAATTGGTTGTGTTAAATTTAAAAGAGGAAGCGTTGATGGAATTCCTGGGATATATGATGCATGCAGATGCTGGAAACATTTTTTTAACAGAGAATTGCTGAGTGTGGTTGAGGGATTAAGACACCTTGAGAGCAAACATTCCAAACAGAGAGGAGCCCTTGAGGGCACGATCAAGACTGGTAGGCACATCTGGATCCACATTACTGATAAATAGTCCATATAAGCCCATACCGAATATTAACATGACAGTCCCTGCAAGATAAACATCTGCAGCAGAAATATTTTCTTATATCTCATCACTCACAGAATTTTTAGATCAGAAGAGTTGGTATTTGTGTGCAAAAGGTAAAGTCGGTGGAAAAGAGTTTTCCATCGAAAGAAGAAAATGATTCCCCAATTTTGAAGCCGTAGAAGTTCACATATGTGAATTGAAGACTTGTGAATACTTGCATGTTAGCAAAATGAAAGAAATTTCTGCTGAAGTGAATTCCTTAGAATCTAACCAATAGCTTCAACTAGCCGTAGAACCATCTGTCCTGTGTGAATCCCTTTGACACAGCTCGTCCAGTAAACTTTATATGCATCTACAATATAAACACAGCCCTACAAATAATCCAAAATAGTCAGTCATCAGTTGCATATTCAAATAATATCTTTTGTGCTCATGTAACTCATACAATTTTCTGCTAAATAATCTTTTGTGGTCAGGCCCTATTATGGATTTTTGACCACCTTTTCCATGGGGTGCTCTTATCTCTTCCTTCTCTGAGCACAGATTATAGAAGATGGAGAAGAAAGAATCAAGAAGAACGTATCAACAACTGGTTTTATTAAGGGTCAGCTCATGATGTTCTTGATACTGGTTTCGGGACAGGTAATGATGTTCATATCAATCTATCATGTGCATTTAATTACAATAATACAAGAAAAAAAACATCTAAACCTCTTCCATCATCATCAACTAACAGAAGCTCAACGATGAATAAACTAACAACAACAGCTGATAAGATGTAAATATGTTCTTCAGATGGGATATAATGCTTCTCTTTCAATAATTTGAAATATTCAGGGAAGACGGGGAAGTACATTGAGAAAGCACAAAAGAGAGCCAGCCAACGAGCCTCCAACAGCCAGAATTGCCAAGAAGCGGAAGTCAAAAATTGCCTGCTCAATGATGGACAAACAAGAATTGCATTTACAAGCCTAGAATATTTATAAAAATATATGTACATATATAGAAGAAATTCACAACTGATTTGACAAGGAAACTCTATAAAACAGGACAAAAGCAAAAGAAGAAGAACAAAAAATATTATGAATAGTGTGTTGTAGCGCATATTACAATTAACGAGCAACATTCTCCCAGGAGAAGAGTTTATATAACCTTAATTTTCAGTGTTGTGATTCTAATATTCAGTCCGTTGACTACATGAGGGAACAATGACTAACCATGCTGGATGACTAAATTTCTGATCACTTGAGTCAGACACCAGCATAAAGACGCATCTTTAAAAACACTTGTCACGGGTAGAGGTGCGTGGACTGATGGACATGCCATTCCTCGAAGAAACACATACATTGGCCAAAGCCGCTAGTTTATTATTTCCCATAATACATACTGAGAGAAGTGAATACACACACACACACACACGACAACATTATAATATAAGGCTATTCATGACGGCTATGCTGAAGCACTGGCTGATACCGAGTGTCCCCTGGCTTTGCCCGAACTCTTGTTTAGTCACTTCCCATAATCTCTAAAGTGGCTTTATATAACTTATACAGGCTTTATGGTTTTTCGGTCGCAAGTATGAAGACAATATCCTCTCTCTTTTTTAAACAGCATAATGCACTCTATATTTATTTCATCCAATTTACCCAAGAAAATTATCTAGATCATCAAAGTAGCAAGAAAGATTTAGCTTTTATTGATCCATTCCCAAACTGATTCACAGTTTAGTTGAAATTTTCTGAATTCAGTTCAAAATGGACCAAAACAGGGTGAAAAGAAGAAGAAGAAGAGGCAAGTGTTATGATTCTACTTACCCTCTCAATGGACGATTCGGTGGACCTAACAAAACGGGCAACCGGGTTGCCGTTAGGGTTAGATAGGGCATAGTTTAGATCAGAATCGGAGGGTGTAGAGGGCTCCACAACGAAGTGTTTAGACGACGAAGATGTCGAGGGAAGCCTGGGCTCACTTGGTGGGGAAGATTTTGGCTCACGGGATGAAGATGATGGCGAGGAACTCAATGAAGCGTACGGATGAGAAAAGCGCGGCCGAAAGTATAAAGGGCGGCGGATGGGGACGGAGATGGAGAGTGGTGTGGTGGAGATGGAACCGATGAGAGCCATTGAAGGGAGGGAGAGAGAGAGAGAAAAGACTGTAGGCTGCGCTTTTTTTAATTTTTAGACTTTACCTCAAGATTGCGGGTAAGAACGGTAATTCGGGAAGGGTAGAGGTAGGCCATGCGTGCGAAAATCATCGGGACAAAAATGATCCACGCATTACATCCAAGAGAAAAGCGTGTTTTGGGACCAAGATAGATAGATAGATACATGCACAAGCTTCCAATACTTGGGTCAGTCAGTCCTATGGCTCTTGTTCATCATTCTTTCAAATTATTGACTTAAAAGTTGTTTGTTTTGTTTTATTTATCTCTTAATTATTTGATGATAAATAACTCATCATGCATTCTGCATCATGTTTCATTGGGGATGGATGACTTTTCCAGAAACATCTTCATTTGATCAGAATAATTTTAATATGTTTATGAATCAGCACAACCATAAGAGATTAAAAAAAAAGTGTGAATATTTTTCTAATGCAACTGTTCTGTTTCTGTTAAATACAAGTGATAACTACAATAAGATCGTGTCAAGGAAGCTGGATATGTATCCACCTAGTTGTTTGCCTCGTGTCAAACTATATCAAAATTGCCAAACACAAGGAATACTTTTAGCTGAATCTTCTGTGTCATCTTCTACTCATCTTCCATTCTTGCGTTAATTCCCCATCTTGTTTGCTGAAAGATGGAGTCTTTTGGAGCTCCTGTTCTTCTGTCAAATCCTCTCGCACAAATAAACCCTGTAAATACATAATAATTCCTGGGATTAATTGTAATTAAATTAAACATCCTTAATTTCACCAGATATCAACAGATAGACACCAGGTATTATGAATCCTTCTCGTCGATGTTGTTTCTATTCTTATACTTTTTGATACCTTTTTCTTTTCTGGGAAACATCTTCGGAAAAGTACTTTTTAGTCCAATGGCAGCCATACCACTCCCATCTTGTGTAGGGTACTGCGTTTCTTCAATGAGTATTATTTTCCACTCCTGAAGCAGAAGCAAGCCTAAAAATTTGAGACCCACATTCACGCGATACCCTTGTGGTATGCCTTCCAAAACATTTATGTGATTCATTGTAACTCTAGAAAAGGGTGTTCTTTTATTAGCGTTTTTTAAATCTCCACCATATACAACCCACATCCAGTATACCGAGATGTTCAAAGCAGCCATCAAGCTTAGCATGAGACCCTAGTACAATTGCAAATTTACTTGCAGGGTTGTACCCTGTTTTCTACGTATTCATAATTTTGTGTTGTGTACTTTTAGTATGCTTACAAGTATTTCTTGGTTTTCTCAGTTTATTCATTATTGTTTCTTTGCCTTTTGGACCCTGCTTGTGTGTGAAACAGTTTCAAAGTGCCTTCATACTAGATAAAGTCTGTTTCGATGATGTTATGAACACCGAAGGGAATACTTATCCTGTGCATGAGCATTTCACTAATTTTCTTATTTCTTTGTTTTCTTTAAAGCTCTGTCATAAGAGGAGCAGATTTGGATAAGTTAATCATAATAGTTCTTCCTTAAAGCAGCCTGAATTTGCATCCGCTGATAAACCTGATTTACACCCAAAAAAGAAAATGATCTCTGGGACATGAATTTGACCCATCTAATTTGAACTCTATTCTTGTAATGCTTGTTTACCTCTAAATACTGCAGTTGCTGAAGATGCAAAGTATGCAGTTCGCCTTTCTAGATGCCATATCCATTCTCTAGGAACATGAATTGGGTTTTGGCTAGTTTCATCATCAGCAAATACCTGCATGGGATTTCTACATATGTTATAGCCTAACAGCTTGAACTAAATTGCTAATAGTTTCATAACATGGAAACAGTCGATATTGAAAGAAGCAAAGAGTTTTCAAATAAATTGACCTCATTAACTTGAAAGTATGTTCCATTGAGAAGAAACCTCCCCCTTCATTGCCATATGACTGGGTATATCTGTTCATGGATTTTTTTTTTTTTTGGGGGTCATTTCTTTTATATAATAGTCTACCATATTTTATTGCAACTATGACAATAAGGATGTGTTCATGGGTTCTTGATTTTACTCACCAAACTTGTTCCTCGAATTGTGTTGGAGTTCTGTTCTCTCATGCTGTTGCAACAAAAGCACACTTCCTCATTGCAAAGTTCTCCAGACTTGGAGTTGCATCTTTTTGTGGGTGGTTCAAATGAATTTGCAGTTTCACCTGACATGAAACATTGCCACGATTAATTTGATTAGCATACTATAGAATCACGACATACTATCTCTTGAGACTTCAATTAATGTACACATCCTGATTTCTGAAAGTTCGATCTTTCAATATAGAGAAATGCAAAGATGTTATTTGAAACCCTTAACAAGTATCGTTTTTTTGGGAAAAAAATTCATGTCCTGAATATCATTTATTGTTTGATACTGAGGCTGTGAACTATTCGGATTAAATGGTTGGTGCAGTGACATACTGTGCTTTTATACCTGGTTTCCATATGACAAGAAGGTATGGGCATGGATCATCATCTTCTCGTTTGTCTAGCTGCAAAACATTAGAAGATGAAGATTAGCTATAATAGAATACAATAGCACGTAGTCATTGCACGGTAGAAGGTGAGCTAATGTACCCCTGAGAGAAGAAGATGGGAATCTGGAAGTACATATCTGCATATAAATAGAAATTAGCCAGCATGCTTTTGGTAGGGTTATATTCAGAGGATCTGTATGGTTGCACAATGGAATTTTAGAGGTTGTTTTTAAACTCTTTTTTTACATTAAAGGCACATAATCGTCTTGAATGGGAAAAGATGAAGTTGGAGTCATCACGAGCAATGAAGGAAATGATCAATTTAACATGTCAATGAAATACGCACTCCAAGAGTCACAGTAATAGAGCGGGCAGAAACTTAAAATGGAAAGCCTATAACTATTCAGAATTTGGAAAACCAAGTTGGCCCTTAGAATGTGACTATCATGGTTGCAGTACTGGTTTTGACTTCATTGGGTATCCAACTGGTGTCTTGGTTTTTTTCCCACCTTAATATCATCGAATTTGAACCATATAGCTTTGAGCTTGACCAAATTGGAATGTTCTGTATGTTTGTTTTATAACCATCTGAACTTGAAAATGGCTACTTACACTTGGTGTTCTGTCCTTAAGCGGCTAACATTCTTTAATTTAGGCATGGGGATGGAAGCAGCTTCTGCAGACAAAGCAACTAAAGCTCTTGACACATTATGGTCGTGAAGCATCACCAGTTGGTTCTCATCCGGATTCTGTAAATAAGGTGTTATGCTGACAAACCCGAGTTTGATAGTAGGAATTTATCAGCATAACAGTTATCGTCAAATAAATCTTCAATATCCCTTTCTTGTGGTTCTGTCGATTCAGCCTCTGGTGATGCCCGTTCTTGAATGATAGGTTCACAATTGTTGATTTGGTTTCCTGATCCTGGAAATGGATTCGCCTCAAGAAGAAATAGTGACGCCGGATAGGTAACCAAATCAGGGTGCACAATCTTCATGCCAGGAAGCCCCAAACTTATAGAACTTTTCTCAACTGGTGATGGTAGAGCAAGCCTTGCACTGCATCCAACATGGTAAATCAGATCTTATCCACAACCCAGATTAATAAATAATACATATACACACACATTAGGTAAATTTAGAAGCCAATATATGCAAACCTTGCAAATGCTCTTGCAAAGTGTCTGCAATCTCCCTTCATTGGACAAGCATTGCAATTTGGGCAGAAAACCTATATGAATTTTGGAGCAATGTCAGTCAGCAATAAGCATATTCTTGTTAAAACTCCAAAGTGGTCAAGTCATCTAGATGCTTTATTGACATTAGCAGAAGAGCCTATCGAAATACCTTCCCAAAGGTTATCATTTGATAACGTAGTTCATACCTGAATTGGATAAAATATCATGTAAGCAAATGGGTTTTGGTTTATTTACATATTTTAGACTGTTATCTAGTAATAATCAGTAGCTACTTGAAATACAGAGATACTGAAGATAAATAATTTTAAAACTTGAAGATTACAATGTTCTTTGGTCAAGGGTGCACAGTCGTGGCCATAGATATTTCTGAACGGTGTCCATCAACGGGTACCTATGCAAATAAATTAAAAAAAGATGTTATGTTTGCAACTTACAAGTGGGGGACGCAGATTGGAATGTGATTGATCTTACTGCTCTAAAATATGTATTTGGAGATTTTCAGGCAATGGTTGGAGGGGGAACCATCCCAAAAGCACTGCTATCCGACCAACATTTGTATCCACCTTATTGGAAAAAATAACAGATTAGTTTGTGTACACTCAAACTTCACTTGGCACATTAAATAATCAATATATTCATCAGAGTACTTACTGGAAAGTCAATATTCTCAAGTGATAGAAGTCGTACACACTCCACACTTTTCAATCCCAATCCATTTATTTTCAGAAGATATTCCCTGCAGCATAGATAATCTAATCTAATTAAAATTGGGATATCCTCCTCTTCTTAGAAAACAAACAGCAAATTTCGGTACAATAAATATCAGATGGTAGCGAAGATGTGGATATGTTATTAAAAGTTTCCCACAACAACATTGACGCTTATATTATGCAGTGACTTGTTTTTTAGGGCTTGCTTTGCTAAATCAGGCGGAACATTTCGTAACCATTCAAGGTCAATCCTATTATGCAGCGTAACCACTCTGTTAGGGAAGTCCTGCAAAAGCTACCAGTTGATTTTAACTACCATGTAAGTGTTTCATAGACAGGGGGTATCTTGAGAGCTCTCTTCATAGGACTTGCTGTTGTTAATACAGAGCTTTTTATACCTTGATTCTTCCTGAAATGATATTTTGCCGACCACGCTCTTGGATGGCTTTGGCAATCTCTATGTTTTATGTACTCGTAACTGCCTCCCAGTCTACAGAATCCATGTGATCACCACTTGGTTTGACATGAGAATAAAGTCTCCATAGTTCATCCCAGTCAATTTCTTCCTCTTTTTGGATCTTCTTAGTTTTTGTTGTCCCAGTAGCTGTCTGCTCATCAAATGCCATGCCGGAAGAAAGCTTTTGTTCTTCTAAGGTTTCATTTTCCCCTTTCCTCCTTTTCTTGTTTATTATGGCATTGGCAACATCGGCTGGCTGCATCTTTCCCGTCTGACTTTATACCATTTCATCTACTAAGCTTTCAGACTCATCAACTAGTCTCTTTTCAGCTAGAAAGTGTGTTCTTTTTCCCTTTTCCATTCCACCTTTTGCTTGTGGGATGAATTCTGGGAACAGACAAAAGTATGCTAATTTATACGAATAAATTGTAGCTGCTTCTTGATTTGTTGCCGGCATTGTTTCTTCTAAATTAGCCCCTTCAGTCCTAGTTGCTAGGGTTTCTGTTCCATTCAACAGTACTACCTCTATCTGGTTCAGAAGAGAGCAAAAAGTCCAAGCCTCTAGCCACCGCACCAGCCGGGCTACATCTACTCTCGGTCTCTGCTAGTGTCACAAAACAGAACAGCAGATTTATTCAAGATCGTCGCATGGTTTGTTCAAGTCTAACAACCCCACAAACTGATCGGAATCTGAGACTGCCATGCCGTTTGATATATGTGACTCTACGTACTATGGAAGAAGTCGGAGACGCCGCATTTGAAGTACTAATATTGGGACTGTTCTGCCGTCCAGTTGGCTGAGTAGACTTTGCAGGGGTCTCTGGAAACCACAAGACCTGCGCCGCATGAAGAACTGCGTCTCCTTCTTCCGCTGCATAAGCGTTATTTCCTAGCTAGGAACATTCTTTGGTACGTAAAACCTAAAACCCTAGCAATTAGGTTGTGTACTTAACTACAAGTACTTATGATGAAATAGAGAACTTTTCTAGGAAACTCCGCGCATTCAATATGCAGGAGCAAGAAAATTGTTAATGAAGAGAAATTCACGTAACAACTGGAGATCAGAGACTGAAACGTCGGAGAAATTATGCAACCATACAAAACTGATCAATATAAAATTAATAAGAGTTGTCAATGGAGTGAACAAATACGTACAGAGATATATAAATCTGTCTAGTTACAAGCTCTAAATATATAAATCTTACGCAAATCTTTTGTAAAGAAGTAGTCTCCACAATAAAAAAATGAACTTTTCACATTTTTTTACAATAAAATCTACTATTTTATATATACAGGACTCGAGATACATACATTTGAAATCTGAATATATCATTATGGAGTCCGGAGGCGTAGTACATACGTAGGTGTTGAAATTTGAAACCTTGAAGCTGCTAATTTTTGCTAGCTAGCAGACAGTCTTCCTTACTTTCTGAACCATGTTGACGCTGCATGCATGCATGCCTGCGCTGATGGTGGGGAACTTTAATTAATGATCGATGCCAATAATATTTATATAACCAAATTGGATCGCTCGGACCCTTCGATCATCATGACATGGTTGATTAATCCCAAAACTAATAAGAAAAACGAAACCCACGTTAAACATGTCAAACATTGTATTCTTTTTTAAAAAAATAAAAAATCGTGTAACTCCAAAGGATAAATATTAGTATAATTGCTGGAAAGCTGGGTGGGAACTGGCCAGGAAGTGATCACAGTACTACCTACCAGCTTATACCCATATACGTTTACTGCATAGCATATTGCCTGGCCTGAAAAGCAAGACATTGATCCAACCTAGACGTTGCTGTATCCGTCGGTCAACTGAAATTATAATCGCTATCTTCCCCGGCCATCCTGTCATGACCCCCTACGTACCATAAAAAAAAGCATTGACTGCCACATAGGTCACACAGATTATCGGAGAGAAACAGAAGAAACAGTACTAGAAAGTAATCTGAGAGGAGGATCATGAGTACTGGCGCTGCAGAGAAAGTGGTGTGCGTGACTGGAGCTTCGGGATACATAGCATCATGGCTGGTGAAGCACTTGCTCCGACGTGGCTATACCGTCAAAGCTACAGTTCGAGATCCAAGTCGGTGTTCTCTCCTTCTAATCTCCCCTTCGTTTCCACCGAAATGTTGTTTCTTTTTTTGTTGCTCTAACGTTATTAAATGATTTAATAAAGAAAAAATCGTAAGAAGATCTGGATGGATGAACGAGTACAGTCCTCATGAATATGATTGTCTGTTTAGCGCTTTGATGGGTCGGTTTCTACGGGTTTCTCTCGTCATCTGGGTTGACCTCAGGTGACGTTTCGGAGAGTAAAAGGCGACGCTCGAGAGAGAGAGAGAGAGAGAGAGAGAGGAATTTAAGATGGAATGCTGGCATGGCTCCTGATAATTGCAGAGTTGATTTCAGATTTTGTTTTACGTATCTTTAAAAAAAAAAAAAAATTTTAAAAGTACATTTTTTAATCCTCAACAGGTAACTGTAAAAGCGTTTTCCAAACCACCGAAATCGATTCATTGTACTATTATTAATGAGAAATGATGGTAGGAGTTGTGATTTTGTAAAAGGTGAATAAATATGGAATTTATAAATTTTTTTATAGTAAATTTTATTTTTTTTAAAAGTGAATATGGAGTTTTGTGCACACTCTACGTAACTTACCCATTTATGGGTAAAGTTTTAATGGAAAGTGTAAAATGTCAATTTTAAGTGATTTGAGAGTTTACGATACAAAACCTTAATAATATGATAATATAAAATGCAGTCATCCCTCGTTGAAAAAGAATTAGGCCAAAGGATTTTTATTGGAAGATTTTGGGAAAGTGATTAATTTTCAGATTTTCACGGAGAAAGATAGTGATGTTTTCCACTGAACTATTTTATCTCAAAATAGTTTTCAATAGGAAAAAATGAATGCCAAAACAAGCAAGCCTTCACCTACTCTTTGTTGTGTTTTGTAGCAGTCTGTTTTTGTTTTTGGACAATCCGGTAAACATAAACACGTTGTCGAATTACGTAAATCTTGTATTGTGTGTGAGTTTTCTAATCTCATTTTCGTTTTTTTCTTATTGTTCATATATCACTCTGTAATTCCAAAGTACTAACATTTATATGCCATATTTATTAGTTTTAAGGCTCTTTGCATTTGACATGTACACAACCTCACCGTAGAGTGGTGAAGTAATGAACTGTCATCGCATGAGGATGGTTCATCTTTTATTAAGGATGTAATCTTGTAAAACAGTCGGTTTACCTTTTTCTTCCTCGTGTCTTTTTTCATACACACTGCTTGATAGTCCAAAATTTGGAGTTCCTATTAAAATTTCTGGTATATATTCTACAGATGATCCGAAGAAAACTGAGCATTTACTTTCACTTGATGGAGCTATAGAGAAACTTCAGCTATTCAAAGCAAATTTAATGGAAGAAGGGTCTTTTGATTCTGTAGTTGATGGATGCCAAGGTGTTTTTCATACAGCATCCCCCACTTTTCATTCAGCCAATGACCCACAGGTTGAATCTATGAGATTATTTTTTTATTGCGATATTTAATGTGAATCGTTATAATATTTCCAATCATGTCCTGAAAGCTTAGTTTGTTTGTTTAATGATCTAAAACAACTACAGGGATCTGAATCCTGATGCCGGCTCTCTTGTTTTTGCTTCCTGTGATTCTCGCTTAGTGCATGCGCCTTGGCCAAAAAGTTCAGTCCTCTAGTACACGGAATATTATAAGCTGGACTTTGCAGAGAAGGCTAGGAAGCATATAACTTTTATTGTCACTGTAGCTTAAAGAAGTTGATTGTTCTTTTCTCACAACATTGTCATGTGAAATTGTGTTTTTTTCTTCAATGTTCTCCAACAAGTAACTGTCGAAATCAGTGCTCTTAGCTTCAAAGTCATGTAAACTAATGCTATATTGTTTCTAAGAACATGGGACATCATAGAAGTTCTACAATGTAATTCAATAACATGATTAGCACATGATAAAATTGCTGAACGCCATTTGTTCAATTTTGTCCAATATTAGTGTTTTTTCTATTGCTTAGTTAAATAAATGAACTCTTATACAAGCTACTTCCACATTTTTCTCATTATTCAGTCAGAAATAATTGATCCAGCAGTGAAGGGAACACTTAACGTTCTTAGATCCTGTGCAAAAGTTGCTTCTATCAAGAGAGTGATTGTAACATCTTCTATGGCTTCAGTTCTCTACAAAAGAAAACCTCTGGACTCTGATGTGGTTGTTGACGAGACTTGGTTTTCAGATCCAGCTATATGTGAGGAGTTGAAGGTGTGTCTACATGTTGTTCTGTAGTCTTAATATCATCTTTTTTATTTTATCTTTAATAAGGTTCCTATATATGGTTGATCTATATATTCGGCAGTGGCAGTCAAAGACCTTGAGTAATGTTTGATTGATGATGCTACTGTAAGTACAAGATATACATAACCTCTTAATTAATTTTTTTAGTTTTGGGTGCACAAGCTTGCGTGTGTATATAATGACTGAGGGACATTAGAGAATAGCAGTATTAAGTGTGTCATGCCTGTCAAGGTTGTCTTTGCCACCTTCTTCCTTTCTCAACGAGCATGTCCATGGCAACTTCTTGGAACATTATTAAAAGTAAATTGCATAGATTCCTGGATACTCATTATCAGATCAGGCATATATTGCAGATACTTTTTAGGCCTATGATTAATTAGTTACACACCAAGTAAGGATATCTCATTTTGAGTTATTTCAGCTCTGGTATCAGCTCTCAAAAACCTTAGCTGAGGAGGCTACTTGGAAATTTGCTGAAGAGGGTGGAATAGATTTGGTTACAATGCATCCAGGCTTTGTTCTTGGTCCACTCATACAGCCAACTCCTGTTTCTAGCATTGAGGCTTTTATAAAGCTCATGAATGGTACTCTCTCGCAGTTAATGAGGATTATGCATACTTTATTTGTCTTTACAAAAATTTAAAATGTACAAGTTCATGTATGGCACAGTAAGTGTATCTACGCCTATTCCAATAAGAGTTTTGCTACATACAAGCAAAGTTGTGTACTAATCTGTGTACTAATACTGATTCATTCATATTTAAAATTTAAATTAGCATTGTTTTCAATAAAATCTACTTTTTGACCAATCACATTAGATTTGTGCACATATTAGAACACAATTATACTTGCAACTAGATTTTTACTTACAGTAAACTTCAAGTGTCAGAACATTTTAAGGATACTACGATCATGGACTGGCATTATAAGTTTCTCTATCTTTGAATGATGAGTTGCTGTTTTGTAGAACTTCCTTTTCTCTGGCCATTTAAGTTCACTTATGCTTAAAAGCAGGTTGTAAGTGACCAAAAATAAAATTGCATGTTTAACTGTAGAGGGCGTGTGAGAATTTTTGGCCTGTAGAAATATACTGATCTTCTTCCAGCCTCGTCCTTCCGTGTAATTCTTGCGATTCCATTAGTTAACTTCTTTTGTTTGTTTTTTTTTTTCTTTTTTTTGCTGGGTGCAGGAACTCAAACATTTCCTAGTGGGATTTATAGATTTGTTGATGTCAGAGATGTTGTTGATGCACATATTCAGGCATTTGAGGCTCCTGCTGCTAGTGGTAGATACTGTTTAGTTGGCGATATTAAACACCATTCTGAGGTTTTCAAGATAGTGCACAAACTCTACCCCAGTTTGCACCTGCCTGAAAAGTGAGTTATTCAATTCCATGGTAATGGCAGTCCTTTATTGGTTCCATAGACACGAGCAATTATATTAATTACTTGTGCTTCCATCTTCTTGTTTCATTTAATAACAACATTCTAAATTCCTTAGCACTTTGGTCATTCGAAAGAAATACCATGCTGTTGTGGCTTTTGGAAACTAGGATATAATCATGAGCATATCATTTTGTATTTGGAGACTTTCTTTAACCTGTTAGACAACATAATTCCGACATCCTGCACTTTTGACAAAAGAACCAAAATACAGAAAAAATCTTGAGATAAAAGGGATCAGTTTTTGTAAAAAACCCTAGCATTTCAAAGTAAACAAATTCTCTTCCACCTGCCATTCAATACTTGATGGTCTGAAAGAGTAACTTTCAGGTTAGAAGAATTTTTATTTTCTCTAGTCATAATATTCATCAATACTAGTGTCTGAAAAAGATTTTTTTTTTTTTTTTTTGTCAATTTTGCAGATGGGAAGATGGCAAGACTCTGGTACCACTCGAGAAGATATCCCAAGACAAAGCCAAAAGTTTGGGTATTAGCTTCATTCCTTTTGAAGTGAGTCTTAGGGACACCATTGAAAGCTTGAAGGAAAATGGCATCCTCACTGTGTGAATTATGTCGTTAATATGGAGTAATGCAAATAAGCAGAGTGTGTTCATGTCTGTGGTTTCTTTTTTTTCTTTTTTTTGTGTGGTTAATATGGAGTAATGCAAATAAACACAAACAGTCTGTTTATGTTTGTGGTTTCTTTTTCTTTTTCTGTTTGTGGTTCTCTCTCAAATTTATTTATTTATTTTTTTGGTCTTCTCAGCCTTTTGAACTTCGTTTTTGCTGGGGTTTGCTGGTCTTGAAATGTCTTCAATAATGAATTCCGCTCCCAAATTGCTTACCTACCATATGGTAAGATTCTTGCCACAAAACATCAATGAGCTGGGTGTGACTGAAACCTGTGTCTGTGGGAAATGGTGTTGCATTTGTTTTTGTTTTCGACAAATACAGTGTAACAGTAATGGAACTCGGAAAAATCCCGGCCTAAAGAGTTGAACATCTAAGTTTCTTAACTAAGAAAAAGTTCTAAAATCTGTGACACCCCCAGACCGAGTTCTCTGGCCTCAGAACAACACATGGGACCAAATTGAAGTCCAAACTTCCAAATCTGCAGAACAACAACAGTGAAAAACCGAAATCTGATGCTGGGGAGCTTCTTTGATCCTAACCATAATTGATATTGATTCTCTTCAGCTCCTGATTCAAGTAGTGCAGATTACTTAATATATACTAGCATTTGATATCATACACAATAATTCCACTCTAATCAAAGCTGTGGAAAAACCATGTTTTGCAACATTTCAATATAACCCATCCATGGCTTCAATACTCTATCTTTACCACCTGAGGCGACCTTTTTACCATATGGGACTCCAATCAACATGTCAAATAATACAAAACCATATGAGAACATAAAAGGCCTACGTTTTTGGACACACAACATACTTTTTTTTTTTGAAACAGACACACAACATACTTAAATCTACATGGCCGGGACTGTCTTC
This sequence comes from Carya cathayensis, assembly GCA_011037825.1. NCBI lineage: Eukaryota > Viridiplantae > Streptophyta > Magnoliopsida > Fagales > Juglandaceae > Carya > Carya cathayensis. The sequence continues at coordinate 684,065 of QGSO01000248.1, read as the reverse complement.
TTGTTTCAAACTTATGTGTCCGAATATCCCAAACCTAAACAATTTTAACAGATTTTAAGCAAAGGTTATGGATGACTCCAATTGCATGCTTTTAGTACAGAGTGTCTGAGCTCGGGCATTTAAATAGTGCATCCTCCCAAAAACGAAACCGAACCATGTCTAGCTTCAACTCCCTGTTTCTCGTCTTGATTCTCACGGTGGCACTGCTGCCAATAGCTTTGGCAGAACCAGGAGAAACTATACAGGCTTTGCTCAAACGTTTGGACTCAAAGCGGCAATCCCCTTCGGTTCAAGAAGCTGCGGCTAAAGCTGTTCTCAAGAGATTGCTTCCTGGCTATGTGTCCAGCTTCGAGTTCAAGATCGTCTCCAAGGTATTGTCATTTTTCGACCTTATTATTGGTTCAAATGGCCTTCTTTATTTCCTCTTTCGTTTCTTTTGCATGCACCATACTGCTCTGTGGACAGGGAGTGGATATTAAGTTTTTCCTCGTCCAATAAGAAAATGGTAAAATAAATAATTCATTTGTGTAATCGGCCAGTTGGGAGGGTTTTTATCTCCTATTATTCTAGTTTAGATGCCAATTTCTTTTAGAAGCAGCAGTGACTGGGTCTCAATGAGACTGCTTTATGTTCTGATGGCCGTCCATAAGTTTTTACCCGGCAAATTATCGTTATAGCTTTATTCTACGCTTGTGTCCATTTGCATTGTATTTATGTTTCTGATCTCTTCTTAGAATGATTTTGCTGACAGTTTCGATTTCAAATATCAGGATGTTTGTGGTGGAAAAAGCTGCTTTTTGATAAGCAATTACAGCCCCTTAAGCAAGAATGGGACCGAGATAGTGTACGTTGTATCTGTTTATTGCCAAAGAATGTGCTTGCACGGTTTTTTTCTTTTACAATTATAAATCTAAGTACAATTTCTTAACATTATCACCAGGATATATTGGTTTATAATATTTGTTTGTCTTCTATTAAGGATTTTATATGTCCATATGCGGAGATTTTCATCGTGAACAATGTTCTGGCTAATTTCTATCTGCTTACATTTAAGAATTGAGCCAGTGAGTCATTGAATCGGTTCTAGCCGAGAAACCTCTGAACTTGGACTTGGTAACATTGTAACCCAATACAATTCCTTTCCTATACGGAGAAAAGTTTCTACAGTTGGATTTATGTTGGTTTCAGGCCATCCCCTAAAAAAAAGCGAAAGAGAAAAAGAACAAAGCTAAAAGAGAACAGAAAATGTTTGTTTGTGTGCTTTTAAACTGTGTTTCTCTTTCAGGGTTAAAGGAACCACGGCAGTTGAAATTGCATCTGGCCTCTATTGGTACTTAAAGTATTGGTGCGGTGCTCATGTTTCGTGGGACAAGACTGGTGGCATTCAGATAGCTTCAATCTCCAAGCCAGGATCACTGCCTCTTTTAGAAGATGAGGGAGTGACGATTCAGCGACCCATTCCATGGAACTATTACCAAAATGTTGTTACATCTAGTTGTGAGTCATGAATCTTTGTTCAAGTATTCAATTCTACCAAATCTTTGTAACTAAATCTAGTTCTGCAGCTCTAAGTGATTGAAAGGATAAACAAAACCATAAAGTAGATGAGAATTAGTTACATATTCAAGAAAGTCATCATATTTGTATTTCAGAGAAATGAGAGAGAGACAGAAAGAGAGAGGAAGAAGGATCACTAGTGACTATTTTTGTCTTGGCCGATGTGAATATTTTTACCTTGGCTAATGTATGTTGTAGTAGAAACCCTAGGTAATTTACCCCTTTTTTCCTTTTTTTTGTCTTTTTTGCAGATTCCTACGTTTGGTGGGATTGGAAAAGGTGGGAGAAAGAGATAGATTGGATGGCTCTTCATGGTGTTAACCTGCCTTTAGCATTCACAGGACAAGAAGCCATTTGGCAGAAGGTTTTCATGGTAAACAATTAAATACATTATCTTATATCTCCATAATTTGTTGCTTGCCAAATTATGTCTCTCCCCAAGTAGCAAATTATAGGGATAATTTATTAATATATATCTGGATTTTTAAGAGTATACAGTATTGAATTATGATGAAATGTAAAAAGTGGCCTGTTGATACCTACATTAACCAACACTAGTGATACATAGAGCTCAAACTTATGTCTTGTAAGCTACAATTGAATAATGAAGTGGAAAGGGGGTTCAACAACCAATGAAAACAGTACCATTACGAGATGTTATAAGAATTACCTCTTAAGACTTTATCTTTTGGAAAATTGTGTAGGTTGCATTTGTAGGAAGAGAGTTCCTTGCATGAATCCTTGGTGGCATTTTTTTCATGAAGGAAACAAAACAAAAACATTAAGAAACATGTTTAAAAGTATCTATGTGATGAAAGTATGAACCTGACATGCAAGCACAAAGTGTGCAGAACTTTTTTGCTGATAGAAAGCTACACTTCCGACCATGTAGTTATGGCTTATATTATCCTTTGCTTTTATGATGTGGAGAATCACCACCCTATATTTTGTTTTTAATATTCTAAAACATGCTATGTGGATAAGCCTTGAATATGTTGACAAACTGAGAACCATTCATGAATAGAATCCAGTAAGCTTTCTTATTATATATGCTCCAGAGACTTGTAGATCTGGTATTGTCTTCTCTTTGAGCTTTCAAGATGTAGAGGTAGTGTCTACAGTCTATGCCTGTAAATGATGGATTATTAAGTAAAACCACAGTTCTTCACTTTTTTTTTTTTTACTATCATAAGTTTCTGTATTTACAGGGATTTAATGGTTCCAAATATTTATTTAGACATTTATTGCTGATTTCAACCATTTGACTAGTAATTCTTTATTGTAGGATTTTAATATTAGCAAGGAAGATTTGAACGATTTCTTTGGTGGACCTGCTTTCCTTGCTTGGGCTCGCATGGGAAATTTACATGGGTAGGTTACGTGGTACATATTGTACATCTCACAATGTTTCCTTTTACACATTCAAACCATGGGGGAAGGGAGACGTTGGGCTAACAATCCTGCCTTAAATTTTCAGCATTTATTTCAAGCGTATTGATACCCTCTTCCAGATTCATGCTTATGGGAAAAGATTTGGTACATTTAAGAGTTGGGATTATTATGCATAAAAATATAAAATTGTGTATTTGTGTGATTTAATCCTCTCTTGAGGATCTCTGAAATATGTAGATGAAACGGGAGGAAAATTGTGGGAGAGTCTCAGAGTTGTAGCTGGGATTGGAATTGCATTGTTATCTTGTAAATACTGCTGGTATCATAACCTTATCTCCCTTCAAATCTTGAGTACGGTTCCTCTGACCAGTCTTCAACCCATTTCATGGTATTCTTCTACAGATGGCTCTGAAACTCCTACAAGAGGCATGCTTAGTTTAGCAGTCAAAGTTGTACCAGATCAGACAATGGAGCCAAGAGAAATGAATTATTCAAATTTTATTTAATTAAATAAGTTAATTGGTAAAAATCTTAGGTGCTGTAATATATTTGAAAGTGAAAGAAATAATTTGTAGATCCATTTTAATTTCCATTCTGAATGGGAAATATATTGCTCTGTGATGAATGCACTGTTGGGTTGGTATTGTAAATTTCTATGTTTTCGTGTTTTTTCCCATTTGGGTGCCGTTTATAAGCATCAGCATTTCTTTTATCATTGGATGTTTGGCAGTAGGACTGCCAACTGACAAGTGAGTCAGTTGCTGCTTATCGTGTGACTTGTGCAGAAGTCAGCTGCATCACTATCGCACTCTACTTGACAGATATATGGGTGGGCTACTTGTGGAACAAATGAGCAGTGTTTTATAGCCAATAATTCTTGAGTTTTGTATGTTGCAGCATCAGATTTTGTACGACCAATTACTGATCGGGAAAAAAAAAAAAAAAAAGATTTTGTACTAGCAATTAGCAGTGTTTGATTGCAATGATGTTTCTGAAGTCACAGTGCAAGCAAAGAATCGCAATGTGGAAGAATTAAAAAAATGCCATATATGAAGTGTTGATAAACAAGGATGATTGTTATTATTAATTGTATTATTGTATGATAAACATTGTTATGACCAGGTGTATCGTAAGATTATGCATGTAGCAGGAGAATTTAATATGTTGTGTCTGCAATGTTCATATTAAGATCTTTTGCTAAAGAACCTGCACTTTTTGCTCCTTAATTTCTTTATAATCTGCTAGATTACAGAACCTAACACTTCTTTAATCCTAGGTGGGGTGGGCCTTTATCTCAAAATTGGTTGGATCAGCAATTAACTCTACAGAAACAGATACTATCTCGGATGCTAGAACTAGGGATGACTCCAGGTATTGTTAAGATCAATAATCCTATCCTATTCAACTTATGCTTGACCAAGGAATCCATTGAGATATAGAAAGGTACAACAAGTTGGGTAAACTACATTTTGCACCTTAAATTACTTTTGTTTTTCCAAATTGCAACATAAACTACCAAAACTGGCAATTTGCACCCTCCTTTACCAAGTTTTGGCAACATCTTGGTTAAGATCTAACCTTTATGATATATGAAACAGTTGTATTATTGTATGATAAACAAATGGCACACACTAACAGTCAGATCTTGTTAGAGGCTATAAATTGCCAGTTTAGGTAGTTTAGGGTGCAAAATTGAAACAGGATGGTATTCAAGGATGCAAAATATAATTTGGACATTAAATATAATGTATCCTTGTTTCAGTGCTGCCATCATTCTCTGGGAACATTCCAGCAACTTTGAAGAACAGATTTCCTTCAGCAAACATAACTCGACTTGGGAACTGGTAGTTCATTTTTGTTGCTCTTTCATGTTAGAACTCACACTGTCATGTCATATTATATGGGCTTCACACTCCATATCTTTGTATAAATTTGTAGGGTACTTTGAATTCTAATTATCTCGTTTACTTTGTATGTAATAACATGAATTGATGCCTTTTTGGTTGTCTTCCAGCTGATTTGGAATCTCTCTTTTTTAGTGTGAAACACTTCTACTATTCTGTATGTTGAGGTTTTCCATTTCTTGTCCTTAGGGCCTCTGTTGATGCAGATCCACGTTGGTGCTGCACTTACCTTCTTGATCCCTCTGATCCTTTATTTGTTGAGATTGGAGAGGCTTTCATTAGGCGACAAGTTGAAGGTGCATCTTCTATCCATTGATTGTTTGCTTGGAGTAGCACTATTCTTCCCAACATAGTGTTGACAAAGTTTTCCATGCTTTTCTATATCATTTGGCTATTTAATTTTAGAAGTTGATTTTAGTCTTGTAGTGCTGCAGTGAAAAATTTTGAGTATGGATAGGGGCATGCCAAATGGCTAGGAGGATGTATATTAATGCCTTACATGGTGCCTATACACGGGATAACACAAATTTTGGCCACTGCAGATCTCCCGGATCCCTCCATAATCTATAACTGCATGTGTTCTGATTCTTTTTTATCAGATGGCTATAGTATGCTATATGCAGGGGCTTGGTCTTCCCCTCCCCATTTCCCTTTCCTCGCCTGCGCATCCCCCCCCCCCCCCCCCCCCCCCCCCCCCCCCCCCCCCCCCCCCCCCCCCCCCCCCCCCCCCCTCTTCTCATGGCAAGTCATTTTCTTCCTTAAACATTTTTCATATTTTTCACCTTACATTATTTTGTTTTTGGCTTAAAAGATGCATGGACTAATGTTGCATTAAAAGTTTTATCAAAACTCCAATGGAGGAAAATTTTCTTCTCTAGGGGCTTCCTTTGTCTTGGAACTTACGTCAATTGTCAAGATTTAGGGGGATGATTTATTATGTGTCAAATTTAGCTTCCTCTCCTTTCTGATTAAATCGCATGTTCCTTTTTTGTATTCATTTATTACAGAATATGGAGATGTGACGGACATCTATAACTGGTAACTTCCTCTCTCACTAGCATTTTAGTGTAATATTGCTTAACATGTTCAGTAGTTGTACATGATTTCTGTAAGTTAACCCTGTTCCATTAAGTTGATCCTACTTTTCATTTTCTTATTTTATCCTTCTCTTTTAAGATGCATCTTTTTTCTGATTTTTACTACATTTGTTCCCAATAATAAGTTACGTATCTTTAGCATTATCACTTGTTACTGAACTACGTCAGAAGTGCAAACCTAGAACTAGTGAATATATTTTATGACCAAACTTACCATTGTTAAAGAAAAATTTTGTCATAAGCTTGTTCAAGCATAAGCAATTTAATCTGCTATTAGCAAGTTGTTCTGATTGTCACATTTCAAGCCAAAGCTCAGGCATTTTTGCTATAGTGCTTCTAAATGTGCATACCCGTCTTAGGTTTCCAATTGACAAGAGATAGAGCATACTTTCGTTCTACTAAAAAATACAACTTTTCAAATTCATATGCTTTTAGTGGGACTTGAACCATTTAAGTCCATTCTATATTTAGTTGACTCGACTCTATATTAACTCACGAAAAAGTTATTGACAGCTTTGGCTCCAAAATTATATTGCATGGATCTATATCTGTTCAGCCGATAGCCTCTTATCTAGATCATTATCTTTGACTTGCTTCTGCTACAGTTATTCAACCGTCTTCCTACTAATGCTTCATCAACCAGTTTAATTATAGCTGTTTTTCCTCATTTATTTTCCTAAATACATGGGTAAAGAGTATCCTGCTAGTATATTAATTAGTAGATTGCTCTTTCCCCTTCCTTTTTGGCTTTGTTAGCATACTTGCCAACGCTGGTCACTGAAGTACATATTACAATGTTTAATGCAGTGATACATTCAACGAAAATATCCCACCTACAAATAACCCAGCATATATATCATTGCTTGGAGCTTCTGTCTACAAAGCAATGTCCAAAGGTGACAAAGATGCCGTGTGGTTAATGCAAGTAAGCTCCTCAAGCTACCAAAACTCAGGCCCCCAAACAAAAGTCTTATTAGCAGTCTTTGTTGTAATAAGTTACATGATTGTGTTACTCTTCAAATGGTTGCTGTTATGTTCAGTCATTTACTCAGTTAACATTCAATCTTGAAAGGACCTTCATATTTTCACTTATCTTGCAAGTATAAATGACCATGATAATGATGAGGACATTCTTTGCCTATCAGTCTCTCTGCACAGAATTGCTTCATTAAATAATCTTCCGTGCTAAAGTGTTAGAGAGCAAAATTGGCTTGTGCTTTTTTATGTTCTATTATACACGAAGTTCTTGTCAAAAAAGAACTATACATGAAATCCTTCAAGTTGACAGGACTATAAATGTGCAGGGTTGGCTCTTCTATGAAGACTCTGCGTTTTGGAAGCCACCTCAAATGAAGGTATATGCATGTTTAAATGATGAATTAAAATGTAAAACAGTTTGTTTATCCAAGTTGTGATAAAGATGTTTCTGTTGCCACCCAAATGTTCATTGTTCTTCTTTTTTTTTTCTCTCTTTTTTTTTTTTTTTTGTCAATTTTGATGATTCACTTTCAACTTTCCAATATCTGCAGGCACTTTTACATTCAGTTCCATTTGGGAAAATGATTGTACTTGATCTATTTGCTGATGTCAAACCAATATGGAAATATTCATCTCAGTTTTATGATACTCCTTATGTCTGGTTAGTAGCTCCTTATCCTGACTGTTGTTATTTGAGTTTCAGAGGAGATGTTTAAGCCTCAAGACATCTCTATGATAATGAGTGCATTACAGTCCGTTCTTTATTTCTCGGAAGTGAGATTTCAATTTTATAGAAATTTGTATACTGCTTGATCAATTTTAATGGGCATCAGGTGTATGCTGCATAACTTCGGTGGAAATCTTGAAATGTATGGCAACTTGGATGTGATCTCTTCAGGTCCAGTCGATGCTCGCATTACTAAAAATTCAACCATGGTATGTGTATTGTGTGACAAAATTCAACCTCGGTATGTCTCAAGTACATGTTCTACTTGTAAGCCTAAACTGCAGGACATTTTTCGTTACCCTAGATTTTCTAACATTATGATATATTTGGAAGAGTAATCCAATTGTGTTTATATTTACATGAGATTATCTGACTGATAAGTTCTACTATCTTCTTGATTACACTCTGCACTTATATCTACATTCCAGGCCATTCAATGTGATTTATGAGATCATCTGACTGATATAGGTTGGTGTTGGCATGTGCATGGAAGGAATAGAGCACAATCCCGTGGTTTATGAGTTGATGTCTGAAATGGCATTTCGTGGTGAAAAAGTTCAAGTTCTGGTAATTTTATCTTTTTAACCGCTATTTGATACTTGTTATTTTGATCGAAACTATCCAGGAGTTGAAGCATATAGGGGACAGAAACTCCTTAAACACACACAAACATGTGCCTTTTTCAAAATCTTAAACAAAAAACTTCCTTTTTGTAATACATGGACATTAAAATAATTTTGAAAAAGAACCAACCAGAAGAACCAAAAAATTGGGTTCAAGTACTCTAAAGACTTGGTGCGAAACAAAAAGTTACTCTCGCACATGGACATCAAAATGTTCATGCTATATTTCAGATGAGAACAAAAGTAATTCTCTGAAGATTGCTAGTGATTACTTGTAATTTAATGATGAATGGTTTCGATTTTTATTTTGTCACTATTATAGGATTGGTTGAAGTCCTATTCCCGCAGACGCTATGGTAAAGCAGTTCATGAAGTTGAGGCAGCATGGGAAATTCTTTATCACACAATTTATAATTGTACAGATGGAATAGAAGTATGTTTCTTACCAGATACATATGTCACCATGATTTATTTTCTTCCAAAATAATTTGAAAAAGGATCCGACCAAAAAGGGAAACATATTACAGTATCTTAGAGAATTGTTTTCTTAACACCAGGTCTGCATTTTGATAAGTTCGGCTTGATATAATTTACTTACGTTGCTTGTCTGATGTAACTAAACTCTGTTGTTTGTTATATTAACCCCTTTTAATCAAGTATCTCGTTTTCATGTCTCTAGAGCTTTTGGCAAGAAGTTTAGTCGGGCCATGGTGATGGTTGATTAACAAGCCTCTTTCTGGAAAAGGGGCCATCATTCTGTAATAATTTTCTGTAGCATATGGTTGATTAGCTTGATGAGCATCATCATTCCTCTTGCCGTTTTGCAATGATCCGACTTTTTCGATTACTGATTGTTTGTTTGTTTCACACCAAGAAAGCATTATTTCTAAAGAAATGATTCTAAAGTATTTTGGGAACTGTATATAAAGCAGCAATAACATTCAGAAAGATTGACTTTGATTTTGGTTTAGTTTTTATCTGTGACTTATTATAGTTATCTTTGTAAGTGGTTTATTGCTGTCGTGCTTATGGTGTGCATTTGAGAAACTCAAGCAATAACATTGCCAATGTTGCCACGTGGACTGACATTTGAAGTGATGAATTTTTTTCTTCTGTAATTGAGATTTACTCCAACATTCAAATCAAATATGGGTGTTGATAAGTACTTATATATGACTTTTTAACTCATTGCAGGATCATAACACTGATTTCATAGTCAAATTTCCAGATTTGGATCCCTCAAATAGGAGTTCGGCTTTGCCTCAGGCACATTTATGGTATTCTACTCAGAAGGTGATCAATGCCTTACGCCTGTTCCTTAATGCTGGAAATAATCTTGCTGGAAGCGTTACATATAGGTAAAATGGAAGGGCTAATAACATACATTACAATAGTTTCTTCTTTTATCTGGCATGATAACTATGGTCTAAAGCAAATTCTTCTGAACCCATCCTTCTGTCGCCTGTTCCTCGATAGTATCTATAACCCAACATAATTTCTTAGAAAGTGGATGTATATTTTAGTCTTCTGAAAATACCTATTGTAGCAAAATCATGCAGAGTTTTAACTCTTAAATCTTGGTGCTAGTTTGTATCCATAATAAAATAAAGGAGCAGTGGTAGATTATTCATCTTGATTCTAATGACTGACAGGAAACTCTTAACCTGGAAAGAAGTATGGACCATAAGAAAAAAAATAGAAGATGAAGTGCAGAATACTTTCTAATTTTCCATATCATTTTGACAGGTATGACTTGGTGGATTTAACACGGCAAGTACTGTCAAAGCTAGCAAACCAAGTATATTCGGACGCTATAACTGCTTTTCAACAGAAAGATGCTAAAGCTTTAAATCTTCAAACCCAAAAATTTATTCAGCTCATAAAGGATGTTGATATACTTCTTGCTTCTGATGATAACTTTTTACTTGGAACCTGGCTCCAAAGTGCAAATATGCTTGCGAAGAATCATCATGAGTTGAGGCAGGTGAGGAAAGATACTCTTCGTCATTGACATATTACATAGTTTGAGTATTAGACTGAGTCTCTGACTATAAGAAGACTTATTCCAATTATTGTGATTGCACGAGTCACCGCCAATTGAGTTTTACATGTCCAGAAAACCCCTTCAATTACCATTGAATAATGGCGGTCAAGCTCAATTGTGTTTGCAGTACATTGAATTTTGGCCAATTTCAGTCACCTGACAGTCTCTCTTGAAGTGGATTTGTTTGGCTAATAGCGAAGTGGACGAGTCTCTCATGAATCTCATTTCTAGAAATATAGGCATGTTCAGCACACTGGGAAAGATGATATTCGATTGATGGACTACTTTTGTGTTTTTCAGTACGAGTGGAATGCAAGAACTCAGGTAACAATGTGGTTTGATAACACAAGAACCAAGCAAAGCAAGCTTTTCGATTATGGTAATCTTTATACTGCATGATTTAGTACTAGTACTTGATGGTAATCTTTATACTTGATGCTTCATCATTTAACATAACATTATGCTTGGCCATAATCAGCAAACAAGTTCTGGAGTGGGCTACTCGAAGGCTACTATCTACCACGAGCTTCAACCTATTTTCAGTACTTGATGAAAAGCTTGCAAGAAAATGAAAGCTTCGAGTTGGAGGAATGGAGAAAAGAATGGATTTCGTTTTCAAACAAATGGCAAGCAGGTATGGAACCTTACCCGGTGAAAGCCAAAGGAGATGCACTTGCTATTTCTAAAGCCTTGTATGAGGAATATTTTGGTCATAAGAATAGGAACATCTAATAAATATCATCTTCAAACAAGCGGCAAGCAATCTAGTACTGCACTTTGCCCAGTGATGGTCAAAGGAAATGCATGCAGTACCATTTTCGTAAAGACGTCAATAGAAATTCAGTGTCAAATATTTGGGAGATTCTTAATATAGTTGAACTTAAGCAAGGGTGACGTAAAATAACCGAACATGAGACATGTTCTAGATGAACTCCTGGTTTCTCAGTCTCTTATTTCTGTGCTTGTTGATGTATCAAAAACAAAACTCTATGCTGGTCGATGCGCCCAAGATTTTATATATAATGCATGCATTTATGGGACAAGTTAGAAATATTTGCATAATCATTATTCAAATACATGAAGAAATAGAAAAGAGTTATTTCTTGTGTGAACAAGTACACGTACAATGTTAATTGAAGTATGCCCCTTCCTATCCTCAATGTCAGCTCCTAGTATATATATTGCTCAAACCAATTCCCTTCAAAAACTCCAAAACTCTGGCACCTTTCATTAGGGTTGCAAGTTGAAACTCCACATGAGGAGTACGGTATTTGCAGCCCCTTTGCACGTCCTCCCCCATCTTCGTGCCTTTGTATCTTGACTCGCTTCACTCTTCCCGCTGGATCCAATCAAGAGCTTGATCTGAATTTAGATCCAAATCTCTCCAGCCATCAGTTGCGTTCGAAATATTTTCATCATCATCATCAACAACAAAGTGGGGTTTCTCTATGGTTCCATATAGTCATAATATAGCTTCAGGAAGACCAAGCTTGCCACTAAGATAAAGTTGCGTGGGCATGTCACATTTGTGGAGACTTGAGACTGCTTCTGTCTGCGTACTCAAGGTTAATGACCCAGTCAAGGCTAGCAAGGGCTCTAGCAAATGATTTTGACTCTCGCCTTTTCTTCCTTTCCTTATTTCTTCTAGTAAAGAAGTACCAGTGTCGATACCTGTTATTTTAATAGCATGGTCCCATTTAGATGTTGGGAGTTCATTCTTATAATTGCAATCCTATAACTTTAACACTACTAGATTCTTCTTCTAACCTGCTAGGTATCCACCATGCACGTAACCATTAAATCTTTCGCTTGTGTGTTCACCGGTAAAAAAGATGCGTCCCACTGGGGCCTTACATGAACATAAAAAATAAAAATAAAAAAAATGTTTCAATCATAATGGAAAGTTTTAACTTAATTTCAGTTCATAAACACAAATTACAACCCCCCCCCCCCCCCTTTCCAAATTATCCCTTAGAACTATGTATTAACTATTAAATACAAGCTCAGAAAAATATGTATTACATACCAAATCTAGCTAATAGCTTATACATTCATCTCGTATCTTACAGAGTACCCAACATAGCAAGACAAAATTTATCACGATAATATAAACATGGGAATGTAAGAAAGCATACCTTAATGTTTTGAACAAGTTGAGGATTGGGAATTATGGGATAGTTGCTGTAGCTGCCACGCTGGAACCTATTATTCCACCAGCGAGGCACTAGTATATCAGTGGCATTAGGTATGTTGGGTCCAAACATGACCCTAAGCACCCCCATAGCTTCTTTCAATGTTTCTTCATCTGGTTGAGCCTCCACACGTTTTGATTCCCCATTTGTCAATGTTACGACCAGGATATTTGAACCAGGGAATGCATTCTCCATGTGCTGATCATGAAACAACAGATCAGCAAGAGTGTTGGATAATACACTGATAAATGATGATCTCATCCAATACCGATATTAAAAGATATCTTGATAAACAAATTAACTAAGTTTATTTGTTATATTAGATATGGAATACGAATCTAATATGGCACATCTAAAAAAAATGAGAAGATGGAGATGTGAGATCCTGCAGTGCCTCAACAGAAGGCCGCTTGTGGTACTTTCTGAATAATTTAATCTTCTCCTGATCGGTAGAGGATTTAATTTTAAAATGCATGAGTTTAGGAATTTTGATAATAAATAAAAACACTCTTTTATTCAATAAAAGGGGACAAAAGACAGAAAAATTAAAATTGAGATTAGTTCACGCCTGTTCCATATTGACTATGAGAGTGACAGAAACATCATATACATCACAATATGAAGAACCATTCAAAACACACGTCATATGGATAAGGTCAACATTCGAAACAGTAAATGAGTATCCCAATCATCTTGAAACAAGATGCAAATTAACAGGCTAACTCAACCGATCCTGCAATATCAAACAACAGAACGAGTTGTTTTCACCAAGTAGTGTCAGATTTTGCATTTTTCAAATAACTATCTACTGATCAAGACAAGCCGCCATGATAACCATCTGAATCAAATGACTGTAATCATCGTTAATGCATTAATCATGCGGCAGTAGGTTAATAATTTGGTACTGATGGATTTTAATATTACAAATCAAGAAAACATTGGGCGCTAATAGTTGGAAATTCAAGATCACAATGTGTGCATGTGCCCCACATGTACAGGACATATATACCCATAAAAAATAAAAAAAAGTTCTGGACATATACATCTACATCGTATCAACAAAATTGAGAAGCTAAACCGATACCCTAATTGTGAGATGTCAATCTAATTAATAATTTTTGGGAAATAGTTTAGGGAGCATATCAAAAATAGGATGCAGTTGTCTTCACATTTGACCGAAAGCTGCATGCAGACTATGCAGTTATAATCCCTCCTAAAAAATGTTGTATGTCCGGCAACAATTAAGGGTAATAAATGAAGATACTATGTTAAGGTCTTATTTTAAGTTTCTTTCCTTAACTTTTTGTTCAATTTCCCTTGTTCCACGGCAGCCCCCTCACTTGGCAACAAACCAAGTTACTAGCACTTATTAGACAAAACACTCATTGACCGCCAAGTAAATTGGTGGGTTTCAGAGACTCATATAGACCAAGCTAGTCCCACGTGGCAAGATAAAAACTATATAACAACTCAAAATCCCTTGAACCGGGGGAGTAGAAGCCAGCACTGAACAAGGGACATCGGAATGTTAGCTGGCAACAATTATAAAAACAACAAAGATACAAACCTGCCAGAACGTGTAGTAGCCCCTCCTCTCGTGGGCATAGATGAAGAACTCTTTTTCAGGTCCACATGGCCAGAACTTGTGCGGAAATTTTAAGAAGATCTTTGTGTACACCATCACGTCACATGTCTCTATGGCCTCCATTTTCCACCTCTATTTCATTATTTTACGCAACATGTTAGTACTTAATCCAGCTGTTATGATATGGAATTGGAACTTCACTGCAACAAAAAATAGGCCAAGGGACCACAAATATCCATGACCCTACTACCGACAAATAGATTACCGGCCATAACCACATTGAGTCCCAAATTTGAATTGAAAAATAAAAACGAAAAATCACACTCGAACTCCTCAATTTGAAACATAAGTTACGACTTATCTTGTAGTAAAGATTTGACCATTAAGATGCACGAAAAATAAGTAATGTGACAATAATGGTTGTGTGGAAGGAGCAAATTGCAAAGGAAATTATAACTTGGGACTAAAGTGACAACTTTGGTAGTTTAATAATAATATTGCAAAAGAAGTGATGGTCATAAGATTGAAGTGTAATTTTTCTTTCCAAATACTGTTCTCTATAAAGTTTGACCATGCACAAATCAATGCACTAGGGAGGAACTTGTAACATATTGGCATTTAGTTGTAGACTTGTTATATTCTTTTTTTTTTTTTTCCCCTAAGCGTAGACTTGTTATATTCATTCTCTACATCAATATACCATAATTAAACCAGTTGTGAAACTATAAAAATTGCCAATGCCAACAGTACAGCGTACCAGTAGTCAACCAACAAATAGTCTCATCACATAGTGGATCCTAGACGAATGCCGCGGCCGGGTTACAGATGCCGTGGACCATGCTACCCCATATTTTAGATACCAGGACACCTCGAAAATCCCTCTTGCTCATCAGCCAGTGAACTTTATTTAATGCTATCCATAAATTCTGACCTCCTCAAGTTAATGGTATTGATTATGTGGGTCAGAACCTACACATCAATTAAAAAGAGAGAGGAGGAAGTTGCGTGCCTGACTAGGCTCTTATCTCTATAGATTCCCCTATGTTGGGTGAATATATTATATGCACATTCCAGGGGTCATTAGTCCTTAATTTTTCCCTTTATATATATATATATATATAATAATCACTCTTGGAGCTACCTAAGGAAAAATAATTGGTCTCGAGCGTAACAGCTGTGATTAATAGACACATAACACACTAGATTAATAATGTGCTATGTACAAGGAGTCAAGGACTAGAGTCCGGCCATTATGATTGACAATTATGACAAGCTATATAGCATTTACAATACATTATCTATTGTCCAGGACTTTCAGTTAGGGCGATTTCAGAAGGGTCAGCATAGTCATGAGTTGTCCAAGAATTCATAAGCAATTAGTGAGTTAGAACTTGATTCGAAAAGGTTTGACATGAAAAAATTGGAAGAGGAAACGTACGGGCAAGGGGGGTCTGAAGGAAATGAGGTCGCTTTGGAGAACACCAATGCTGACAGACAAAACGACGTAATTGGCTTCGTAGATGCAACCATCCTCCGTTATTACCTGCACGCCGTTTCTCGAGTGCTGTAATTCCCGAACAACCTGCCTCAAATCCGTGCATAATAACACAGCCAAAAATGTGTGAGCTTAGTTTTAAGTAATAAAAAAATCGAAAACAAAATCCAAGGCAACAATCCCTTGAGTCTTGACTCTTGAGATGCCGAGAAGTCAAACCAAGAAAATCTGTGCATATAAGAATTTAAAAATGAATAATGACAAATATTTATTAAATAGATCCTGTGTAGAGTTCAGATACAGAGACTTATTTACCTTTTTTATAAAATAAAATAAAAGTAAAAAAAACCACTGTGAATCATGGCATCAGCGCGGAGACAGGTCCACTGGCTTCTGATTGTTTGAGCGTTAGACGTAGCAAAGACAACAGTCCATTAAATGGAGAAAATGACCAGACCCCCCCTACTTTCATGTTCTTTATTCACTTGATATGACGTCTCACCCCATAGGGTATTGTTCTTTCAATGCACACTGTTCAGGGTGATGGAAGTTTTTAAAATTCTGGGGCCTACTAATTTATGAGTGGTAAAAGGGTTTTAATGGTTGCAAGCACCATACCATTTCGTCCCTATATGATTGAAATCAAAGATACCGTTGATGGGTCAAATTATGGCCGTAAGTTGGGTCCTCAACTCATAAAGGTTTTTGTTTTTAGCCTTGTTCTAAACAATGGAAATGAGGAGAAATGGTCGAAGAAAAGATCTAAAGTGGACCTGGTAAAAGTATCCTGTCTTTAAACAACCTAAAAATCCAAGGATATTTATGAATTGGTATTCATATCAAACGGGCAAAAAAAACATCTTTATTCATTTCAGTGTTCTGTTCAGCTCCACTTTCAACGCACAGAGACAAACAAGTAGTTTTCTAGGACCCCAATTTTCAAATCAAATGTTTCTAAAAACAGGGACGAAAAAACATAAAGTCATAATCTGTACGTTTACAATGCTTCCTTTGCGACTATTCCGAACTTTTTACAGCCTCGAAAATATGTTTCTCTTTTGTTAAATTTCTATGGGGGCAAAACGAAAATATATATTCTTCTGTTTTTTCTCTAGCAATGATATTGATTACATATTTTATCATCTTGTTTATTATTTATCAAGTATTTGATCATGACATCTAAACAAATTGCGAACGTATGTGGCCATTATTATAAAGCGTCAAAGACCAACAAACATGAGAGAAAAAATTCCCATTAACCTCCTCGATTGGTACTTCATTGTGAGTGAAAGTAAATGACAAGGAGATTATATATGCAGCCTATGTTAAAAAAATTTTAAAAAGAAAAGAAAAAGAGTTGACTCCCAACCCCCCCAAAAACAAAAAAAAAGAAGCTTTTCTTAATAGTAATTAAAAAAAAAACGTCATCATCTTCAAATTCCAGAAGTGGGTCAATCAATCCGAACAATGAAATTAGACTTTTCCCCTACGTTACAAAACAAACAAATGAAAATAATTAACGTAAAGAAATACAATGAAAATGATAAGTTTTTATTTTTTATGATTTTGTTATCTCTAATCTCTAGTATGATATGTTCATTTAAATGATTAATTTATGAAATCAGTTAAATAAAACAAGGAAAGAACGAGATTATTTTACCTTGTTTAGTTTGAGACGACTGTCCAAGATTTTACCCTCAGAGGTACAAAGAAAATCCTCAGCCATCTTGTATAGCAAATACTCATACCCTCTTTCATCTGCGACTAGATATTCGCGTTCCCCGAAATCTACGAAAGTTGATATTGGCTCAACCTCTGTATACAAAACACACAATCTCAATTGCATGCTCTTTTACAAGTCAATTTCAATATTTTATACACTCCAAAAAGAAATGGCAAAGAATCAGATATTAGAGAGAGAGAGAGAGAGAGAGAGAGAGAGAGCTGTGTCCGCACTACTAGAATGTTATATACATATAAAATCAATATTGGATAAAAGATATTTAGATAGTTAGATTATATTATCCAAACACTTCATGTTGAAATGTTGAGGGACACACCCTTTATTCAGTTTCAGAAAAGAAATGTTTGAAAAAAATAAATAAACCAAGAAATGTTTGAAAAAAATAAAGAAACCACGAAACAAATTAGATACATTCAACAAAAAAGAATAATGTCAATCTGTTATAAAACTATTTGAGTTGAATTTCACAAGGCATAGGATCAAATAATATATATATATATATATATATTGCTTTTCTTTTCACCACTTTCTCAGCCACCAAACAACAGCAGAGTGGATCGTAACACGAACTCCAGGTTTTAATAAAACTATATATACAGTCCTTTTATGTAATTAAAAAAAGAAAAAAAAAAAAACGCAACCCGAGCGATATATAAAACTCACCTGCCATCTCAAAATCATGCAAGATGAAGTCAATGGCGAGCTCTATCGGCGTTTTCGGAGCACTAAAGCGTAGCCAAAAAATTAAAAAGAAAGAAAAAGTGAATTAGTATACATATAATACGTACATTGATAGAAATAAGTAGAATATCTTTCCGGATAAGTACAAGAAAACACATTCAGATTCACTTTACATAATAGGCAGTAAGCTGATTCCGGTAGCAGAAACAGCCAAACAGGGACTTACGAAGGTGGTTCGGTTACTCTGGTGACGTCGGAACCGCAACCCCGGATTGATTCCCTGATCTCCTCTCTCCTTAGCTGTTGAATCGCCGAGTCCACCGCCTTCTTGTACGAGTCGGCCGCGATTCCGCTCGGGAAAATCTTCCCGCTGTAACAACAGCAAAAACAATGAAAACTCGTTCAAAATTAACCATCGTCGTCCGATTATTTTCCATCTAAGACGTAATACGCATGGATTCTATAATAGGTGAAACTTCAAATATAGTCCAAATGCCGAGAGCACCAATGTCAGCGCGTCTAGCAAATAGCAAAAACCAAAAACGGTTAGAGAGAGAGAGAGAGGTATTATATTTGGATACGGATACGGGTACCTGCGGTCGTAGATGTTGTAGCGGGCATTGCTGTAGTCGGAGAAGTGGGTGCGGAGGTCGGATTGGTTAGCGAGCTCCCAGACGGGGTTTGACTCTTTGCCACCGACTCCGGCGATCCAGCCCGCCCCAAGCTCCACCGACACGCCCCCGAAATCCTCCTTTCTGATTCTCCCGCCGATTCGGTCCGAAGCTTCAAGAATCACGAGGTCTTCCACTCCGTTCTCCGCTAAAATCTTCGCTGCCGATATTCCTTCACAAAAATCGAAAGAAAATGAGAAAAGAAGAAGAGGAAATATTTGGGATGAAAGGCGTGGATTGCAAAGGTTGGAAGACTTACCGGAGACTCCGGCACCGACTATGATGACAGAAGAGCGAGAAGGGGAATCCATGAACGGAACGGAATGAGGGAGTGTTTTTCGTGTATGAGAGAGAGAGAGAAAAAAGGGGGGGTTGGGATTTTGATGGCTAGAGAAGCAGAAGCAGCGGGAGTCCGTTTATATAGTTGTCGATGCTACTGACGTGGCTTGGCGCGTAGCTTGGATGAGATGGGCAACAAGTGTGTTCTCTCGTCTTTGGACGAGGGTTTATGCGGAATTTGACCGTTTTGTGCCACTGAGATTACGTTTTAACCCTTGAATTACTCCTCATAATAATAATAACAATAAACATTAACATAAACACGTATAGAAAGGATATGAGTAAATCCTTAGGCCACTCAGTCCATTAACAGCCTTTCAATAGTTTCTATATCTGTGCCCACAGATCAGATGAACCCCCCGTCTCCAGAGCCCTTCCCCTCTCTCCTCTGGTATGCCCAGCCCTCTTACGAATTCCTATGAGATTCTTCATCTTGATTTTTAACCCTGCAGTCATAATCGTCCACTTGCAAGCCTCTGAAGGATCTTTGTCACACCTGAACTTGGGGAGCTGGCTTACATAAAATCTATGTGTAAGCATAAGTCCATCCTATGGCAAATATTTCTTATGTGTGTTGTCACGATTGGATTGAATTGGTTTTGGTGTAATGCTTATGTGATGGATCTCCTAACGTTTAAAGTGAAGAATTTGCCTCTCCCGAAAATTACCAGGAATTAAAGAGGCATATTTTCTTCATATCAGTATCCCCAAGTGCCCATTTCCATTCTGAGATCAATTATCTATGTGCCATGGCCTGACCAATGCAACAACAAAAAGCTGGATGAATTCGATCAATGGGGCCAATTCCATTACCAGAATGGCACCTCTGTCACTGCAAACATCTAAAGAATAGGGACCAAACATGCATTGTATTTCTCTCGCATTGGTGGCCAATGAAACAAGTGCTAACCGAGTTGGTGGTGACGGAACTGGTGGGTGACGCAAAATGCGGCAGTGGGCAACGGATTTTAAGACGGTGGTGTGAAGTTCGTGACAGTCCCTAACTTTCTATTGAAGTTAAGTGATTTTCGTGTAGAGGGAATGTAGAAATTTTGATTTCATCCTTAGTGTTCATCCTTAGCACTTTTGTGTGGAATTACTGACGTGGCAGATTCCTATGGGATACAGTTAAATGCTTAGCAATGGACGCACCGTTGCAAAGTGAAATTGAAACTATATTCTAGTATATAATGCCCAAGCATTATAAATTCATTTCGAAAAAGTAAATAAATATAATATTTATATAAAAAAAATTAATTATTTTAATAATGAACTACATACTCCTTTAAAAAAAAATACACAATATTTATATAATTTATAACTATATCTAACATTTATCTACGTGAAAAGTATTAAATATTAAGTAGCATGAAACATGATGTACACTCTTGAAATTTCTTCTCTCAGTCCCAATCACATCTACTGACTTTTCTCCTTTTTTATATGAGTGCGGCTACTATATCTAACATTTATCACTTTCTTAATCATGAAGTAAAAAAAAAAATATACCAATACACTTAAAATCACTTTCTTAATTACTAAATAAAAAAATATTTTTTTTTCCCGAGCAGTACACTTGAGCGGTACCGCCCGGGCGGCACACTAGCTTTATTCTTTTTATATTATTCAAAATAAAGCCAACACATACAAAAACATCTCGAGTAAAAAAGCTTTTTATAATTCAAGAGTTTTCCTTTTTTTTATCTCAAAATTTTTTAGAACATAGAATTGGCCCTTCCAAAAAAATTGGTCTCTAAAATTTTCTAAAATATATATTCGAGGCCTTAATTGTAGCATCATATATTTAGTATATATGACACCAAAATATCCAGATCTTATATGAAACTGTACAAATTAACTTATATATTAGAATGAAATACGAGCTTATGAAAAATTACCTGTTAGTTTTTATTAATAAAAGAATTTCTAAAAGGATCGTTACAAGTTAATGATAATTTGTGCTTTTAAAAGAGATATTGAGTTGCATTTTTTAGAATCTTATTAATTTTTATATGTATATAGCAACTTATAAATTCTTTTTTTTTTATTAAATGAAAGCTCTCTTTAAAGATATAACTTTTATATATAATTAGAAAAATTGGCCTCCGCCCACAGAAATGGTACTGGTTTTGGTGCAATGCACATGACACAATGAACACATGTATATTATAAGTCATGATGTCTTTTTCGTAAGCCATGTATGAGCATAGATCACTCGAAGGGAAAAGCTTTATATAAAAATAAAATAAAATAAAATAATGGGATTTTAATAATGATAAAACATACATGAAAACGATTAATAACTAGATGATCAACAACTAGCAATATTTTCTCATAAATAATAATGGCGGCCAATAGGCATAGTACACGATCCAGCATATATATATATATATATATATATATATATATATATATATATATTGTACGTGATTTAAACATTTTTTAGTTGTTTTAATTAAATTATTACACGACCCATAAAATAGAGAAATGTACCTTTGTTTGACTTTAAGAATTCAACCTATGATTTATGTTTAAGATATATAATATACGATGAAGGTACATGATCATGATATAACCCTATCCCCCATCCTCATATATATTGCACACACAAGCATATAAAAAACACAATAACTACTATAATGGTAAGTACCCAAAAAATAAACAATCTTTTCAAATTGACATTTTTAATAAAAAAAAAAGAGGTGTTTGACTTTTGAAAAAATGATCCGGACATCAGTCGGGAGCTACCGTTAGGCATACGTGGTTTTTTTTTTTATAAGTAATTTTTTAACACTTTTAAATATTTTTTTAAAAATTTCATAATATCATTAAAAAGTGTTTTCTTGATCACAAAGTAAAAGAAAAAATTAAAATATATATATCAGCAGTAATCCTGCTGAAAGCGGTGGAACTATCATTTTTCAAATGAACTTAGTTGACTAATTGTACAAGTCAACACATTTTTTTAAATCTATTAATTAATTTTCAACGTCATCCTTTAAACTATTAAAACAATTGGGTTGACACTTTTATTCAATGAATAATAGTTATTTGCAATCAACTCAAAAAATAATTTTTAAAAAAATTGAGTAAATATATGATTTATATGAAAAAAAAATTTAATTTTTTAATAACAGACTCCACTATTTTTTAAAGAGATTGTGTAGCGCTTGTGCATTCTATAATTATATATAACATTACTCTAAAATGGTGTACTTAAAAATTAATTTCGGGCAAAATGAGGGGCTAAGTTGTGAAGTAAGAAAATATATATAAACGAAGGGATCGATTTGTCCATTATAAAGGGTAGAATTGGAATATGGGTTTCCGGAAACGGGGAAGGGTACAATAGCGAAAGCAAAAAAATGGATAAGGTCTTTTTCAAACCGTGTGGTCTGGCTGGGGTTGGGGAACGTGAAAAGCTTCGAATTGGCGATGCGGAGCCGCTGACGAACCAACTCGAGCACGGCCACGGGGGGCACCGCTACCCAACCTCGGGATGCACGTCAGTACTTTTATGCACACGTGTCAACATGTTTGCGGCGGCTAGGTGTTCTGGTGCTGTCACTTTAGCCATGACAGGTTAATCATGCTTGAATATATATTGCTAGGTGATTTATATAAATCCACTGTTTTTTTTCTCTTTTAAGATTGATTGTTAACCATTGGGCACTGAGGATGAAATAAAAATTCAATTCCTATACATTGTCTCAAGTGATAAAAGGTCTTAGTTTTGGTGATATATTCTAATTCTGTTTACTTGTAAGATTTAATTGAAATCAATTTAATTCAGTTTAATTTTAAATTGAATCTAATTTCTAAACATCAAACTCTCAAATTATTAAATTTAAAACTTCCTTAAATGTAGAACCCGCAAACTTTTTTAATTTTTCATAAATAATACTAAACTCATTTTAATATTCAAATACATTTAAAATCATTTTAGATAAGTCTCATGTAACTCATTTCATCTACTCAACTCATTATTATTCATAAAAAACTCAGTTCAACTCAACATCCAAAAATAACCTAAATCTAAAATTAAATTCATTCGAGTGAGAACAGTTTATAAGAATCATCAATTCAAAACTTCATTATACGTGAGACCCACAACTTTTTTTAATTTTTTATAAATAGTACTAAACTCATTTTAACATCTAAATACATTTAAACTTATTTTAGATAGGTCTTATATAACTCACTTTATCTATTCAACTCATTACTATTCATAAAGAACTCAACTCAATTCAACATCCAAACGTAGCCTAAATTTAAAATTAAATTCATTTGAATGAAAACAGTTTATAAGAATCATCAAACTTTAAAAAAAAAAATTTATTAAATTATCTGAAATGCACGTGAGAAAATTCATTATCAAGTGCATGTAAGTTATCAAAATTAGTCAAAACTTTATTTTCGAACACAAACGACACCAAATAAAAAAGAAAAAGAAAATTCAAGAATGTTTTAGGTTGAATTAAGCAGTAAAAAAAAATTAAAAAAAATTGTGATTGAAGAGACCTTGATTGTAGTAATCCAATGATCCTATCAAAAGGACATGAACTGTTCAAAACGATTAATAAGTCACACGGCAAACAGCATCATTTCATTAAAAAAAAATAATGAATGAATGGCATGAACAATGCGTGCTTTTTATTGATGTGATGTCCTAACTTCGTGACAAATTAAAAGATAATTGTAGGCCCCTAAAATGGCACAACTCTTTTAAATTTTCAATTTTTGTTTTTGTTTTTATTTTTTTATTTTTATTTTTAATTTGGGCTCTATCTATATATATGTTTCTAGGACGCATGTTGTCCTTTTCGTGAGGTTCATTTCATGAAGATACACCTAGTAAATGGTACTCGACAAGATCGAATGAAGTGATCTACATTTGGTTCAACAATTTGATTACATGCCTACATGTCATGATTTGATATGTCCTAACACTACTAACATTTGTGATTGATCATTCTTTTTTTAATATCTTTGGATTAGCTTGCATACATATCGATAAAGTTCATGAGACCTTCAAGTTAGCGGCCAGATAAATATCCAGTGATTCTAAGGGAATTTGAAATGGTGACTATTTATGGGGACAGATTATTTATGATAATAACAGACTTATTTTAACAGAAAATAACTGATCATAAATAATCAAGCAGCCTTCTTGTAATGTAATTAAACTATTATTTTGCATTTTTTTTAAAAATTTTACTTAATTTTATATGTATATGTACAATTTTAATTGGGAGATAATAATTAAGCTAAAATATGGGTAGAAAAGAAAAGAAGAAAAAGAAATAATAGAGTAAAAATATGATGGTTGTTTTGATGGAGACTGCAGAGAGATTCCGTGTTAAAATTAAACAGATGGGGCATTGGATGATGATTGCATAAGTACATGTTAAAAAGACATATGATAATAATAATCACTTCAATCCAAATCAAGTTACGTACCATGAGTACCCCTCCAATTAAAGTAAAATTTGGGGTCGGTTCTTTTAATCATGTTATAAAAAAGCTATTTTCATTTTCATTTTCATCATTACCAATCATAAAAGCAATGTCTGGCTATTTATTTAAATTTAAGCTCATTTTACTTGTACCATAGTAAAATTTTAAAGTTGGCTAATTAGTAATTATCTATTATAAGCTTTAATTATTGGCAACCCTGGCCTCTATATGTGATTATTCATTTGTTCACCACATATTATTTGAATGTGACGTTTTTCAGACGAGTTTTGCTACAAATCAACCACTGTAGCATGCTGGACTCACTCTAATTTTCAACTTTGCATGCCTTCTTATGTACAAAACAATTCAGAAAAAGACATAATATTATCAATCTTAGTACGTGAATACTCGCACTCTTTTTTTAAAAAATTGAATAAATTTAAAAATTACAGAAAAAAAAATATATTTTTAATAATAGATTCTATTTTTTTAAAAGAAAATGTAAGAGACTTGCACACCTTAAAATTGTATTTAATATTACTCAAATATTAGTAAAAAAAAATGCATGATCCATGCTGCCTAACACGTTAAATTGCAGTTAAGGAAAGATAAGTTAAATTAAAATGACAACCCCAAGTAGTCCTCTGTCTTTATCTTTCTTTCCAAAACAAAAGGAAAAAAGAAAATCGATCGATGGAGTTTGAAAAGTAGTAGATGATCAGTGCCAAACTCTAAACATTTCGTCTGTTTCAATAGACAAAGGATGCATGCATGGCATTAATATTGCACTATAATTTCATAATGGTCGACATGCATATATACTAATGAATTTGGACGTGTGTCTATTCTTGATCTATCTATAATATCGTATATTGTCATTATCGATCGATAGTGGTCCTATATATATATATATATATATATATATATATATATATATTATATCAAGCAAACATATATATATATACATACATATATATATATATTATATCAAGCAAACATATACTTGGGTCCAGAAACGCAGCAGTTGATGCAGCATGCATGCATGCATGCTGCGCGCTCTCGAGCCGACGTTTGAAGTTGGGGTAGGTTTTGGGATTGAGTTTATTAATTAGTTGCATCGATCATTGATATGTTCAAATATTCATCAAATAGCCGAAATTCCTACAAAATATGCTTGCTTGCTTGCATGCATGCCTAGCTTTACAAGCATGAACGAGACATGTTTGCTTTTTGGGACCCAAAATTCCATACATTAATTAATAATGCCTACTACTTACATAAATTCCTTCAAGATATTATATATGCTTTAGTCCAATATCTTACGATCATGATGAGATGTTGTTTACTAGTTTTGGTACCAAAATTCCTCATATTATTGCTTTCTGATCTACAACTTGCAGCAGTACTATTCTTTGCCATAAATTAAAAATAGTGGAACAAGTGTCCATAAATTTCACTTTCTCTAATTTTGACTGATCTGCTAGCTTTAGATCATTATGTCTTGTTGTTCCACTGTTCACACTTGGTAATGGGAATACAAATCCCTATAATATATGCTTTTATACCAAGTTGAATGACATGATGACTAGTTGCATTGAAAATGATATGGAATGACTACCTAGCTAAGCTAAGCTAATATAAGATCATCAATCTAAATGGGATCGGAACCGATTCATGGAACCAGTACAAGTCTTTTTGCTCCGGAGTCCGGCCTTTGAATTGCTTGTTTGTTGATTAACTTGCGCGCATATGCCGTTTTCCAGTCCTTGTTAGTGCATACATATCCAGTTCTTCAACCAGAAAAAAATAAATCAAAATAAAGGAATAAGAACATTCCCCTCATCTTGAGAATGTGTACACATGATATAGCACAAAATTCCAAATCAATATATATATATATGTATAGCCTTTAGTATAATTCTTGTGGTACTACTGTCTTGAAAAAGAGAGCAAGGAAAATAAGAAAAAGGAGGAGGAGGATCGAGGAGGATAATTAATAGGTGGCATATGCTTTATAAAGTTGATTGTAACACTAGCAATAATTGCAAAAGAAGAAAAGGAGAGGTGTAGAGAGAGATAAGTCGTCCTAGCTAGCTAGCAAGCTATATAGTAATTAGGTCTATGTTGATTCAAGGGGGAATGTTTGGGAGTACTACTACCTAATTTTTTACCTTGTTTACAGTTGATTTGTCACTTTGATTGAATTTGTAGTCCACCAAAGTTATATTCAATGACACATATGGTTCACACATATTATATTATAATATTGTTGTGAAAGGCACAACTCCAAACCAACTAAACAAGCTGCTAGTTTCAATTAAATACAATAACATCAAGGAAAGAAGATCAGTAGTACTACTTCAAGAAGTCGAGAAATAATGTCATTTTTTTTCTACAGTTTACCTTTCCATGATCTTTAATTTCCTAGATGATCAGTTTTTCATACCATATAGTCATCCTTAGATTATTGATTTTGGAGTAAAATACACGCAAAGCAATCAAATGACGTAAAGGTACCATAACTTTCAAAGGTATATATGGATTATTACAACTCGATCTAGATGTAATTCTCTGACTAATTAATAAACTAGCAAGAAACCCCCGATCGATAATCTTAATTCCCGCAGCTAGTATATATATTCCTCACGTATGCTAATTAACCACGCAAATTAAGCTTTATCGATCGATCTTTCAAATAATGATCTCACGTTCAACTCATGAGGAGTGTAGGCATCTTTCGTTTGGAGACATGCAAGAAATCTAGTTCACATTCATCCAAATGATGAAAACGGGGCTAATCATGACTTTTATGCCTAGTTTGAAGCTTGAACTCAGGTACATCGATCGTCCAGGATTCCATTCACATTCCGCAAGCAAGTCCTTCTTTTGTTGGGATGTCGTGTATCAAGAGGCCGCTGTTTGGGAAATGGGAAATCAAAGATAAAAAGATTGACATTTTGAAGGAAAATTCCCGGCCATTAACCTTTCATCATCTCACTTCAAATGATATGATACATGCAAGGCAATATTCTCTCGTCTTGTCAAGTGACTCATGCCAAAACCAATTTTATGGTGGATTAAGCAAGTCGGTTCAATCATAGGCCGCAAAGATGAAAATGCCGATTAGGGGATTGTCAAGTTCAATCTCATATGCATTAATCTAATGGACCTCATAAATATAATATATATATATATATATAGATATCAAAGAAAGGAAGATTTTATGGGTTTATACCATACAAATCTGTCCTTGGATTTGACCTCCACTACTACTTCCAACTGCTTTGCCCCAGACTTCACGGATTGAGAAGAAAACATGGGTCAAAAAAATGGGTTTACTTTCAAGATCGTAATGATAGCTTTGGATGGTGGTTGTTGAATACACAAAGTAAGTATGATTGGGAATTAACAACAGATCTCACTCGCTAGTACTTGTCACTTTCTTGATTGCTCCATCAGAAGCTTCTTATAAATTGGGTTGGTTATCAATGGCTTAGCTTCATTTTCTTACCCATTTTCTGTAGGGTAGGAATTTTGACCAGAAAAATATTAAAGTTACTCTTTCAACTCATGATTTTCTTCCATTTTTTTTTTTTCAATACTTACTCCCACTGTTGCTGTATTTGCGGTATTCCATTCACACAAAAGTTAATGCTCTATTTAATTTTTGTTTTTTTATAGATAGTTTCCTCCAAAAAGGCATTTTTAAAAGGTTGAAGGGTAAACTTTTTGCTTTATGGGAATCATAATTTCACATCTACGCCATTACTTGGAGACTTGGAGTTGGGCATGAAGTGAGAGAGAGTGCCCATGTGTGCCAAAGCCACATCCCCAAGAGATTATTTACATTTAGCAACGTAAAGACAAGATCATATAGAGATAATATGTTGAACTGAAAGTACTTCTTGAGGAAAGTAGTACGTACAACTTGCACAGCACCAAATAATATAATAATTAATAGGGGCTGATCTTTATTTTTGGGGTAATTAATGAACTGTACAAAAACTCTTATAATAATTATAATAATTAAAAAATAAATAAAAAACTCCTATCATCTGGGTTTGCAAGACAAAAGTTTTGTAGTCACTGAGGTTTGATTTCTGTTCAATTATGGATCTCATGGCACCGACCTGAATGGCCTTTCAAATCATCTTTCTCACTGGTGCAATCATTTGTCCTTGATTTCTGCAGCAAATTGTCTCTAGCAATTTTATTCTTTTCCCTTCTTGCAGTGGATGCAACAATTCCTCCTCACATATGCATTCACTTCTATGCCTCCTGGGACCCCATGAAATTTCCACCATGTGTTCACTGTCCTCTTTACCTTCACCATTAACCTATAGTGATGCATTCTCATGTGCCAATATGTCTGCACAATGAAATGAAGATTGCATTAGAAATTAAGTCCATTTGGTTACCAAGAGGAGATGCGTATAAAATATGAAGACAGTACTATTTTAGTGATAATGACTATCTATCCTGAGATTTTTAAAATCAAAACATTTTTCTAATATTCAAAAACTCTTCACATGCATATTTCCCGTTTATTTTCTGGATTAAGGTGCATCAGGTTGAATATTATGACTATTCAAATAAGAATTTTGGCTGTGTTCATCAGTGAGGTCCCCCCATATAGGGAACCATTTTGGTTACTAGAAGTTTTTTTTTTTACTTGTCAAAAAATCTTCTAGTAACCAATTCCTTGTAAGTAGAGGGGGTGAAACAAGGATTGTGATCTGGCCGGGGGAGGGAGGAGCAGAATTTTTTTAGGGTAAAATAAGCTGTTCGGCAGGTTAGAAGCACCATTAGCAAAGTGACAACAAAATTAAAAGAAGTGAGTAAAGAAAAAATATAAAATTTCAAGCTTAAAAAAAGATATTTCGCAAAATCTAAAAGAATAAAAAAAGTGTATAAATTTAAGCAAAAATACACATTACAATAAACATAATGATTTAAAATTACTATATCTTCTTTAATGTTTAAATGTGCTTTGGATTTGAAAAGTTTGAGTAAATATACGTAACACCTTTTTCTCTACATATATCCCCTAAAAACTGAAGTTTTTATTAATACTTCTTTTTCCGAAAAAAAAAAGAGAAATAGAGAATAAAATAAGAAGAAAATCTCAATTTCATATAGCTTGAATTCTTTTTTCTTTTTTTGACAAAAAGAGCAACAAAGTCTACAAGAGGAGGGGGGGGGGGGAAGTGACAGGAGACCAAAGCTAAATTGGTGGCATTATAAGGACCCACCTCAAAATATGAGGGAGTGAAGAGGTGAAAACAATAGCATCTGTAAACGACAACTTTGTCATATTCAAATCTTTCTTTTCTTTTCTTTTTTTTTTTTTTTTTTGGGGGGGGGGGGCCCTGGGGGGGGGGTGGGGGTTGTCCACTTGTCCCTGCTTCTAACATTAGGTCACCTGAAAAATAATGATATGTGAGTAGGTAAGATCACTAGATAAGAACTTATTGATGATAACAAAAAAGCGGTAGCATCCAATAAATTAGTTGTCATATAGGCACGTACGCTTCACACATCTCAACTAGTGTATTAAATATAATTTTTCAGTGAAAATCAGGAATAGCCCCAGGATTTTTCTCCAAACTGGGAAGAAATTATTACAGATAAAATAGGATGTGGTAGAGGAAGATATAAATCTTGTAGAACATAAGGAATTGGGAATTGCCTGATATACATAGAGAGATACATAAACATATAAAAGTAAAGTAATTGATTAAATAAAAAAAATTTCACAAGACTAAATACATGGAAATCAGTCTCACTACACAATTAACTAAAGGAATAAATCCCAATCAGGATACTAGCAACTTCTTTATGCAAAACAGACCTTGGACACCCGCTTGTAAAAAATGGCCAGTCCTTTGGGCCATGTTGGACCATTTGATGTATACATCATTCAATTACCAGAAGTATTTTGCTTTAAGGCACTATATACAGTAGCATGCAACTATGTGTAACGTACAAGATAACCAAAAGCAGAGGGAAGTAAATCTAGAAGCTTACAGTAAGACCTGCTATAACGGTGGTTACAAGGAAGCAATTATCGTTCCTGAGATCTGACCAACATTGAGCATTTGTGAGAGTTGCTCTCCAAAACAATAAATCATGCTACCATCCAATCAGATTCAAGTCTGAAACAGAAGAAAAAGAGGTAACGTTGTTTGAGTAACTTGATTCAGGGGAAATTCTCGCAGAGATAGAAAGTATAAGGCATAGCATGATACCAAATTTCTCTTCGACTGCAATCCTCTTTTTCTCCAATTTTTCAGCAGCCTCATTCATGCCTTGTGCATTGTAGGCTTGGATCATGGTAGCAAAGGTGACATTATCGGGTTTGCATCCTCTATCTTTCATGTTCAAGAATAACTCACCCATCCTTTCCACATCACCAGTCTGACCATAAGCACTGATAATGCAGTTATAAAAAGGAGTATCTAGTTTTACATCCGAATTCTCTACTTGCCTCAAAATCGAATCAACTTTTACCATATGTCCAGCTTTACTGTAAGCACTAACAAGAGAGCAGTAGGTAATAGCATTCGGCTTGAGACCTTGATGCTTCATTTTCTTGAAGTATGAATCCATCTTTTCAATATTTCCAGCTTTTCCAAACACCTCGATGACTGTATTAAAAGTAACAATTGTTGGAGAGAAAAATCTTTTCTCCATATAATACATAACTGAGCTCATCTTCTCATACATGCCTGCTTTTCCATACGATTTGATCAGGATATTGAATGTCTTCATGTCTGGCTGTATTCCCATTAACTGGAATTCATTATACCACTCCTCCATTTTCTCAATCTGCCCTAATTTCCCATAAGCCCCGACAAAAGTATTTAACGTGAAAATATCAGGAAGGCAGCTTTCACTTTCAATCATTTCCATCAGTGTGTCCTCCATTAGTTCAAACATTTCCCCCTTACCGTATCCGTTGATAATAGTATTGTATGTGACAGTGCTGCATTCAATCCCCAAATACGACATCTCAGCACGAATCCGTCCAATCAGATCAAAACGATGAAACTTAGTGCAACAGCCAATAAGAATAGAATACGTGTATATATCTGGTTTGCAGTCAGAGATTGATTTCATATCCTCAAGAGTTGATAAAGCCTTGTCAAGAAGGCCACATTGCCCATAAGAACTTACAAGAGCAGTATAGACGTCAAGAGTAGGTCTAAGCCCTTCAGACAACATGATCTCAAAAAGCAAGCTGGCCTGCGCAGGTTGCCTGCATTTGCCAAGCATCATTACCAACTTCGTGTATGTTTGGCATCTTGCCTCGTACCAACGTTGCTGACGAAGCAATCCAAAAATCTATAATAAGGAATTGGTCTTTTAGAAATAGCTGAAAACTTCCAACAAGTCTCACGGTACAGGGGAACGAGAATTCATACAAAAAGTAGCAGTGCTGACAATTCAAATTTTGATGAGTCGTGGTGTCGGTTTAAATCATTTTTTTTTATAAGATTCTTTTTTTTTTAAAAAAAATTAAGGTGTCGGTTTAAATCATACTTAGGTCTATTGTTTTGATCTAATAAAATTCTTGATTACTCATAAAAGAAAAGACTCTAACTAAAAGTAGTTTAAAATTAATTGACAGAGGGAACAGACATTTAGAGGGTTGAAAAATAAGGAAAATTTGAAACAGCAGCAAATAGCACAAACAGGAAATGTATCAATAAAACCCGAGGTGGTAGAAACAAAGAAAAGAGTCAAAAGACAACTACCTTCGCAAGAAAAGTGAAAAAAAAATCCCATTAAAACATGACATTTAATTACCAATTTACCAGGACGAAAACAGAGGCAAATAATATCCTCCATCCACAAACACAGAAGCCAATCACACACAAACCACCAAAACAATTAGGATTAGAAATAAATATATCGAACTCAAGGACACCCACCAACCGTGTTGCCAAAACAAAAAATAAAATAAATAAAAAGGCGAATAGGAGAATTACAAATTCAAGAAAAACAAAACCCACTAACCTTGAGAGCACTCTCCCATTGATTCTCTCTGATAGCCTCGTCCAGGGCCTCCAAAACAGCTTTAGGCCACAGCTGTTTATACTTTCTCGAGTTCGCTTTCCTCGCAATGCCTTCTACAGCAGCGTCCGTTCGCAGAATCAGAGACAGGTCCTTTTTGGTGTCCTTCTGGAGCCCGTCTGAAATAGATTTAGGGCTCCGTTTTGACAATTGAATAGAGGACCTCAGTGGGTTTGGTGCGTGCAGATCGTCTCTGGGTAATTTCGTCAAACGGGTACTGGATGAGCATAGTTTAGCGAGGGCAAGGGCTTGGCTTTCCATTTTGAGCCTTGGAGTGGACGATGAGGTTGAGCTAGCGGAAGAGCGTTGGCAGTTGGCTACAACGATAATACGCGCATGTTAGTGCTGTAAAGATATTGAAGATAAACTGCGCGTACGTTAACGTTCAATTTCAAATGGACCGGCCTAAATTATACACATTTTAGCAGAAAATGGGCCGTATGTTCTACTTGGGCCCAAAACCATTTACCATCTCATTTTCATCTCAAGTCACATATGCTATATGCCGTCTGCCTGTGGCTTGATGGCACAAGACTATGGATATAAACAAAATTTAAAAAACTGAAAAATTAGTCTGGATCGGAACAGTTTTGTCGGTTTTGGATGAGTTTGATCCGGACCGGTTTTTAAAAATGAAAATTTGGTTGGAACCAGTCTAATTTCGATTCTGGCCATTTTTCACCCAGACCGGACGGGTACTATTTAATATATATTATTTATTTTTTAATATTATATATAATATGTTTTATATTATATATAATTTTTATATATAATAATATAAATTAAAATTATATATAAGATAATGTTATTATAATTTACAAAATAAAAGTTTAATCTTAAATATGAAAATTTAATTAATCATATGCTTTAAATATATAATATTATAAATATATATTATTTATTAATAACATTTTATCATAAAAAGTAAGAATCAAAAAAGAAAGAAAATTACTCAAATATTATTACTAAATTTTGATGGCCTAATAAACTTAAAACTCTCAATATTTTTTTTTTTTATAAGTACATAAGACATTAGTAGATAAATATAATTTATATTACTACAATTTACATTTCATGAGCTAATACTAAATATTAATAGTCTAATAATATATTACTATTAGTATTATATTTTAAGTCTATGTATAAATTAGTATATAAATCACTATACTAAATAATCACATATAAAATAATCAATATAATCTATCAATAATATAGTTATAATAAACTAAACTCACTATAACAATTAAATATTAACAAATACTAATATATAGTTATTATAATTACTATAATTAATACTAATATTTATAATGATACTAATAGTATAATACAATATTACTATTGGTAATATACTTTAAGTCTATTTATAATAATAATATAGTTATACTAAATCACCATAACTAATAGTAATATATAGCTATACTAATAGTGTAATATATTATATAGTTATAACTAATACTAATAGTCTAATATAGACTTATATTATTAATACTAATAGTCTATTATATATATACACTAATACTAATAGTCATTAAATTTTTTAATGTATAACTATATAATATAGTCTATATATAGACTTATAGTATTAATATCACTATATGTAGTAGTAACACTAATACTATAATAGTATTAGTTATTGATTTGTATTTAAATTGCTTTGTATTTAATAATATAATTGTTGTTGGGTTTAATCATTTTATTTTATTAATATTTAGTTGTAATGTTTTTAATTATCTTGTATTTATTTTATTGGACTATCTATTTTCAGATTGGGCTTGTTTTGTAGGTGTTTCTCTTATGTTTTAGGCTAAGCACTTACAGTTTTTAGACCCAGCCCATTGCACTTCAGCCCAGCCCTCTCTTTTCTTTCATACGGTGCGTTTTGGTTAGCCTTGGCCCTTAGGGCTTCTTTCATTTTATTTTCTTCATTTTCCTCAATCCTCCTGCTATGCCGTCCCAGACTCCCACTTCTTCTTCAGTTCTTCTTCTTCCTTCGGGCTCTTGTTGTGAGTACGCCATGCCACTTCTTATTCAATCTTCAATTCTTCTTTTCGTTTTCTTTTTATTTTCTTCTCTTCCACAACCTGCCATGCACAGACCCTTGGCCTCACCTCACTCTCGCCGTGGAACCTCTCCTCACTAAGTCATGACTCAAGCAGCCAGCAGCCCCTCTCTCACATCTCTCTGTCTTCGATTCCTCACCGTAATTTTTCTCTATTATTTTTTTCATTTAACTTATTTAAGTTATTTGAAATTATTTTGAAACCTGATATAAATCATTAGGGTTTTGTGATTGTGTTTATGTTATTCGGGTTTTGTGATTGTGTTTGTAAAATTACTTTGAAATTTGGTAGATGATATTTGTGATTTGAAATTACAATTACAAATTATTGGGGTTATTGAATCCGAAATTTATGATTTTTGTGATTGTGCTTGTGTAATTGTGTGTAATTGTAATTTTTATGATTGTGTTTGTGTAATTTTGTGATTGTAATTTAGGATTTTGAATCCGAAATCTAGTAGATGGTATTTACTAATCTGTGTAATCGTGTTTTATTTTCTAATTGTGCAAATTGTAATTGTGTTTTATAAAGCTATACTAATAGTCTAATATTATATACTTTTATTTTGACAAATATATATGTACCACAAGTTTGTTTTTATTGAGAAATAATGTGTGATGGAATTAAAAGAATTATATTAATATAGTTGTATAATAGTTATAGCTTCTTTTACCATGTAGATAGTCCAGCCATTATATTCTAGTATTTATATTGTAAATCAGCAATAACTATATAGTAAATCAGCCATAGTTTTTTTCTCCTACCGTGTGCCATAGTTGCATTGTCTTTCTGTTGGCTGCCCCTCTATGTTAACATCTATATGTATTTTATTAAAACTACAAAACTAGATTGAAAATCGTTAAAACCAGATTACTTGTTTAGGAGGGTAAGTAGTGTGTAATCAGTTTTAGAAAATGCAAAACTGGTGCCTATCAATTCGGTCTTAGATTTTGTCTAAAACTGGACCAGACTGGACTGGTTACACCCCTACACAAGACCTACGTCTCCAAAATAGAGATCATTAGTTCGACCCTCCTCCTCTAATATATCATAAAAATAAAAAAAAAGAATAAAAAAAAAGACAATCTCATATGTTATATGCCAAATTTAAGTGGTTGCGGCCATTTATACTGTTTGGCATCAATAAATTTGGTTGAAAAATGTTAAGATTTAGAGTGAATACTTGTATTGGTCTAAGGAGTTCGCATTCTTGTACTTTAATTAGATCTTGCGCACCTCTTGTTACTCATCCAAACATAAACTATCTTATCTCATCTCATCACATATAATCATTATAATTTTCATAAATTTTTACACAAAATATAATTAACAATTTTACTTTTTCAAATCTCAAAACAAAACAATTTCACCCTTCTAGTGGCATTGCAAATAGCAGTTTTCGAATCTCCATCAAACTGGTAGGGGTCATGGGCTACCATTAAAGGCTGCTACCGACCCTATATGCTACACCCCCATCCCACATATAAAAAAAAACTTCTAGCAACCAATTCCTTGTATGTAGGGGTGAAACAAGGATTGCGAACTGGCGGAGGAGGGAGGAGCAGGTTAGAAGCACCATTAGCAAGGTGACAACAAAATTAAGAACTAAAGAACAAACATATAGTTTCAAGCTTAAATAAATATATTTCACAAAATCTAAAAAAAGTGTATAAATTTAAGCAAAAATACACATTACAATAAAAATAATGATTTAAAAATACTTTATCTTCTTTAATGTTTAAATGTGCTTTGGAATTGAGTAAGTAAATATACGTAATACCTTTTTTCTCTATATATATCCCCTAAAAACTGAAGTTTTTATTTATTACTTCTTTTTCCGAAAAAGAAGAAGAAGTGAGAAATAGAAAATAAAATAAGAAGAAAATCTCAATTGGTGGCATTATAAGGACGCATACGTTAACGTTCAATTTCAAATGGGCTGGCCTAAATTGTACACATTTAAGCTGGAAATGGGCCGTATGTTCTACTTTGGGCCGAAAACCATTTCCCATTTTGATCTTAAGTCATATATGCTCTATGCCAACGGCCTGCGCAGGCACAAGGCTCACGTCTCAAAATAGAGTTTGCAAGTTTACGCCTGACGGTAGGGTTTGCAGGTTTGTAAATCAGTAACCAGTTTCGAGTTGCCGCTCCCCACCCCCCCTCGAGATTTCTCCCCAAGACTTCCCTCCTCTCTCTCTCTATCTCTATCTTTCTCTCTGCTCTGCAAAGTTTTATTTTATAGACGACGGAAGACTGTCACTCGTCCCCTGCCGACCGAAGATCTGTTACTCGCGGTCATCGTCTTCTACACTTTTGCTCCGTCGTCGACTTCTACAACCCAAGGTTAGATTTTTGCTCCGTCGTCTTCTACTTTTTTTTTGTTTCTAGAAACATCTCTTTCCATGTTCTTCTAGTATTCTTGCTTCCTCTTGACCAGTGAAAGATCTCCGAAGGTAGTGATATTTTGGGGTTGTTCGGAGATTTGCAGAGGGTCCCAAACCAGTGGATGCCGGTGGCTATCGGGGAGATTTAACAAAGCGAGAAACCCTTTGCTTTCTGTCAGGGGGTGCACAACTGTTGGGTGCTCTGTCTGGGTTTTCTTCATCCCTGGGTATGTTTTTTTTTTTTTCTCTATTTTTTTGTTCTCTCTTTGGTGATTTTGAGTTTTTTTTTTTAAGAGGATGTTTGAATGTTTGAGTATTCGGTTGTGATGCGTTTTAGAGCTTGAGCTTGTCAAGTACTGGTTTACTGGTTTTTGTCCACCTAACTTGACCAAAACAATTAAAAGCCAATGTTACGAATCATGAAACCTGGGTAGCTAATTGTTTCAGTTATTAAAGGGATTTTATATCCACAAAAAACTTCCATAGTCAAAGAAAGAGGAGAATTCTACTCCTATTTGTCCCCAGGGCCGCCTCTGCCAGCCTGTGTTTGTTTGTGTTAATCTTTACTTCAACCTGTATTATGTTGCTAGGCCAACTCTTGTACCCTAAGATATTTTTGGGTTTGTTGAAAAAATAGAAAAATATATGTAGAGAGAGATGAAATCAATTTCAGAACTAGACAACTGGATAGCTAGTTAGTGATTGATTTGAAAAAATGCTTGTGCAGGAAGGAAAATTTTTTGGGATGAAGGTTGGAAGGAAAAGTTTTATTTATTGATTTATTTTTCTTGAGAAAAAAGAAGGGTAAGAGAAGGATCATCAGAGTAGGTTAGTAAAAAAAGAGAAGGATCATCAGTGTGTGTGTGTAAAAGACCTGATATTGTGTACGGCTGCAGTTGACAGCTAGTGTTTTATGGATGAGTATCTAGATCTATTCCTTAGCGAAAATAGTCATATGTAAGATGTCATGAGCATGTTCATAGGAGTATTGTGTAGATGGGT
The DNA here is from genome assembly GCA_011037825.1 of Carya cathayensis. Lineage (NCBI taxonomy): Eukaryota > Viridiplantae > Streptophyta > Magnoliopsida > Fagales > Juglandaceae > Carya > Carya cathayensis. The sequence continues at coordinate 646,054 of QGSO01000248.1, read as the reverse complement.
GACCAGATTTGTGGAATAACTTCTAGTATCAGTACCATAACTACAACATGCAGTACATGCAGTTCAGCACGTCCAAATTATTGACAAATACGATGCTTCCTCGAAATAGCTAGCTAGCAGTACATTTATATCAAATTTTCAGTGCATGGCATTGTATACTCTTATCTATCAAATTTTCCTTGAAGTCATAAGTGTATAACCCATTCAATTTCTAAATTCTGACACATTTCAGGTTCCTAAAATAATTAACTTTGATTCCGGATGTTTTGAAGCTCTACTGTCCTGGATTGCGATATTCAACTCTTCCTTGGATCGAATCCTTTGATGTTTTTTTATAGCTCAAGCACCGTATTTAATGTTTGAATCATGAGTTAGCTTGAAGTTTATTGGAGAAAAACATAGTTATCTGGTAAGTTCCTCTATTTCCATGCACCGTGTTTTGTTTTCGTCATTAAGTTAGTACTACACTTTCTTCAAATGTTAATTAGTATACTTAATATATATACCGCGAATTATCTCCCAAGCTTATTTTTATTGATTGATGCATTGATAGCATTTTGCAAATCATTGAGAGTTTTGCAAGATTGGTCGCATATAAAGCACTGCACTATTATATATATAAATATATATATAAATCATTGAGACATTTTTATTTCACCCCTGCAGATTCCAGCTGTTGGAATTGCCCACTAATAATTGTAATGTGGGACAATGTAGTAGTTTTGTTTACCTTAATATCATTGGATTCTTCTTTTGACCTTCTCAATAATTCCACCATGTTTCTTTGACCCAATTAGAGATTTTCCTCGATTTCCTAAAAAATAAAAAATAAAATACTGCCCATCCTTTCAAAGGGATGTAATTCCCACAAGTGAGATTAGTTCCCTCTCTGATTTAGTGAAATTGCATCATGTGATCAGCTGAGATCATGATAGTACATGAAAAGCAGCTATCATTCTCGAGTATAGAAACATCAAATATTAGATTTTTGTATTGTCATGATGATCATGATCTGTAGGATATTTTAGTTATGCAGGTTTAGGTGTGTTCTTTTGCAGTTTTAAAGGTTCCTTTCAACATTTTGAGACTACATCTTTCTCTGTATTATTGGACTTCTGAAGAGCAATGTCAATTTTTATAGTCCTTTGGGTGTAGTGTTCTTTCCAAATTATTTCATGTTTGTTGTTGTGTATTGGAGTTTAATTAAAGCAATGTATGTGTTTTGTAATGTTCTAAGCAAATCAGTTCAAACAATGTAATATGTAGTGGATTTTTTTTTCTTTTTAGGTTAATTAGTTGTTTATAGCGTTAGCTGATATGTATGTGTTAATTATAATTAGTTGATATTTTTATCATCATGGACGATGATATATAAAAAATATAAACTTTTATATAACAAAAAAATTTTGCATTTCAACAATATTTCTTGAAAAAATTGCAATAAATATTGAATTTTTGATAAACATTTTTTCAACATAAAAAAATTAATAACAGAGAGATTTCAGTGTAAAAAAAAAACCCCCGGTTTTGGACCGGGTCATAACGCGGGTATAATTGGGCCAGTCCGGATTTTGAACCCGGGTTTTGGCCTGGGTATACCCGGATACCCGGTCCAAAACCCGGTTGAACACCCCTTGTTTTAGCTGGCCTGTTTCAGTTCGCTACTTGATTCATATATTTCCCCAAGTTCCATGCATTCACATCATAGATTCAATGCATTTCTGCATCAGCATTTTTTTCCCACTTTGCATCTTATATTTGTTTCTCCAAATCTAGATTTACGTGGGATGAAAAGAAACAGAATAAATTATAAAACCTACAGTGGAAATTTTTCTACTGGGAATTTCTTGGATGGGGATGGTCCTCCCTCATCCATTAGCAATGTCCAATGTTAAAGGTGAAGAATGTAAAATGTTAATCTACCTTTTGGGTTTCTTCTTCATGACACATTTTTTTAACTCTTATATTCTAACCTTTTCTTTTAGGAACTTGGATTTTCTAGTTGGTTGAAAATAAGATGAGGATAGAGAAGTGCTGGTTTTGTTCCTCCACTATTTATCCAGGGCACGGTATTCAGTTTGTCCGCAATGATGCAAAGGTATGATGCTAATTTTTTTTATTGTAATTTGCTATCCTTTGTCTATTCTATTGTTCCATGTGAAGTTCGGGCTGCTTTGCACAATCTGTTCTTTATTTCGCTATGCCATATGAGCCGTGTTTGTTGTCTATGTTTGCCTCTGCTGCTATGTACACTTTTTTGCTTCCAAAATTAGAGTCAATCACGTGGGATTCATCTTCTGGCATAAGTTCCATCAGTTAGAATCACTGCCAATTACATGTTTTTAAGCTGTTGAATGTGTCTTTCAAGGATATTGGCTTGATGTGTAAGTCTAAAACTGCAATCAGATATTTTTTGTTAGGTAATGTCAAAGTTTATATGTTGCTTCACAAAAATTCTTTGTACAGAGTAAACTAAAACCTTTTGTTTTTTGGAGGGATTAAAGCTAGGTCGCATGCCTTCTAAAATGCTGTAGTCTATTGTTGCTGCATATCCTCCGTTGGTTCATATTATATTTTGTGCTCACAATCTCTTACTTGTGATCCTGTTGTAGATATTTCGCTTTTGTAGATCCAAGTGCCACAAGAATTTCAAGATGAAGAGGAATCCTCGCAAGGTGAAATGGACTAAGGCCTATAGGCGGTTACATGGAAAGGACATGACGCAGGTAAACATGCTTGTTTAGTTTATCTTTCAAAATGCAACATTGCATGGATGAGAAAATATTTGGTGGTTATCTGGTTTTTCTTGTTCCTAATTCTTTATTTTTTTAGGATTCTACCTTTGAGTTTGAGAGGAAGCGGAATAGGCCAGAGAGATATGACAGGAATGTTACGGAAAACACACTGAAGGCCATTAAGACGATTGATAAAGTCAGATCAAGGAGGGAGGCTAAACACATTGAGAGGAGGTAATATGTTCTCCTTATCTTATGCTCAAAAGTTAATAAGGTTGATGAGTATCATCTAACGTGTAAATGAAAATATTTGCAGAAAGAAGGGAAAGAAGGCCCAGCAAATGAGAGAGGCAGTAAAGGAGCTGGAGCAGAGCATCAGCTTGGTCAAAGCCCCATCCGTTCTCAAGGAGGACCCATCTCTCACTCTTCCGAAGATCAAGGTCAAGGTGTCGTCCCAACCACTGGCAGAGAACCAACCTATGGAAGAATGACTCCATTGATCTTTTTGCTGCCTGCCAAAAGGTTGTACCTGCTATTCAAAATATTTGTATTGTGCTTTTATTTGTTGTTTCTGCGCATAGGAAGTACTCCTCTCTCCACCCGATATTGTAGATCTTTTTGAGGATTTTGTTTCATTGAAAAAGAACCCCAAAACAAAAAAATAAAAAACAAAAAGTTCTCTTATATGGTGTATTTGATTTCAATTCTTCTTGCAAAAAAAGAAAAGAAAAAAAAAAGTAGGTTTATTTGAAGGGTCTGCTGATAGAGAAGAAAAGGAATTTAATCGGAGAAATAAATGATTTTGTGATCGACCCATTTATGAAGAAAGTATCCAAGAGTTTCTTACTTTCTTTTTTGGATAATACTAGATATAATCATAGATTGTGAAAATGTTGTATACTTTACTTAGAAAGCACACCTTGTTTAGAAAAGAGTGGGGCTTACTATTAAAAAAAATTATATTTATCTGCTGTGGCTTTTTTTTTTTTTTAAATTTGATTAATAGAGAAGAAAAGAGTAGTGGTACAAGCACCCTATATTTTTAACACTGGCCACATTGACCAGCGTGTACGGTACTATGGACTTAAATATAATAATAAAAATTACTGTCAAAATAGAAGACAAAACAAAACACACGAAAACTCTTATTTTTTCTCCCCTTTTGTTTTTGAAAAGTTGCCCTAAGCGGGAGTTGTAGCCAACGAAACCCACCAAACGGAAAAAGAGAAGCGAACTTAGAGAGTTATGTGCTCAGTTTCATTATGCTGCCGAAGAATTCTTATATACAAAATGATGTAAAACCGATACACGGAACTCAAAAGAAAAAAAAACACTTGGAATCACAAAAAAAAAAAAATTATATAGTTTACTAAAGAAATGTAAAATGAATTTAATAAATTCCAATCTATATACATAACTCAAATATACAAATTCCAAGACTCAAGATATAAAATTTAGTAAGAAAATCGTCCAAAATTCAACATGGCTCAAATTACATGCACAAAAATCAGTGAGCCCATTGACTAGATGGAAGTAAATATTCTAAAAAGGAAAAGTCTTCTTACATGCAAAAAGCGGACCGACTTGCGCACCATTGCTGACGTGGATAAAATAAAACGCAACGTTTCGTCTGAAGTGGGAATTCATTTCTTCTTCTTTGTTTTTTCATGCGTTTTCCTTCTGTGAATCTGAGCGTTTTCCTTTCATCTGAAACGTAGAGTGATGAGAGAGAGAGAGAGATTGGAGAGAGGTGGCATAGCAGAGAACGACGAAGCTATAGATCGGTGATGACGAGTGTGCGACAGCGGATCGCGGTGGTGTGGCGACATGCCCGTCGATCTGAGCGGTTGAGCATGGGAGTGAGAGATTGATGAGAGAGAAAGAGAGATTGGAGAGAGGCAGCGGAGCAGAACATGACGAAGCTATGGATCAGCGACGGCGAGCGTACGATAGCGGATGGTGGTGGTGCGGCGGTAGTATCGTCCATCTGAGCAACTGAGCATGGGAGTGAGAGTGATGAGAGAGAAAGAGAGATTGGAGGGGAGAGAGAGAGAGAGAGGGAGGGAGCTTGGCATGTACTTATCGAGCCACTCAGATGGAGGGACCTCCGCATTAGAAATTGAGTAGTGAATGATGAGAAATTGAGCCGCTCAGCTCGACGCACCTTCGACGAAAGCAAGTTCCAGCCTGTTGAAGGACTTCAAAACCCAGGAAATTTGTTTAGTTGCTGAGAAAGGGCTTTATACAACGCTGCTGAAAAAATGTGTTTGGTTGCTGAGAAAGGACTTCCTCAACCTTCACTGCTTGTCGTAGTCTCTCCTCAGTTATTGTTCTTTTTCACAGTTTTTGCATTTTTAGAGTTTAAGTTATTTGGTTGCTGAGAAAATACTATGGGAAACTGAAAGCTTGTCTTTCTCCATCGCGTACAGAAGAGAACCGCCAAACGTTAAGAGAGAGAGAGATTTGCGTTTGCTTTTTTGATGTCTTTATCTTCTATTCGTTTTTTTTTCTTTATTTGTCATTTTTCTTTTTAACGAAATTAGCATTTGACTACTGAAACAATCCACGTAAGCAAATTGGTACGCGGGTTGGGGAACCAACCCGCTTGTACCTAGCACGTCTCTTCTAAAAATAGAAGCTTTCAAATTTTGCTTTTACTGGTAATGCATCCCATGCAATTCGCCATAGGAATGCTTTTTTTGTCAGAAATATGCTTTGTCAACGAGAAGAGTAAAAGGCAAGAAGCCATGGTTTTAACAACGGAAAGCTGGAATGGGGAAGGGGGAAGGGACTCTTTTTTTTTGGTCTTTTGACTCTTTTCCAATAGGGTCATGCTAGGCTGCAGCCGAGCATATTTTAAGATTTGTTTTTTGTTTTCACATTTTTTTAATATATTTAAATATTTTTTAAAAAAAAAAGAACACATCAATAGAGCGCTTAGAGTAGGGAGACAAACTATCATTTCCCTTCCAATATGCTAGCATGGCAGCGTTGATGGTGTGTTAAAATAATATATAATATATAACTAGTAAGGGCAACGTGCTGCCCAGTTAATAAAAATAAAAATAGTAAAAAATAGTAAACAGAAATATTTTCACACCGAGATGTCATGAAAAATGTCATATAATAAATCTGTATTCAGATACCAAGATGTGCTTTCTGCAAAATCTAGGGCATGTGATTTCCACGTGAATGTGTCTCCATTCTAAAAGCCAGCTGCCTTTTTCTCCTCTGCTGCTTGTTGCTTCAATGCTGTGGAGGTATGTAATAGAAGTTTAAAGTACTCTGGTTAGACAGCCCGCTATATCGTTTTGTAGAGTATAACAAGTACTACTACAATATTGGTATATAAATTTTTATAGATATCCATTTGCCCTATTTTTTTTTTAACACGTAAAAGAAATTTTAAAAAACTCAACACTGGAAATATATATGTGATGCAATGGGTCACAGTTCAAACAAATCAATATTTACTCAATTAATTTGTGGATATATTTACTCAATTCAAACAGATCAATGTAGTTTCATAATCATTTAGAGGCTCACATACCCAGTCAATATCATTCCTAACACCTATACTGGTCTCAGAAACGAATAAGAGAGCTACCCTCTAAGTGCAACAATTGCAATTTTAAAATTTAAGATCAATTAAATGGAAGCTACTTTTTACATATGGCTTTCAATGATAAACCAGTTCCTTCAAACCCAGTTGCACTAAAAAAATTCACCAATAACATGCTAGGATAGTAAAAACAAACTTTTTTATTGTGAGGTTAAAAAAAAGGTTTAGTTTGTTCGACACATGTTGACACCATGAACATACAACTCTAAATTACTATGCATAAAAAACACCCAGATCTATCTGAAAATTATTTCCCATCATTCAAACTACAGCACCCAACAACACCTATTCAAAACCTTAAGCTTTATTATAACACTACATGTCTGCTGTGCAACTGCCTTTCAATGTATATCTGCCCCTCAGTGATATACCCTGTTTAAATGCCTTTTGAATTCAGGTAAATCCTCAATTTTAGTATGATAAACATTTAGCAATCAGTCTGTAATTAAGGGTCATCTCCTCAAGTTTTGAACCCAGGTGAACATTTGAACCAATGAACAATCTCCCAAAAAAGATTTAAACAAGCAAAAGATAACCCAACAAATCACTATTTGAAAAGTTAAAATAAATCTCAAAATGAGAAAGAAACGCGACATATCAAAAAACATAACTCACAAGATTTAAAAACTTTGCCCCCTTGTCTATTTCTTGAGTTCCTCAGGAACCAAACAAAGAAAGTTAAATTAAATATTTGTAAAAACAAAGTTAAGACCATTGGAAAAGTAAAATACAGGTTAGAAAATAACCACACGAAGCACATTGTGAGTAAACAATTCTAAACTTCTAAATCTCCAGAACAATGTAATACCAAAACCAGACGTAAATACCATATTGAAATTAATAACCTAGCAATAAAATCCAACAAATCCATGGGTCATTACACGTCCAATTCCACAAATTCAAAAATCCAAACACAAACGTTAATGAAAACCAGCATGTGTGTGTGTGGAATCAGTTTATAATTATGGGTCACATCCTCAACTTGTAAACCCAAATGAATATTGAAAGAAATATGCCAAACCAATGAACAGTAACTTTAAAAACCATGCTCTTCTCATTTACTTGAATTTCTCTTCAACCAAACAAGCAAAACCAAATTATTTGCTTTTAAAAATGAAGTTAGACCATCGACGAACTAAAATACAGGTTAAAAAATACCCACAGAAAAGTCATTACTATGAGTAAAAAATTCTAAAATTCTAACTGACCAAACAAATGTAATACCAACAGATTAGGCTCCTCACCGAAAGCATTCTAACCATATTACCTGACTAAACAATAGCTGCATAGAGAGTAAAATGACGATAAAATCTTTAGTCCAAGAATCCTAATATTACCAATTTGTTCAGACGTAAGCACAATTGACAAAATACAAGAGCAAAACAGAGAAACATTGAAGCCAAACTTTGCAATACACAAACCCAAAAGAATAATGGTATCCTTATGCACAAAAAACATATGGCTTGTTACGTGCTATTGCGATAGTAGATGAAATTTGCAGAAAATGTAGAACCAAAATAACATGAAATTTGCAGTAGATTTTTACCCTGTTAGTAATGGCTGGGTTTCGATGTCAAATGGTTTATGTTCTGAGTCTCGATGGTTTCTGTCTCAATCGATCTCTAACTCCAATTATCTTGCAGAGAACCTTTTACTGCAGATAAGATGAAATCGGTTTCTCGCCGCTGACGATGAAGTCAAAGCTGAATTTGTTGGTGGTCGCCCTGAGGTACACGAAGGAGAAATTTATATTTGATTTAAAAGATAAATGCAATAAACTTTTTTAGATAAGTTGTTTACCATGTATACAATGCAACAACAAATAGAATAATTAAACCTGTACCCAAAAAAATTAGGGACGGAGCCCAATTCCTCACTACCCATTTTCGTACACAAGCCCCAATTACAAATTGTAAAAGTTTTCAAATATTGTTACTAAATTTGGACTAATTATTAAAGTAGAAAGTAAAGGAAATAAAACAATACAAACTTTAACTAACCATGCATTGCAAGTCACACACACCCCTAAACTCACATTCAAAGATCCACTTAACAAAGCCAGAACCACAAAACCAACACTTGAGCAAATGGAACTTCACAAAAGAAACACGGCAATGATTTTAAAAGAACTGCAAATTTGGAAAATTGGGAATATAATCCCAAAAAATCAAAAGAAGTTAAGCATGTATTGTCTAAAGCCTTTTTTTTTTTCTTTTTTTTTTCTGCACTACATACTTATCTTTGAGCTAATTAACAACCTGTCTCCTACAACAATTATAGGTTGTGGCACCCAAAGACATGGTCTCCTACAACAATTATAGTGGAAGATACTCACCCGAACTTGGCGAGCGCCATAACAGGTCCAAATATTTCATTATTTGCTATCAGCATTTCCTCCTATTTAATCACCAGCAAGTTGTCCATAAAAGTGATAGATGAAGGGAAATGAGTAAAAATAATTCCTCTAAAAAGAAAGTTCCCCCATGTGCATGTTCTCACCCAAGGGCTTGCCCCCGATTAGTAGTGTTGCTCCTTTGTTGCCATGATATAGGAAAGAAATTTTTCAAATTGCTTCTTATCTACCTGCAAGTAAAAAAGAAAAAAAAAAAAACATAAGTGATTTTACATAGGAAGATAGTTAAAATAAATATACTTTATTTTTGCCCTTAAAATATAATTAAAAGTTATCTCTTCTATCAATTTAAATGTTTTAGATAAGCAATGACTAAACCAGAACTTTGTACCCTACCAATGAAAACAAAAAGAGAGATTCAAGCCTGTCAGTTTTGATCTCAATACCCTTTTTCTTCGATCTCTTTCATTTATATAAAAATTACATTTACATAGGATGCTCACGTATGTCAACTATTTACAGCAGTAGGTCAACTATTTACGGCAGTCGGCAACTAATTCTACCTAATTTACGACCATAAGACTAATCCCATAATTCTCTCTGTAATTTTCTCGTAACACCCCCCCTCAAATTGATGCTTGTTGATCTACTAGCATCAATTTGTCAACCAAGAACTGATGTCGGTGCTGAGAAAGTGCTTTCGTAAATATGTCTGCAGTTTGACGTTCGATGGAGATGTGAGGAAGAGTAATCACATGCTTATTCTTTTTAAACTTTTCTTCAGAAAAAGGAGATCATTTCCCAACGTTCTTGTCCTTATACTCCTCAACAAAATGGAGTCGCTGAGCGTAAAAATCGTCATCTTTTAGATGTTGTCCATACTTTGTTGATTGATTCTTCTGTACCTTCTAAGTTCTGGGTAGAAGCTCTATCTACTGCTGTCTATTTGATCAATTGTTTGCCTACTGCAACTCTAGATTTTGATTCACCCTATTTGGCATATTTCCTGAGTATCAATCTATTCATACTTTTGGTTGTGTTTGTTTTGTTCATCTGCTACCTGTTAAGCGTCACAAACTTGCTGCACAGTCTGTCACGTGTGCCTTTATGGGATATAGTCCTACTCAAAAAGGATTTGTTTGTTATGATGCACATGCAAACAAATTTCGAATCTCACGAAATGTGATTTTCTTTGAGAATCAATATTTCTTTCAATCTCAGGTTATTTATGATCCTACTATCACTCTTCTTCCTGCTTTTGATGATGTGTCTTCTTCTATTAAGCGATTTAAACTAGGTGTGGTATACCATCAACGTTCTTCTCCTGCTTCAACGCCCCTTCTAGACACTGGTCCATCATCTGATACTGCGGCTCCTATACCCCAGCGCTCCACTCGAGATACACATGCACCAGATAGGTATGGTTTTCCTCATACTTCGCTTTCTGTCACTCTTGACACTATTTATGTTCCTTACTCATATACCCAAGCAGCCACCCAAGCATGTTGGCAACAGGCCATGCAAGAAGAAATCCAAGCTCTTCAAGAAAATCACACTTGGGATCTTGTGACTTGTCCATCTGGTGGCAAACCTATTGGTTGTAAGTGGGTGTACTCAGTCAAGTTTCGGTCTGATGGGTCACTAGACAGAAATAAGGCCCGTCTCGTGGTTCTTGGGAATCGACAAGAGTATGGTATTGATTATGAAGAGACATTTGCACCTGTTGCCAAAATGACTACTGTGAGAACTAAACTTTGACTCAAATTAATGAACCAAAAATTTAGTGCAGTTTTACCTGCAAGGATACAGGTGTTGTAGTACCTTACAGGGTCGAATCCACAGGGATTGACTTATGTGAAAAATAAACTCAAACAAATGAAAAGAAAATACTAAAAGAGATGTGCGATTGAATATAAAATGAGGTTACTGAGATGATGATTTTTGACGTAACAAAATAAAACTAAAATGATAAAATGTATTGATATGGAAAAAGACTAAGGTTTCGAGGATCCGTTTGATAATTTAAAATATTTTTTCCGATCGAATTACTTCAATTAAACTAGAATAATGATTCTGTTTAATTGGAAGATTTAGCATTTAAGATCAAGAAAAAAATAGTTACTAATGATTGAGCATGAACGATTGATGATTAAAACATTTACAAATCTATTTGACTACCATAGGGATTCCTCAAGCATTCACTGTATTCGGAAATCACAATTAATTAAGATAAATATATAGATAATCAAAATATCCAATAATAAAATCTTTCAATCAATAAAGCTCACAAAATAAATTTTACGTCGATCCGAAAATAATATTTAAATCATTAAACTTTACCTCTAACTTTAGTATGGAAATTTAGCCAACCATGTTCAACACAAGAGCTATAAAAATTAAATAAACATTTTTCATGATGATTTTAAAATAAAACACAATAAAACAACACACAAGAACATAAAGATGAACAGAAAATAAGAGTTAAAAACTCCATCTCCGTTCCGTAAATGACTAGAGTTTCGTTCGGCGTCCACCAAAACTGCAAACCAGCTCCTCCGTTCCACTGCTCTACATCTCTCTCTCTTAGCCCAGAAAAATCAGTTCTTGCCTTTGCTAGCTCCTTCACTTAGTCACGTTCCCAGCCCTCTTCTCTTCCATTCAGTCCCTGCTGCTCTTCTGTCCCAGTCCGAGCCTCCAGAATAATCCCTAGGCGAAGTGTTCCCTGGTCTCAGTCCGTCCAAGGCCACCAAAAGCCCAATTTCTTTTTACATCTCACTGCTCTCTGTTTTATGTACAACAACACCTCTTTCCATTTTCGGTTGACTGGAACAAATGAGACGTGTTGGGGTGGCTTGAAACTGGCCGAAAGGGCAGAGGCAGTAAACGAAGTGGTGCCCCGCAGACGTGGGAGGTGGTCTCGTTCGTCTGAAGCCAGCCCAAGAAAAATGCAAGAAACTCCCTCTGTCCGTTTTTATTCTTTTATTCTCCTTTGAGCCTTTTCTTCCACCTCGTCTACATCCCTTTTATTTCGGCTCCCTCCTCTTATTGTCAAAAACCAGAGAAAGCCCCAGCCGACAAGTTACTTGCTGTTCCGTAAATCCTCTTTTCTTTCAAATCTTTTTTTTTTCTTTTTTTCTTTTTTTTTTCTTTTTTTTTTTGCTCCACTTTCCGTAAGACCAGCCTCCTTTCCTTCCATGCGTCTCTCTTTTCTTTCCGTAAAAACTGATCCCAAACGGAAACATGTGTTTATTTAATTTTTATTCTTGGCTTTCTCAAACTCNCGGCTCCCTCCTCTTATTGTCAAAAACCAGAGAAAGCCCCAGCCGACAAGTTACTTGCTGTTCCGTAAATCCTCTTTTCTTTCAAATCTTTTTTTTTTCTTTTTTTCTTTTTTTTTTTGCTCCACTTTCCGTAAGACCAGCCTCCTTTCCTTCCATGCGTCTCTCTGTTCTTTCCGTAAAAACTGATCCCAAACGGAAACATGTGTTTATTTAATTTTTATTCTTGGCTTTCCGTCAAACTCACTTTTCCTTTTTACATTGACAACTTGCTTCTTCATGATTTTCTTCTTTCTCGCCGACAATTCTTTTCGTTCAACATTTTCAGTTGTCCAAGTCCACCGCTTTGAAAAACTCATATAGCATGCGCTTTTGGTCAGAATCGGATCTCCTGTGAATTTTATTTAAACTGAAAATAAAGATAAAAAATAATACTCAGAAATAAAATAAAAAAGAAAAAAAAAGATTATAAAAAATATATTATATATGTGAGGGAATATTGTCCAATTAAATCATATTTATAAAATTAAGCATAAACAAGATATTAATCAATTAAAAATCACGACTCAAATTTATGCTTATTAACTATTTTTTCATCTAAAACCAATAATAATGTCACGAAGCAATTGAAATATATTGGTTTTAAATAGCTAAAATATGCAATATCCATGTTAGTTTTGATCTCAATGCCCTTTCTCTTCGATCTCTTTCATTTATATAGAAATTACATTTACATAGGATGCTAACGTATGTCAACTATTTACAGCAGTAGGTCAACTATTTACGGCAGTCAGCAACTAATTCTACCTAATTTACGACCATAAGACTAATCCCATAATTCTCTCCGTAATTTTCTCGTAACTTTTCTTCAAAAAAAGGGGATTATTTCCCAACGTTCTTGTCCTTATACTCCTCAAGAAAATGGAGCCGCTGAGCGTAAAAATTGTCATCTTTTAGACGTTGTTCGTACTTTGTTGATTGATTCTTCTAAGTTCTGGGTAGAAGCTCTATCTACTGCTGTCTATTTGATCAATCGTTTGCCTACTGCAACTCTAGATTTTGATTCACCCTATTTGGCATATTTCCTGAGTATCAATCTATTCATACTTTTGGGTGTGTTTGTTTTGTTTATCTGCCACCTGTTGAGCATCACAAACTTGCTGCACAGTCTGTCACATGTGCCTTTATGGGATATAGTCCTACTCAGAAAGGATTTTTTTGTTATGATGCACATGCAAACAAATTCCGAATCTCACGAAATGTGATTTTCTTTGAGAATCTATATTTCTTTCAATCTTAGGTTATTTATGATCCTACTATCACTCTTCTTCCTGCTTTTTATGATGTGTCTTCTTCTATTAAGCGATTTAAACCAGGTGTGTTATACTATCGACGTCCTTCTCCTGCTTCAACGCCCCTTTTAGACACTGGTCCGTCGTCTGATTCTGCAGCTCCTATACCCTGACGCTCCACTCAAGATACACATGCACCGGATAGGTATGGTTTTCCTCATACTTCGCTTTCTGTCACTCTTGACACTATTTCTGTTCCTTACTCATATACCCAAGCAGCCACCTAAGCATGTTGGCAACAGGTCATGCAAGAAGAAATCCAAGCTCTTTAAGAAAATCACACTTGGGATCTTGTGACTTGTCCATCTGGTGTCAAACCTATTGGTTGTAAGTGGGCGTACTCAATCAAGTTTCGGTCTGATGGGTCACTAGACAGATATAAGGCCCGTCTCGTGGTTCTTGGGAATCGACAAGAGTATGGTTGACCTACTGATAAATAGTTGACATACGTGAGCATCCTATGTAAATGTAATTTCTATATAAATGAAAGAGATCGAAGAGGAAGGGCATTGAGATCAAAACTAACATGGATATTGCATATTTTAGCTATTTAAAACCAATGTATTTCAATTGCTTCGTGATATTATTATTGGTTTTAGATGGAAAAATAGTTAATAAGCATAAATTCGAGTCGTGATTTTTAATTGATTAATATCATGTTTATGCTTAATTTTATAACTATGATTTAACTCGACAATATTCCCTCACATATATAATATATTTTTTATAATCTAGTTTTTTATTTTTTATTTTATTTCTGAGTATTATTTTTTATCTTTATTTTCTGTTTAAATAAAATTCACAGGAGATCCAATTCTGACCAAAAGCGCATGCTATATGAATTTTTCAAAGCGGTGGACTTGGACAGCTGAAAATGTTGAACGAAAAGAATTGTTGGCGAGAAAGAAGAAAATCACGAAGAAGCAAGTTGTCAATGTAAAAAGGAAAAGTGAGTTTGACGGAAAGCCAAGAATAAAAATTAAATAAACACATGTTTTCGTTTGGGATCAGTTTTTACGGAAAGAAAAGAGAGACACGCATGGAAGGAAATGAGGTTGGTCTTACGGAAAGTGAAGTAGAAAAAAAAGAAAAAAAAAGACTTGAAAGAAAAGAGGAGTTACGGAACAGTAGGTAACTTGTCGGCTGGGGCTTTCTCTGGTTTTTGACAATAAGAGGAGGGAGCCAAAATAAAAGGGACGTAGACGAGGTGGAAGAAAAGGCTCAAAGGAGAATAAAAGAATTAAAACGGACAGAGGGAGTTTCTTGCGTTTTTCTTGGGCTGGCTTCAGACGAACGAGACCACCTCCCAAGTCTGCGGGGCACCACTTCGTTTACTTCCTCTGCCCTTTCGACCAGCTTCAAGCCATCCCAACACTTCTCATTTGTTCCAGTCAACCAAAAATGGAAAGAGGTGGTGTTTTACGTAAAAACAGAGAGCAGTGAGACGTAAAAAGAAACTGGGCTTTCGGTGGCTTTGGACGGACTGAGACCAGGGAACACTTCGCCTAGGGATTATTCTGGAGGCTCGGACTGGGACAGAAGAGCAGCAGGGACTGAACGGAAGAAACGAGGGCTGGGAACGTGACTAAGTGAAAGAGCTAGCAAAGGCAAGAATTGATTTTTCTGGGCTGAGAGAGTGAGACGTAGAGCAGCGGAACAGAGGAGCTGGTTTGCAGTTTTGGTGGACGCCGAACGGAACTCTAGTCATTTACAGAACGGAGAGGGAGTTTTTAACTCTTATTTTCTGTTCATTTTTATGTTCTTGTGTGTTGTTTTATTGTGTTTTATTTTAATATCATCATGAAAAATGTTTATTTAATTTTCATAGCTCTTGTGTTGAACATGGTTGGCTAACTTTCCATACTAAGGTTAGAGGTGAAGTTTAATGATTTAAATATTGTTTTCGGATCGACGTAAAATTTATTTTGTGAACTTGATCGATTGAAAGATTTTATTATTGGATATTTTGATTATCTATATATTTATCTTGATTAATTGTGATTTCTGAATACAGTGAATGCTTGAGGATTCTTGTGATAGTCAAATAGATTTGTAAATATTTTAATTATCAATCGTTCATGCTCAATCATTAGTAACTATTTTTTTCTTGATCTTAAATGCTAAATCTTCCAATTAAACGGAATCATTATTCTAGTTTAATTAAAGTAATTCGATCGGAAACAATATTTTAAATTATCAAATGGATCCTCGAAACCTTAGTCTTTTCCATATCAATACATTTTATCATTTTAGTTTTATTTTGTTACGTCAAAAATCATCATCTCGGTAACCTCATTTTATATTCAATCGCACATCTCTTTTAGTATTTTCTTTTCATTTGTTTGAGTTTATTTTTCACATAAGTCAATCTCTGTGGATTCGACCCTGTAAGGTACTACAACACCTGTATACTTGCAGGTAAAACTGCACTAAATTTTTGGTTCATTAATTTGAGTCAAAGTTTAGTTCTCACAGTAGTCATTTTGGCAACAGGTGCAAATGTCTCTTCATAATCAATACCATACTCTTGTCGATTCCCAAGAACCACGAGACGGGCCTTATATCTGTCTAGTGACCCATCAGACCGAAACTTGACCGAGTACACCCACTTACAACCAATAGGTTTGACACCAGATGGACAAGTCACAAGATCCCAAATGTGATTTTCTTGAAGAGCTTAGATTTCTTCTTGCATGGCCTGTTGCCAACATGCTTGGGTGGCTGCTTGGATATATGAGTAAGGAACAGAAATAGTGTCAAGAGTGACAGAAAGTGAAGTATGAGGAAAACCATACCTATCCGGTGCATGTGTATCTCGAGTGGAGCGCCGAGGTATAGGAGCCGCAAATCAGACAACGGACCAATGTCTAGAAGGGGCGTTGAAGCAGGATAAGGACGTCGATGGTATACCACACCTGGTTTAAATCGCTTAATAGAAGAAGATACATCATCAAAAGCAGGAAGAAGAGTGATAGTAGGATTAGAAATAACCTGAGATTGAAAGAAATATTGATTCTCAAAGAAAATCACATTTCGTGAGATTCGGAATTTGTTTGTTATGATGCAAATTTGTTTGCATGTGCATCATAACAAACAAATCCTTTCTGAGTAGGACTATATCCCATAAAGGCACACGTGACAGACTGTGCAGCAAGTTTGTGACGCTCAACAGGTGGCAGATGAACAAAACAAACACACCCAAAAGTATGAATAGATTGATACTCAGGAAATATGCCAAATAAGCGAAAATAGGGTGAATCAAAATCTAAAGTTGCAGTAGGAAAACGATTGATCAAATAGACAGCAGTAGATAGAGCTTCTACCCAGAACTTAGAAGGTATAGAAGAATCAATCAACAAAGTACGGACAACATCTAAAAGATGACGATTTTTACGCTCAGCGACTCCATTTTGTTGAGGAGTGTAAGGACAAAAACGTTGGGAAATGATCCCCTTTTATGAAGAAAAGTTTGAAAAGAATAAGACATGTACTCCCCTCCTGAGTCGGAGCGTAAAGTTTTGATACACGTATTGAACTGTGTCTCGACAAGCACAACAAATTTTTGAAAGACAGAAAATACATCAGCTTTAGAACGGAAAAAATATATCCAGTTGAATCGACTATAATCATCGATAAACGTTACAAAATAACAATACTGACCATGAGAAATAACATGACTCACACCCCAAACGTCAGTATGCACAATCTCAAAACAGTGAGAAGCACGACTACCATGCGCAGGAAAATGTAAAGTTTTACTTTTACCAAGACAACAAGTGGCACAATCCAAAGATACAGGAGAAGAAGAATCTGAGTCTTTATTGTCCAAAAAAACCATGTCTCAGAAGATGAGTTAGTACAACAGAATTAGGATGACCTAATTTCTTATGCCAGATTTCATGAGTATTGGCAGTGGCCTTACAAGCAAAAGAAACATTAGTAGTGATAGAAAACTGTAAAGAAAATAAACATCCTACTTTAGGCCCCTTCGTGATCACCGTCCCCGACACCTGATCCTATACAAGACAACCACCAATAGAAAAATGAACATCATAATTATTATCTACCAATTGTCCAACAGAAATTAAATTGGTAGATAATCCCGGAGAGACAAAAACATCTCGAAATGAAGAGCCCAAATTACCAACAGCAGTAATAGGAAGAGTACTGCCATCAGCAATCTGGATATTTTGCGTGCCTCTATACTTACGAACACCATGGAGACTCGTCATATTACCAGTCATGATTAGAAGCGCCTGAATCAACAATCCAAGAAGTTGAGTTAGTGCTTGTACCTTGTATGCCTAAGGCTGTAAAAGCAGAAACAATTATCTGTTGAACCATTGCTAGTGTGAGAACAGATGAATCAGAAGGCACAAAAGAAGAAGCAGAGGACTGAACATCAGCTTGAAAGGCTTGGAATTGACGGTTCTGAGGCCGTATTCGACAGTCTTTGATGATATGACCTTCTTTCTTGTAGTAATTACAAACTTTCTTAGAACAATTGCGAGCAATATGACCAAATTTCTTGCAATTGAAACACTGCAACTTGTTCCTCCCTCGCCCTTGTGTTGCATAGGCTGCATTCACAGTCTCGGAAAAGACCTTATCAGAAGTCATAGTCATCTGAGTGGATAGTCGTTCTTCTTCATGCAACAAATCTCCCAAACAAATATCCAAAGAAGGAACTGGATCACGATTCAATAAACCAGCTCAAACATGCTCAAATTCGGGTTGAAGTTTCATTAAAAACTAATAGCGTTGACTCTCAACATGAACTGCTTGAAGAGCCGCGAGGGCCGCAGTCGGAACCTTTGCATGAGCAATGGTAGAATACTCTCTCCAAAGGTTAATAAAACCAGAATAAAATTGAGCGATAGGTAAATTGCCTTGACTATAATTACTAATTTCCAACTCTAATTGAAATTTCCGAGCACTATGATCTTGGTGGTAAATACGTCGAAGATAATCCCACATGGCCTAAGCCGTAGTAAAACACCTAAGATTGGTAACAAGATGGGGTTCAATCATTCCCAACAGCCAGGAGATCACCTTAGCATCGTTGACCTCCCATTGGGCAAATTCCTTATCATCAGTGGGGACTCGAATAGAACTATCAATATGATTCGATAATTCTTTTCCTTTCAAAAACATTTTAAACTGAAATTCCCATGTTGGAAAATTTTTGCCAGTAAATCGTGCAATAGTATTTTCCATAGACATGATGAAAATATTAAAAGAAATTAGCCCAAGCAATCAAACAAAAAAAAAATAACAATAATAGAAAGGTCTTAAAATTATAAAATAATAATAATAGCAAGCCTAAATAAAAAATGCCAAGCCCAAGCAATAAAAAATAATAATAACAGAAAAGCCTTAAAATTATAAAATAATAATAATAGTAAGTCTAAAATAATAATAAAAACCCAAAGCCACATCAAAAAGAAAAGAAGCCCACGGAAAGAAAAACCTGTCCACTAAAGTCCAGAATTGATGACTCACACTTCCACTACCCACAGATAAAGCTGACAACTGTAAACAAATTATCCACCAAGAGGATAACTCACGGCACTAGAGAAGCACTCAGTTGCAAACTGCACAGAATTGCCGACAACTTCAAGCAGATGACCCACGACAAAGAAACAGCTCACAACAACCGAGAACACTAAGAGAATCACGCAGACACCACCAAAAAATGCCGACACAGAGGTATGTGCAGCCACCAAAAGAAATCTACCAAAAAAAAAATTATCCCACAACAAGAACAGAGTTGCGCTATTCTGGAAAATTTTCGACAGCCACAAAAAATCAAACCCACAAGGTTTGATCCCACAGAAAGTACCGAGACCCACTAAGAGCAAGAAAGAACTTGCTGAATCAATCTAAAAAAAAATATCTTCCCAAAAATAAATCGCACCGTGACTAAGACCAAAGCGACGGAACTCAGATGGGGCTCTGATACCATGTCAGTTTTGATCTCAATACCCTTTCTCTTCAATCTCTTTCATTTATATAGAAATTACATTTACATAGGATGTTCACGTATGTCAACTATTTACAGCAGTAGGTCAACTATTTACAGCAGTTGGCAACTAATTCTACCTAATTTACGACCATAAGACTAATCCCATAATTCTCTCCGTAATTTTCTCGTAACAAAGCCTAGCTCTCTTCGTACATGAGGTCCTTGTTGAACTTTAGGATCAAAAGGATCCCCAACTACTCAAACTTTTGCCTTTTCCACTAATTTCTTCACAAGTTCCTTATATATCCCATTCTTGAACGTAAACATGAGAACTTGTGATGCATATTTCTCCCTATCGATATAAAACCATGATAAAAACGTCATTAAAATTACCTTTTTTATCTCTTTGGAAAAAGAATATATCTAAATTGCATGTCTATCAGAAGGAAGCAAAAAGTAAAGAAAAAAAAATCACCTTGTTATATAGGATATCCAAGAGAGCAAGATCAACAACTACAATATTAACATCGGCATTGTCTCAACTTTATAACTCGGCCAACACCATTAAAATGCATAAAAAGTCTAATTTAGCATACTTGAATGCTTATCGTAACTTATCGTGACCACGTTATTGATATCAATAAGATTGTCATAGTTTCATTATACATAGACCACAAGAAGGAACCCCCTAATTATAATCCAAAAATCTACTACATAATTTCTTACTTCATCAAAACTACCCATTTTTACATATTAATTTACAAGAGTGCTATCGCTATTTTGAATAAATCACTTGTAATTAAGAAACTAAACATCCAGTTCCAATAACAAATTATAAACTGATTAAAAAGTGAAAGATTAGTCGCCAGTGTATAGTACCTTTCCCCTTGATATCTGGTAATCATTGTTGTTCACCCCCGTCACTGACGTTAAGCTTTAAAATTAAATATTGTACCAAATCACCATCATCACCGATCAAGATTATCTATAATTTAGAACATAATTGCTACAGTCATTCAAATATATATATATAAGAAAACGTAAGTAAAAAGTACCGAATACAAACAAATAAAAGATCATCAATACGATCTAAGTAGTGCAGTACTCACGTAAACCTAGAAACTTCCCTCAGAGGTCCACCGATTCCACACCCTACGTCCAACACCTATTATATATGTAAAAAAGAATATTAACTTGAATGGTACTCAATGATCTCTATGTACATATATTAATGCCAGTTGGGGCCGAAATAACAAACCTTCTGCCCAGGCTTGAGGCCTAGTTGTAAAGCAAGAAAATGCTCATATCGCTTGATGCTCTCTCGAATGGTCTCCCCTTTCCATCTTCAAGAACATAAGCATGTATCAAAATACTTAGATTTTAATCATATATCAATCATGTAGCTAGGCCAGAGAAATTGTATATACTGCTGCAGTAATGCAGCTTGAAACTTGAAAGCTGGCGGTCACCTTGGTGCATTATGGAATGATTCCCCCCATCCAAACTCATAAAAGCTGGTAGCAAGATCGTAGTACTTATTAGCCTGAGATATAAGCAGACAGTTACGTACGTTATATTATATTATTCAGACAGACAGGTACTAATAGATCATTTGTCATCTAAATATCACATTTACAAATTGACATTTAGATTTATTTTATAATAAAAGTAGTTTTATAATCTAACATACAAATATCAAGTCACGTTAGTTTATAAATTTAAGATTTAATTGTTTGCACAAACGGGAATGCCAATCTTGATTTTTGAATAAAGATGATCAGATCGTGTTAAGACACAGAATGAACAGCTCTCACCAAGTCAGTATAGTTAGTTTTTCTCTCTTCTTCTTCACCTCCATAAGCGACATGATACTTCTCATACCTGAATCATCGAACCAAAACTTTTAATATTCATACAAAATCGAAAGAAACATCCTCGATCTCCCGTGCATGGTACCCAAAATTCTTTCATAAATATTACTGTTAGAAAATATACTTTTCAACAGCTGAGAGTACTTCCTTCTTCTGAATCTTCCCGCCGATACACGACGCGAGACTCAAGTTATTCAATTGCCCTGAGCTCGACATTTCTCTCTGGATTTCAGAATCTTGATCAGAAACAAAACACATGCACACAAGCACGCACGTAAAAGATTAAACGAAACAAGAAAAACATAAAACGTTAATTAGATCAGTAACTATATATAACAGAACATGCTTAGGTAAAAATATAATGTGGGTGATGTTGCATGCATGCATGCGTGAGCTAGCATTAAGTACATCGATCTCGTACTCACAGAGTGCTTCTTCAGAGAATTAATTAGAACACAAGATCAACAAGATCGTTTGTTGTAAGTTGAGGTTCATCGACTAAGATAGCAATATTATATAGACACGGAAGAGAAGAGATTGATCAGAAGCTCCATCGATCCATGGATTCGTTCACTGTTGAGAGAGATTACGATCCAATATTGTCACGGTGTTAATTAATTAGCGGCCGCATTCGTACAAGCAAGTAAATACTGAGGAAAATGCTATGGATACCGCTCCCAGCTCCGGCTGGGAGCCACAGCTGCAAAAAAAAAAAATTTCACTGTCCATAGTCGTCGTACCTACGAGCTGGCTACGATCTACTAGTCTACGTGCAGGGGAGTTCAGGTTCATCGACTAAGTATAAGGCATAGCATGATACCAAATTTCTCTTTGACTGCAATCCTCTTTTTCTCCAATTTTTCTGCCGCCTCATTCATGCCTTGTACATTGTAGGCTTGGATCATGGTAGCAAAGGTGACATTATCGGGTTTGCATCCTCTATCTTTCATTTTCAAGAATAACTCACCCATCCTTTCCACATCACCAGTCTGACCATATGCACCGATAATGCAGTTATAAAAAGGAGTATCTAGTTTTACATCTGAATTCTCTACTTGCCTCAAAATGGAATAACTTTTACCATATGTCCAGCTTTACTGTAAGCACTAACAAGAGAGCAGTAGGTAATAGCATTCGGCTTGATTCCTTGATGCTTCATTTTCTTGAAGTATGTATCCATCTTTTCAATATTTCCAGCTTTTCCAAACACCTCGATGACTGTATTAAAAGTAACAATTGTTGGAGAGAAAAATCTTTTCTCCATATAATACATAACTGACCTCATCTTCTCATACATGCCTGCTTTTCCATACGATTTGATCAGGATATTGAATATCTTCATGTCTGGCTGTATTCCCATTAACTGGAATTCATTATACCACTCCTCCATTTTCTCAATCTGCCCTAATTTCCCATAAGCCCCAACAAAAGTATTTAACGTGAAAATATCAGGAAGGCAGCTTTCACTTTCAATCATTTCCATCAGTGTGTCCTCCATTAGTTCAAACATTTCCCCCTTACCGTATCCGTTGATAATGGTATTGTATGTGACAGTGCTGCATTCAATCCCCAAATACGACATCTCAGCACGAATCCGTCCAATCAGATCAAAACGATGAAACTTAGTGCAACAGCCAATAAGAATAGAATACGTGTATATATCTGGTTTGCAGTCAGAGATTGATTTCATATCCTCAAGAGTTGATAAAACCTTGTCAAGAAGGCCACATTGCCCATAAGAACTTACAAGAGCAGTATAGACGTCAAGAGTAGGTCTAAGCCCTTCAGACAACATGATCTCAAAAAGCAAGCTGGCCTGCGCAGGTTGCCTGCATTTGCCAAGCATCATTAACAACTTCGTGTATGTTTGGCATCTTGCCTCGTACCAACGTTGCTGACGAAGCAATCCAAAAATCTATAATAAGGAATTGGTCTTTTAGAAATAGCTGAAAACTTCCAACAAGTCTCACAGTACAGGGGAACGAGAATTCATACAAAAAGTAGCAGTGCTGACAATTCAAATTTTGATGGGTCGTGGTGTCGGTTTAAATCATTTTTTTTTATAAGATTCTTTTTTTTTAAAAAAAATTAAGGTGTCGGTTTAAATCATACTTAGGTCTATCTTGTATATGTCCCATATACATGGGTTAACCTATTGTTTTGATCTAATAAAATTCTTGATTACTCATAAAACAAGGTCGCAGTGGATAAAAGAAAAGACTCTAACTAAAAGTAGTTTAAAATTAACTGACAAAGGGAACAGACATTTAGAGGGTTGAAAAATAAGGAAAATTTGAAACAGCAGCAAATAGCACAAACAGGAAATGTATCAATAAAACCCGAGGTGGTAGAAACAAAGAAAAGAGTCAAAAGACAACTACCTCCGCAAGAAAAGTGAAAAAAAATCCCATTAAAACATGACATTTTAATTGCCAATTTACCAGGACGAAAACAGAGGCAAATAATATCCTCCATCCACAAACACAGAAGCCAATCACACACAAACCACCAAAACAATTAGGATCAGAAATAAATATATTGAACTCAAGGACACCCACCAACCGTGTTGCCAAAATAAAAAATTAAATTAAATTAAAAAGGCCAAAAGGAGAATTACAAATTCAAGAAAAACAAAACCCACTAACCTTGAGAGCACTCTCCCATTGATTCTCTCTGATAGCCTCGTCCAGGGCCTCCAAAACAGCTTTAGGCCACAGCTGTTTATACTTTCTCGAGTTCGCTTTCCTCGCAATGCCTTCTACAGCAGCGTCCGTTCGCAGAATCAGAGACAGGTCCTTTTTGGTGTCCTTCTGGAGCCAGTCTGAGATAGATTTAGGGCCGCGTTTTGACAATTAGATAGAGGACCTCAGTGGGTTTGGTGCGTGCGGATGGTCTCTGGGTAATTTCGTCAAACGGGTACTGGATAAGCGTAGTTTAGCGAGGGCAAGGGCTTGGCTTTCCATTTTGAGCCGCGGAGTGGAGGATGAGGTTGAGCTAGTGGATGAACGTTGGCAGTTGGCTACAACGATAATATGCGCATGTTAGTGCTGTAAAGATATTGAAGATAAACTGCGCGTACGTTAACGTTCAATTTCAAATGGGCCGGTTAAAAGAGCTATGCTACACAACCTCCCACACACCATACTCCAATTTTTTTTTTAATTTTTTAATATTTTTTTAATATTTTTTTTTGAGTTTATTTTTTTAAATTAATTTAATTATTTTATTTATTATTTATATATTAAATATTTGATAAAAAATAAAATAATAAAAATTAAAAAAAAATGTGGAATGTGGAAGTTGTGTGAATAGTAGGAGGTTGAGTAGATTTTTTCCGGTTAAAATTATACACATTTTAGTAGGAAATGGGCCGTATGTTCTACTTGGGCGCAAAACCATTCACTATCTCATTTTCATCTAAAGTCACATATGCTATATGTCGTCTGCCTGTGGCTTGATGGCACAAAACTAGGGATGTAAACAAAATTTGAAAAACTGGAAAATTAGTCTAGATTAGATCGGATCGGTTGTGTCTGTTTTGGATCGGTCTGGTCTGGGATCGATTTTCAAAAATGAAAAACCGGTCAGAACTAGTCCAGTTTCGATTCCGGCCATTTTTTACTCAGACCAGAATGGTACTATATAATATATATTTTTTATTTATTTTTTAATATTATATATAATAATATAAATGAAAATTATATATAAGATAATGTTATTATAATTTATAAAATAAAAGTTTAATCTTAAATATGAAAATTTAATTGATCATATGCTTTAAATATATATTATTTATTAATAACATTTTATCATAAAAAGTAAGAACAAAAAAAAAAAGAATACTCAAATATTATTAATAAATTTTGATGGCCTAATAAACTTAAAACTCTCAATATATATATATTTTTTATAAGTACATAAGACATTAGTAGATAAATATAATTTATATTAATACAATTTACATTTCATGAGCTAATAATAAATACTAATAGTCTAATACTATATTAGTATTAGTATTATACTTTAATTTTATGTATAAATTAGTATATAAATCACTATACTAAATAATCACATATAAAATAATCACTATAGTCTATCAATAATATAGTTATAATAAACTAAACTCACTATAACAATTAAATATTAACAAATACTAATATATAGTTATTATAATCACTATAATTAATACTAATATTTATAATGATACCAATAGTCTAATACAATATTACTGTTGGTAATATACTTTAAGTCTATTTATAATACTAATATAGTTATACTAAATCACTATAACTAATACTAATATATAGCTATACTAATAGTCTAATATATTATATAGTTATAACTAATACTAATAGTCTAATATAAACTTATATTATTAATACTAATAGTCTATTATATATATATATATACACTAATACTAATAGTCATTAAATTTTTTAATGTATAACTATATAATATAGTTAACATATAGACTTATAGTATTAATATCACTATATGTAGTAGTAACACTAATACTATAATAGTATTAGTTATTGATTTGTATTTAAATTGCTTTGTATTTAATAATATAATTGTTGTTGGGTTTAATCATTCTATTTTATTAATATTTAGTTTTAGTATTTTTAATTGTCTTGTATTTATTTTATTGGACCATCTATTTTTAGATTGAGCTTCTTTTGTTGGTGTTTCTCTTCTGTTTTAGGCTAAGCACTTCCAGTTTTCGGGCCCAACGCATTGCACTTCAGCCCAGCCCTCTCTTTTCCTTCATACGATGCGTTTTGGTTAGCCTTGGCCCTTAGGGTTTCTTTCATTTTATTTTCTTATTTTCCTCAATCCTCCGACTGCACCATCCTAGACTCCCACTTCTTATTCAGTTCTTCTTTTCTTCTTCTTCCTCCTGGCTTTTGATATGAGTGCATTGTGCCACTTCTTATTCAATCTTCAATTCTTCTTTTCGTTTTCTTTTTATTTTCTTCTCTTCCACAACCTGCCATGCACAGACCCTTGGCCTCACCTCACTCTCGCCGTGGAACCTCTCCTCACTAAGTCATGACTCAAGCAGCCAGCAGCCCCTCTCTCACATCTCTCTGTCTTCGATTCCTCACCGTAATTTTTCTCTATTATTTTTTTCATTTAACTTATTTAAGTTATTTGAAATTATTTTGAAACCTGATATAAATCATTAGGGTTTTGTGATTGTGTTTATGTTATTCGGGTTTTGTGATTGTGTTTGTAAAATTACTTTGAAATTTGGTAGATGATATTTGTGATTTGAAATTACAATTACAAATTATTGGGGTTATTGAATCCGAAATTTATGATTTTTGTGATTGTGCTTGTGTAATTGTGTGTAATTGTAATTTTTATGATTGTGTTTGTGTAATTTTGTGATTGTAATTTAGGATTTTGAATCCAAAATCTAGTAGATGGTATTTACTAATATGTGTAATCGTGTTTTATTTTCTAATTGTGCAAATTGTAATTGTGTTTTATAAAGCTATACTAATAGTCTAATATTATATACTTTTATTTTGACAAATATATATGTACCACAAGTTTGTTTTTATTGAGAAATAATGTGTGATGGAATTAAAAGAATTATATTAATATAGTTATATAATAGTTATAGCTACTTTTACCATATAGATAGTCCTAGTATTTATATCGTAAATCAGCAATAATTATATAGTAAATTAGCCATAGTTTTTTTTCTCTTGCTGTGTGCCATAGTTGCATTGTCTTTCTGTTGGCTGCCCCTCTATGTTAACATCTATATATATTTTATTAAAACTAGAAAATTGGACTGGAAACCTTTAAAACTGGATTAATTGTTTAGGAAGGGTAACTGGTGCGTAATCGGTTTTAGAAAATGCAAAACTAGTACTTATCGGTTCGGTCTTAGATTTTATCTAAAACTGGACCAGACTGGACTTGTTACGCCCCTACATAAGACCTACGTCTCCAAAATAGAGATCATCAGTTCGACCCTCCTCCTCCAATATATCATTAAAAAAAAAAAAAGACAATCTCATATGTTATATGCTAAATTTAAGTGGTTACGGCCATTTAAACTGTTTGGCATCAATAAATTTGGTTGAAAATGTTAAGATTTAGAGTGAATACTTGTATTGGTCTAAGGAGTTCGCATTGTTGTACTTTAATTGGATCTTGCGCACCTCTTGTTACTCTTTTGTGTTCTCCCCCATGTTGCAATAGAGAGTAAAATCATAAGAATAATACTATCTAGCCATCTGAACTTGTCGCTCATATGGCTTTCTTGACGTGGTAGTATCATGTGATGCCGCGTGATTTATTAACAAAATTAAAAACACAAACACAAAAGGATATAGGGAACTTAGAGTTTTTGGATATCCAAACATAAACTATCTCATCTTATCTCATCACATATAATCATTACAATTTTCACAAATTCTCACACAAAATATAATAAATAATTTTATTTTTTCAAATATCAAAACAAAACTAATATTAAAAAATTATATTACAATAATATTTTATTTAGCTTTTAACAAAACATCTCATCTCATTTCATCTGAATTGTGTAACCAAACGAGACCTTCGTCTTTATCTTTTTATATTTTCAGACAGCCTTTTGTTCTGAATATATTTTTTATTTTTAATAAACCACCTGGTACTATGTGGTGGCGCTATGTCAAGATGACCATCTCAGCATTAAGTTTCAAATGATTGAGTAGCATTACTCAAACCGTAGATATGGTTTTCCTTGTTGGGTCTGAAACTGGCCTAGAAAAACTAAAATGGGCCTATGGTTCTGTTTGCTTGTAGGGCTGATCACAGCCCAAATATCCAGCAAAATCTTGGTCTTCATAAACGTTGTAAACCTCCTACCAAAGCGAGGACTAGGGTTAAGGTTACGAGGCAGGAAGGGACCGACTCCGTCTGCGCTTTTTGCCGCCGGGGACTGTTATATCATCACCACCACCCTTAACGGCGCCGTAAGTTTCTTCAACTCCTCAACCGCAAGCAATTTTAACATTTACTATCCATTGTACTCCGAAATATTTTTCCATTGTACTCCGAAATATTTTTGGAATTTTTTTTCCTAGGAAACAAACAGAGGATCTGTATGGGAGTTATAAGGTTGTTGTAAGGTGAAGCTCAGGGTGATATTTAGATTTCTATAGGCTTCGTCTGAGATGTTTTTCTTTCATAGTTTGTAATTTAATGGCCTAACAGCTCCTGCCGTGTTGGTACTGAACTTCTTATGTTGGATGTTGTGCTACTATTCTGTCTTATTTTCCATTACCTTGTGAATTCTAATAGCATTAATGATAAAAAAAAAATATCGGCCTTATGGTGACATGCAAGTTCTTTTTTTTCCTCCTTTCTTATCAGTAATTATTCGATGTTACTGAATTCTGGATTACGAAAGTGTTTTTTTGTGAAATCTTGGCGTCTGTATTTGATCATATAGATTATTTGTTTGTTGGCTTTGATTTTCTCATTGGGTACAGATGCTCGAATATAAGTCCATGAAACCGGAGGTCTTTACCTCGACAGTCTGTTAAAGTCCCGAAAATTTGAGGGAAAGACTAGGAAGATGTGTTCAGTTTACTGAAGTAAAGGTAAAAGGCAGAGAAGTATATATGTACGCAATTTGACGTATCATTGCAGTATTATATATCTGTCTTTGTTGTTTTAGGTTCCAAAAGAGAAACAAATGCTTTATTTTTCTTGAGGTTTTCATGGTCACATTTTTTATTTTTTAGTCGCTGACAATCTTTTCATGCTTCGTTATATTTGTTACTAGTTTGAGCTGTTCTGTTTCGGTTCGCAACTTGATTCATATCTTTCTCTAAGTTCCATGCATTCACATCATAGATTCAAGGCATTTCTACATCAGTATTTTTTTCCCGCTTTACATCTTATATTTGTTGCTCCAAATCTAGATGTACGTGGGATGAAAAGAAACATAATAAATTATAAAACTTGTGGTGGAGATTTTTGCTAACGGAAATTTCTTGGATGGGGATGGTCCTCCCTCATCCATTAGCTATAACCAATGTTAAAAGGCGAAGAATGTAAAATGTTAATCTACCTTTTGGGTTTCTTCTTCATGACACCTTTTTTTAACTCTTATATTCTAATGTGTGAGAAACTCTGTAAAAAATGATTGTGGGTAGAGCCGGGACAGTTTCCTACATTAGATAAAACTATTATACCACTCCCTATAAAAGTAGGTAAAATAGGAAACTTCCCCTATTATCTCTCACTAAATTAAACATGCGTTTCTTTTCTAAAACCAAATAACAATCTTATCCTATCAAATTCAAATAATGTCAATATTACCCTTTTATGTCGGATATTATTTTAACATTCTCCTACTTTGCCCATATAAATGACACTTATTTGAATTGACAAGGTAAACATAATATGCACATAACATTAGCTCATTCGCACTTTAGTGAGATTACAATAATATTATAATTAAATAACTTACCAACATGAGTCATGTCGGTAAATAACATTAATGCGATATCTTCCCTTCCATGTACTACAATATTAGCAAATCACTTAATTACAATCCATAATAGGAAGCAACTGTAATGTCCTCATAATGTCTTTGTCAAAAATGATTCTTGTCATCAATAATCCATTTCCATAATTACGTAATTGATGGTAAACAGTAAAAAATGTCAAAAATACAATCAGTGATATCTCTATAAATGTTATAGAATAAACACATAAAGATCCACAAACATACCTCAAGAATTGCAACCAAGACCCATACGATCAACATATTCCTTAAATGTCTTTGGTGATAACCCTTTAGTCAAAGGATTTGGAATCATGAGCTCAATCTTAATATGTTCTATAATCATTCTTTGTTTCTGAACTTCCTTCTTAACGGCCAAATATTTAAGCTTAATGTGCTTAGTGCCATTAGAATATTTGTTGTTCTTGGAGAAAAGATTACTGTGGAATTATCACCATACACTCTCAGCGGCCTGGCAATACTGTCGACAATTTCAAGTCCTGAGATAAAATTTCGCAACCATAAGTATGAACTATGTCCTCAAAGCATGCCACAAATTCAGCTTCCATAGTAGATGCTACTGTGGCAATCTGTTTGGTACTTTTCCATTAAATTGCTCCTCCAGCTAATAGGAACAAGTAACCAAAAGTTGACTTCTGACTATCAACACAACCAGCAAAATCTGAGTCGGAGTAGCCAATCACCTCCAACTAATCAGACCTTGGATACATGAGCATATAGTGTCTTGTTCCCTTTAGATATCTTAAAACTTTATTTGCAGCTTTCCAATGCTCCATTCCTGGTTTATTATGTTATCTCCCAAGCAGTCCAACTACAAAGCTAATGTCCAGTCTCATACAAGTCTGTGCATACATAAAGCTTCCAACAACAAATGCATAAGGAACAAGTAACCAAAAGTTGACTTCTGACTATCAACACAACCAGCAAAATCTGAGTCGGAGTAGCCAATCACCTCTAACTAATCAGACCTTGGATACGTCAGTATATAGTGTCTTGTTCCCTTCAGATATCTTAAAACCTTATTTACAGCTTTCCAATGCTCCATTCCTGGTTTACTTTGGTATCTCCCAAGCAGTCCAACTACAAAACTAATGTCCAGTCTTATACAAGTTTGTGCATATATCAAGCTTCCAACAACAAATGCATAAGGAATATTTTCCATTCTTTTCTTTTCCAATGCATTCTGTGGACAATCCTTTTCATTGAATTTGTCCCATTTACAAATAGGAGCATGACGCACATTCAACCATATTAAATCTTTCAAGAACTTTATCGATAGATCCCTTTTGAGACAACCCTAACACTCCACGTGATTTATCACGTAATATTTCAATTCCTATTACGTAACTTGCCTCACCCATATCTTTCATTTCAAAGTTCACAGAAAGAAATCTCTTGGTTTCATTCAATAAACCAAGATCACTACTAGCAAGCAATATATCGTCAACATATAAAATCAAGAAAATAAACTTGCTCCAATTGACCTTTAGATATATACACCAATCAACGGTATTTTCCTTAAATCCAATAAACGTGATAGTATCATTGATCTTAAGATACCATTGTCTGGAAGCTTGTTTAAGTCTATAAATTAACTTCTTTAATTTGCATACCATATTCTCATTTCCTTTAATAAAAAAAACCTTCAGATTGATCCATATAAACCTCTGATTCTAAATTTTCACTTAAAAAAGTAGTTTTCACATCCATCTTATATAACTCCAAATTAAAATGAGCCACCAGAGCCATTATGATCTTAAGAGAGTCTTTCTTTGATACAAGAGTGAACATCTCTTTGTAATCAACACCTCTCATTTGAGTGAAACACTTTGCAACAAGTCTAATTTTATGTCGTTCAATATTGCCATTGCAGTCGTATTTGGTCTTAAAGACCTACTTACGCCTGACTGTCTTAAAACCTTCAGGCAAATCAACGACGTCTCAAACTTCATTCTGTTTCATTGATTTCAACTCATTATTTATAGCATTGATCCACTTTTTAGAATCACTACTTTCAGTGGCTTCTAAAAACGAAATTGAATCTTAACTAGTCCCAAAATCATAATCAGATTCTTATAGATATACCAAATAATCATATAAAATAGCTTATTTCCTTTCTCTTTGAGATCTCTTTAATGTTATTCCTTGTGATTGTTCTGCAACCAATTCATTGGTGACAATCTCATTATGTAGTGACTGATCACTAGATTGTTGTTCGATATTATCATAATATTCGACCACTAGAGAAACAACAATTTTCATTAAAGTTACGGGTATCGGGACAAGCACTCGAACTTCATCTATGACCATATTACGTGATACATCACTCCCACTAATTTCACCATTCTCAAGGAATCTAGCATTTCTAGTTTTTACAATTCTCATGCTATGGTTAGGACAGTAAAACACATATCTTTTGGACTTCTCTAAGTAACCAATAAAGTACCAGCTTACAGTTCAAAAATTCAATTTCCAATAAAGTACCCACTTACAGTTCAAGAATCCAATTTACTTTCATGTGGATTGTAGATCCTAGACTCTGCTGGACAACCCCAAATATGAAGTGTCTCAAGCTTAGTTTCCTTCCCGTCCACAATTCAAAAAGAGTCTTTTGAACTACCTTACTAGGAACTCAATTAAGCAAATAAACAACTATCTTAAGGGCTTTCATCTACAAAGAAATGGGTATTGAGGAATTACTTAACATAGTCCTAACCATTTTCATAAGAATATGATTACGCTTTTTAGCCACACCATTTTGCTGAGGCGTACTAAGTATTATGTATTGCACATAAATACCATGCTCTTGTAGAAATTTAGTAAACGGTCCTGGGTATTGTCTTATTCTATCATATCTTCCATAATACTCACTACCTCTACCTAATCGAAAGATTTTCACCTTTCAATCTAATTGTCGCTCAACTTTAGCAATATATGCCTTTAAAGCATTTATTACTTGAGATTTTTCATGCAACAAATAGACATAACTGTAACATGAAAAATCATTGATGAAGAGCAATGTGCTGCAGAAGTCACTGCTAGAGGGGCAATAATAGAAGTTTGAAATGCTTGGGCTTGTGATTTTGGGGGCAAATACGATATTATTTGATAATGTGACCCTTTTTCTTGCAATAAGAGCTGTATTTCTTAGGATAATTAGCAGCAATATGCCTAAATTTCTTGCAGCAAAAACACTGCAAGTTGGTAGACTGCATATGCGATCCTCCATTGAGCAGCATAAGCCACAATGGCTGACCCTGAACTACCATGAGATTGCTCCAGAGTAATTTGAGTACTAAGACATTATTCTTCATGAAGTAACTCACCAAAACAAATATCGGAAGATGAAACAAGAGAGCGATTTAGCAGATAGGAGCAAACAGATTCATATTCGGGGCAGAGTTTCATAAGAAACTGATCACGACGACTAATCTCATGAAGATTCTGAATAATGAAAAGAGAGGTAGCCAGAACATCCGCGGTAACCAAATCAGAATATTCATTCCAAAGAGTCAGAAACACTGAATAATTGTCTTGGATGGAACGATTCTCATGTTGAAATGTGGCAATGACATGTTCTAATTGAAAATGACGGGCACCGTTATCTTGATGATACACTTTCTTTAAGTAAGTCCACATGGATTAAGCGGTGCGATGAGGCCTCAAATTGGTGACAATATGTGGCTCAACCGAGCAAATAAGCTAAGACATAATCTGAGCATCAAGCACAACCCATGAAGGAGAAGACGTTGAATCCTAGGATTTATCAGGATTGGGTGCACAATCTGTGCCATCAATATGGCTCCAAAGATCTTTTGGCTTGAGGAAAAGTTTAAAGTGAAAATCCCATGTAGAGTAATTTTTGCCTATAAACTTGGCACACACAAGTGTGGAGTCCATCGTAAATAAATGAAAATCGCGACGAGAAATAACCAAAAAAGAAACTATCGTGAAATAAATAGTGTGACGCCCCCAAATTCCGCTTGGGATTGAACGGACATTTGAAGCGTCGAGACATGCAACACAAGGTTACCTGCCCCCGTTCATGACATATAAGATGCAATGTTCTTAACATGCATCTAGCATTATGCAATATTCGCAGCGGATAATTTTTTTCTTTAGCAATACTATGCACCAAACTAAAAATATTTCAAATACTTGAAACATATTTCATACATAAAGGCATACTAAAAAGCCGTGATCACCACATTAGTCTAAAATGGTTGTGATCAAAAGAATACTTGAGATACAACTCCAAAAGTACAAGTATTAACCTAAGTTAAATACTATACCATCATCAACATCGCACCGTGGCATAGTCGACCGTATTTAGTTGGTCAGATTCCAATTCTTCTTTGGGTCCTGTAACAAGATCTACCATTCGGGGGGAATGGTAGTTGGGACTACCACAGTGAGATTTGATTACAAATCTCAGTAAGTTAACATAAAACTCACACACAGGTTAAAAATGCATGCATGGCAGTAAAAGCATAAATGCATAATTATAGTCATACATAAACATAGTATAACTTGACATATAGCATGACTTAACCAGAACTTAAGCGTGAACTGAACTTGACTTAACATGGCATGAACTTAAGCTTAAAACATAACATGAACAACCTTAGTTTATAAAATAATATTCTATCTTAATTCCTCTCAGTGTAGTTATTAAGTGTTTTATTAATTTAAATGTTTTTATCATCTTCGATTAATTAACGGTACTTTATCATTTTTATATAATGATGAGGAAATATTATTTTATAAATTTTAGTTTATAAAATAATATTCTACCTTAATTCATCGTAGTGTTTTATTTAAAGTGTTTTTATTTAAATAAAACATTTACGCGTTTTAATCAGTGTTTTAACTCACTGTTGGTTTATTTGAGAATCCCGAAATGTAGGATTGAAGCGTTATACTCTGGCCCTACCTTTTTCTCTTCACTTTTTCTTTTTTTCTTTTTTTTCTTTTTCTCTCCCTCTCTCTCTCGTGGCCGACGGATTGAAGCTCCTCCATAGCCGTTCGTGTTGAAGCTCCAGCCGGCGCCACCTCCGGCCGCCGGACCCCACCTCCCACTCCGGCCTCTTCCTCTCCCTCCGGCGAGTCCAACCATGCCGGTGGTGTACTAAACCGACTTCTCACTCTCTCTCTTTCTCCCTTCAAAGATATGGGTCTCTAGGGGTTTTTCTCATTTTTGGACCACCATACACGGCCAAATCAACCACCAAGCACCACCATTGGACTCACCTCATCAAGGGCTTCCTCCCCATGTCTTTCTTTTTCCCAAACTCTCACTTTTCACATATGGGTTTCTTAAAAACACCCGTTCGGTTTCAC